>JAZAVK010000001.1:0-600000 GCA_037954305.1 Neonectria magnoliae | reverse complement strand
ACGACGTAACCGTGTTAGGCGACGGCGCTATGATAGCATCAATGCATAGCTTTTTTTGCCTTCTTTCGGCGGTGTTGCAAGCGCGCAGCGATGGCTGACGACGTAATTGGCCCGGAGGTTCGTTTCAGCTTGGCGAAGCTCTTGTGTCAAAGTTTGCTAATCCCGTCCGGCCGGATACGCCGCTTGCCCGCTCCCGTCAGCATCCGGACGAACGCCTTTCTCCTTTCTCCGCAGATGAACGAGTCACGGACGGGGGTCTTCGGCGCGTTTGGCCCGTCCGTCAGTCAGCGGGAGCTAGGAAAGGGAACCTTCGTTGTCCGAGGACCCGGTGTCAGATGGCCCAGCGGAGGGTTGCCTTACCAAAGCAAATGACGACGGTCGTCATTTCCAGCCGCATTGGTTCAGCCGCATAAAAAGCTGTCTTACACGAAATAAGCTCCGGCTGCTAGAAAAGCCAGTAGCTCACCATCTTTCACTCGTTGGTTGTCGTGGCGCCGCAATTCATCCGTAGTGGTGTGCTGACCGCCTCACTTTCGCGTCAAGTGCGAGATTCGACCGACATTATGTGATGCACGTCTTGCGGGATCGTGACGTCGCCGGGGACAGCGTATCTCACGACAAGATCAGGCTATTCTTTACCCGTTGCGTCCCACCTTTGCATTCCCGTCCGTCATGACTCGCGTGAGACTTTCTCAGCCGCACCAGGCGGCCAAGCTTTTGGAGAGATCATCAAGTGCTCTATCGTGGTGCGCCTCCTCGGTGCGCCATGGGAAAGCGGCTCTGCGCAGCCTATGTACACTCTGGCACGTCAGAAAGAAGCGGGAACGTCCCCCGCAAAACGCCGGTGTCAACAAGAACGAGGCAGCTTTTCCATCCCGGCGGATCGGGGATAACCTAGCCTACGTCATTTTCCAGGCGATTTCTCGATTCGGCAGACGCCATGAGCAAGATCTAGCGTAAGGCCGAGGTCGTACAGGAGGGCATCCCTCGTTTCGAACCGAAGGGGGCGGGGGAAGGGAAATGATGAAACGCGGGTCGGGTTCCGAAGACGATGATGGATGTCGGGTAGTTTTCCGATCGGGACGTTTCCTGCTCGGCATGTCGTCTGGCCTCGGGCGCATTCGGCTGGCATCTCGACGTAGGTGCCTCTGCACCACTGCGATGCGATGCGGGTGCTTGATTCGTGAGGCGAGCCTGAAGCTGTCGTGAGGAGTGGGACGTTGATCATCCGACTCTAGACACAAATGCCGTGAAGCTGGTGTGATCCTCCCCCCGCCGGACATCGCAAGTCGTGACGAGGTCGGGGCACACATCTCAGTTCGCCTTTTGGGGCGCAGTCTGCATTTAAGGGAGCCGGCAAGAAAGCGACTGGTGTCTTGGACGACCCATCGCACCAAGACGCGTAATTCCACATGTCCCATCTTCGCAACAGTGCAGTTTAGGCCGAGTGCAGGTGATCGAGTGTCGATGAGCCTCGTCTTGGTGACGACTGTAGTGGTTGAGCAAATGAAGGCAGACGGTCGCCTTGGAAATGGAGCATACGCACGCATCATGGATGTCCGTCATTGGCTTCGACGGCTATGCACAACACCAGTAACCGCCAAATTAACCTGCAGGACGGGCCAGCTTCCCCGCTGCACCGTCTGCCTTGTGCCTCGCTTCAAGAAGTCCACGAATGAGGCTCGGCCGTCACAAGCAATGTAAAGCAATGTAACCCACCTGCGTCCTTAAAGAAACTAGTGCGGCCGTTGGTCCAAAACCTCGTCAACGAAACCCAACAACCGAAACTGGGGCCAACTTTACGGTGACGAGGCAACGGCTAAATGTTTGAGAGACTTTGTAATGCAAGGCAAAATTAAAGTGCAAGGCAACCACGACATCGGTCTAATGGAACGAGGGGTTCTCTGTGTCCATATCTGAGAGTTGCATGGGGCTGTTCCGGTTCTGGCCGAGCAAGCGGCAGAGTCAACTAAATGCAAGACGGATTGAGAAGTCTCCATAACCGCATTGCTCTAGAATGGGATGGAAAGACGTAGAGTCGATAGCGAGAGTCAATCAGAACCTCATTCATAGCATTGTGTATTGTGAGGCATTGGTTGTGTTATTCCCGAGTCGGTGTCGAGGTTTGATGAACAGCGCGGACTGAAACCTCAGTGATGGACAAGGCTGTGAGGAATTTCTCAAGACAAATGCTGTTGATTTAGACTCTGTGTCTCTTCAAGCTGTATGCAATCCAATCCTTTTAAACCTGGGTGCAGTTCTCTTCTATTGGTCAAGATTACGAAAATGACAACTCTGAATATATTAATGTAGAGCGAGTTGAGCAATTTTCAAACAAATCAGTAGTTACAGAACCCAACGGAACTGGTTTTGATATCCTCATCAAGTAAGCCCTCGGACAGAAATCTCACGAATTGCTCCGATAACTCATTACCTTCAAGCTTAACCACCTCGCCATAGGTCTAACCGCTTAGACGCCGATTGGAGCGAACTACCAAGACTACACACGTCGATGGTTATTATTCAGGAAGATGAACGGATCAGATCGTAGTGATGAGGAATATGCCTGCTCCTACTGACAGGTTCTTTGTTAAGTCACTAATTGAAACGATCTCACCCTTTCATTTAATCGCCATTAGTGTCACTGATCTCTCTGTGCCGCGGCTTTGACACCACGAGGACATCACTAGGGAGGATTAAGTCACAATGAGCAGGTTGTTAACTTGCGTCCCTTTGCAAAATACTTTGAAATACAAAGTTGAACGTGTTCGGATGCCCATGTGAGTGGCACTGAGGGTGTTTGGTGAGCTCGCACCGACAATGTGGATAGCTAAACGCGACGATGTCCATCAGCCATCACAGCGCTCACTCAATCCCACCAAGAACGTCTTTCTTTCACTTCAGTAGCCAAAATTAACATGTCGCAATGGATGATCCCACCATTCCAGCAAGTGTTTTACCGATATCGCCATGCATCCTCCGCCCTTGGATTTTCTGGTGCTAGTAAGTGATCTTAGTCTCACCGCCATCGTTGTACTACATTGAGACTGACACCCTTAGGCGAAAACGCTGCGCTGATCGCTATTTAATTCCTCCGATTCGAGAAATGGGTTCTTGGAAGTGGTCTCGTGACGAGAGATACATTCGGAGAAGCCGTTGTCCTGGAGAGTGCACTCCGTAGATGCGTTCTTGTCGCAGCTAATGAGAACTGGGCCAGGATGGAGTACAGCCAGGTTGAAAAGCATATCCTGAAAACACTCAATCAATTACACGAATGTCTCCAGAAGCTCAATCAAGTTGGAGAAAGGAGCGACGTGGGAACGGCGAGCATGGACAACAGCCCGGCAGCGACCTGCGACCCGACTGAAGCGATAACTCCCATTCCGGGTGGCATTGCCGCCTCAGTTCCCCTATCTAATGTTTCTTACAGAGCAGGAATATTACCAAGCGAGTCGAGCATCCGGAAACATCGCGTCAAAGCAATTTGCTTTTACCGCAAAGACAACTTCGAGTGGCCATCGATGGAGGATGCTGAGGGCAAGGATGAGCTGAATGCGTTGGCCCAAACGCTTAGGTCTTGCAACGGTGCACTGGACGAATTAGTTCACCTTGCTCAAAAGCACCTTGCTGCAAAGTTGGTTTGCATCAAGACATTGTTACTCGCTTCTGGGCCGAGCAAGCTGCTCGCCATTGTGAATGCCACGCGAGGAAATCAGGGGCATGTATACAGCCAGATCTGCAGGGTATCGACTCTAAAGCTCACATTATGAACTGGAGACGGAATGATCCGCAGGAGTTGAGCTCGTCCACGATCGATGAAGCGAGGCTGGAGATTTATGATATGCCCACGGTAGAACAGGAACACGGTCGATCGTTAGCGTCCCTTACGTCAGGTATGATGCGTTTTCCCTTCCTCATCTCCTTTACCACAACGGAGTCTAACTATTCTGTACCAGAGTTGTCTCAAGAACCAGCCAAGAGAGCATTCTTGGAATGGTTCACGTGGCCGGAGAGTTTGGACGTGGTCGGCTCCAATGTCTTCGCCCAGCGAATATCAGAACTCGCTGCCCTATCTCGAGAGGCTGAAACCCCATACTTCAACATGTTTCCCATTTGTAAAGGGGTTGTTCGACACCGTCACATGCAGAGCGCGATGGTCTATTACCTTCCTGCGTCCACAAGCACCACATCTTCGCTGTACTCAATGCTACCTGGATCAAGAACCCGCGGCCCTCAGTTCGCCAAATCCAATTGTAAGTTACCGACCCTCGAGTGACGATATCGACTTGCCGCTACGTTGGCGGATGGCCGGTGGTCACTTCATAGCCTCTGATGGGTGCATGGCAGGCTCAGCAGCTGGAACATTATGCTGCTTCAAGAGCGCCAGCACTTCAAATTCGATCAGCCGAAGATAATGGGACTCGGAGACTCGGAACCTGAGCCGCTGCTCTCCAACCCGACTGACACCAGCGATATGGACTCTCTCTTTGGTACTTGGCGACATCCGGACTTCCAACAAGATCAAAACTCGCAGTACCAGCGAAGACACGACATCTACTCCTCGGGGTTAATGTTATTTGAAATCGGGGTGCGAAAAGATTTGCTCAATTTCACTTGCTGGTCGGGACTTGCGTAATGATCTGATCAGAACCTGCAACACCCAGATGACGCATTCGATGGGCGAGGTGTACAGGAGTGCGGTTTTGGCTTGCATAGACGGCGACGATATCTAGAAAGCGGCCGAGAGTGCTGAAGAAAAAGGTGATGTTGTTACTCAATTCTTGCTGCAGAGAGTGGTTCTGCCGTTGCGACTGTGCTGTCTTGATTCGGCGACGGATTTATGGTAGGAGAGCACAAAAATCCGCAGCACGATATGCATTCATAGAATCTGCGCTTAGAAGTCCGCAGATAGCTCGGCGGGTGAGTGCGCTGATGATGTGGCTCCCAGCTGGCTAAGAGTTATGAATCTGCAGTATATCAAGTTTGTCTCCACGTTTATCTTCAAGCAGGCAAGGCCAGCTCTGTTCCAACAAGAAATCTTCTTGGCCCTACAGCGCCACTCCCTCCAGACGTTTAAGCTTTGAAAAAAATCTGTCGGTTGTAACATTTCATAAGTTTATCAAGTGGTGAGATGATTTGCGCGCTACAAGTGACGGCGTCCGCGATGGTCCACACGCCGTGTCTCGTTGACAAGCTCAACAAGTCTCCGGTATATACGCTCACTTCGTACTGGATCAAGTCCTAATGAAAGTATCGAGCACTTCATATCAAAAGCTTTCTGCGGCGAGATCCAGCCAGCGATG
This sequence comes from Neonectria magnoliae, assembly GCA_037954305.1. Classification (NCBI taxonomy): domain Eukaryota; kingdom Fungi; phylum Ascomycota; class Sordariomycetes; order Hypocreales; family Nectriaceae; genus Neonectria; species Neonectria magnoliae. Next base: position 594,697 of record JAZAVK010000001.1, on the reverse strand, counting down.
AATTTGCCCTTCGCGTGTTAAGATTTGCCAAATCCTCCATCCAGGTGTTCAGAAATCTCAGTTCGCACACCAAACATTCGTAGAGGACCAAAGGGTTGCAAAGAAGCATCACTGAAAATTTCAAAAATCTTATTCTTCAATGATATATAATCTCTGCCATATCTCTAGCCGTCTTTCAAACCCATTTCTGCATCGTCGTCGTTGGACCGCACGACCACTCCTGCTACACTACCATACAACAACCATCGCGAACCGATTATGGTACTCGAGTATGTTATATCTCCATGGCTTCTAGTCGAAACGCACTACTGATTGTATTAATAGAACCTTGCGCAATCTCTGGCGCTCGCAGTCGGCCGACTTACCTAACGTGGACCACCTCAGGATCCCCAAGAACATCATCGAAGCATCCGTCACCCGCCAACAATGCATCGCCCACCTCTACCTGCTCGAGCAGTTTGTATCCGCAAAGTCCAAGGTCACGAGATGGGGAAACTTCAACCAGATCCCGCCTGAGTCGGCTTGGAAATTCTACGTTAACATGGCTGTTGAGCGTATGGCCAGGTGGTTCGAGTTGTCCCGCGACATGGACTTGCGCCATATCATCCCCCCGCTTGACGTGCTGATGGTCTGGCACGCACTCTTGCAACGTCCAGATGAATGGGATGCTTTCGTGGACCTCACTAGAGTGGACCATCATCAGTGGGACTGGAACCTCCTGGTAAGTTACGTTGCGGTGAGGCATCGGAATTAGCTAACATGTTCCCAGCTACGAACCCTCCAGGCAACCGATATGGGCAAGTTCCAACTCCTCAGAGAGTCCAGAGATGTCGTCCGACAGTTGTATCCTACTCCTGACCTCCTTGAGCTCATGGACGTTTCCACCAGCTTCCTTGTGTCACCAAACCCAGACCGAACGACCGAGCACCTTGCGCACCTCTATCTACACAGAAGAAGGACCGCTTCCTTTAAAACACCACGTGGTGACGTCGAAATTCGGTTTGACTTCCATGGGGTTGTGGATGCCCAGCTCAGCTTTGCAAACCGAGTGCTGCAATACTCCTGGCACCGAATGTACTCGCCGGAACGGGGCGAGGACTCGCAATTCGGCACCATCATCGAGCGATACAAGAAGTTCATGACTCTAGTCCAATTCTCATCCGATATTCAATCTCTGGGACCGCTGGCGCGTGAACCACCTCAGCCGCTCGTGCCTACTCTGGACATCGACCTCGTCTGGAGAACCCACATGCTCTCCCCAAGGGAGTTCCGCTGGTTCTCAACTCACATCCACGGCAGACTTATACAACACACCCCCAGCCGTGATCAAGGCTACAACCAAACCGCACGGATCTATCGGCATGTCTTTGGGGAAGAGTACGGTCTCTGTTTGTGCTGGCCCTGCGTCGACGGTCGGGAGACGCGAGGATTGTCGCCCACCACTTGGTTCCCAAGACCGACCTTCGAAGAGGAGCGGGCGCAGGAGAACAAGCGTCGTCTTGCCTCCGTGATCGACGTCCCGATCAAATTCGGCGTTAAGCAGTGCAAGAAGTGCGGATTCCACCGCCGTCGAGGCTGCAAGGAGAAAGATGCCATCGACATCGTAGAGCCTCCAGTTAGAACTATCCACCAGAGCAAGCGGACCCAGAGAAGCGCCCTAAACATGGCCATTGCACACAAGGTTCCTGCTCCTTGGTGGGTTAACCAGGGCTCTTCCTCATCACCGGAGCCCATGTCCCGCCGCGCTGCAGTAGATGCCCCCAAAGTCGGAGAGCGTATCCAGCCGTCGATCCCACCTCTTCGCCACAAGTACCAGCGAATCCCATCTAACCAAAGAGCATGGGCAGACGAAGATTCATTTCAAAGCACCGCAACCAAGGCCATCACCCGGACTCTGTCCAATGAATCCTTATTCTCGGCTGGTGGCCAGGGGGACAGCAGCCAAGCCAGCGTTTTCACCCTTACGCCATCAGTGTTTAAGCCGCCACCTCATGATCCGCCTGAGGCCGGGCCATCCAGCTTCTCTGGGGACCAGACTCCATCGTACTACAGGGCGCCGAGAAGTGCTGCCTCTCGGGGGCGCGGAAGCCATATGGGCATCGATGTGGGTTTGTGGATGGCAAAATCGAGACCGCAATGATGGGGGCCAGGGTGTAATAATAACGAGGACCCATGATTTAGATTTGGATGCATGGTGCTTGGGTATTTCCAAGTATCATTAGATAATTAATAATTACGAGCGAAAACTTTGATATGTTCTCATTTGTTGTGATGCCCACCTGAATGAAAAGTGACAACGATGGATGCTACCACGACAGAGACCAAAGCGCTACAAATGAAATTTCTCAGTCCTACATGATCATCTTCCTCTCCTGTGCCCGGCTAGTGTTGCATTTACCCAAGCGAAGGCAAGTTCTCGACATGAGACAGGGCAAGGTGAAGACCGTCATTAGGGAGAAGGCTATCGCGGCTGTTGCTTCGACGATCCGCCCCTGATTATACCCCGTAATCAGTCCGCATGGCGATTAGAGCATGGTCCTGACACATTGGCTCCCCCCCTCTCCCCCATATTTCCTCCAGGGCCAACAATGTCTCAACTTGCTTCTTGGGCGTTGTTGCCGCAAGGCTGGCTCTACGTTTCTAGTCCCGGGAGAGCCACGCAGCGTTGATCCCCCAAGCTCGGAATGTGACAGGACTCCGAGTAGTACAGTATCAATTATCAAAGCCTCCCCAATCTTACATACGCCCTTCGTTGCTTTTGTTCGCCCTCGCGTCCTCGCAACGACCAATCGACGCGGCCGGAGAGAATTGTAAGACATCCATCTCACTCACTCCCATTCAAGGACGCCCACTGCCGCCCCCCGTCAGCCTCCCCCCGCGCCGCCCAGCCACCTCGTCTGTTCCCTCGTCCATTCCCCATGTGATATCTGACATCTGCAGCTCCCGACATGAGCCTGTCCAGCAAGTCGCCCTTCCCGCGGGCGCACAAGAATGGAACAAGGCCCCAAACGAGGTCAATGTGCGGCGCTACCCTCCAATTCCCCGGCAAAAGCAACGTCCCGCATGCGGAGTGGCGTTCGACTGCAGTGTGGTTACAAAGAACTTTCGTAAGAATCCCTACATAAGGTAAGTAGGTACGAAGTACATGCTTGCTTGAGGAACTAGTCTTCTTCTCTCTGCTCTGCCCTTTGATCCTCTGGCTCCTGCGAGGGAAAAGCAAGGTGAGTCGAGTCGTACGAACTCAACGTGATACAGGTGAGCTATCTATGGCAGCAAAAGGAAACATGATATCGTCGGCGGTATGGCCACCGTCGGCGTCAACCCCTTGAGATAGTAGGTCGGAGCTCTCACCGAGCACGTCGAATAGGCGTCGGCCACACCAACGCCCTTGCCGCCGTTGTCACACCGAGAGCAAGAGACTAGCATCTCAATGCCGCTAGATAGAGACGTTGAGAGACACATGGCAAAAGAAACATGCCCTAAGCGCGGTCCAGACACGCCATTGTTCCATAACTTATCGCCACCGGCCATGGTTCTTCTCCGAAGTGGCTTGACACACTACCAGTTGCAAGTCTCACACGCCCAACGTTGCCATGGGGTAAATTAGCTTAGCTTCAACGTCACCTACGCTGCAAAGACGTCAGGTTGAGCATTTAATGTGGCAACGGCGTCCTGCAATGCTTTGCTTTTCCCGAAACAAGGCTTGTGTCTGGTCAGTTGTACGGCGTCCTAACCTGGTCTTCGAGGACAAGCGAGAAAGGGATTCTATCCCACCAAATTGGCGAACGGTTATGAAAACGTGGCACTCGTAGAAACTCCGGCTTGAGAAGACCACATAGGTTGCCAGGTTCTGTCTGGAGGCGGAGCTGCCAACCGTTAACGCCGACCAGATCTCGACGCATCAGAGCTGCGTCGAAATGCCCCCTCGTCTGCAAGTCGAGCAAATCATCGAATTTAGCCCGTGTAGGCGCCGGTTAGCACGGGCTGCCATGGTCCCCTGTGCAGATGATCAGCGTGAATCTCTGGTAGAACGCCGGGAAGCTAACAATGCGGTGTTTGAAGGGGGAGGGGTGAACAAGTACGTATCCTGCATGGTGGTTGCATTAACGCCTTAGCTGGAGGAGACTGTTGATTAGGAAACGCTTATAAATCCTGGGGGTCGAGAAAAAAGACAGCCATGGCTGCGAGCAACACTTCGCACACACACGCTGACTCTTTGGTGCCAAATGTCAGACAGTACGAAGTACAAAGCAGGTAGCAGGTAGTCGATGACCGCAAATGACTATCCAGAACGCAAATACTTTGCATCCGTAAGCCAATCCTGCGAGACACAGATAGCGCGCCGCCAAAGATAACCCATTTACGAACGCAACGCATACCCGCAGCGACACAATGTAACGCTTGCCTTCTTTCTTCGCACTCAGAGCTCTCTAAGTTTGAGGTGACAACTGAAACCATTTGAAGAGCGAGTTCCCATGTCCGCCGGCAAGAAACGACGGTCAAATGCGTGACATTCGTTTGCAGAGCCCTGGCCCAAGGTCTAGAACAAGACTGACTATTTGATCTGCCAGCGTTCCGAGGGCTCGGCCCGCATGCCGATTTGAGGGTGTTCTCAAACCAAAACCCAAGGAGCCGACGATCACCAGCTGGGAGCAAGAGAGCCCTTGCCGCTTTGCACAAGTTGTTGTGGGAGGTGATTCGCAGGGCACCAACAGGCTAGCCTTCTTGCCTTGGACGACAGGGACCTCGTAGTGGCTCTTATACGTTCGCTTAATGACTAGGGAATGTGCTCATTTGTACGGATCGCCGAGGAGAACTGGTCGGGAGGCTTGACGATCACTGTTTCTCGATGTCATCGAGCCCTACAGTAGAGGGTAACGGCAGTTGATGCGAGGTACTTTCGTACAGTACTTGGCCTATCCTGATTCAAGAATACTACAGGCCGGAATGCCAAGTTACCACATCCCCAGATGAATGGTAGATTAACGTCACCCCTGATCGCCGTCATCCTCTGCAAAGGGGATCATGACCGATGGTGTGCACTTCAGAACTAGTGTCAGCACCGCAACCTGAAGCACACTCAAAGAGACCAACAGATCCGGTAAGACCACAACCCGCCGTTGGACACACCCACAAGGTTATTAGAATCTACAGCACCGTAGTATTCATACAGCTTCTCCCGCTGCGTACATGAAAGGCTGAGGGCCCTGGCGACGCATACCCTGGAAGTCGACGGCAAGCTTTGCCGCAGCACATATCCATGGCAGCCAGGGCAAGGGCATTTGAGTCTTTGGATCCGGAGACAGCGGACTGGGTTGAGGATCTCACATACCGGCGATCGCCCAGGTAATGAATTGATTTCAGAAAGAAGGGACGTGGGCAGGCCGCGACAGGAAACCCCGGACATGGGGCTCCTAGGAGAATTGTTTGTGCTCACGCTGCGCAAATGGCATGCTGTAGATCAAGCGTCCCTGTCCCGGACCAGACTTGCCAAAAAGAGTAATCTCGTCGTCGCAGTGGAGTCCTTGGAGAGGTCTGTGGACGTTGGGGGTTGCATGGCTCTTGTCCTTCGGCGTGTTTGTCAATGACAGAAGGAATACGGATGCAAGGACGGACGATAGCAGGGGCTAGGCCCGGCGAGGGCAGCATTGTCATCGGCGTGGTGCTGCAGAACCTTGGGTGAAGGGAGGAAGAGGAAGAATGAGGACCGAGGTGAGTACGACCGAGGACGTGGCGCCTCGAGAGAACTCAATGTAGCGGCGAGACGAACGTAGTACTGGCGTAGTAGACGCTTGTTCGTACAATGCCCTATCATGATGATGATGACAATGGGATGGCCCCGACCACGGCACCTAGCTCGGCATGTCCATCGCATCGCGACTTTAGAAGGTGTCCTGTGCCTCGGGGCTGGATACTCGTGGCTAGTGGCCGGAGGGACGCCAGAGGCTAGAAAGTCCGCACAAGATCAAAGACCAAGCTTAGCCAGCGCCGAGGCGCTCAACGCCCGCGGGCTTGGGGCAAGCTAGAGAGGCCCAGCCCAAGCAACAGGGCTGCAACTCATGGTGCCGCAGACGCAAGAGATTAGTATCAGGCCACCATGACGAGTGGAGCAGTAAGGCCAGGGGGGTGTCCCCCGAATCGAGTTAATCCACATCTCGCGTGGCCGACATCGTGGACCAACCGGGGTGACCCCTGCTGATCGCCGCGGCCTCTGGAGATCACAGGAAACCCTCGTGGGGACTTGGCCGCTAATGGCCAAACGGCCCAAACGGCGGGCCTTTGAGTCTCTGGGCCACTGGGCCTCTGAGCCTCCGAGTCGTCTCTGAGGTCATTGAGCATTGCTCTCTCACCAACCTCAATGCGGGAGCCCGCGGATGCCGGAAGCACTTTTCACTTGGCCAGACCGTGTGCCTATTACACTTCGTGAAAGATGGGACTGTTCGTTCGTAGAATGAGCTGCTTTGTGTCAGCCAAGGTAGGGTTCCTGATGACTATTTGACTGCCGGTTTAGCAGCAGCGGGGCTATGCCAACCCTCTATGGGTGCATCGTTTCCCATGGGAATGATGCCGAAGATGCGACAACAACACAGCAGGGGAAGTTGAAACTGAACGTTCCGGCCTGCAACCGCATAGTGGTAAGTGCGACGCTGCAAATGGAGACGGTGGATGAAGACTGTGACGCACATGCGGACGCAGATTGGAGAGTAGCAGAAGACGCAGACGGAGATAGAGATGAACACGACTCGGAAATGAAGGTTGGAGGTGGGCATCGACATGAATAGCATCAATCGGGTTCATGCTAGGGCTCTTCGAGGATATGCGGCGTTGCACTGTCGAAGTGAACGGCGGCGCAGAGTCAACAGAGGCCCCGTGCTCCCGGGCCCAGGAAAAGAGGGAGCGTGATAAAACGGAAGCCTGACGCACGATGGACGATCACGATGTTTAGCCTTTGGCGGGAAGGATTAGGCTCCATGCGGTGGATGAAGTGAACTTGGCCGAATCAACTTGGCCGCGGCACGGTTTTCGTCCAGAGTTTAGTGGTTGCCCGCCTGATGAGTGAAGTGCTGATCTCGGTGACGATGACAGGACAGCGGCTCGCACCTACCAGACTACCCACCTACCCACCGACCCACCTGCCTAATTATGGAAGACCCCTGGTCCATACCACCCATTCCATTGGGGCTCCCTCCAATGGATGCTCGCCGAAGTGCTCTGCCGTTAGCAGGTCCCTGCCTACTTAGGTAAGGTGACCTGCCAACGAACCTTGGGTTGTGGGCACGCTGACGCCAACCGTGGAACTCCAGCTTTTCCCACCAGGGCATCGTTCCTTCCAGCAGAATTCTAGGGGCAACCGAAAAGCCGGCGATTTGTGGTATGGGCAGCATGGACATGATGACCCCTCACAGAGTTTGTAGGTTAGTATCCGTAATTACATAGTGCGCCTGAGGTGTCAAACTGCGCAGGATGAAAGCGTACTGTATTTTGGCGGCCCGCAGACGGTGGACCCTGCCCTGCATGCGGCCCTTTGCAGCACCGTCCATCGATCGCATGGGACAGTTGGGACACTGGACTCGATGAGAGACATCAAATCCGAGTTATCACAATGTTCGTGTACACAATCTGATGTGCTGTGCTGTGCTGTGCCTTACTGCATGGACAGAACAGGCAGGAGGTAGGTAGCAAGTTAGGTGCCTCTTTCCCCGGCGGATTATTCACTAACTCAACAGTTGAGGTGGTAAAGTTTGGCTCTACTCAGTGCCTCTACCGTCCAGCAGAGGCCACGCGTCATTTCATTTCATCCTTTTTTCACCTCCTTCACTATGCTTACTCCCAAACCTTCTCTCCCATCCTATCACCAAGGGTCCTGTCATCAACTCACCCGCGAGCTAAACGGATAATGGCCGGCCTGTCATGTCAGCACAGCTCTGCAGCAGCTTCCTCCTAGGCCAGAGGCTTTGCTTTTTCCAGTTACGGCCCACGACCCTTCCACACCTCCAACACACCTTAGTCAAAATCCACCACTGTCGTCTGCGCTTTGCGCCTGTTCCGTCTCCACCGAACTGCGCGGGAAGCCTCCCCCCAGCCCTCCAGACCTGTACGGATCGACAGATTTCTTCACACCCTCGACCCTGTCTCTCATCGCCCGTTTCCAGACATGCCCCCGGCACTACTCTGGAGCACACGGCAAGTCCCAGCCAATTGCAGTCTCGGCACTTGATCGCCAATGTTGCATCCTACAACTTGCGCAACGACACTTTGCTACCCAGCACCGATAGCCTTGATTTACTCGTCCTTTGCATGGTTGTCGATTGACCTTCATTTTCCATCCTTTCTACAGGCGGTGTTATACCTCCATCCTTTCTTAACTGGCAGTGGCTATACGGAAAAGCCGTGCCTCTAGTCCAACCGAGGCAGCCGTGCTTCCACAACATCAGCCAGCCTCTCTCGTTTGCGCTATCTCCACATGCACCTTCGGTTCTGGAAGCGCGTTTTAAACCAAGACACAGCTGGCACTAACTAACAAGTCGACTGTCCGACTCCTGAGCCGGGGCTGAGAAGACAAGTTCTGGCCCAGCTCATCTACATCTGAGTTATCAAGTCGTCAAAAGTCCACAGCGCCACGCTACGTATCCATTCTTCAACTGCTGTGCCGGGAACTTGTTTCACTACTGGGATAGCTCGTCCCTGCATTCTCGGGAAGACCCAACCATCTAACTAATAACCGCTTACGAGCTGTCCCACTATGGACCGGTCGGGAGACGACTTCGCCTCTCTCTTTCGACTCCCACCGCAATCCCCGGAAGCCGCATCAACTTGCCCCCTTTCCGTCCACGATTAACGTCGAGGGCCCTGCAGTATTGTATCACTGTCGGTACCATGCCGGATGATCCACCCGTTTACATGCTGCGACCCACCCACCGATCAGCATGGAACAATCCCCCACCGACACCCACGGCCTAACCGGCTGTGCCTCACCACTAGCTGCCCAAGGTTGTCACTGAGAAGATCCAGATATTGACAAATCCCCGAATGGCCAACAATGATAACCACTGTGCTGGGTCCTGAGCGGCAGGCAAATGGGCAAGCCTCCGAAGTACCACCGCCCTAAGAGGTGGAGGGTCCGGGAGCACAAGTCAAGAGAAAGTTCCTTGGAAACGATCGTTTCCAGGATGCCTCGGGAATCGCGTCAGTGCTCCTGAGAAGTATCAACGGCAGTTCAGTCCCGTCGACCGAAACCAACTCCCGGCTCTTGAAGGTTTGTCGTTCATCACTAGACATCAGATCAACGCAACGCTAGCCCTAACCTGTTGCTTCTGGCGTCGTGTCGCAAGCTGCATGAAGATAGTTGACATGCATCTGCTTTGCAAACCTGGATTCAGGATGCAGGCATGACATGACATCAATGAACAGGAACAATGCGCATTTTGCCTGTTCCCTCCGCTTTCCGGCAGTACCAGCGACGACCAGGGCGCGCGAACCGCTTTCCACCAAGAATCCCTGAGGCAAACGGTAAACCCCAGAATCGGTCACCCAACTTTCAATGCCAGCCTGAAGGGGGACACCATCAGTAATTGCAGCGGCTTGTTCTTGGCAAAGGGCAGTGCCAATGGGTGTGGCTGGCTATGGCGCGGCCCCGGCAAATGGCAAAAGCAAAAGCCACGGACTTCACACGTGTTATCGCTTAAGGTTGTGTCTAGCTCTGTTTCGGGGCGGTGATGGAATGAGGTCTGGTGCTGCGGACAACGGGCGCTTTCTCCCATCGCTATAGATGTTGACAATGACCATTCACTCAACGCTCGGCATCTTCATTGTTCGTCCGTCACCCTCAATGCCACACTGTCAACAGGGTATTTTCTTACCCACCAACAAGCACTGTCAGAGGTGATTCTTGGGCTGCCAACACCGTCATTCAAGGGGAACCGGGCGCTAGTTTACCCCTCTTCAAACGCTTTGTCGATCAAAGCCCGCGCCAAGGAATTCTACCACTCTAAGCGAGGAAGGGGAGGCGCCCGCTAAAGCGACGATCATCCAAATTAGCCCGGTTTCCTCGTTAAACACACAGAGGCTCGACTTTGTGAGCCAGGGACGCAGATGACAGATGCAACAATCCCTAGTGCATAGTTACAGCCGGGGCTACGGCACTATGTCGCGCCGGCGACTCGCTTACACCGTCACAACTCGCAACAGAATCTGCGAATCTGCAAGCGATGCGCGCCAGCCCGCAGCGACTCGGCCTCTCCCATGCACTCCAGAGTCTCTACGTGCCAGCCAAATCTCACAGCGAAACATCTCAACACCATCTGGGGCTCCGTTACGACGCGATGAATCATTCATACTTGGTGGATTGCCGTGTCCGCATCTTACCTTTGGTGGACTGAGACAGTTCGCATGGTGCATGGCATTCACATACAGCCATGCCTTCTGCCTTGTCTGCACATTCCAAAATACTAATTTCCTATCCAAGAACAAACCTCATCGATCAGGATTCTTAACTTTCTTCTTAACACCTATGCCTGTCCTTGGCAATGGCAATGACGTCGATAAGGTGGCTCTCAGCGGATACGAGAAGTTGATATATGTATCATTTAAGGTTTGCCCTTGCGTGCCTGTACAATGGGAATCCGGATATCGCGGTGAGAGTTGATTGTTTGGGAACAGAGACGGCGGGCCGTTGCATCTCGGCCGCATGCAGTTGGACAGCGGATGATGCTCAATCCGAGCGAGTTCGGCATAATGCCAGCTTGAGAATCCGGTCACACGAGGCACGCACGAAACGTGAATGAGAGTTGCAAGAGAAGAGTTTCGAGTCAAAGATCGTCTCAAGTTGCAACCTCAGCGATTCAAGATTCAAGAGCAAAGGCCAAACCGGTCCAGGGTGAAAGCCCCTGGTCTCAAAACACAAGCCACAGGTGACGAGACTAGGGTGTGGTAGAAGTGGGGCCTCAAGTGCTCGGAACGGCACTGACGTCCTGAACGGGAAATAGTGGTCCGGGAGTCAAAGTGCAGCGCCGCCGGGATGATCGCAGGGCCTGACTGGATTGGTTTGGTTCCATGGGATGAGTGACTCTGGGCCAGGCGCGGACGGACCAGAAAGCGCGCCCCGGGCCTCCGGCGTCGAGCCTTTCCTTCGGCTTGCCCACCATTGTTTTGTGACGGGTTGCTGATGTCACGATGGCAAAGAGCCAGCGGGTTCAATTCAGAGAAATCATCGACCAAATCTCGAACCGGGAGAAAGGAGGCCGACGAAGAGGGGGTGGATGGCAAGCGAGCACGGGTACGGCAACGATGATCAACATCACACGGCATGAAAGGAGAGAAACTCAGGGCTAGGGAACAGGGGATCTCGATGATTTGCCTATTGACCGTTGACCACGGAGCGATCCATAAGCATCCCGGCGGCGGCCAAGGCCACGCACTCTGGCGCACTCCTCCATACCGAGCAGATCTCACCCACCACACGCGCCTCTCCCACTTCCCTCGGCTACTACCATACACCCCCCCTCCGCATCCCCCAAGGACGCCACGGGGTGGGACTTGACTGCCGGGACAGACATCACACCCAGACCCATCCATCGATGGGGCGGCCAGGGAAGGTTCCGTCACCGTTGCGGACAGTCCACGCCCCCTTTTTCGTTCTCCTACCCTACCCTCCTATTAACCCTGATCCTTTCGTGCCAGGTTCGCCATATGACCCACAGTGAGTTTTTGTGACAGCTTTGGGACTGGAGGGGGTACGCTCCAGGATGGCCTTGGCCGATTTGCAGATCTATTACACGGCGCCTTTAACCCTTGACAAGCTTCTTTCCCACTCGAGAAACGTACTTAAGTTTCCCGAGCCCCCCTTCGACCACACTTGCACGTACTGTTATCTTGAAGTCTTCGAAGCAACCATCAATAACTGTTTGACAAGTCAACATACTCTTGGGCTCCCTTAATCAACATCGAACCTACCCCTCGCTCTTCACCTAATACTGCCCACACCGTCTCTTCTCTAATTCACCTGGGCTCATCGTCGCCTCACCAGCATCCTCCACAGACGACCCAATCTTAATATTACTTATCTACGACACTTGCACGTACAAATGCATACCGCGACCTCTACCTTCATGTCCAGCCAGCACACTACTCAACAAGGAGGACACCACATTTCCCGCCACCAACCGCAACCGCCACCTTCGCCCCCGATGGACGACTACAAGTGCTCGTTGCCTTCCATCTCGAACTTGCTGGGACTCGCCGATGCTGGTTCCCCAGTAAGCGAAGCATCGCCAGCGTCACGGCAACACTCACCCCAGCTAGAAGGTGAGGACCCTCATAGTGGCGACACGGATCGTGGAAGCAAGAAACTAACCTGGGACGCAGCTGGCCTTCAAACGCAACGGCCCGAAACGACATCTGGTATTAAGGCAGAGAGCCGGCCTGGATCTGGTCACGCCAAGTCCTCTCACCATCATGGACTACCACCCACGCCGCCCATGAGCACAGATGCCTCTTTCGACGGCTACAACTCTCCTTCAAACAAGCACAGTAGTCATGCCTACCCCAATGCAGCACCGAGGGGATACTATGAGACAACACCTCCCCTGGAAGCCGACATCCAACGTCAGATGATGGCTCCCAGCGCCGTTCCTCGCTCTACTCCCGCGCCAGTTCAAGCACCCTACCCTCAGCAGCAATTCGCAGCTCCCTATGCCCAGCAGCAACCGCCCATGGGCACCTATTATCCCCCCATGCAGCCCACTCAACCTCACCAACACCAAGTCATGGGCACCTACTACCAGCGTTCACTGCCGCAGTCGTTCCCTCCCCCAATGACTCTGGCGCCGCCCAGTGCGACAGGAGCGAACCCCTGGCAACATCACCATTACCTCAACCCGACTGGAGGCGCGGCATTCCCTCAGAGTCAAGACCGCTACATCTGCCAAACGTGTAGCAAGGCATTTAGCCGGCCGAGCAGTCTACGGATCCACAGCCACTCGCACACGGGAGAGAAGCCATTCAAGTGTCCCCATGCCGGTTGTGGGAAGGCCTTTAGCGTCCGGAGCAACATGAAGAGGCACGAGAGGGGTTGCCACAGCTTCGAGTTCAACGCCTCAGGGTCTGTTCTCCGATCCTGAGGGCAAAAGTAGATGGGGACCACGCGTAGTGGAGCAGCGCGCATCGTCTTGATTTAAGAAAAGGCCGCTAAAACAAAATAAATTCCCCTGAAACGACAGGCATTCGACATGATTTCGACACATTTTGATGACAACCAACGCACACCGCCGGGGGTTATTCCTCCGATTTTGTCTTTCTACGAGTTTTACTTTACTGGCAAGGCGTTTGAGAATACGGTTGGATTTGGAGGAAAGACGGGGAGGAAGACAAAGCAAGGCAGAGGGGCATACATTCGCTTCAGACACCTGTATTACTGGAGACCAATTATAGTCATGTTTTCTGGATATATGCCACGGCAGTCCGTGGATAGGAACAATGAGGCGCTTGGGGCAACATCTACTTGGCAGCATTTACAAAACCGGCGTTCTGTTGGGCAGGGACTTGCAGGAAGAATAGCAGCTCAGTCGTGGGGCACAATTATACCAAGACGTTGGGGTTTTATGCATTTCATCATTGGCACGTCCGTGCGTGACAGCTACGTGTAAAGCGGTCATCTCCGAGTTTGTATGCGCGCGGTCCGTGGACCAAATGCCAAAGAGGCTTGGGCAAAGAGGCTCGGGTTGAAAATAGACTACGAGATGACATCGGAGAGATGGCGAGAAAAGTCGACGGCGGTTGCTCGAACGAGGCCTGTTACCCCGGCGTTTGGCGGGCGATCGCGACACGGCCCCAGACGGAGAAGTTACGAATCTGTTCGTCGGCCGTGGGAGGCGCATCGCGCGTAGTTGGACGATGTAAGTTGAGGCGACGAGAGGTGTTAGCGTTGGATGCGCGCTGAAACACCACGAGTTGAGTGGATGTATAACAGTCTGCTCCATGCAGAGAGACTCCATGCAGAGAGACTCCGTGCAGAGAAGGGCCCCAATCCGCACAATGAATGAGGATTTGCCCAGTTCGATTCCGTGCTCCAGGGCGCCAAACCGTACAGTTCTATCTATGGAGGGGGGCTCGTGAACCGACGGAGCAAGCGCCAAGGCCAAAACGAGGCAACATCTGGACAACGCGCAAGCCATGTTCCCAGACTAACAACTGTGCCTCTCTACTCAGCCTGACCCGGCCGGGGGCTGGACTTGACGGCGGTTGGGAGGCAACGAAGAAGACCACAAAAAAAGGTTCGGTTCAGATGAAGTCCAAGCCGTCGAGTTCCAAAAAAGACCGCCCAGGGGGGACATGGCATTCCCTGCGGTTGGCGATGGAGTCACGAGAAAGAAAAACGAAGAGGTCCGAGTCATGGTCCCGGGTCAGGCGGGCGAGTCTGGCGCGCGCCCGGAATCCCGAGACTTTGGACAAGAGATCGTGATAGGAAACTCGATGCCGACAGGGGGAGGGGCCAAGGGCGGGAGGTTCGGCCTTGTCCTGCTTCATAGATCGCTCGCGAGGGTTCGGTCTGTGGTCTTGCGGTAGCGAGACAGGGTGAAGCGTTTGGGGTGTGTTTCGTCCTGGGCCGGGTGCCTGGCTCGTTTTGCCGTTCGCTTTGACAAGACGATCTACATTGTCGGATGGAGTCTATCTAATTACGATGCAGTCATCTACGGCACAGGAGGAAAACACGCAGGGGAGGTGGATTGTCACTTGTTGACGTTGAAGTTCTCGACGGTGGAAGATTCCGTATCACAGACTAAGGCAACTTAAGCGCCCGAGTAGGGCACGTCAAGGCTAATTGCCACGAGGATAGGCCGTCCGGAAGTTCCTAGAGAACTGGGGCATGGCACGTTTGTGGCTGATAGAATGGTTCTTTTTTTTTTGTTTTATTTTGCTTTACGACGGCGCCGGGGGATGTCATCGGAGGACGTCACCGCGCCGGGCGGGGGATCCCATCTGGGCCACGTTGTGAGCGGAGATCGGGACTTTGAGATGGAGAAGCGAGCACCGTAAAGAACCCCGAAGGTGATATGCTCCATAGATTCTCATGACTACCTCGCACGCCAGACGGAAGAGAGGCGTGGGACGTGATGCGTAAGCGGCGATACAGTCTCCATGCACTGGTTCGTGCCGCTTGAGAATGGGATCCGCGTCCGCTTCCCAGAGACGCAGGCAGGATCACCCAGCAAGGGGGGGAGGCTGAAGGGCCCGGGGGCCATGCCTGTCGGGGACCAGAGCTATGGGATGAGGCAGCATCCCGAGAATGAGGCGGCGATACGACCAGCCGGCGGCTTGGGGGGTGCATGTATACTGAGGTTGATTGAACCCCGGTGGATCGCCCACTGTATCTTAGCGGAGCTGTTAGTGCATAGGGGTGGGTAGGCGGTGCACTCTCCATCGCCCAACGGTCGTCGTGGAACCTTCTATCCATCCACTGTGACAATTGGGGACAAGACAGACAGACGGACGGACAGAGAGACACAGACGGGGCTCATGCTCTAACGAACTACCAAGGTAAACAATAATTGCACACTGCCCAAGTCACCCGAGATGCATCATCCATTCCAGCTTCAAAAGAACCCCCCTTAGACCGCCGTCACTAACCCTCTGCTCCATCCCGGGCCGACAGAACATGGAACCCTGAGCGTCGGGGGTGGCCTGACGCACCCTTTCCGGGCTCACACCCACCCGCTAAGGCTGGCACGGAACCCGCTAAACCCCAGAAGTCCAGAAGGGTCAAAGACCCGAGCGCCCAGCGAAGCTCCACCCCCCTGGGACTGGGACTGCCGGAGAGCGGAGAGAACGCGATACCGAAACCGACTTCCTTGCTCTCGCTCTTCCGGGCGAAGCTCTCTCCATCCATCAACGTGGGCTCTGGGATCCAGGGACTTTGGGTGGCTGGCTCCCACTTTCCACTTCGCTCGCTCCTTCGTCCTCCTTCTCTTCTCCCAGCTTACTTCGGGGAACGGGGATTTGCCCTGTTGGACTGGAGGGCGTGTTTCTCTCCCCCCGGGTTGCGGGAAATGGTTCGGGTTCGACCCTTCCTGTCACCGAATCCATCCCATCAGCCTCCTAGCCCTCCAGGGATAATAGAGGCGTTTTGCTGTGCAGGAGCCGTTTGCATTTCTTCAAACAAAAATCTTTCTTCTCTTCCTCCGACGTCGAGAACGTGCGCTTGCGTCTGGCGTGACTCCTGCTTGCGCTCGGCGGAGTCGTGGACCAGTTATTAATTAATAGTTGCCGTCTGCTATAGCTCTATTATAGACGCTCTTCCTTGCTCGCCCACCACCGGCCGGTGAGCCAACGGCTACGCGACGGCGATGTTGTTTACATGCGGAGGGAGGGCATGCGGAGGGAGGGCATGCGGAGGGAGGGCATGCGGTGGGAGGGTGGGTGCTTCCATGATCGCGCGACGTCATAGTTGAGTCGTTATTTGTTGCTTTTGGGCTGGGTGTTAGTAGCTCTGTTGTCGTTGTCCTTCGAAGGTCATCCCGCATTCTCGCCTTCACCTTCGCCTCTCTCTCGCATTCCTTCAGCCAACCTCCTTGCAAACCACCGCCCCCTTCTCTTCTGCCTCCATATCTCTCATCTCCTTTGACTTTCCATTCGCAGCATCAACATCCATCGTCATCCCGGCGATTATTCGCCCCGTCACCGTGCTCCTTCCCCCTCCCCCCCTGAACGGGAACGCCCCCCCGCGAGCGCGGCTTTGCCCTGGCTGCAGCCGGAGAGGCTCAACAGCAAACCAACCAACCCCCCTGCGGATAGCCGGCGGCAGCGGAAACGCTGCGAAATCGTGGCATCACATCTCTTAGCTGTATCCTTCCCCTTGTCAAACAGCAACCCAAGTTCCCACCTGTGATGGCACCGCAGCGGACGGGGTGGGAACGACGTCCTCTAAGGGCGGTGGCCGCCATGTCAGGTCCGCTGCCTCGGGGCGCCTCGAGACCCTGTCTGCCAACCTTTTTCACAGTAACAGCGTCATCGTAGACGGACGAATCATCGAGGGCTTGATTGACTTGATAGATGCCGCTCCGTGTACCGCTCGGACTGGCGTACAGTTTGTTGTTGTTGTTGTTGTTGTTGTTGGTGTCTTTTTTTCTTCCTTTTTTTTTTTTCTTCTGTCCTTCTTTTTTTAAGGTTTGACTTTCTTGGTGGCTTGTTATATCGTCGCATAAACGTGCCCGTCTTGGCTTAGGAAGGGCACGGCCATGTGCTCTACCACGCGAGACGAGACCAAGCAATAGTCAAAAACGACGGGCGTTAGGATATTAGGTAGGTGGGTTGGTTGGTTGGGCTGGGCGAGAAGCCTAACTCACTCGCTCACTTCGCCGAGACACGAAGACAGAACCGCACCGGTTTGGCCTAAGACACACGTCCACAACTCATCTTCTTGCCTCTCTCTCTCCCTCCGCTCCTGCGTCATCATCACTACTCGCACCTCTCTCTCTCTTCTCCCCCTCTCCTCCCTGCTTCATCCGTTCAAAGCGCTTGGATCGTCTGCAAGGCTGCGTGCGCTGCCGACGTGATGGGGGATGTGAGACAAGGCCCCCCTCCCCTGCAGTACATGGCAGATCCATTCTCACGGGATGGGACCAACTTGCTGCTAGGACTGGGACTCGAACTGCAACTGGAACTGGAACTGGAACTGCGAGTCCGGGACGCCTCACTGCGTACAGCACATGGGACGGCAATGGGACGGAATGCACCTCAGTGGCCACCGCCAAGCTGATACCCACCAACAAGCACAGTAGAGTGCTTTCTGGACTCCGCCGTCTCCTGTTGTCCTCCGCTCGTCGCTCAACTGGCCTTTTCGGAATCTCCTCATCGCCCAAGATTCACCCCCCCTGGGACCATCCCTGAGGGCATACTCCTTCAGGCCGGTGGCATGTCTTGAACGGGACGGCGGCGTCGGCGAGTGCCCAACGGGCAATTCTGCAAGTTGCTCAATCATTGTTTGGGGGAAATCCACTTCTTGACCGTGCCGCACGACAGCATCCCATCCTCATCGCATCGGCAAAGTACCGTAATACGTAGACTAGTAAGTGCATACCCAATACTGCGTATTTCTCCATTCCGGCATTGTCGATCCATACCCGTACATGATCGACGGCCGCTCTTCCACTACAGTCCATCATTTTCTAGAGACATCTCGGAAAGCTAAGGAAAAAGAAAATGACAAAGGGAGAGCAGGCCGGAATGAAACATGCGTCTTCTTGTGACTCCACAAATGCCCTTGCTTAGACGCCAAGCCAAACACCTCGACCGCACACGAATTAATATCTCCAAATTCAACGGTTTGCCCTTTGCTTTTGCTTCTGCCGCCTACGCATTGACCGTGCCGGGTCTTATCAACCTCTGCTTCCGCCTTCACCTCGCCGGGGTTCCGTGTAACCTGGCCCCCCACCACCTCGCCGCCCCGGCGTGCCGAAGGACAAGCCCGCATGCTCTCCCTCCGTCGAGCGACGCCCTTCACTCAATGATGTAATCAGTCCGAGACGGTGAAACCTCGAGGCCAACTGCCTCGGCGTCGAGACAGTGGGCGGCGCGCTCCAGGCCCTGCGGGCCAAGTCTATAAACCGTCTCCCTGCATTTGGCTTTCCCCGGATACAGCGCTTAACGCTGCAAGCGAAGTCGCATTTCGTTGTTTCTCCGGGCTCGTCTTTTTTTGGCTGCGGTTTCGATGCCTGCTTTGGGGGCCTTGCCTTAAGAGCTCTTGGCTTAGTCGCCGGCTGAGGTGTCGTATCGCCTATGTTGGTGCGGTTGACCTACAACGCCACGCCGTTGCAACTCCAAGCCTAGACCTCCTAGCTTCCCTTCTCACCACATCCCACGCCTAGACAGAGAACAAAAAGACCCTTCCCAAAGTAAAATAACCAAAAAAAAGAGCCCCCAACCCAACGGAACTTGCCGTCCCAGCCTCCCAGACCCTGAAGGGTTTCAGGTTTCGGGAGCGTCCTGTCCAGGGGAGTGGCCTGTCCTTGCCGCCTTGACACGACGCCGAGTAAGAAAAGGGAATCAAACCCCCCCCCCTTCCCCCAGTAAGAATAGTGTACCACGCCTTGGGAGTGATCGTCGGCCAGGCCCCCTTTCCCTGCTATGCTCCCCCGGGACCGCAGACGCAGGGCTCGTCTGCCCCGCCGATGCTGCGGTGTGCGGTGAAGCGGCGCCACGCTCTCCGGGTGCTGAGGTTGGACGAGGTGACGTTTTCGATGAGTTGCTTGCCTTGGTGAGCAAGTGCCGTTGCGGATAGCTTCTTCTCGTGGGCGCTAGACTGACTACCTAACTTAGTCTCGTTTGCCTAGACCATCTGCTCGAGTCCATCTCTAGAAACAAAGTCTCTCGTTGCTGCCTACCCATGCTGAGAGGCTAAAGGCTTCAACGCGATCAAGTTTCGACCCTCTCCCTTGTCTGATTCGGATCTTCGTTCCCAGACTCCACAGCTCAACTCTCCCACCCTCCCAGAAACCAAATAAACGCCGGGCCCCCACCCCGACGGTGCCCTGTCCGATGTTATACTCGGAGCACCCGCACTCCGGAAACAAGAAGAGCGTCGATGAGATGCCGTGCCCTGAGAATCCTGGACGATACTCCCGCTTTGCATCCGAGCGGGTAGTTGCGTTCTCTGACACGCAGTGCGACAAACGCATCTAAGGCCCCCCCCCCCTTGAGATCGGCATGTCGGTGCCGGTTTTCGATTGTTTGGTGTGTTCCCCGGCTTCCTACCCAGTTGGCCGATCAGTCATCAGAGCGTAAAACGGGGGGGTTGCGAGTCTGCCGAATGTGACGGTGTGAATAGGACCGGGTTCAAGTCCAAGGGGTTTCGAGATTAAGCATTGGTAAGGGGATCGCGGCTGTTGGGGTTTGACAGGCTGTGAAGTATTGTGATCGACCGGATGCGCAAAGTTTCAATGCCATTGAGATGCTTGCCGGAAGGCACTCAGGGGAATGACGGTGTAGATGACAGACGGCTTTGGGTGTATTGGCGAGGTGCAAGGTATCTCTTCGCGTTATTGGCATCGACCCTGAGTTTACGGACGTGCTATGTAGACAGTTGCTGGAGATGGCCGGGTGGGAGATAGGAGTTGTCGTTTCTGCGTCGACTTTGTAAAAGAACTGTCTCGATGTACAACCACCAAAGCTGTCTGACCAGTAAATTCCCCCTGATTACTACAGACTAGAGTCACTAGTCCTAGTTGACTTGTCCTACGTGAGCCAGCTCTCGTTTCAGTCTACGTTGGTTCCTTGCACTGTTGCTGTTGGCTCGAGTATAGGGTAAATTTGGTGATTAGGAGCCATATCTTCCGCCATGAAGTGTACATATACTACATCATAAACAGCCAAAAACAAAAGAGTTATAACCGATTAACAACCCAATTGGATTCTTTTACCTTGTAGTGTTGTTTTCTGCGGTCAAAGAGCTATGTTCAATTAATTAGAATTGAGACGTTCAGGTTAAGCTGTGAGTGATCGTCATCAGCATCATTTTGCGACAACACTGGACGGTCATGGAACAGCCACAAAGAAAAAAAACCCAGAAATGACGATTTCTGAGATCCCGGGGTATGACCTTCTTTCATGTCGATAGCTAGCACATTTTGCGTGTTATTGATGAGGGACCAGCAACTACTACCATGCCTTGCTCGAACAACTTTAATACTTCTAAGTCTACGAGTTGTCAATACGGAGAATTCTTTCATATAACTTGGAGGAACTGACCATAGCTATAACATAAATGACTCTGTAGTAATCGTTGTGATTTAACGATATCCTATTTCTGGACCCAATTACTGTTGTGCGAACGAACCCAGACACTCACGGCTTGGTTGGTATCAGCAAGCTGGTCAGTTTCGGTGATTGCCAATACTAAAATGGAACGACACAAAGCAACTCGTAACGGGAGGGATGGCCCTGATTATCGCACAGGGCGGGATCTGCCTGACTTCCTCGGCTTGTTTACGGCGGACGAAGCCTCGGTTCTGTAGTTGTGAGCGTATTTTGATGACTTACAATTTAGGAATAACAACCGACAAGACACAAATCTGTGGAAACGAAGACCGGGGAAGCAAACGAGGTATAGCGAAATTGGTATTCTCTTATCTTGTATGGTATTCCTACAATAGGTATGCATAAGTGTAGAAAATGTAAGCCCGGTGTATCGCTACGGTCATGACGATCGTTGCCATCACGGATTAAAGAACGAAGAGGGAGTATTTATCTGTTCAAGATATAATGGCTGGTGTGTAGTACTGCTTGATCCTGGACGGGCTTCTCATTGCGGTGAAGCAGACTGCATGCAAAGACGGACTCTATTTCTATACGATGGTTTGACATTCGCAGTCCAATGTCTTCCGTGCTGAGATACCCACTCTTAACAAAACGATAGGAAGTTTCAAAAAGCTGATTCCGCTGTACACACTCTCTGATGAGTTGATCGTCATTGTTCTTCCCACCTTGCTGCTGCTGCGGACTCAATGCCATGATGAATGGTCCCAGTAACAGAACTGAAAGCCTGCGAAATGGTCATGAGTTGATAACGTATCATAAAATATTTCAAGGTTTCCTTTCGGAACTCGCTCTTATGTACGACCTCGACTGTCAAAACATTTATATCGTTTGAGACTTTGACCTCGCCATTCTCATTGCAGCGCCAACGCCCAATAAACGGCCTGGCGCGGAACTAACTGTGTAACAAAGTTGCTACTCGATCCCTTCGGCAAGACTTTACTCGGTCAGAGTTTCATCTATTTAGGCTCAACTCGCCATTAAAAACCGCAGAGTCAATCGAGCTGCCTTTGGCAACAAACGCTTCCCGTCAACTATCAATACTGAGGACCTGAACGGAACAACTTGGCTTAAGTGGGGCTTTGATCTCCATATATACTGTAATATCTTGCATCTTTCCCATCGGCCGCGTGGCCTAATGGCTAAGGCGCTAGATTTCGGTTCACCGGATTCAAAATCTCTAGAGATTCCAGTTTCGAATACTGGCGTGGTCGGATGTTTTCTTTTTTGCCGTTCGAAAGAGTCAGTAACGCTACATTTGTTGATAGTGACGATGGTTGCAGCTTGAACAAGGCAGTGCTCGAAGAATTTCCCCTCGGTATCCCTAGTCCAACTTACTGCCTGTGACCTGGGAAAGTCCGGGTACAGCATAATCCACAGTTTGTTGGCCCAGCATTGAGGTAGACCACAAGCCCGTCAAAGTGGTGAGGCAAAATGGCTAGTCTGTAACTTTGTTCACAACGACAAAGGAATTTCGGACACCTGCCTATCCAAAGCCAAGCCTTGAATCATTACTTTTGACAAAACTTGTTGGAAGAGAGGATAAGAGACGACTCCCAAAACACGAAGCGGATGTGTGACACCAGTGGTATGCATGAGAGCGTGGACGACTGGAGCTGAACGCAGAACGGGAAGCAAAGTATGACCCCGGAGGACTGCGGAACTCACATCTAAGACAACTTGATACCAAGTCTGCGAACCGAGACACTCATGACCACAACACGCCGAGGGAGGACTACAGAACTTGAAACGACGACATCACTACCTGCGGGATCTACGACGTTGAGTAATAATTTAAAGTACATCACCCTCGTCTTCTTCCAGCTGTTATACAAAGGAGACTACACACTGCCCATCAAAAGGGCAGACAGGTTAAGTATCAAGCCACGCAGGTACTTACTCACTAAGCGGGAAAGCTTTTATGTGGTGTACAAGGCGACTCAGCATTCTCATATTTAATTTATAAACAACCGCAGCGGGAGGTTACAAGGCATGGCAAGACTCGTCGTCCGTGATCCCACGAACCCGCAATCGTGACGGCGTACCTCTAGAGCAGCGGCGAGTGTTTGATGTGCCAAGTCTACTTCTCCAACATCCTCTCATTATCGCACTCCTGTCGCCGTTGAAGGTGCTGTATCTAAGCGCTCAGAACTGAGGTTTTTGACAGCCTCAGACCTCAACTCTATGACCCTTAACTCTATTATGAGATGAGGTTGACGTCTCCGCCCACGTCTACTAGTAGAACATGACTAAGTTGTTGCAATGCATTTGTTCTGCTTGATATGGACATTTGTCAACACTCGGTTCACCATCTTGAGAACGCTGCTGATCATTTCATCGCCGATTGCTTCATCGCCGAGCTCCTGGTCAGGAGCGGGTTCTAGAGCATCAACTACATGGCGTAGCGTTTTTTGTCGAATGTGCAGAATGGGTATTATAGCATCAGCAAAAACATCAGGCGGTCCCTGACTGATAGCAGCCCGGATGATACAATGTGACAACTTGAATAGAGGTCTAGCCACGTGCCTAGTTGATGATTAAGAGCGAAGAGACGATTGATATCTCCCTTATCATGCGATAACGTCCCGATAGATTTTTTAGTGCAATCGTATGCTCGCAGCCTAATGGTTGAGGAAGTCATCGCTTTCTATAGATTGATTGTAACCTCTCTTGGATACGCTCAGGTGGTGCTGAGCCGGCCTTGAGACCCTGGCTCCATGTGCTTCCATCTCACCTGGCAATCAATTACAAGAGTCGACACAGCCAATCTCCGGTAATATCCCTTATGGGAGAGTTGATGAATAGGCGTAACGGGACGTTGGAAGCCAATTCGAGTAATTAGAAATGAGGCTGAAGTCTGCTTTTTACGGTCTCCCATTTCACGCGCCGTTAGGCCATCTAAACCACATCACACCAGTGTAGAAAACAAATAATTTTGCAGTTGCTTCACGTCAGCGCTTGGTGGTGGTGGTCAAGAGAATCCTCTCTGAGTCCGTGAACAGTCCCGGTGACACGGATTCACCGCAATCCTACTGTTTCTGGAATTGGTAAAATATTTACCCAACATGGCCTATCGTCGCGATTATTTAAACAAGGGAAGCATGTTCACACTCGACACAGAAGATTATCGCTTTCTAGTGGCCACGGAAGCAACGGTCGAACGGATCCTGGCAATATGAGGCATGCTAAGTCTGTCCCCGCGCCGGAATCAGCCCGCCGGAGGCCGGAACGGGGTTCCCTTTCACCCGCTCGGGCACTTGGGAGACTTTATATAGACCAGATACGATGTGACGGCCATGGTTTTGTGATCAGCTGCTTGGCTCGTCGATCACATATCAAATTACTCAATTAGATGTGCATCGCATGCTTTGAAGCGCAGAGGGAGCCAAGTATATGGTATTCAACCCACATTTGCTACACGAGAGGGTGTATGCGCGACCCTTGAACCCAGACAGAGTCATGCACGGTACGGCTAAAATGAATATCGGGAGTATCCTAAGAAGCCGGGAATGCCTGAACGCAACATTGTGAAGAAAATCACTGGAGCCTAAGCACGGAAGCTGACAGCCTGACATGCATTTACCTACTCCTTGGGTAGGGCAGTTCGAAGCGGCCCGATGACTTTTAGAGAAGCGAGGGGACACACAAGACTATATCTCCCGGTGCTGCTTCGGATTTCCGGCAATAGGCATCTTGTGTATCCTGGACATGATGGCGGCGGTAGCACAGGCGCTGTTGAGCAACCTGATAGAGCTTTGGCCGTGAAGCTGGCTCCACGCAGATGAGTCGATGAATCTGGGGGCTGCAAGCCTCGAGCAGGGGTTCACCACACAACCATGCCGCGGGGTGAGTCGACCAGGTTTCGGCGAGGGGAGGATGGATCACTTGCAGCGGCAACATGCACTCCACGCAGTTCCTTGTCTGGGCATCTCCTGTCCTCGTGGCTCGTGCCTCTGGCGCACAATGCAACCCTGCACCACCGGGGCACGCATCCGGATCCACGGAGTTGGATGGGTGCGAGGAGAGAAGCTGATGGTAAAAACGGGACGTGAGTGATGAAGCGGTCTGGAGGGTCTGCAAATTGGCGATGTGCCGCGCCCTGGATTGGCGGCCCTGGATTGGTTTGCGAGAGTAGTCCGTGATGAAGCAGCCCGCCGTTGTCGCTGGCGTCATTGTCGTCATGAGGCTCAAGGCCTGCTGCAGGTCGACGGCGAGATGCATGCGCAGATGCAGTGCACGGCGTTGACGAACCTGGGCGGGTATTGGAACGAACCTAGGAGCAAATGATGTGCTTGTGGTGCATGCGGGTGAGTGTTTGTGTGTGTGTTGGTCGACGTGGTTGGCTGCTTTTTTCCGTTCCCTGGGCGATGCTGTTTGATTGTGACGGATGCTGGGATTGTGTTTCGTCTGGCGCGCGCCACAACACGGGCGCATTGCATCCCATACTGAGACCCGAGGTGTTATCAGGTCTTTCGGCGGCTCTGGTGTCTGAATCAAGGAGTGCTTTGTACGAGTACGAATACTGACATTCATTTCGTTTGGGGAAGGTAGCGGGTTCCGTCTGGGCCAGGGGACTCGGCGATGTGAGACATTATGACGGGAATTGCGGGATGTTGTCTCGGAGTGAGGCGTCGCCCGTGGCATTGATAGCTGGTGATAATGTCGTTGGCCGAGGTGGCTTGCCGCCGACTGAATTTAGTAAATGATGGGAGGGGGGGATACTTGTCTGTCCAAAAGATAGACCAGATGGAACATGATGATAGGGATGTCTGATTGATGACAGTCTCGAATAGTTAGAGATTCCCCAGGTTGTGATTGTAGAGATAAAGTGAGATAGCGATGGCGATGGCGGTGTTGCTGGTGATGGGCGCAAAGCTTGATGAGTGGGCTGGAGCGTCAATGCTTCGGTTTGGGTGCACACGTGCGCATTACATTAGCTCGCACCTACCCAGTTGGGCAGTGAGCAGTGGGCAGTAGGGCTGGTGGTGGTGTACTAAGGGAAGCTCTTTCCTGATCTCGGTAGCGGCGTTGAAACAGCATTGCATCCGGAGCAAGAGGTAAAATCGCATGTGGAGGAAGGTACTGGCGAGGACGAGGGCGAGACTCAGTGAGGGTGAGGGTTAGTATGAGGGCATTATATTTTCCCGTTTCCGCGCTCTTGCGTGTGTAGACACCGCAACTCTCTCACTCCTCCTCCCGTTTTCTTTTTTCGGTACTGCTGCTATTGGTGCTTGAGGTAGCTTTTCTGAGTAAGCCGGTGTGAGGTCAAGGTGGGATTGAAGGTGGGCTACTGAGCAGAATGGCGGGACGAGAAGAGCCCCAAAGCATGCATGGCACACATAGACGAGATGGTGACGTGACCTGACATGATGGTTCTGCCTCCCCTCATCGTGGTGGTCTCTCGCTGAAGGAGTCCCGGCGTACCTCAGACTTGTCGGTGTCCGTCCTGTCGGGTCTATCTCGTCTCGGGGCTCCTCACAGCGGTTCCCCGTGTTGGTTAGCGTTGGCAGCTCATTGTCACCGCCAGTGGGTTCCCTTGCTGTGCCTGGCTTAAATCCGCCCTCCTGTCTGATACCAGCCGTGATAAGTCATGGAGTAGACCGACGTATTCGTACGTAAGGCACATCACTATGTAACAAAGCTGCCTCGGCTGGGTTGGGCTCCTCCTCTCCTCCAAGCATCATCCATCCATCCACCCATCCCTCCACTCCACTCTCGAAGTGTCAATGTCCCGAGGTGGGCTCGTTCCCCGGTGGTGGCACGGTTCCGTCATGGTCAGCCGAGACGATACCGACATGGCGAAGACTGCACAGAGACTGAAGCGGGATCCCATGCGGGGGCCTTCCTCTGTGGGCTGTGGCTCTGTGCTCCCGTGGCTTCATGGATGGATGTTGCCAATTCCCGAAGCCGACGGAGAGTGTGCAGTATTCGTACATAGCAGTGTTTCGTAAGTAAGTAGACGGTGTGTCGCTCCCCATGTCTCATGTTTTTTTCTTCCGTCTCGGTCAACAGATCCTCCCCCACGGACTGGGTGTCCACCCCATCAACTTAGATGTAAGCGAATGACGAAGATGGGAAAGAGAGTATCCGCAAAAACCCAACAATGGCGAAACGAAAAAAAAGGCCCAGAAGCACAAAAGAACAAAAGACAGGGCTGGCGGTGGGCGGTGGGCGACGGGGCCCATGACCCGGGATTCCGGGTTGTGGCCAACGGCACGGAAACCTGGACAAACATACGACGGATGGAGCAGCCGGGTGTCACGTACAAAGCCGCCTTTCTGTCTCGCTCTCTGTGTGAGGACGCAAGAGGAGAGAGCGTGACGGAGAGCAGAAAGGAAGATGGAACCGGGGGGTGTGCGCCGTTGTAACGCTCGGCTTTTCGAGGTTGGATCATGACCGTCTCCTGACCTCCTTCTCGAGGCGTGTTTCTGGTGTGCTTTTGTCGCTTTCCGCGTCGCGTCTAGGTCCATGGATGGACATTGTTTTTCCCTCGATCCGATTTCCCTTGCCCATCGTTCCATGTCTCTGTCCATCTGTCCATGTCTGCATTCTCCCGCGTCGTGTCCCTCATCTCCCACTTGCCGAGGACTGCCGCTATATCCCCTTTCTTCCTCTCTCTATTACTTTCCAATTCTGCCTCTCCCCTTCCTTTCTTACTTCTCTTTTCTCTTTTCTCCTTTTTGTTTCCTCTGCCTCTTCGTTCCTTTTTCTTGTCTCTCGTATCAGACTAAACGAGCCGCCTACATCACTTACCGACAGATTTTTTACCACAGCAACAAAAACGGTAAATTGCATCGGCCCTGGTCATCTTGCAGCATCCTCGCCGGCTCAAGTCCCCCAACAACAACACCGGGGCCTCCTACGCCTTTGGCCTCGTGCTATTTTTTTTTTGCTTTTGCTTTTTGCTTTTTTCTACTCTACCGCCCCGTCGGTCACAGACCCTGCTTGAGGATCCTTGGAGGATCATCGCAGTTTCTTCTGGGAGACTGAAGCTAGTTCTTGCTGCTGCTGGGATCTAGAGGCACCAAACAGCCTAGAGGCAACCCGGCGCCGTCTCGTCTACTACAGTACCTAGTCGAGGACCACTCCGCCAGTTCCCGTCTATCGGTAGCCCGATCGTTGTGATTTCCGCTCTCGTTGGTGGGTTATCACTTGTTGCTTCCCAACCTGCTCGTGTTGCAAATCCGCGGCTCATCGCTTGCACGTGCCGACCACGAGCTGCTGTCTATTGCACTTTGACCAGCCACTGTGCGACGTTGCGCATCATCACTTCACCACTGCTAGCGAACCTCACCATCGCAACCACGTCCAATTCCACAACCGCCGTCGCCGCCGCCGCCAGTCATCCGTTAAATCATCCGCTCGCCGCCACATTTATTACTGCTTGCTTATTTCTGTGGCTGCCCCCCTTCGAGTCCTCCAACGCCCGGCTTTATCAATCGAGGAGGAAAAGGAAAACATCCCTGCTTGTGCATTTCACCGGGGGGCGCGCGCCGCCATCGTCTTTCCTACCCACGCCCCGACTGGCTCCAACTGGAACCGGCTTCTCGTGTGTCCCCAATCACAATCCGCCTTAATCGAGATCCGGTTGAACCGCTCTGGCTCTCTTCTCATCAGCATCAAATCAGCAAAGGCGGCGACGGTCTAGATCCCGCGCCGCCACTGCCCCAAGTACCGAAGACTCACAATTCCGTCCCACGTCCGTCCCCACGCGCGAGGCCCAGAAACGCATCCCAATCAACGCATCCGCAATCCCCCAATCCCACACACACACACACACAGTCACTCTCTTGAGCGAGCACCCACCACCCCAGTCCAGCGCCGAGTCCACCCCCAAAGTCGCCGTCGCACACACAAATCCGCAATCCACAGTTCCATCCTCTTGACCCCAGTCAAGGTTCCCAGTCAAACAAGCCCAGGTTCACAGCGCCCAGCGCCCAGCCAAAAGCAAGCCCCAGCAGCCCAAAAAAGCTGACCCATCATCCCTGCCTCTCTCACCGAAACCGCGCCGCCCGCCCTCCGTCGGTATACCAGGCTCTCGACAACTCCTCCTCCCTTGCCGATACGCCTCACAGACTGGTTCAGAGAGTGGCTCACATAGCACATACACTACCACCTACTTCGTACCTACCGACACTACCTTACCTTACCTAGACTACCTCACTATAGTGCACACCCCCTCCTCCCCGGGCTCTCCTCTTCTCTCGGTCCCATTCTCCAATCACCGCCGCCCGGCTTCTCCCCAGAAGCAAAGCAACTCTCCTCGGTCTCGGGCACACTCGATTTCTCCTCTTCTCTCCTCAGTTCTCCTCCCATCACTCTCTCTCGCATCTCCCACCCTCTTGTTTCTCTAGCTTCCCTCTACTGTTGCTCAGTACGTAGGGTAGCTAGAAAACAATCATCCTTTCTCCCCCCCTCTTTACGCCTTCTCTTCTTTCCATCCTCTTTCACTGCCCCTCTTCCATTTTCAGCAAATCACCAAGTCTGTTCGTTCTCCCGCCGACGATGCCCATAGTCGCCGTCATCCCGATATCATGATGCTCTGCGCAGCACAGCATTCGCCAATCCCAAGGCCCTTGCCAATGTTGTTGTTGCCGCTGTTGTCCCCTTCGTCCTCGATATCGCTATTGGCATCCTCGTCGGCCTCATTGACATCATCACCGCTACCTTCATCACCGTCGTCACCCCAACACCCACAATCACATCGACAACCGCATCTCCAATCGTACCCAGAATCATACTCACAATCGCACCCACAATCGCATACGCTCTCGCCATATTTACCCTCACTTCAAATCGACAACGGCACATGTCCCGAGCCATCACTTTCCTCCTCCACAAGCACCAAATTCCTCGCCGCCCTCCCGCGATACTATTTCTCGACAATCGCCCATAACCACCACCACCGCCGTCGCCCCGAACCACCGCGCGACCCCCCCGACCTCGGTCCTCTCCACCTCCCCGCGCAATAGCGCCCCTCGAGCGGCTACCCGCTATGTCGACACAGGCTGTCCCGGACACCCAGCTAGGGCTCAGCGCCGAGGAGGTTCAGCTACTGCGCCAGGGCCAAGCGGCATTGGGAGGAGGTGCGGGTTCTAGCAGCTCTCGCGCCGCAAGCCGTGCCAGCAGCCAGGGCCTCTTGCTCCTGGACAGCTCCTCGCTCTCCGCGTTGGGGCGCTACTTCGACCACCTCATGGCTAGTATTGAACAACGGATCCAGCACCTTAGTTATGAGGCCCAGAGGTTTACCCAGCTGCAATATGACGAGGCCGATGGCATCATTGGTGGCGCCGACGCCGAAATCGCCCGGTACACCGAGATCCTCCAACAGCTCGATGAACTTGAGGTCGACTTCGACCGAATTGCCCACATCAAAGAGATTGTTAAGGGTTATAGGTCGAGAGTCGAGACCTTGGAGCGCGACATCGAAGCTAGCGGCTCCAGCCGGCACAGGCATTCGTCGTCGCACCATTCATCGTCCCATCGGCATAGCCATAGCAGTTCCCATCGCCATGGCAGCTCTCATCGATCGCGACACTAAACGGACCACCACCCTCCCCCCCTCAACACTTGACGGCTGAAACGACCGGTATCCCCTAATAAAGCAGGACTTAATCCATCCGGATGGGGGGATGCAACAAAAAGAACTGGTTACAAGAATATGGATTCGCTAGTTACAAAAAAAAAAAGAGATCTACACAGATTGGAGGAGAAGGCGATTTTCCTGCGCGGGTTTACACAGGACCGCCCATGCACGCTTGCACGCACGCACACACAGACTCACACATACGCACACACGCACTGACACAAACTCAAGACTGGAGGAGTCGCCTCCTCGCCACTTGAGATCGTACGACATGGATTCTAACGGGGGCTCCCGGATCGTGGTATTGGAAGATTGACGGGCCTCGCGGCTACGCAAGATGGAATTGGCCTCACGGCTGGTTAATGTTTGTTTGTTTGTTGGTTGGTTTTTTGATGTTTTTCGAATTGGTGGCTACCCGGCGTTGATCCCCCTTACATTGCGTTGATAGGCCTTGCCGGATGACAGACTTGAGGCTTCCAGGCCTTCTGGTGTTTATGCATGTCTAATCCTCCCCGTATTTGCAAAACCGTTGGGTCAATGTGGTCTTTTTTTGCACGAAAATACCCCCCCTTTATTACGTTGAATTATTGGAGTCTTAACTCTAGGTTGGCGCCATACAAAATAGCAAAGATGACCTGACTCCTTCTCAAGACGGCGTCCGGCGCCTCGTCCTTGTCCTTGCCCGTACGTGTAGTCGTGACGCATACATGCAGCTTGTTGAGATAAGATGCTCATGCCCATGTCCATGCTAATGCCAATGCCGAAGCGGATGCAAAACGAAGATGGCCGTCTCAACTTGGCTTAGACCGCGCAGTAGCAGCGCAGCACAGGACGCAACTCCTCTTCGTGGACCGCCCTGCCGCAACGACTGGCTGGGGTGCAGCTCGACGCGCATGGGGAAAGGGCTGCGTGGCTCGCGTTGACGGGGTTGAGGGCGAGGCGAGTGGACGTTTGGAGACGAGGTTGAGACGCAATGCTGCCCAACGCGACGGATGACGCTTGGTGGTGAGCCGCATTGGTGGACATGTGGGGGGATGATGTATGTACTACTTTTCTCTCACTCTCCTACGTCGGGAAGTAAGTGGGGGGAACTTTCGGGTTTCCGCTATTGGTGATGGGACGATATTGGGCGTTTGCTTAAAATGAATGTGATGTGATGCTGGCGAAGTTGTGGATGGCCTCGATTGCTTTGGGGTGTGGTGTAAGACGCCGCCCAGGCGAGTTTTCGTGGCCGAGAGCGAGGCTGCTGTTGGGTGCCAAGTCTGAAATGATCCCCGGCAAGTCCGGGGATCCGATGCCCCGATTGGGGAAATCTTTGGTACGGCTCGGAGAGAAGAGGATCGGATCTTTTGGCAAAAGGCATGGCATTGAAACTCTTGGAAGCAAGAGTCATGGCTGGTGCTGAGCTACGATCGTTACTGTAATTGCATGCCCGTCTTAAGCGGCTGTATCCGTACTGTAGATCCCTTAACTGCCGAGTTGATCCACAATTATGATAGCATTGCTGTTGGATGTTGATCTAGTCTACTTACTCGTGACGGTGTTCCGTTTTACTGACGTTACACAAATTACGGCGACACCACGTTCTGCAGTGTTTCACAGTTTAAGTAGGAAAATCGTCGATTTAAGACAACACATTGCCAAGCCAACTTCGTTAACCCAGCCTGTCTCTTTAAACTCGTTGCTCTTTTGGTAGATGTCTTTGCATTTGAGTATTGCTACGTGCACTAAACAAGCACATAGTTATATCCTATTTTCCCGCGGGGACCATGATGCCCATTCCTCTACCTACCTGCTGGCTGGGTCGGATGCTATGCTATAACCAGTACTTGGAGATAGTGTTTAGGGAGGGTCAGTTACGGGTTTGAGTTGTATTAGGGACAGGATCGGCCTACATGTTGTGTTTTAGTTGATTACATCAGTTGTAGCTAATTAATTTACCTGCAATATTGCTGTACATTTTGGTGCATGTAGTCTAGTGTAAGCTGTTGCTGTAACTAGCAATAGCCCTGCATCTCTCAATTGTGAGTTGGCCTTCTACTATTGATACGGCATCTACTGGTTCTTGGATGGGAGGAACTGGCATTGCATACTTGGGGTTGTAAGCTACCCATGGCCCATTCACTCGAAACCCTAGTTGTCATGCGGACTAGGCTCACGCTCTTCGGGATATGGCTTTCAGCTAACTATGCTCGAATCTTTGGGCATTGCCCGTCACTTCCGCATACTTTTTGGCTAGTGAGCTCTGGGAGGTGACTAGATAGTACAGCTCTTCATACTAATAGTAATCAGGCGTCACTAGGAATCTGTATCACAATCTTGGAAAAGTGCTTCTGCTCTTCCAACCTGCGATACGCCTCCTTCACCTCCCCAAGCCCAAACACCACCTCATCCAGCGCAGGCTCAACGCCCTTATCCTCCACAAACTCAACCATTTCCCTCATCATCGCCCGCGTGCCCAGAACAATACCCCTGACCACGCAGATCGCCCCCAGGACCCCCATCAACGGCGTCGGCTGCGTCCCACCACCAACCATACCTGCCACAACTACCAGTCCGTCGAGCCTCACCGCCTGCAGAGATTCCGAGAGCGTTGCGTCGCCCGCTACGTCGACGATGATGTCGAATCCTCGTCCGTCGGGGGTGAGCTGCTTAGCCGCCGCTCCCCAGGCCGGCGTCTCGCTGTAGTTGACGATGTGGCTCGCCCCGAGGCCCTTCAGCTTGGCAGCTTTTCCCGCGGTGCTTGTCGTCGCGACGACGGTGGCGCCGGAAGCGATGGCGAACTGCAATGCCGCGACGCTCACGCCACCGCTTCCCTGAACAAGCACCCAGTCTCCCTTCTTCACCTTCTTCCCCTCCAGACCCGTCAGCGCGTTCCACGCCGTGAGGCCGGAGCAGGTCAGGGTGGCGGCTTGCTCGAAACTGAGGGCGCCCTCGAACTTGACGAGGCACGTCTCTGGGAAGACGCCGTGGCCCGCCAGCGTGCCATCCATCTTGTGTCCCAGACCGCCGCACACCTGTGCCATGGTCGGAAGCGTGGTATCGTCTATGGGGGACAGGGAGCCTTTGGGGAAGTTCTGCGGAAGCATATGCGTGACGACCTTGTCACCCGGCTTAAGCGACGTCACTTTGCTGCCGACCTTCAAGACAACGCCGGCTCCGTCCGAGCCGGGCACAACTCCCGAGGGCGGCTCCAGGCCATACATTCCCTAGAAGTTGTGAGCACGCGGCCTTTGGAGCTCGAGTATATGCACTTACCTTTGCGATGGCCAAGTCGCGATAGTTGAGCGACGCCGCGCGCAGATCGACTAGGACCTCATTGTCTCCCACTTCGCTAGACTTATGATCTCCAAGGACGAGCCCCGAAAGATCCCTATTCTGGGCGTTGAGAAACCAAGACTGGGCCATTTCTTCAAGACGTCGGGGTTGATAACGGCGCAGAAAGATTCGTACTTGCGCAACTATGTGCTCGAGTTTCAAGGTGCATGCAAACTTCTTTAATACACAGTGAAGATCTCGCCAAGCATATAGTTAGTCTGCAACTCGTGGATAACGTGGATATGCTTCTCCACCGTGAACGCATTACAAATCAGTCGAGTTGCGGATTCCAGCTTCGATAGAGGGCTCCGGGGTTAACCTGACAAACCCCGAGCTTCCGGACGAGCATGAAACTCCTGGCCGAAAAGGTATTCATTCGTTCAATCATACGACAAGCATACACATCACTCACTACAATTTGCAGGGCACGGCATTTCGTTGAACTTTATCTTTTCTACAGGGTCTAAAAAAAAACAATGTACAAAGCAGCAATTCCCTGGCAAACAGCTTTCAACGCCCAATCGAACCATCATGAAAAGTGCCGGGTCAGTCCGCTGCCCGTGTTCGTCCCAGAATCCAAACCACAACATACATAAAATGGGGAGAGAAAACAACCATCGCATCGACATGCTGTTCCTCGTACGCCCAAACGCCCGGAAGATTGCTTCCCAAAGTTTCCAGTTTGTGTCCATGCCCAAAGTTTCCAAATCGCCCTTCATCAGGCGCCGATGAAGAGCACGACATCGCCCTCCACCGCGCCATTCAACGTAATACCAGCCGCCGCCGAACTACCCATGGATATTCCTCCGCCGCCAGCTCCTTCTGCAATGAGACAAAAGAAAGGTAAAGTAGGTATATGTCTGTGGTTTGTTTCATGCCCACGAGTGGTATTTCCCCTCGCTAGTTTTGGAAGCCTGAGGCCTCCACTTCATTAGGTAAAGTAAAGTAAGGGAGGCACTTCAGACGACCAACACCGAGGTGGACTACACCCTGGCGATACGCCGCGCGCGCACGAGGAAAGGACTCGGCATCTCGTCGCGCTCCGGATCCCACACAGCAACGGGCTCGTCGCCGCTGGACTTGCGCTCAATGCCCAGACGCTCGCGGAACGCCCGCTTAGGGCTTACGTTCTCGCCTGTGCTGGGCAACACGACGGCGCTGAGCGGGCGGCCACCGGCGCGGGCCTGCTGAAGCTCGACGAGCGTCCGGCCCTTGATGTTGTTCTTGGCCACGACCTTGCCAAGCGCCTCGTCGCCGCTGCTCTTCTTCAGCGAACCCTTGCGCGCCAGGCCGCTGCTGGACCCAGAAATGTCCGCCTGGAGCGTCGTCACAGACGGGATCTTGCTGAGCCGGCGGTGGGGCGACCGCGGGCCAGACTCGTGTGGCGCCACGGTGCATTTGGAGACGAGGCCGGGGTTGGACGCTTGCGGCTTGAGGCGGTTCATGGGACACGACTTCTGCGACATGAGCACCGGGCGTGTCTTGGAGGTGAAGGGGTTCTTGGACGACCGGATGTTGCGAGTTGGCGATGGGATGATGTCCTCGTCCTCCGAGTCCGTGAAGGTGTCACGCGGCGGGAGGTCCCATCGCGGGTCGCCCGAGCTGCCGTTGGCGTTGGCGGCGAAGATGTTGCCCGGGTTGTGAGTAGGAGCCTTGGTGGCCCCGTTGCGTCGTGGTGACAGCGAAAGCGACGCGATGGCGATGGGACTGGGCGAGCCCATCTCAATGTCCATAGGCGTGCCAGCAGCATTCCCGACGAACATGGTCTGCGCACGGCCGAACGGAGTGCGTGCAGGCTTTCTGGCGTCCCGCGAGCTGTCGGGGCTGTCGATGGAGTACTCGGAAATGTCTGTCGTCGAAGGGAACTCGTCGCCGCTGGTGCCGACGGAGGACTGCGGATAGTCAGGTTTGCTGAGCGGCGGTAGCTCTTCTTCTTGGCTCGTCGCCCTCGAGGGCGCAAACGAGACTGTCTTCTTCTGCAGCTCCATCTCGACGCGGGCCTGGACCTCATCCTCGAAGCGCTTTTGGAGCCGCTCCATCTCGGCATTGGCTAGGCGATCAATCTCCAGACGCGCCTTGACCTCCCACTCCCTTCTCATCGAAGAGTCCAGCTCTTCTCGAATGAGGTCCCTCTCTAGCTCCAGGTTGGCTAACCTCTCATTGATCTCCCTGTCTTTCTTGCGAAGAGCATCCTCTCTCGCCTTGAGGTTTTTGTTGACATCGACCACCTCCTTCTCCTTCCGCATCAACTTGACGACGGGCAGGTTCAGCAGTATCGCAGTGTCGGGTCTTCGGTCAGGGTTGACTCGAAGGCAGTCCTTGATGACCTGGCCGAGCTCCGGTGAGTAAACGTCTGGCAAAGCGGGAAACTTGCCCTCCTTGATCTTCTGGACGAGCTGAAAGTGCGTCTTGGCGTTGAAAGGCGGCTCGCGGGCGCAGAGCTCGTAAATGATGCAGCCGAGGGACCAGATGTCCGACTTGAGGGTGTATTTTTCGGCGGCGCAGATCTCCGGCGACATGTAAAACGGCGTGCCAACATAGGTGGAGGCGAAGTCGTGAGACTTGATCATCTTTGAGAGACCGAAGTCGCCCAGCTTGACGGAGTTGTCCTCTCCCAGGAAGACTAACACAGTGTTAGTGCATCGAATCCTGTGTTATTCAAAACTAGGACCCGGCCTGCTTACCATTCTCCGGCTTCAAATCACGGTGCAAAATCGTCATGGTTCCCGCCGGCACCTTTGGCCCCGAAGAAGCATTCCCGGTTATCAGCCCCAGGACGTTACCGCCAACCTCTGGCGGGTCGACACCATAGTGGCATCGGTAGAGTGCCATGACAAGCTGGCTGAAGATGCTCCAGACGAAGCTCTCCTGGGCCCGCTGGCCCTTCAGCGACAGGTCCTTGATTACGCGGCCCAGATCGCCGTTCCCGCAGTACTCCATGTAGAGGTGGAGGTCCTGGCTGACCTTGAGGTGCTCGCGGTGGTAGTAGGCGACGATGTTGTCGTGGCGGAGGTGCGAGAGGATCTGGAACTCGGCGTGGAGCTGCTCGCGCTCCTTCTGTGACATGCGGAGGTAGGAGATTTCTTTGCGACACATGATGAAGCCGTCGACCTTGCGACGGACTTTGCGGATGATTCCAAAGGATCCATGGCCTGCGAGCGTGAAAAGAAAGGGCAACAAGTCAGCTTCGAGGTCCGAGAAAAAGAGGACGTCTGGCAAACTGGCATTGCGTCCAGGGAAGAAGCTGTGGGCAAGACTTACCAATCTTCTCCAGTGTTTCGTACTTGTCCTCGGAAGACATGATGATGCGATTCACGGTCAATAACCGTAATGACTCTTAACCCATGCAGCAAGCACTCTCTCTCTCGTTGTGGCAGTTTGCGTTCACGCTCACAGTTCGGCTTTCGGAGGTTGGCTTGAGTAAAATGAAAGGCGAACAAGAAAGCAACGAAAAAAACGCACACAAGACAGAAATACCCTGCTGTTGTTAGTAGCGAACTCGGTTGTTTGTTGCTTCGAGGTTCGAGGAAGGAGGAAGAGAGGAAGCGGTGGAGGGTTCAATGCGTTTCGAGGTTTGGTTGTCGTGCACGCCGTCCCCAGCGGGACCCTTGTCCGTGGTCCCATCGGCGGGACTTCATTGGAAAGTAAACACTTAGCGCGGGTGCCATGGCAACGTTAAAGTGGCCCGCCCCCAATTCGGTCGGCTGGGGCGTTGCCGGAGAAGAGCCGGGTGGAGGAATTGGAAAAGGGCTTATCGATAAGACGTCCGGCCGGCGGAGATAAGATGACGTCGGGGGAAGGCGGGTGGGGCCGGCAGGGTTGTGGGGCCGATGATTGGCTGAGGCGGGAGGCGGGAGGCGGGACTGGCGATGGCGACTTTTTGGAGGGGTCTTGGAGGGGGAACAAGTCGTTGGAGCTGCTTTGATATTCATCGCCGAGCTGGAGAAGCGCGGGTGAATATATTGGGAGAAACTACTCCGTCATACATCCATCGTTTCCATATCCAACCTGGTCATTGATTCCCCCAGCCGGCCTTCACACATCCTCTCCCCGCCATGGTCCTCCGGAAGGACGAGCTCGAAGGCGCCCTCGCCCAGGAGGCCATCCTCATCAAGAGCGGCGTCCTCCGGGACGAGAACCCGCTCGACGACAGCCCGGAGTTCCACGAGTTCCTGACGGCCTGTCGCCACGGCGATCTGCGAACGTGCCAGGAGCTCATCAGCCGGGGCGTCAACATCAATGGCAAGGACCGCTTCGACTACACGCCGCTGATCATTGTAGGTGACCGGTGGGGAACTGGTTGAGACGGATGGGGGGAGGCCAAGATGAGATGAGACGAACTGTGAGAACGGGGCTTCTGACATGGTGGCAGGCCAGTCTCTGCGGACACTACGAACTCGTCCAGCTGCTGTTAGAGTCCGGTACGTGCTGCTGACCAGTTTTCCACCTTCACGACCTCAACTTGGACTCACACACGAGACCAGGCGCCCTCGCCGAGCGCAACACCTTCCAGGGCGAGCGCTGCATCTACAACGCCCTCAACGACCGCATCCGCAACCTCCTCCTGCAGTACGACTTCTCCAAGTCGTCGGACCCCTACGTCTACTGGACGGCGCACATCTCGACGCTGCTGGGCCGCACCGCCCCGCGCACCTCGGACGTGGCCGTCGTCGCCGGCGACCGGTCCTTCGAGCTGCACAAGTTCCTCCTCGCGTCGCGCTCGCCGTACTTCCACCGCAAGCTCGCCGCCGCCCCCGCCGCCGCCACGCTGAGGCTCGCCGACGCCGTGCCGCCCGAGGCCTTCCAGGTCGTCCTGCGCTACCTGTACCTCGGCGAGGTGCCGCGCGACCTGGCGCCGCCGGGCACCGCGTCCGCGGAGGAGGACATCCTCAAGGGCCTGGACAAGATCAGCAAGCAGCTCGAGGTCGAGCAGCTGTGGGAGGCCATCCTCGCGGGGCCGGACCGCCGGCTCGCGCGCCAGCGGTACCAGGACGAGGTGGAGCGCGCGAGGGGCCAGCTGGAGGCCTTCTTCCGGCGCAGCGTCCGGGGCCACAAGATGGTCGTGGACACGGATCGCGTGCGGGACGTCAAGTGGCAGTACGGAAACGCCATGTTCGCCGACGTGCTCCTGCGCGCCGACGAGCCGAGTGATAATATTGACGACGATGCCGGCCTGCCCATCGCCGCCACAGCTCCCAGCATCCCCATCGGTCCAGCCGGCGGTCACGCGGAACCCTCAAAGACGAGGAAATCGGTCCTCTATCCCGCGCACAGGGCCATGCTCATCCGCAGCGAGTACTTTGAGAAGATGTTCTCGGGCGGCTACGTCGAGTCGCAGCGCGCCGACCATCTGCGCATCATCACCGTCGACTGCACCCCAGCCGTGCTTGAAATCATCCTCGCCTTTTTGTACACCGAGACCGCCGCGTGTCCATTAGAGCACGCCCTCGATCTTCTCTACGCAGCCGACATGCTCTTCCTCGACAACCTCAAGACCAAAGCCGCCGTTGCCATCAGCACGCTCGGCAGCGGCACGTCCAACGTTCTCGTCGACCGCACGCATACCCACGAGGTCACCTCCGGAGATACCCAAGCGACAAATGGCAACAACGAAGAGACAAAGGAGCAGGTAGAGATGGAGCCCATCAACATTTACGACGTCATCCACGCCGCATGGGACCTCCGCGTCCAGCGTCTTGAGGAATTCGCAGCCAGGTATCTCGCCTATCGCCTCGAGGACTACATCGACGAACCAGACTTCCAGGATCTCATCAACGAGAGTGCCCAGCGCCTACGGTCGCGTGAAGAAACAGACACCATCGAACTGCTCGACGACATCCGGTACTACCTCTCCGACCGCTTCCGCCTGCGCTTCGAGGACGCCGGGCTCGACGAGATGATGGATGAGGAGGGCGAGATCGACGCCCAATTAGCTGCGACCTTGGCCGAACAGGCGACTCTTACAGACGGCGATACACCCTCTGCCGTTCCGGAAGCGAATGGTACTTCGTACGGAGTCGACACCCAGAGGGATGCGGTAGATACGAAGAAAGCGGACGTAGTGCGCACACTTGACGGTGAAGTGGTAGAAGATGAATTTGCGTCAGATGCAATCAA
Organism: Neonectria magnoliae; assembly: GCA_037954305.1. Taxonomy (NCBI): domain Eukaryota; kingdom Fungi; phylum Ascomycota; class Sordariomycetes; order Hypocreales; family Nectriaceae; genus Neonectria; species Neonectria magnoliae. The sequence continues at coordinate 554,871 of JAZAVK010000001.1, read as the reverse complement.
TTACCAGATCCTGCTCGGCAAGATAGATGCTATGCTAGACCGCCTGAAGCTCGATGCTTAGGCCTCCGCTCGGATGACCTCTGCTAAATAAATGGATCAAGCACCTGATTACCTATACACTACATATATACATTTGTTCTTAAAGCGTCGGACATCAGATTTGGCATCTAGAAAAATGGCAAGAGAAGACAGAATAAAGGACTCGTTACACAAGGGGTATTTCCAATTTCTCTCCTTGGTCCTGGTTCTATGGATGATAAGAATAGTAAATGTAAATGAGATGATGGCGTTGAGGCCAAATCGGCAATCCCATGACGTTGTCTCAAGCATAGCATGCTAGCCTACTTCGCCTTGTCACCAATGAGGCGCATTTACCTTAAGACTAGTCTCTCAAACGATCCCGTCTGTACTAGACAATCTTTACTCTGGCCCGTAGAGTCTCGGGCAGCTCCTCTAGCTTGACCAGCCCCATCTGCACACAGTCTCCCCAGAAGAACAAGGCTCTGTCTTGCGTATACCTCAGGTAGTCAAACTCATCCGGACCCAGGTCCTCCTCTGTGACCGACTCATCGAGGCCAGGGATTTTGGCCTGTACGAGACCCCATGCTACCCACACGAGGTGATTGGCAGGGCGCCACAGCTGTGTCTGCTCCAAGAGCTCCTGCACGCGCTGGTCACTCTGCTCCTCATTGGCGCGCTCTGCAGCGGTCCATCCACCAGGGGGGACGCGGGCATCCAGCATGAAGTCAACAATGGAACTTGAGCTGGCACCGGGATGAGCTTGAACAAGTGGTGTCGAAGTGCCGCTTGAGAGGCCTCCGTCCGAGGGTGTCAGCCGAGGCGTCGAGCCATTGCCGGAAGGGAATCGAGGTCGGTGGTCGACATATGCCTTGATAAAACGCTTCTGTTCTTCAATGTTGGGGTATCGCCGCTCATTGCAAGCGTACGAGGAGGCAGCATCATGGTAGTTATAGGCCCACTCTGTAAAGTGGTTGGCAAATTCAATGCCAGGAGGGTTGGCGCCCGCGTACTCAAAGTCGATGACAATGAGCTGCTTGTGCTGGTTGGCGGGCTGGAGCAGCGGCGACTTTTCATCATCTGGGCGAACTCGGAGGATGTTGCCATACTGGGTCTATAGTGGGGCTGGTCAGCGATGCATCGTGTGTCAGGATATTGGGGCTTCTTACATCACTATGGGCAAAGACAAGACGGTCGTTAATGTCCTCGCGACCGTGGTAAAAGCTCTCAAGATGAGTGCGGTATTTGCCCACCAGCTCTTTGAACTGCGCCCAAGGGGTGCCGCACACGTAGCCGTTGGCCTTCCATGCATGGACGACCGAGTCTGATTGAGTTGGTCCATCCGTTTCAAACTGCTTGTCTAGGAAAGCGATGATCCGCTCGACGTTTTCCAGCCACTGGTCCCAGTTCTTCCACACGGTTGGCCCGTTCTCCCTCTCATGAGGCAGCAGTTCAATGCCATCATGAAGCTCTCGTAGACGCTTGGCAATCTGCCTAGAGATAGACTGGTCTCGAAGATCCGGCGGCGTCAAGGTGATGGCGTTGAAGTATTGTTCGAAACGGCCATTCTGGAAAGTTCCTAGCAAACGTGGTCCAATCCTCTTCCGTGCGAGCCTCTGAAGAACCTCAAGTTCGTTTTCTCGATCGATCAAGTGTTCGACTTGAGGCCCATACACACGAAGGAGGAGTTTTGGAGGGGCCTTCTTTCCATCCACCTCAGACAAGTCAGTTGGGGGGGACACAACATAGACAGCGTTAGTCAGAGCGCCACTCAGACGCTCTACTGAAACGTTGTCGCCACTACCCAGTGGAACACGCCGCCATCCCTTCAGTCTCAGCGTATGCGCGATACGAATGATCTCGTTCTTGAAGCTCAGCCAGGCTTCACGTTCTTTGTCGGCCTTGGAGTCGGAAGTCGGAGTAGCGTCGTCAGCGTTCACTCCACCGCCTACGTAGCTCATGGTCTTAGAGTTGTCAAGCCAGGCATCGCAACTGGGAACAATAGCATCTCCATCGACATAATCGGTGTCGGACGAAGCCGCACGCTGCAGAGAGTTGCGTGAGCTGGCCTTGCGGTTTCGAGGGCGAGTCAATTTGGAGTTGAAGTGTGGGACCGCATTGAAGCCCATGTGCGCCATGGATTCCTCAAGGATGCGTTGGAGTCGGTCAAAAGAGATGTCACTCGACTGAGAGTCGACAGACATTGACCGCGCACGTTGGTTGTCAGACTTGTCTTGGTCACCGCGGGTAGGGCGTTCGCTCTCCTGTTCCTTTGTCTTGGGAGGAGACTTGGACTTGCGTCGACGGAGCTTCGGCTTCCTGGCTGTGGCCTTCCTCTTCTCATGTTCCAACCAGTCGTTGACCTGGGCAAGCAGCTTCTCACTATAGTACTGGTGGCGGTGACCGTGATGATGAGACGTATGGGAGTGGTCCTCCGGAGGTAGGCGAACAGACGCGGAGCTCTCACTGAGCGAGGACCTGGAGGAGCTGCTGGGAAGCTGGGAGGGAGGGAGCTTCCCACTCAGGCGACGCTTAGGGCCGGCGGGAAACTGTCTCATAGGCTGGGATTCATCTTCGAGCAGTTGAATTTCAGGTTCGGTGTCGGCAATCTGCACAGCTGTCTTCCATGTCAGCTCCATCCTAACTGTCCAGTGTACTGGTTGACGTGTGATGATGTCCATCTTTAGGGCAAACGTGTTGGGGTTTTAAGACAGTGGAACAACAACGGCTAAAAGGTTGCAGAGGAATGAGAGATCAGAGGCGAGACACTCACTTGAGCGCAGAGCAGGGCCACGGACACCGGTCGTAGTAAGCTCACCGAACAGTCGCGGCCCTGCTCGATCACCGCATCATGGCATGGCATGGCCGCCACACTGGCGATAAGAGGGGCCGGGGGCCCAAGACGTTGGTTGCCAGACTCAGCAGTTACGGCGTGATTGAGTTGCGCAGGGGGCTGAAGACTCAGCGTAAGGCAGGGGAGTGAAGCGTCGCACCGGAAGCAATAGCAGGCAAGGGCTCCGGTTGCAAGGCGCACTGCGACGTACCTTTGAGAGAGCCGCTGGCAGGCGAGGCGCGGTCGCCATCGTCATCGTTCTTCAGGGCTGAGCGCAGCGGGAGATGGATGGAATGCTGGCCACTGCTCGACGCGGGGTTAGGCGAGGACGCCGCAGACATGATGAGCGGGCGGGCTTCCGAAGGGCACGATCCGGTGCAATTTCTCTGAAGTCGGAGAGAAAATCGACGCGGTGAAGGTTGCAGAGAAAGGTGTCGAGAGTGAGTCAAGACGGATTGAGTAGTCGGGATGCAAGTTGGCTGGCACATGCAGATGCAGGAGCGCCGGGTTGTGCTTTCCCCCCCGCGCACCAGAACAGTGACGGAGAGAGGCTAGGAGAGAGACTAGCAGCAGTTCCAGTCGGTTACGGTACGGTAGGCAAGGTGCTTTGTGCAGAAACCAGGTGGCAGGTGCGGCGGTGACCCAGTGCAGCGGAAGGTGCCAAGCGTGGAAGGGAAGGTGGTGGGTGTGGGAGTGCGCTTATCAGAAAGCCGGGGGTGGGCTTTTTAGAGGGCTGCTCGATTCGCTGTGGTTTGGCCTCGACACGATAAGACACGGCTACACGGCTTTGAGGGAAAAGGCCACGAGATCAACTGAAAGACGAGCAGACTATTGAGTAGGTAATAAGATGGAGAGTCCAAAGAAGGAAGGAGGAGAGAGAAGAACTATTCAGCCGGGAGACAAGCGTTCAAACCAGTGAAAGGCATACGCACACACACACACACACACACACACGCACACAAAAATAAGAGCCCTCAACAACATCGAACCGACATGATCAATCAACCACACGATCCCAGATCCTTTGTACAGTAGCACTACCATTCCGTACAGTACTGTATTACGAAAAAGCCACAGCTGAACCAGCCAGGCGTCGCGGAATGGTGGACAGCCAGGGAAGCAAACGGGACATGGGGCGGCCACCGTTACCGTCGTCGACACCGACCGGATGCACCGCCCCATGGTTCCGGACTTTCACCATCCCAGGACGGAAGCATTGTCTCGGTGAGGCAAGCCTTTGCGCCGCAGTTGGCTGGTTCTTGTTGGACTTGACGGGGTCGAGAAGCCGCCACTCCCCACGACTCCCCCATGGAGATCCTGGCAAAACTGAGAAAGATTACGGGGTACTGTTGCAGGGCCGAAGACGAAGGGTTTCTCGCATTCTCGCTCACTCGTGGCCGATGGAAGCCACCTCTGTCTGGAACAGGGTCCGCGTGACGTAATTTCGGGTAGCTAGTGGCGCTAGTCCTCTTTCTGACGTCCTCGGTCGCGGTTCCGGTAGTGCCTCACATGCGCCGAGCAGGGGCTCGAAGTTCTGGGCCTCAGGCCTGGACAGCAAAAACAGTTGCTGCTTTGAAGGGACATAAATGCCCCACCACACACACCCCACCTGTGCATAATTTCTCAGACGTTCATCGACCGTTTTGAACCTTGGATGACATGACGTTTTAAACTGCTGTGTCTTCATGCTCGTTACCCGGTCTATCCTGATGTATCCGTACTCTACACTCAATCATCCCGTACTCCATATCCTTCAGTCCCTTCGTTCCATTGCTTACGCGTGCTTCTCGTTGACCAGAACATATCTGTAGCGAGCCTTGCCCTCTTCCATATCGACGATGGCCTTGTTGGCCTCGCTGAGCGGCCGCTTCTCGATCCAAGGCTGCACATTCTTCTCCACCGCGAGCTCGAGCATGTCGCGGACGTCGCTGGGTGGTCCGATGGCGCTGCCGCCCACCTTGATTCCAGCGATGATAAGACTGAAGGCGCTAATAGGGGGCAAGTTGCCACCATCAGGGGCGCTGTTATCTGAGTTAGTTGATAGTTCCATGAATTGGCAGACCAGCAGATAACTTACCCAACTTGAATGAAGGTGCCATTGACCTTGAGCAATCTCAGGTACTGCTCGAGCGGCATGTCTGAGTTGGACACGGTGGAGATGATCAAGTCGATAGACCGCGCGTTCGTCTTGGCCCAGTCCTTATCGTCCGCAGTTGCGATATAGGCATCGGCGCCGAGAGCAAGAACGTCGTCCTTCTTCGAACTCCGTCGGGAAATGCCAATGACCTTATCCGCACCGAGGGCCTTCGCAAACAAGACACCAAAGTGTCCGAGGCCTCCAACTCCGACAATACCGACTGTCTTTCCAGGTCCACAGCCGTTGTTTTTCAAGGGTGAATACATGGTGACGCCGCCGCAGAGCATGGGCGCGGCGGCTTCAGACGACAAGCCGTCGGGGATCTTGAACACGAAATGACCGTTTGTCCGGTTGTAGTCAGCGTAGCCGCCGTAGGATTTGCCCTCCTTGTTAGGATAGATAGATCCGTATGTGTTAACGGCGCCTCGTCCGCAATGGTTCTCGAGGCCCTGGGAGCACTCGGGGCAATCGGGCTCTAGGCAGCTTCGGGCCTGAGCACCGACTCCGACACGGTCTCCGACTTTGATGTGGTTGACGTTCTTGCCAACGCGGACGGCCTTGCCCACGATTTCGTGGCCGACACAGCAGGCTAGGTTCGGCGGTATTAGTGTACATGCTCTGTGGTCAATGAATCCAAGGGATCAAACTCACGATAGGGGGTCTCGCCCCAGCCGGAACGAAGAGTGTGGATGTCTGAACCGCAAATTCCGCAGTGGGTGATCTGGATGTCGACGTCGTCTTCCTTCCATTCCTTGGGCTCGAATGCTCCCCATTCCATCTTTCCCTGGGCGGCCTCAGGAGTGTGGCCCAGCCAGCCCTCGAAGGTGTAGTCGGTAGCAGCCATCGTGTCTGTTTGTTGATTGGGTGGTATCAATGATATGACAATGATGTCGTGGATTGGATGAAGAAGATGATATTGTAGATGGTGTTTGATATGTGCTGGATGTGGTGCAGATCAATCTTGAAGATACACTGTCGTCTCTATATATACTCATGAGTTGCCAACTTTGACCTACAAGTCGCTTTTAAGCGATCGGACTTAGGACGCTGGGTTTTCGTATACACTAACAGTTACGCAAGACACACACCAGAAATCGGACTTAAACCATGGAATTTTCGCAAACACCAGATTTTCTGCATCATGCATCATAGACTCCTGCCATGGCACGTAAATACGTTCCACTAATCGCCGCCGTCATGCCATCCCGGCGCAAACGTGTTTTCCATGATGCTCTCCTAACCACAGTCAGCTAGTGCCCGAAGCCATGAGACAAGCTCCGCGATTCACTTGGCTTCCATGCTCCACCTATCACAGATGGGGCATCAGCAAGTTGCATTAGCGGGAACCCAGGCATGGGAAGAAACGTCATAATGCTGGCGAGGAACGGCTGTACATTGCACCTTTCCCGACTCTTGGAGGAGACCCGAGCGGGCGGTATTAAGCCGTCCGAAGATCCCGGTTGAACCACAAGGCCTCCTTAACGCCAGTGTGCGGACTTAATACCGTAAGCAAGCTGCATATAAAGGTGGGGGCCCATCAACTGGAACCTCGGACCACGCAAACCACGTACCGAATACTAGAGCTTGACCCTTCATCCACTAGCTCCCGAGATACATCTGCCGAAACCAACGGACATGATGCACACTGGTATCCCCTTTAGCCTGGGGCGGATGCCTCAGCTGGCGGAGCTGCGCAATCCCGACGACGACTGGACCGGGAAGACGAGCGCCGAGGACAGAAGAAGGCGCCAGAATCGCCTCAACCAGAGGACACAGCGTACGTGGTTGACATGACGTGTCGTGGTGGCGAGCCTCGTCGGCTAACCTCGTGCGATGCCTGTCCAGGAAGAAAAAAGAAGCTTCAGCAGGGGCATTTCCCCACACCCGCATCGGATGGAGATGCCAGAAAGCGAGATCTAATTCCACAACTACAAGCCAGCAGCAATGGATATCTTCTAATGCCCAACACTGAACGGCGCGCTAAGCTGATTGAGTTGATGCGCAAGTTCCATCTGGAGTACAGTCTCAACGCTCCTCGACCGACATACCTACCCTGCTTGATCAGATTAAACGTCCTCAACGCCATGTCGCAGAACGCCCTTGCACTTGGATTCACGGTAGAAGGCTTGTGTCATGACGATGCTATATCGCCCTTCAGTCTGCCTGGCCCTCGTCTGCCCGGCCAGTCCACACCGCCGCCATCCTGCTCCGAGAGTCTTCACCCAACTCCTGTACAGTTGGCGGTGAGGCACCACCCCTGGTTCGACCTCTTTCCCTTTCCGCAGATGCGAGACAACATGTTGAAAGGCTTCGAGGCCGGAGCCTACGATGAAGACGAGCTATGTTTCGATCTCCTCCACGTTGACAGCGCAGTCGAAAAAGAGAAGCCCGCGCTCATTGTGTGGGGACAGTCGTGGGACTTCCGGAGCTGGGAGGCAAGCGTTGCGTTTCTGAAGAAGTGGGGCTGGTTGATTCAGGGTTGTCCTGAAATCATCGAGTCGACTAATTACTGGCGTGAGAGGAGGGGTGAAAAGAAACTCGTATTTAGGATGTGACGAGGAGTGACTGAGTGCTGGCAAGTATTAACGTAGACACACGTCTACGGGAATCCTATCTCACTACCAGACGGAATTGCAATCCGGGCCTTGGGCTCATCACTTCTCTCAAAAGAGTCTATGAAGAATCAAACATGTGGAGATAAGATAATTTGCAAACTTGTTAGTACGAAGTACGCAAAGTGGGTTGGAAAAAAAAAAACACCGCCGACCCCTCACTAGATTTGTATGCACAGAGCGGCGGTGTTTTATTCAACCCGCATGGTACGGTACGTCAACACACGAAACCGACAAAACGGTTCTCGTCAGTCAGAAACGCCAGCCACAACAACTTACCGTCGAGCTGACCGTTTTGACGCATAAGCCAATTGACCAGTCACCGGTCCACAAAGACTCATCACTGACAAAAACAGCTGCAGCTCACTAAGGGCGGCACTCGCGCTATGCCTAATACACACACCGAACAGTCTGCCGACCTCACCATATTCTCCGGCGTCATCACGGCACACACCGCTGCGGCTCTTGAACGACAAGGAACATGTAACTGAATTGATCAAAGATTTGTCTAATTTTCCCCTCCATCCCATGTGTTTCTTTACGCTCGGCCCGTTCCGGACCTGGCCACTCGACGTCTTCCCGAAGGAATTGCCCTGTTGGCCCGCTATCGGGCACCGAAACCGTGGGGGAAGCACTCGGAAAACGGAGCTGCTTGCGGGTCGAGATGCCACAGACTGAAGTACACTCATTCATTACCCGCTCACTTCCCTGAATCCCATGTCGAGATACATCAACACCGTGTCAAATCGTAACTCACGCCCGAGAACCCCCACGCCGGGAGACACTTCGATGGACCTCATTGCCTCAGAGTCTCGCCTCAGCGGCTTCCTTCTCGCTTGGATACGGCGAACCTTCGTCACCCGGCCCATGGCCAAGGTCCTGGCCCTCCAGCTCCGGCAATTTGATATAGCCCTTTGTGTGGGACAAAGCCGACAGCAGCCACTCCCGCGACGCCTTCATGCCCTCGTTGTTGAGCGCCCACACCACCGCATCCACCACGTCGTCTACAATCACGGCCGGCTTGTATCGAGGCTCCCGCTCCGTCGCGGTCTGTCGCCAGACGCCCGTCCGCACCAGGATAGGAATCCACTCTGTGCCGTCGGCAGCATTGAAGTCGTTTGCGCCGCGGATGTCGCTCTCCGGGTTGTCGCCAATCATGTAAACTCGTCGTAGGGGTTGGCACTTGGTCACATCATGCGTTTTGTCTGCTTGGCCGCGGTTGCAGGCCATGTCGTGGTAGTATTGGAGCAGGCGGTCGTGGGCGTACTTGTACGTGTAATTGGACGGCTTGCCCAGGGCGTCGAACTGGAGCTTCATCCCATCCGTGGTCGTCGACCACAGCCCCTTGAGCGCCTCCATAAAAGCGCCCGTGCCGAACCGGTTAAGAGGGTAATTGGTCTTCCACAGGAGATCCATGTTGGAGATCCAGAGTCCAGGCTGGCTATCTTGCTGCCATCCATTGTTGGGAAGTGACTTGTCGCCGTTCTTCCGTGAGACTGTGCCGAAGTAGCCTTTGTGTGAAATAAGGAGATCGTGAATAATCTGAGTGTCAACTGACCAATCCCGAGGGTCGTTCCAGATGAAGATTTGGTCAATCTTCAGGGCATCGTGAGGGATTTCGGTGCTGTAAGGGTCCTTTAGGTGCGGTATTCTCTTCCCCTCCGGCAGCGGAACGTGGTTTCCGTGAAGACCGTCTTTGGTGAGTTCAAATGGGTATACGTCTCTGCATGCTGCCAGGATGTCGCCGGGAGTAACGACACGCTTGAACCCATAACTGCTGAGTGTGAGTCAAAGGTGTTCATATATCAGTGGAGAATGAGGCAACCAACTCGAGGGCTATTTGCCGGGCTTGCTCAGGGTGAGAGCCCGTGATCAACACCGTGCCTCCGTTCTTGAGCGAGTCGTCCCAGGCGCTCATGGGCGTGTGCGACAGAATCATTCTCCCTCGTATCACGTCATCATACTTGTTGAGTTGAAGCCGGTCTTGCAACGTATCGGCCTTCTTGTCTTCCGATACACCGCCTCCATTTGTCAGGAAGACGTATCGAATTCCGTTATTCCTTATCATCTTGATGACTTTCTCCGCTCCCTCCACGCGATTACGGCCCTGGTACAGAACGCCATCGATACTGCAGTGATGTCAGAAACTAATCGAGCGAGTAAAGGGAGCCATTCCCGAGCTCCTAAGGGACAACTAGGGAGGAGGGTAGGGCAACGTACTCAAACGCAAAGGCGAACTCGGAGAACAGCTTGCGTGACGCATCACTCGGCTCCTGGAGACGCTCGGGATCCACGATCAGCGAGCCCTTGGGCTTGGAAGCTACAGCTGCAGATCCGTGAAACGTCCTCACGCCATAGCTCACGGCGTTGGAGCTTGCTGCGAGGCACGCAATAGGCACACCGAGGCGAAGCTGCATCGACCAGCGACGCGCAGCGAATCGGCACTGGCCGACTACGCTGGAGCGTCGCATCCTTCTCTCCTAACTCAGAAAAGACTTAGATGGCTCTAAAATTGCCGTCCAAAAACTTGCGAAATTTCTTATCTCTGGTAGTATGTTGTGTGTAATGGGAAGGAATAGGGAAACGTGGACTGGTTCGTGTAGTAACTGCAACGTTGGCCATCAGCGATAACAGCGATGACATCGGCAATTATCCGCCAATATCCGACGCGCTTTAATAAACGTGCCCACTCAACTCAGGCCCGCAACAACAACTCTCAACAATGAATGGCAAAATGAATTTCTCAATGTTTTAATTCCAGGACCTGGGAGTCTAGTGCTTTTAAATTCTTGTGTCAGAATTACAGTTGAATTGAGTGGTTCCTACCTGGCTACATCTTCTATCGACGATTTTGGTATGGTACAGTACTTTTACAGAACCCTGCCATCTCTGTCATGTCAATTCCTCTTCTGTCTGGACTATCGTGGCCAGTCTTTAGACTAGTTGCTCTTGGTCCAGTCCTTCATGTGGTCCAGAATGATCTGCGCCGCCTGATCTGGTGAATGCTGTCGACCCAGGGCCTCCACAAAGTCGCCTTCCGGGTCCATCAGGTAGAAGTAAATGCTGTGGTCCACCAGATAGTCCTGTCCAGGGCTGACGTTTTGGGGCGTGCTGAAATAGACTCGGTATTTTTTGCAGAGAGCCTTGATCTGGTCGTAGGTGCCCGTGAGGCCAATGAACTTGTCATGGAACTCGGCAAGGTACTCCTTAAGAGCCTTGGGGTCGTCTCGCGCGGGGTCGCAGGTAATGAAGAGGGGGAGCAGGGCATCGGGGGCCTTGGCTTCGACAATGTCCAGCATGCGCGCCATCTTGTCGAGCTCCTCGGGGCAGATATCGGGACAGCGAGTGAAGCCGAAGTAGACCTGAAAGTTCCATGTTAGCTCGATGACCTAGTGACACTCGTAGAGGCACTCGGGATGCCTGTTGGGTTCCACATACCAAAGAATATTTGCCCTTCATCTTCTCACTAGAAAAGGGCTGCCCGTTCTGGTCAATCAGCTCAAACGAGCCGCCGACCTTGGGCCGACCAACGCCCTTGGCCGCCTCTGCTATCCTCTTGCGATGCATGCGACCCTTTTCATACTCGAAATACCACACCAGAAGGCCGCAGGTACCCACGAACAGGAAGCCGGCCTTCCACGAGAAGGGCTGTAGCGCATTTGTCAGCCTCGCAGTTCCGCAGCGCTGTCGCAATTCCCATCGCAACTACCCTCAAGTCGGTGTGTATCATACCCCATTGGCATACCGGCTCTTGGCCTTCTCGATCGTGTCCATCTTCGTTCGTCGTTGGGTAATCGGCTGTCGGGACTGGATGGGCGCACGCAGGAGTGTCGGCCGAAGCTGCTTCGGTTGGAGGGTGCCGCTGGAGAAGCAGCGCTGGCACTGGCGCGCGGGGAGTCGGGCAAACATGCCCTGGAGTGCCTTGGAGGCAGCGATTGACTTGGACATGGCGGGTGATTTCCAACAAAACCATCCAGTTTGCTTGGAAAGACGAAATCGCATGTCCTAAACTTACATCTTTCGATCATCACGGGCTCCAAAATTGCCCGCCGGACTTTTACCGAGGGGCTCTCCTGCAGCCACTCGACCGCCACAACGACTGGCTTAGTCATTTCAACCGCTTTAGCATCTGCTTCACGTCACCATTGAAAAGAACGTGGCGTAAAATGTGACCAACGACGACTATTCCTAATGTTATTTGATTGCAGATATTGAAACAGACGCTATATATATATACACGGAGTGTTTGGCGTCAAGTGACGGCTGTACTAGCTTGTAGCGAGTCAAGCCTTTCAGGACTCAGCAACAAACAGCTGGCCAAGTCTTTGTTGCATTCACGGAATCACAACAATGGAGCAAACAGGTGTCCCAACGGCACTTGGTGACCAGCCTCGCCTTGAGGCCACCGAGTCCGACTTGAAAAGCGAATCGTCTGCCGACTTCGCTCCTCAACCTGCCTCAGACATCCCTCAATCGACTTCAAAATCTCCGTCCCATCCACCACAGCCATTCACAGACTCATCCAATATGGCGAGTCATCAACAAACGGGCCTGAAGAAAAGGGGCACTGCAGCGACTATAAAGAAGGCGCCCAAGCGCCCCAGGAACAGCGGTCCCATGGCTTCCAAAAGGGCAAAGCACACGCCTTCGGGTCAGACACCTCAATCCGGGAGCTCGGAAGACGAGGCTGAGGAAGACAACGGCCCCTATTGCCTCTGTCGCGGTCCAGATGACCACAGGTGGATGATTTTCTGCGAGAACTGCGAGGATTGGTTCCACGGAGAATGCATACACCTTAACAAGGACATTGGCGAGTCACTGATTGAGAAATTCATCTGCCCTAACTGCACGAGTGGAAACCTCACGACGATATATAAAAAGACGTGCGCCTTGAGTGGATGCCGCAAAGCAGCCCGTCTGACTCAAGTGAATCAGAGTGTATTCTGTTCAGTTGAGCACGCGCAGACCTGGTGGGAACGAATGGTGGCAAGGTTGCCAAAAACGAGGGGCAAGGGCGGTTTCAACGATCAACTGATTCAGGAGGAGTTTATGGCACTTTTGGGAAGCGGTCTTTCAGGACTTGACGAGAGGGGTGCGTGGAGACTAGTCAAGGCACCATTTTCTGATGAGAGGTCAAAAGGGGGAGAAGGAGTTGCAGCAAGTGAGTCTCAGCTCCTGCATTAACCTCACAGAGCGGCTTTGCTAACTTTACTCGCAGCTGACGATAGTCAACTAGCAGATATCATTTCTGAGGAGGAAAAGGAGTTTCTTGAGAACGCTGCAATGGCGCGTTTTCACCTGGCTGAGGAAACTCTTCTTTGTCATAAGATGATCACCCTCATCGAGCTCGCGCAGGAGCGGCGGCGAGCCGCCATCACAGCTGGACGCATTGGAGAAGACATCTGCGGCTACGACCAGCGCCTCGACACCATCAGCGCACGGGACGCATTCGCGGCGTTTGCCAAGTCGGCCGATGGCGAAGCCATCTTCAAGGCGTCGAAGCTCGGAGACCCGGCAGGCGAAGGCGACGAGGTGCGCGGCATGTGCGAACGGAAACGGTGCAAGATTCACAGCGGATGGCAAAAGATGCTGGTCCTGGGAATCAAGCACCAGATCCGGGAGATGGCGGGCCAGGCGGCCGAGGTCGCCCAGGAGGAGAAGGTGGTGAGGGAGGCCGCTGGGGAGCGATGGCGGCGGAAGAAGGCCGAGAAGAACTGGGTGGAGGTGTTGTATGAGTGATGGCCAGACGCGGAACGGATGAGGCGGAAAGCTGCCTTGTCGAAAGGAAGATTGCTGAGCGTTGCTGGCGTAGGTCTTTTTTGCTTCGAGATTTCGGGCTCGTTGACTAACACGATGCTTCATGATTCCATGAGAGGTTGTTACCGAGAAGTTAAGTTGGAGTAGGCTTAATCGAATTATATCATACCGATGTGATATGACAATCGAAGAGAAACATTCATTTGAGCGAACACTTGAGTATCAGATGTTATTCTTCCATTTGACCTCATTACTTCAGCCACCAACCCCTCCAATCAACCCGCCGAGGTCAGTTCAACCACCACGACACATTACCTATACGGCACCAAAAACACTCATACGGAGCCTCGTTACTTGAAAGCAGAAGGGAACAAAGAAAGCGTAGTGGGTATGATCCTTCTGGTTATTGAATACCAGCATAGAGGTAGAGAGGGATCACTTGCTTTAGAAGATCAGACACGGAGCTAGGAATAATTGATGTACAACTTGAAGAGGCGACCAAGGGCCCCTGGCTGCACATCTCCATTTTCATGACAAGTACCCCGGGAGACTCAAGCACGGCTGATTCAATCCCCAGCGATGTTTGTTGAAAGCACCGTTCCATCCGACCCGACAGCTTTAATGTCGCTGAAAGTTCAGCTTTCCCGCAACTCCACCAGAAAAACTCCCTAGCAGGGATCTACTACCATGCCAAACAGTAAGCACAGGTTCCCCAATTGCAACAACAAAGCTCAAGCAGGTTTAAGTCCCGCGCGGCTGTCCAATGAATTGTCATGAGCATGCGCACAGCCACGTCCCTTAAGCGCCCGGGTCTCTAGTCAAAGCCTAATAAGAGGGCCAAGCGTGGGCGGATGGTCGCTTACAGCACGGCATTAGCGCGATATGTAGGGGGCGTAAAAGATGGTGGAAGAAGGCCTTGCCATGCTCGTTACACAGCCGAATCTACTACGTAGATGAACGGGAGAAATGGGTCGAAGTTGATTCGCGAATGCGAGAGCCAGCAGGTAATGGTGAGACTCGGCCGTCGGGAAGTGAGTGGCGCGGCTACCTTGGCGGGCGCAGGCCTTGGACTTACTGAAGGCGTCGCCTCGCCAATTGGAGAAAAAGAAGGCCTACATTTCCGGTCCAGGGATGAATGGCCGTGGGTGGCAGCCAATAGATATTAGTGGCGGTCTCATGTCCGTCTTGAGAGCTGTGTGATCGACAAACTCGAAAGTGACATCTACCTCGCATTCTGGAGTTGGTAAGAAGTCCGAGCTCACCATTGCCATCACCATAACTAGCGGCATGGCCCTCTCGCTTGGCCTTGTTGCAGCAGGGATACGGCCTGCCGGGCTGAGTCGACGTTGCAGCTTGCAAGGGGGACGATCCTCCCAGCACAGATGCAGGCCACCGCCCGCAGGCCACAAGTTGGGTACTTCGTAAGGCAGTGGAAGTTAACATTAACCGCTCAGTGACTTGGTGAGAGCTGTGGACAACTGCTGGCTAGCTCATCTGGGGGCCATGCCAATCCTGTGCATGGGGTAAAGAGGTGGGTAACGGGAACTGTTCCTCCTCGACGCTGGGTTCCCTGGTTCACAATCTGTTAATACTTCTTACATTACCATCTTGATATTCATCTGTTCAAGAATTAGGACCGCGATAAGCCTTGGTCGACGGCGACACCCTGATGTGTGAGACGCATCGTCGGCGTTGAGTCTAAGTCGCCGCAACACCAGCCAACTCCCAGAAACCTGCTCCCGAGCAACGGACGGATCGAACCAACAGAAAGAGCTGGGAACAAAAGGTGCTCGACTCGTGCGTGAGTCTTGTTGGAAAAGAAGAAGCCAGCTACTGGCAAGACCAGACAACGAAACCGAGCCATGGCGGCCATCACCTCCCTCGCCACCGCCAGCATCGACTTCGTGGGGACGCTGCCCACGACCTACTCCCCGGCGTCGGCCTGCAGCGCCATCTCCAGCGAAGCGGTCGTTGGCATCGACTTTGCGCCGTCGTGCCTCCCCAGCGGCTTCGACCCGGCTCCCACGGCCTACTACTCCCCCGGTTGGGACTGTCCCTCGGGCTACGCCGCGCCGTCGTCGTGCACCCGCTCCGCCGGCAGCGATGCCACCGCCTACACCGTCACCTGCTGCCCGACGCGCGCCGGCCTGGCCCTGACCTGCGTGCCCGACCCGGAGAGCCTGTCGAGCGTGTGGGAGAGTCTATTCTGCACTTGGAGCGCCGGCTCCGAGCGGACGGTGCTGCTGGTCACGTCCACGTCGGTGAATGGCAGCGACACGACCACGTTGACCCAGGCCGTCACCATGTCCGGCGGCGAGGGCATCAACGCGTACGGGCTGCGGATGGTATACGAGGACAGCGACCTGTCTTCGACGTCGACGTCGGCTGAGGCTGAGACGACGACCTCGGCCACGACGCAATCGCGAGGCACAGCAACAGCCACCGGCTCTTCTGACGACGAGGACTCAGGCGGCCTGGCAACCGGAGCCATCGTCGCCATCGCCGTCGTGATCCCCCTCGTCGCCATCGCGGCTGCGATCGGCATCTTCTTCTGGCTCCGTCGTCGCAAGCAGCACCAAGCAGCGATGTCGACCGGCCACGACGAGCCCAAGGAGCTACCACACAACGAGAGACCCAGCGAGCTCTACGGCTCGCAGCAAGCGCCGCCTCAGGAACTGCCGAGTTCTGCCATGGCGGTGGAATTGCCCGGAGACGCCCCAATGGTGGGCGACAGCGCGACCATGTCGTCGCCAGGGCTCAGCACGCCCGGCCTCAGCAAGACGGATGCGGTATCACCGTCGTCGTTCAGTGTATCGGCCACAAGCAAGAGTACGCCATCACCGGGCGGAGGATACTATATGCCGCGGTCATGACATTGAGTGCGGAGGAGAGCTTCAGGGGGATGGAGGAGGGAAGATGAAGAGCCGAGGGCCGTACCAACAAGAAATTTTAGCGTCACCTATCCGCGAATACCATCAACGAGACCGAAAATACCACCAAAAGCCAGGGTAAAAGTACGCAAACAACCAGGGCGACTTTCTGATTCAAACATTTCCAAGGAGTTGATAAGGCGAGGGGCTTTTCTGGGCAACATATCGAGCGCAGCTCAGGGTTATTGAGCGTTCCAGCAACAACATACACTTACATAACTGCAGCGTTCTGATTTATGCTCTTAACAATACTGAATTTAACTACCTACCTTATCTGAAATCGCCCAAGAGCTTCGTTTATTCTCATGCCAATATTCATTTCCTCGGTCATCTGCCTAATCTGTCTACTTGCCCCTTGGCATGTCTTGTCATGCTATCGGCAGTCCGAACGATTCCGAACTGCGAAGTTGCCCTGTTTAAGTGGGCTGCTGTCCCTCGAGTGTCCCGCATTATGTCACCGGCCACCCCGCAGTTTCGAAAAAATTCCTTGTCCATCATCAACCAGCTGGAAGAAAAAAAAACACCACCCGACTGCTTATCAAGCAACAGTAGCAGGCGGCGCCTCCAACGACAAATAAATATCTTGCAGCCTACGGCTCTAACGGACTGATTACATAGTTGTCACTGCTTCTCCTCTCGCCGGAGTTCGTCCTCCTCTCAATCCCGTCTTTTCTCGAGCCACTCAGTATAATACCCCGCCATCATGTCCGCCTCCAACCCCCGCGATGCTCGCGATCCCCCAGTCGACGACGTCGAGGATATCGACGACATGCTCGATCCCGATGAGATCGCCGAGGAGATCCCCGAGGGCGATGACCTTGCCATGGACTCGGACAACGACGACGACGAAGAACTTAACCTCGAGAACGACTCCATCGCCTACTTCGACATCCCCCAAGACTCCCTCTTCACCATCGCCCAGCACCCCGTCCACCCGAGCCTCATCGCCGTCGGTGGCTCCGCCGGCCAGGACGACGACGCCCCCGGCGCCGGCTGGGTCTTCGACACCTCTGCTGCCCCTTCGCGCCCCGTCCTGCCCGCGAGCTATGCTAGCGACCCCGCCGCCGCCCAAGCCCCCAAGAGCACCCAGCTCGATGCACTCTTCAGCCTCGACGGCCACTCCGACTCCATTAACACTCTCGCCTGGACGCTCCCCAATGGTGAAATCCTCGTCAGTGGTGGCCTGGACGGCAGGATACGCGCGTGGAAGGCCACGACGAAGCCTGGCTCGCCTCTCAAGATGGACCTCCTCGGCGAGGCCCAGGAAGTTCCCGAGGTCAACTGGATCGCCCCCTGCCCGTCAACCTCGAACCCCAACACGATCGCCCTCGGCGCCTCTGACGGCTCTGTCTGGGTGTATACCATCGATCCCTCCGACTCCGCCAACCCCCTCCAGATCGTCCAGTCCTACTTCCTCCACACCGGCGCCTGCACTGCGGGTGCTTGGACGCCTGATGGCCTACTGCTAGCTACCATCTCTGAGGACAGCAGCCTCTACGTTTGGGACGTCTGGGGTGAGGCCGCTGCCAAGAACATTGTCGGCGACAACGGACAGACGGTTGTTGGCCTTACCGGTGAAGACCAGCGCTTCGAGGTTGAGGGTGGGCTATACTCGATCGCCGTCGATCCCAAGGGCACCTTCGTCGCTGTCGGTGGTGCTGCGGGCGCTATCAAGATTGTTTCCCTCCCTCGCCTCTCCTCTGGCGCACCTCAGGCTCGTGGCCGCGGTGCTGGTGGCAAGGCCTCTGCCGACCCGACCACCGGTGGCCAGATTCTCGCCGGCCTGCAGACCGGCTCTGACAGCATTGAGACGCTGTCCGTATCAGTCGCCTCCGTTTCCCCTCCCACAACCCTTCTCGCCGCCGGCTCAGTCGACGGATCTATTGTCATCTACGACGCGACCCGCCGTTTCGCAGTCCGCCGGCGCATCGCCGGTGCACACGAGGAGCACTCGGTCGTCAAGGTTGAGTTTGTCCGCAACACATGGTTGCTGACGAGCTGTGGCATGGACGGTGTGGTGCGTCGCTGGGACATCCGCGGCGCTGGTCCCACCAACCCCAACGCTGCTGCCACCGCGGTTGAGGCTGGTCTAACAAAGGAGTGGAAAGGCCACCGAGGTGATGGTGAGGGCGGTGGTGTCCTAGGTTTCGTGCAGGGCGAGACTGGTGAGCGATTGGTGACGGCAGGTGATGACGGCGTGTCCTTGGTTTTTGAGGCGTGATGATGTCAACGGAGAACGAAAATAAGAGAGATATGAGGACGATGACATGAGCGTATATAGAAGGCAGACGACTGCGAGGTTTTATGACAATCGACGAACAAAATAAAAGCAGGGGATTGATACCCTAGGTATAAGCGCATCATATATCTTCCAGTGGTATTGAACTTTAAAACGAATGAGAAGGGATGGACATGATTCTTCCCAAAATAAGTGAATGCATCGATCCCAAACCTAACATTCATATGACAGCGTCCTTAAACCCCCATTCCCTATCCTGATGTCGAGATCAGCAGCTTTACCTAAAGCTACTACACGCCAATGATGTTGACTTGCGATCATCCGGAATTAGAAGTTTAACCTGTCCCTTTCCCTGCCGTCCTTTGTTCCTTGTGTGCGAATGAAAAGAAAAATCGGAAATAAGCCATGAACGAAAGGACTCACCCACTACCGGTTTACCTATCTAGGCCTCTATTCTGTTGAAACAGAAATTTCACTTGTATATCTCGCTTGGCTTCTAATACAGCACCTAGTTTGCGATCTAAATCCGTGTATCCTCTATTTACGTAGAAGTCGTGTCTTTTCCGGGCTGAGCTGTGTCTTCGGCCAGAGAGCTGTTGTCTTCAGCCAGATTGATTATATCTTCAACAGAATAAATTGCGTCTTTGACAGAAGAAACTGTGCCTTCGATAGAAGAGATTGCATCTGTGAAGAGGGGGCTGGTGTCTGGTACGGGGGAGGGCATATCCTCGACGAGAGAATCCATCTTTTTAATAGGAGAAATTGTATCCTCGATGGGCGATGCCGGGTCTTGGGCAGAAGATATCGTGTCCTCGACAGGAGGGCGCGTGCAGAAGAGATGAGTATCGCCAGATTCTGAAAGGACACAATTAGTCAGACCCCACAAACAAACGAAAAGCGAACTTACCGTCCTCGATACGAGCGACCGTGGGCCAGAACTTCTTCTCCTCGAGGTATGGTAGAGGATACGCAGCCCTTTCCCGAGAGTAGGGTCGCTCCCACTTCCCTTCACCATCGCCCTTGATGAGGTCTATCTGCGGATGTGGCGCGTTCTTGAGAACATTGCCCTCGCGGGGTTGCTTACCCTCTTCGATGTCACGAATTTCTTCGCGGATGCTGATCATGGCGTCGACGAAGCGGTCCATCTCCTCTTTGCTCTCACTCTCCGTCGGTTCAATCAGCAGTGTGTTAGGAATAGGCCAGTCCATCGTCGGGGAGTGGAAGCCGTAGTCTTGAAGCCGCTTGGCAACGTCGACGACCTCGATACCTGCCGACTTCTGGAATGGCCGGATATCAACTATGAATTGGTGTGCGCAACGGCCCTTGTCGTTGGCGTACAGGATAGGATAGTGGTCCTTGAGGCGGGTGAGCATGTAGTTGGCATTTAGAAGCGCAGTCTCGGTGGCATTTCGGAGGCCCTCATCACCTAAGTAGCAGGTGTTAGTATGTCAAGTTCTTGCACCGCGTCCATGAGACTTACCCATTGTAGCAATGTACATCCAGCTAATGGGGAAAATGCTTGCAGTGCCGAAGGACGCGCTGCAGAGTTGGAAGTAGTTGTTTTGCTCCCGTAGAAAAGGATGAAGAAGCATCTTGATGCAAAGGGCTCCGGCACCAGGATTACCGCCGCCATGGGGAATACAGAGCGTCTTGTGCAAGTTCAGGAAACAGACGTCTGCTCCAATCGCAGCAGGCGAGGTGAGTCCAATCTGGGCGTTCATGTTGGCACCGTCCATATACACAAGGCCACCATGTTGATGCACAAGCTGGCAGGCCTTCTTGATATCTGGCTCAAAGACGCCATAAATGCTCGGGTAGGTGATCAAAATAGCAGCTAGCTCATCGGCATGCTTCTTGCACTTCTCCTCCAGATCCGCCACATCGAGGTTGCCGGTTGCGGTATCGCACTTCACGGGAACAACGCGCATACCAGCCATGGTTGCCGAGGCAGGGTTCATTCCGTGAGCAGACACGGGGACCAGACAGATGTCACGTTTGGGATTACCCTCGCTCTCGTGATATTTTCGGATGACACGCAAACCGGCAAACTCGCCCTGGTCGCTCGAGTTAGGCTGTATATCCACCCTGTCCATGCCGGTCAGGCTGCCGAGCTGGAGCTTCAGCCTTTTGATCAAATCGGAGTAGCCTGGAGCACGCTTTCGCTTGATGTGCGGGTGTACGTTGCACTTCGGGTTGGTGATGAGTTGCATCTGGCTGGTAGCGTTGAGCTTCATGGTACAAGATCCGAGTGGAATCATGGAGTGAACCAAGGATAGATCCTTAGACTGGAGATGGTACATGTAGCGAAGCAGTTCCGTTTCGCTGTGGTGAGAGTTAAATACGGGATGAGTCAAATATGAAGACTTCCTTCGCGCAGCCTCGGGGAAATCCCGAAGGGGATTTCTGCGTACATGTCGATTCCAGATTTCGACCATCATTCCCCTTGCATTTCCTGTCTCAACCGGCTTATCACTGGCTCCTCTGAGTAATAAAGTGATTGTGAGGAACGTTTTTCTGTCGAATGCGGGAGGGACGGCCATAGTTACTGAGGTTGCGTCCGGATTATGTCGAACGGACACGCCCTTATTTTGAAGGGATTCGCAGAACGAATTTGCCTTGGCTTGCGTGCCGAGGTCAATGGTGATGGTATCAGAGAGGATTCTGCCTTCTGGATCCAGAGTAGCTGTGATAACTTTGAACTCATGATGCCGCGCTATGGTCTGGATCGCTCGGCTGTATCGCAAGCTAGCGACAGCCATATCTTTCAGCTGTTCAGGGCCATGATAGATGGCATACATTGCTGCCATATTCGCCAAGAGAGCCTGGTCATTGCCGTCGTTTCTTATATCCTTCTCTTCACTAATATGTTGTTGCCGCGTCTGTGGTGCAAGTCGCAACGCAGGGCGGCCACGCCGGTCCTTAGAAAGTTCAACTAGCCGGCCAGGCAGGTATTGCTTGATAGATTCCTTGACGGCCATGAAAGCGGCATGGGGACCTCCATACCCCAAAGATACACCAAACCTCTGCGAGTTGCCAAAAGCGATATCAGCACCCCACTCGCCCGGAGGGGTGAGATAGGTCAGGGACGACAGGTCGGTGGCAGCGCTGAGTAGAGCGCCCTGGTCATGAACCGCATTGGCAAGTCCTCGGAAGTCGTGAACGCCTCCATTCGTATCTGGATACTGGACGAGGACTCCGACGAGGTCATCTCCCAAATCTTTGATCTTCTGGATTGCGTCAGGGGCTGAAACGTCCATCAGCTCGACCTTGATGCCGAATCCCTCAGCGCGACCTTGCATGACATTGTAAGTCGTCGCGTGCACCAAGTGGGATACAACATACGTCGTTGCGGGCCGCTTGGCTCGCAGGGATGGAAGACTGTTCATCGACATGGTCATGGCATCGGCAGCAGCAGTCCCTTCGTCAAGCAAGCTAGCGTTGGCAATGGGAAGGCCTGTCAAGTCGGATACCATGGTCTGAAAGTTGAGCAGTGACTCCAGTCGGCCCTGGCTGATTTCGGCCTGGTAAGGGGTGTCGCTTGTGTACCAGGCAGGGTTCTCCAGGATGTTTCTCTTGATGACAGGAGGAGTTTCGACATCGTAGTAGCCTCCGCCATTCATCCATTTCAAGGTGGGGTTGAGCTTGAACATGCCTCCGAATATCTCGGCAGCCGCGGTCTCCGTGAGCGTATTTTCTTGAATCATCCCTAATGGGGTTTGCATGACGTTCTCTGGAATGACCTGTCCCACGAACTTGTCCATAGTCTCAACACCAGGGCCTAGAGTCTGAAGCATAGCTTTGATGTCGGCATCTCGAGGACCGATGTGCCTTTGGGGGAAAAGACTCCATTCCTTGGAATCATGTATGTTTTTAGGCTCTGAAGGTTTCTTATAAAAGGAGCGCTTGGTTCTCAGCGTGTGCTTTTTTATGTCGTTTCTAGGTTCCTGCGCTTTGTGGTCGTGAGCTTCTCGGATCTCAGAAGCATTGCGGGTCTGACCAGAGCTTTGAGCCAGGGACGAAATTGGGAGCATAACTCTCGTCAAAGCCAAAGGCGAAATTGCGCATATACCATGGCTGCGAACGAAGATCTGCCTCGACGCCATGGCGAGAACGGTACCAGATACCAGTCAATTGGGTGTTAACAAGATCCCAGTCCTGGAGTCGTTGAACGCTCAGAGTGAACGGGAAAGCCAAGCGCACCTCAGGATCTACATAGACTTGTATGGGGTGGATCGGCTTGGTAGGGGGGGAGAAGAATCCTAGCAATTAACGACAGGAGATTCAGACTCAAAGTGCGAACACCTTTAGCGAAGAAAACAAGCTGAGCAAAAGGCAGCGCGGGATGTCGGATCCCTGACCGCGTCGAAACAGGTGCTCTCGATAAACCCGTTATGCAATTGGACGGTCCTTTCTCTTCCTGCCATACCCCAGATTTTCTTATCGATAAACCTAATGCCAATCTCCGGGCCGAGCAGGCCCGAACGAGAACGTTTCGAAGGGCGGGCTTGCTCCAACATGGCCCGTGCATTCAAGTGCGATATTGCATATGCCGAATTTTTTTTTTGGTGCTCGACGACCATTGTACTCCAATTCGTGATAGCATCATAACCCAACCCGAAGCTCCAGAATCCTTGCTCCCTCGAACCCGAACCTACCCTACCCTTTCCAACAGCCCCGTCAACAGACTCAGAAAATAATATGTTCGGTGGATGTATGTCCGCCCTAAATCCGCGACCATTGGGCGCCAGGAGCTGACCAATCTTCGCAGTCGCACCCCCCCAGCAGTCCCAGGAGGAGATCCGCGCCCTGGAGGCTGAGGCCAACTTCACCGTCCAGCAGGCTGTTGCTACCGCTGTCCTGTTGTACCTCTGTATGTTCATCTGTGTGCTCCAGGACTCTGTTGCCACGAACGTCACTAATCTACTCGCCAGCACCCTTCGCTATCGAACTCGCCGGCAAGATCTTCTAGATCATTGACAACTCTCATATAACACCGGCCACCTCGCTGAGTAATACCAGAATGTGTTTGAATCAATCCACAAGACGAATAGAATAATCGGCAATGACGAATCTTGTCACTATGGGGGTTCGGAGGATGGCGCTCCCTGTACGATATAAACGGGCAGATGGATAGACGGCAGAAGGTTCACGGCATATATCTGTATTATACAAGGCTTGGACGGGTCCATGCATCTCCATGCATCTCCATATTCCTCCCAACAAATACACAGTCAAAGTGTGCGCATTGCGCACTCAAGAAACACCGACGATCCCGACTGGTTCATATCGAGCAAGGTAACCGAATGTTATCCAGTGATGACTCTACCGCAACCGACTGACCAGAATGAGCGACTGCTAGTCGCAGATTCCGATTTACATGATACAACCAAAAATAATTAACCTTGAAAAGTCCATGTACTCCTCTTTTCACTCCTATGCTGACTGGACCCCCAATAACCTATCCCAATTACCTCGATCGTGAGTGAGGGTTTCTACTGTTTTCCCACTCCGTATAATCGATAGCCAAAGCTTCCAGCTCCTTCTTCAAGTGCTGGAGTTGCTTCTCGTAATCTTCCAATACCTAAGTGATATGCATGTTAGCTCTGGGTGTTCCTGTCAGAAGAAAGATGTTGACTTACCCTCTTTGCCTTGACCTCTGTTTCTGGGTCCAGAGCATCTCCATCTCCTCCGGTAGGTTTATCCATCTCCTTGTTCAGCTGATCCGCATACCCTCGCAGAACAATGAGTCTGCTCCACAGCTCCTCCTCCCGTGCACCAACGGCAGGATCCTGCACCTCCCTTTCAAGGTTCTGTAGTCGGCTGTTCAAATCGTCCTCATCACCACTCAACGCATAGCCCCGATTCCGCAGGACTTGGACCCGAGCAGCTAGCGCGAGGCACCGCTCGCCGATGGTCGTCTGTCGTCTCCGCGCAGCCACGGCCCTCACCTCGGTCTCGAGTTCATGGCGTTGCAGGATAGCATCGAGGCTACCATTAATCTGGTGCAGTCGGGTGTTGAAGTCGGACACGGCTCGCTTCTGTGTCTTGAGACGATCGGCAACACCCACGTATCCGGAACAAAGGACAGGCATGAACCCCGGCGCGGGCTTATTCTGCAATGCTTCCTCCCACTCCCGCGGGTCCTCGTGAGCTTGGGGCTTGTAGAAAGGCACGTGGGATTCGTCGACTTTGTTGTAGAAATAGTGCTTGAAGACGCAGTTGGGGTTCGCGGGATCCCACTTCTCGGTCACCAGCTTCATCTGCTCGAGAATAGGCTTCTGGTCTAGAAATAACGGTCAGTATCGGATCGCGAAAGCTGCTTCCAAGCATCGAGAGGAGACATACGAGGAGTCTCTTTGCCGGGTTGCCATAGTGAGTTGGATAGCTGCGCCTGCGACTGGGACAGGGCAGGCATCTGCTGAGTCTGTTGTTGTTGCTGTTGTTGGCCCATCATGGAAGTGCCGAGTGTGTTTCCCTGCTGCTGTTGTCCATTTAGAGTCTGGTTCTCATAATACGGGGAGAATAAGTGTTGTACCGGTTGAGGAGTTTGCGCCGGCTGAGATTGTCCGAAGAGCGAAGACTTTGGGGCGAAGAGCGACATGATGGCAGCTGTGTCGTGTCGCAAAATCCGAGATCGGGGAGTTGACGGAGGTTGACCTTGGCTCGAGAAGAGCTAGAGCTGTCAGCTGAAGGCGCAGCGGAGTCGCAAAAAGAAACGTTTCCGCTTTTGTTGTGATGGGTTTTGCACCGATGATTCCGATATATTGAGAGTGGTCCAGAGCTGTGGAAGAGGTCGTGGTTGCGGGGCTGAGGATGGTTGTGGTGCGCTTTGTTTGTTGGCGCCTCAAAATTATTGGAGCTGGGACGCGAAAACATAGCTCAGCGGCCTTGGCTCAGTCGTAGCCTGCCTTGCAGCCTCGCCCCACCGAAGGACCAATCACAGCAAACCAATTCCGACATTCAAATCCTAGCCCAGCGACCTCACCTTCCACCTCCCGCCTCTCGAATCACCTCAACGCCCGTCGTCAGCAGCGCAAACACCAGCACCATGGCCTCCCGAAGAGCTCAGTACGTCTTATCACCGAATTCCGACCCGCCGAATCGCCCTGGCTCCTCCGGTCGAGGCAATTGGACTGCGTGGAGTTGGTGGGAAAATAAATGGCTAACCCTCGGCCAGGTTCAACCAGCAGGTGCTCATTGACACCACTCCTCTCCCTGAGGATATCCCGGCTGTCAAGGAGATCGGTGCCAGCTCTGCGCCTCTTTTGTCGGCCTCCTTCTTCATCGGCGCCCGATGCCGCGACTACAACGATGATTACATGCAGTGCAAGAACGAGAACCCCGGCCGAGGAGAGTTTGAGTGCTTGAAGGAAGGCCGACGAGTTACCCGATGTGCCTCCAGCGTGTGCGTTTTCCCCAGAGATATTGCCTTAGGAACCTCCCATACTATTTGCGATGGGCGCTTCTATGGAACAATGGATATCCGCTAACCCATCCGATCACAGCATCAAGGACATCAACACGCACTGCCTCGCCGAGTTCCGCAAACACTGGGAGTGCCTCGACGACCGGAATCACCAGCTGTGGCAATGCCGTCCCGCTGAGTGGAAGCTCAACAAATGCGTCTTCGATAACCTGGTATGTCACCCTCCGATCCCTCCAGACCCGGCGCGGAATCCTCCGGGACTGACACTATTTGGCAGAAACTCGAGAAGAAGATCCCCGACCAGCCCAAGAACGTCACCCCCGTTGAGCTGCGGCCAACGCAGATCTTCGCTGATGTGCGCATTGGCCCTGGCGACGGCAAGCCCTTTATTGCCGGGCAGAGCGAGGCGAAGCAATAAGGAACTGGAACTACGAGAGATCGGGACCGATCATGTACATTTGCCAATGAATCGAAGAGAACGGATTACCAGTCCTTGAAACTCAACTCGTGACATCGCTTTGCTAGCTCGGTACGATGTTTGTCAGTTGCATGATGGACAGCGAAATCCCGGGAACACGTCGATGCTTGCGAGCTCAGGCGTTGATGGGGCAGCCCACACGCAGCATCGGTATGTAACTGACACAATCATTCTTTCACGTGGTAAGAGGCCACTTCAACCGAATGTGTGCACAGGAATCAATGCTGTGCAAAGAAGTACATACCATAGCAGTAACCAGATGTTTGGCCAATCCTATCGCCTGCTGTCAACCATCCATCAAAGAATATGCGCAGGGCGTAATCGACCCATTCAATTCCAGATTGCGTTGTCGGTGTTATGAAGTATCAACGTCAATGACCTGCTCTATGCTCTAGACACAGGTGAGGGGCCCTTGCTTTGAGCATGGCCCTGACCATGGCCATGATGCATTGCGTCTTGAACCTTGATGCACTACGTGAGGTAATGTTTCGCATTGTTCTTGGAGAGCACGTGGCCTAACTAGGTAGCCTGCGACGTTTTACAATCAATTCCTGGCCGTTGAGGTATTTGCGATGTTCAACAGAAGTGACATACTAGAGATGAGGAAGAACGACTCAACATGGCACGAAGCGGATGGTAGGAGCGACAATACACCAAAAACCACCCCTAGCACAATGTCACTAATTAATTACGGTTCAAGTGCGCCATTCTTTTCATTGAGAAAGAAAGGGCCGTTGTGATACGTTACTTATCAGTATTACTAGTATCGCGACAAAACCTACCCTATAGGGTTCGAAGGTTTGGCCACGACAATGTGAATCCCGACAAGAGCTGGGCGTCTCATCATCTGGCACAGGAAATCCGCCTTGGCGCAGTGAGTGGCTATTCAGGATTGTAGGTGACACGAACTATAGATTTCAACGTCCAAACTAATTGGTAGATTGATGCCACAACTTTCAGCCATAGGTTTCGGATCTCGGTATGGCCATGGGAACCGCAACCAGACGGATTTACGAGATTCGGCCAACACCTCGGTTCGAGGCTACACAAAATCAATCTGGAACATCTACTGTGTTACCGAACGATTTCTTCCCCGACAACGCACGAATGACGGTCCTGCGAGGTATACGGAGTCGAGAGCTGAAAAGCTGAGACGGGAACGGGCATCGGGCTGCGGGAGACTGCTTCTCGGATGCGCTCAAGCACCCGAAATTTCGGGGGCTTGGTGGTCGGCGTTCGGCTGAAACGAAGAGCAATGAGAGGAGCTGCAATACGAAGGAACTGCGCGATGGGTCTGTTGTTCTATTCTCCCAAAATCTAGGCGGTGCTTGCTGAACGTTGACGCCGATGAGATCACGCGCCTAAGGTCAAAAACAACGGCCTTATGTCACGGGAGCTGAGACATAGCGGGTGTTATTACAGCAAAGTGACTGGATTGTTTCCCGTTCTTTTCCTCTGCGTCTGGGGAGTTCTGGGCTGTCGAGCGCTTCTGCGCTTCGTGAAACGGGGCCTGTTCCTCAAGTTTGATGTTTGAGATGGCGCATGCTGTTGGTTGGTCGGGGGCGAATCTAGGGGCACGGAGGGGCGCCAGCAACGGAAGAGGAGCAAACAAAATCACGAGAGACCGAGGACGCAGGACGAAATGGTTTCGAAACGGGTCAGGCCTTTTCGTTTCGAGGGAGTGAGCGCGGCCGCTTTTGGCGAGCTTTTGTTTCTGGAGTTCAATGCAGGCTGCGGGTTGCAGATGGGTGACGCGGAGATGTACGGATGAAGGGAACCCGATTGACTGGGCATTTGGATTTTGAACAACACGCTTTTTCCTTCCTTTTCTTCGCGCATGGGGTCATGTGTGTTGATGGGTGGAAATTGATTATTGTGGTCAATCGACATTAATTACGCACTTACACCAACTCAACGTGCGCTATCCCGGCGGCTTGCCGATGGCGACGACACCAGGAGCGGCACGCGATGTCCGAGATTGACGTGCAGGGAGAAGACCCCGAGGGAGGACGCAGAGCCAGGAGGCAGGGGCTTTCCTTGGTTGCCGGAGAGCCGCGTTACCTTCGTTGGGAGTTGGGTCTTCTCTGTCTTTTGTCCCTCGGATTCAAAGTGGCGAGACTCCCCGGACGTAGTCTGATGAGAGGGTAAAAGGGGCATGTCGGCGTGTGGGGAGGCACCAGGTGTTCTGGGATATCGGGGATATGTGCAATGCTAGGAATCCCAGGGTAAGACGTATGATGAGAAACGGTGTTAATGAGGGAGGGGATTTGGACTTCGTCAGTTCACCAGGTTATGTTTCCGTTCTATGTTGAGGACGGAACCAGCCACAGCCATGGACAGCCACTGCGTTCATCTTGCGTCGTAACGTGGACGAAGGAGAGGGCCAAGTTTGGTCCAGGGTGTTGACTAGGATCGGTGAAACTGCGAGGTTCGGACGATTGGTGTTATGTGCTGGGGAACAACAATATGCCTTGACGACGGCTGATGCACCAGGCGCCCTCGCTCCGTCGTCAACCCCGGCGAAGCCCTAGACTGCCAACTAGGTCGATAGACGAGCGATGCATGTGTGCGGGGATGCCGGCATCGAATAGACAACTCAATTGACTGATCGACTCTGACCATGAGAGTGGCCATGGCTGCCAGCGGGCCGCCTCCTTGTTGGGAGAAGCCCGGTCTAGACGCAGTGGACCCCGACTGCTCCGGGCAGCGCAGTGGAAGTATTGGTTGAGCGCATCATGTTATGACCGAGTGGTGTTGTGTTACAAGACAGCCTGGCATTGCATTCCTCCTCCACGCGAAAACTCCGTGCAACAGGCCCGGGCTGAAAGAGGGATGCGTGGAATGAGGGAGCGGGGGAATGGACATGGGGTGTCACGAGAGGGCCAAGAAGATTCGGCACATGAGCGAAGCTAGAGCGGAACGTCGGAGAGTGCTAAACGAGAGGGGTAGCAAAATGCCCGGACGGTGGAATGCATCGTATCGTGTCGTGTGGCTTTCTTCTCTTGCAAATGACCGTGAAGGAAGAGCCGGCGCTTACCTCCTTGCTAGCATTAATAGCCTTCCGTATTCCAAGAAGCTAATTAGTAAACGAAATGGGTCACTGTTGGCAGATAGAACAGAAGGGAACAAAGCAGAAGGGAGATGAGAAGCAATTTCATCAGGGCATGTTTGGAGCAAAAGAAAAAAAAAGCACAGCATGGTACAGCAGCTGCACGAGGCTCGTGTTCAGGCATGCGGCAGGTGAGGTGAGAGAAAGAGAGGCGAGAAGGGCAAATGCGAATTCAGATGCAGATGCAGGCAGATAGATGTAAGCACGGCGAAGTGCCGGGTTTGGGGCTTGGTCCTTGGCCCATGATGCCGGGATGCGGAAGGAAAGCTGTCAGTCTGCGACACGCTGGTGCACGGGGCTAGGCTAGTGGGTAGAACTGTTACGTAGGTCGTATATGCCTTCACCGACACTGACACTGGCCGAGGTTGGCAGAGGATGTGATGTCTAGGGTTGAGAGAGTTTCGTGGTTGAGCTGGTATGCCGAGTCGCTAGGGCCGGTCAACTCTATTGCCAATGGTGTTCTTCTCCCTCCCGTCTCTTGACTCAAGCTCAAAGCTCAAGGCTCAAGGGGAACGAACTCGGCCACCAGGGCAAACCTCGAGGCCCGGATTGCCAACTCACAGCACATGACGGAGAGGTACATGGTGCCGGCTGTGGGAGATGAAGAGGGGACGAGCCGCTGCAGTTAGGGCCGTTTCAGAGAAATGGAGAGTCGGGCCCCCGCCCAGTTCGTGTCCAGGGGGTGCCCGGTCTCTCGCGCTTCTGGCTTCTAGCTCGCCCCTCGGACTGTGGCGCCTAAAGGTACGATGCGGCTCTCCACCGAGGGCGCATCGCCACGGGGAGCTTGTTTGGTGGACCCAGCGCCAGCGTTCGTATCTGGGATTGGGTGGCCATGATCCCCACCAGGGTGGTGTTCTGGCATCCCGCACACCCCTTGACCGTCGACGCCACAGCTCTCCTGCAAGGTACGGAGTAGGGTACATTTTCAGGCCACTGTTGTTAGTGCCGCTCAGCGTGTCAACGCAGATTGAGATCACTGGATGCGCGGTCGATCATCGAGGGCGGTTCAACAACTTTCAAGGAGCTAGTTGCGTTGGATTCAGTTCTGAAGGAACGTGTTGGTTGTATTGGAACTGCCCAAGCGCGCTATTGCTTTCAGGTCCTGGAGAGTTGTCATCGGGATGTCGGGAGCAGAAGGTTCCAAGGCTGGTTCCTGGTTGGTTGACACCCGGTTGCTCGTACTCGATCCTGGTCCGAGTCAGTCAATCCGACAAGGCAGACCGACAGACCGACAGTCTGACCGGAAGCGCAGGACACGAGGCGGTGCAGCCGCCGCAAACCTCCCGTGGGCATTTCGGTCTTCATGGTGGACACGGAACACAAGTGTCGAATAGACTGGTCTATCGGCAGTACACTTGGATATTGTCTCATTATTTGAGAAGCGACGGCGCCGTTGCCCTTCGCTGCGCATTCACGCAGCCAAGCGCATTCCCCAGCAATATCACGGTGGGTCAGGGATCATCTTCCGTACAGTAGAGGAACACGGGTAGGGAGGGGAATTCTATTAGGGAGGGACTCGGACGATAACCTGTGCCTCTATTCGCACACAAGGCAACCTTCAAGATCAACCAACCAGCTCATTTCCCATCAGATGGGATGCAGACCGGACGGGCTTGACTCCTGACCCGGATAGCCCGCGTACCGATAGGGCACGTTGGCAGCCCGGAGATGATTGCAGTTGGAGATAGAGTAGCCCTTCATTCACGGCATGCATTGCAGAACGAGAGAGCTGGAAGGGAGCTGAATGCCGCGGCCGCCCCGGATGCGAATGGAGATTGATGTGGACTGACGGCGCCAACAACAACGAAACCGGCAGGCGACCAACTTGCAAACAGCTAACCGAACCCAGCAAGAAGAGCCTTGTCAGCGCGGGTTTGGCAGATTTGAGATATGAATCAGATGGGCGAAGAGCCAAGGACCCGGGTGTGTTGATTGCCTCATCCCGCTTCTGTTTGAGATTTGAGGTGCAGCAAGGGCCTCTGGTCGTCGACTGGTTCGATCTGAAGAACCTCGCGTCCTGCGCTTGCAGGGCAAAACAAGGACACGCGACGCACGAGCACCGCATACGTAAGCCAGCTGGTTGCCCTTGTTGATGGTCATGGGATCTGGTCTCGTAACACGGGAGCTTAGGCAGAACGGAGGGGACGGCGTGGTCTGTGTGGCGCGAGAGATGTTGCATTCGTATTTACGCCACATCACTGGCTTCCTCGAATGACTGTATCGCGACGTTGGGTGTTTTCGGCTGCACGACGATCGCCATTAAGAGCTGTGTGTTCCACGGTCAAGAAAAACCTAAAGACCGATGGTAGCAAAGCGAGAACGAAGATGAAAACTTATATAAAGAGGCTGTTGGTGTTCGCTTTCATAGAACCCATGTCGGGTATCATATCAGGAAACCATGAAACCATGAAAGCAGATCCGCGAGAGGCGGATCCGGTGTGAACAAACCATGAAAGAATCCATCGACATTGATGAAGTATCTATCGACTTCGAACTCGTTGCGGTTTGCTGTGAACTGATGTCTCACGGGCCAAAGTGAGGAAGTCGAGGGAAAAATTCGAGTCTCACGATAGTTGCAATGGAAGTGTACATGGTCGTGGTCAGTGGAGTTGCCGGAGAGGCTTAGATATTAAGCGAGTCGTTGCTCCAATGCTTGTTTGACATATTGTTATTTAGTAGGTCCTACTACGTAGCATGTAGAACGCTTGATGGAAGACCAAGTCTGATGGTATAGGTATCGACTAAATCTCAGAACCGAAATGTCATATCAAACCCTATCAGACAGTAGTAGACGTCTCGAGCTTTCAGGGTCCTGGAGAGCCTGGGAAGCAATCTGTGCTCTGTTCCCAGCCCTAGTAAAAAGGCTTGGTATCTGGTAAGCGACCGCTGATGCGGCACCGGTTGGTTTCCTGAGGTCGTATCCAGCTCCTTGAGCGTGCCCGTGGAACTCTTAGCGCTGGGCTTGTTGCAGTGGTGGTGCAGCAATTCGAAGAACCGGCGGGGCCAGGGGGACAGATCCAAGGGAGATTCAAGGGCAGCGACGCAGGTCCCGGACTCTTACGACAGCTGCAGTGATGGAAGCTAAGGGAGACTGCCCGGGTAATTAGTGGACGTGCACGCTGCCGAGGGGCCGACTTACAGGCGCTAATTAGTTAGCTGTCGAGAGCGCTGCAGCCAGCTGTAAAAGTTGCCTGAGGCGGATGGCGGGCAACGTACTTCGTATATACTCGATCTCGTACTGCACCAGCCACAGCGGGTCCCTCCACGGGGTGCCTGGTACCTTGCGGCAGGAGCCCGAGCAGTGGTGTTGGGTCCCGCTAATTCCAGGGCTCTAGGGGCATCGATTGGTGCCGCTGGATGCGCACCTTGGTTTCTCAGCTTGGCGAGGACGCCCCAAACAAGCCTCATCTCCTCCTCCCTCCGGTCTCCCTCTCTGGTCTCCCTGGGCCTGCGGGTTATTGATCCTCCTCCTCATCATCATCATCACATCGTCTCCGCACGCCTCCACTCCACCCTCCACCCTCCGCCCACGCCCAACCCCAACCCACACACGCCCACTGGCTGGCTCCCTGGGCGGCGCGAAAAGCGAGAAGTGGACCGCCAACTCCCCCCCTGGACCTCCTCGTCCAATCATCCGGGGTCCCTGCACCTTCCCAGCGGCCCGGCCGTACTGCAAGTGTCTGCCAGTCTGCGGCCAGCTGGTGACCCTCTGGCCGTTCCCTTTTAACGTCGTTGCCCGCGCTGATCCATCTCGACGCTTTCTCTCTTAACTCGCTCCTCCTCACCCAGAGTCTTCACGTCGACCGCGAACCAGGCCCGACCTTCTTTCTGCCATTCCTTTGCGTGTTCTAGACACCGCAGTCCACTCCTTTAAACCCCACACCATCCGCTGGTCGAACCGCTCAACTCTTTTCGTCGACTCTTCCGTTTTCAGGTCCCTCTCCAGCTTCACCTCAAGTCGACTTCTTTGTTTCGGTCTCTTGTCACTCCTTCCGTCTCTTCAGACAACGCCTTCTTTCGCAAACAACAACCACCGCAACCAACCTCCCGGAATCCTTGACGGATCCTATCTTTCAGCAGTGCTGTTCATCGCTCCAGACCGGTTCTGAAACATCCGATAGCTCCACTACCACCTCCCTCCCACCAATCTACCCGAGGTATGTATTCTGGCGCTTCGTGCATTGCTTTGAATCTTGGCCTTCGCATCTCTCCATCCCTGCATGGCACTTATTCATCTGTTCATCCCTTTACCCCATCAACGCCGTCTTCGACACAATGACTATCAAAACAAAGACCTGCAACCGTGCAGCTGTCATCGAGTACAAAGGCCCCTGTCTGGTGGCGGACAAAGCTGCGCATCACCGTAAGATGCTTTCTGCAAGCAGCATCGAGCAGATATCTAGACGCGCTCTGGGCCTCGAATTGTCTCGAAGCCATTGTCTTACAACGCTGATCGCAACACTGATCCCCCAACGACTACATTCCACCAACTCTCTGCCCAGCAACAAGCTGCATCATTCTATGACACCGAGACACTGCCAAGCGGCATTGAATCACTACTGCATCACTTACACGAAGCCACACAGCTTATTCTCAACTACCCACTTCATTCAAATATCTGACAAGTTCCCAGTACTCTATTTTTCGACCTTCGTTCCCACACCAGCAAAATGAAGGCCTCTATGTTCATTGCCGGCGCCAGTGCCCTCCTGGCCGTCGCCAGTCCCATCGACAAGCGTGCATTGGAGACCGAATGGGTCTACGAAGTTGTTACCGTGACCGTTACCGCCGGTCAGGAGCAGCAGGCTCAGGCTACTGAGGTTGTCTACAAGGTCGCGGACCCCACGACCACCATCAAGAAGGTCAACAGCAAGCCCAAGACAACCTACGTCAAGCCCGTCGTCGTCACCACCGTTGTCGAGGCTGCTGTGCCCACCACCAGCGCCGCTCCCAAGGTCGCCGTCACTACCGTCTGGGTTGACGCCTATGATGAGCCCGCCGCTCCTTCTTCAAAAAAGACCACCCAGAAGGCCTCCACCACCAAGGTCGCTGTCGTCTCCACGACCGTCGAGGAGCCCGTTGAGGAGACCACCGCCGCTGCTGAGACCAAGACCGAGACTGGTACCTCATCTGGCTCCCTGTCCCTCGACGAGAACTACAAGACTGTCATGCTCAACTACCACAACCTCCACCGAGCCAACCACTCCGTGGACGCCCTCACCTGGGATGCCACTCTTGCCCAGTATGCCGAGAACAGTGCCAAGACCTGCGTATTCGAGCACGACATGTAAGTTGGAATAAGCCTAGCTGTATCTTCAGACACTGACAATTGCACAGGGACCAGGGAAGCGGCGGTTACGGCCAGAACCTTGCCTCATGGGGCTCCACTGGTGACATCTCTGACCTCCAGAACCAGTGTGGTGCGCAGTCCGTCACCAACCAGTGGTACAACAGTGAGATGGACAACTGGTCCTACTACGGACAGGAGAACCCCCCCTCCGGCATGAACATCCAGCTCTACGGCCACTTCACCCAGGTCGTCTGGGCCGATACCACCAAGGTCGGATGCGCTACCGTCAACTGCGCCGCCGGCACTATGTACGACTTCGAGGCCTGGTACACCGTCTGCAACTACAACCCTCAGGGTAAGTCATCCGCCGGATCTAGCAACTTGAATCAAGCTAACATCAACCAGGCAATTACGGTGGCGAGTACGGCAAGAACGTTCTCCAGCCCCTTGGCGAGAAGATGGTCTCTGTCTAGACAAAGATTTAAGTTGCCCCTTCTCCCTTGAGCGGAAAGCCTCGGTTCTCAGCTCATTGCCGTACACTGGCCTCACGAGTTTGGTAGCCCTGATATTTCCTTTTGGTTGGACGCGGCGCTCGCTATGGTTGCGGGTGCAGACAGCTCTACCAAGAGTCCGCAATCAAGGCTCGCACTTTGATTTCGATTCTCATCTGTACGTTATGCCACGTCGTACTTAACGATTTTTCTCAAACATTGGCCACTTGGTCACCTTCTCATGATCTCTTCTCCACAAAACTTGCCTGGCGTCTTTTGATGATGCATCGGATGGAAATGGCGCGTTCGGAATGGTAGGGGGATAAAACATCTGGTCTTTTTTCTTTTTCTTCTTGTATGCGCGGCATGCATTCAATTCGTTGCTTGGTTTTGAGATGATTACTGCACGGGACGCTTGACCTACGCGGCATCCTAAGGCCTAAGCCTGACTTGGGGTTTGAACAAAAGGGGTTTGCTTGTTACTAGCTCTAAGAGCAGCACGTCGATGCATTGAATTGCAGAGATATTGCGGCAAAATCGCATTGTCTTAATGTTAAGTGAACCCATGGCACGCAATTACGTGTAGATCCGAATTGTACTCTGGTTGCCCTATTCTAGTTAATATCGTAAACTATGCGATTTGTTGAAGGGCAGATATAGAGCCAGGCAGCTATCATGAGACGAAGAGGGTTCTGTTGTATTGGATTCGATGAGCATATATGAAGCAAAGATAGGCTGCGAATCCATCTGAGTGCCCGTCTCCCAATGCAGCGGCTGTTAGTTGTACTTACCTGTGGTGAGATGATGGCGGAACCTTGAGCAACTGCAACAGGAACCCGTGACAAGATATGATACTATATCACAGAGTAAGAGAGTAAGACTTTTCACGTTAGGTGACACAATGCTTGGTCCAATAATAGTATGAACATCCCCTCTAAATGAGACGCGGAAGGGTTGCCAATGGAACACAACATGACCCCTCCCAAGGACTCTTACCCCACCACCAAAGTTCCGATCCAAGCCGCTATCAGCACGTCAGAGATCGCCGTAGATGGGTCTGGGGAAACCCGGTCGCCTTACGTTGGACACATGAGTCAACGTCGCTTTTGATCTTCCACTAGAGGTGCTAGGCTCTATGCTGTTTTGTGTTTCGCGGATGATATCCGAGGACTGGCTGTCTGTGCAGGACGACGGAAGCATCACCGCACCTGACTTAGACCATTTGTGTCCCTTGCGTCCGATAGCCTTCTTTCCCCAACCGAGATCAAGACGACGGAATACTGGTTCGCATCATTGGGCACACATCGCTTTTATCAAGTCTCTTTACCCCTCCTCTGCCCGCCTTTCACGCGTAAATCGCAACAATGGCGACATCGACACCGGCCTACTTGCCGCACCCTTTGGCCCAGCTCTCGCGGGGCGAGTTTCTCAAGGCGCGCGACGTCATCGTCAAGCTCCATGGCGCAGAGGCATCTCTTTTCTTCAGGTCCATCTACCTTAATGAGCCGAAGAGGGCGGACGTCGTCGCCTTCCTGGAGGTCGAGCACGCGGGGACGCTGTCTGACGCGACGGAGCGACCGCCCCGACAGGCGTTGGTTGAGTATGATTTCATTACGACCGATGACCATACGTACACGCGGACTGTCGTCGATGTGGTCTCCGGAGACGTGGTGTCGAATGAGGCCGTGGGGCGGTCTTCGCAGCCGTACTTCACCGTGTAAGCCAGCCGACACCATCGCCCGCTAGCCATGACTGACACAATCTCTTAGCCCCGAGTTCTCTCTATTTCAGGATGCCTGTGTTGGATCCGACCTCTTCAGGGAAGCTATGTCTGAGTTCACGCTCCCCGAGGGCTTCAAGGTGACGATTGACCCGTGGCCGTACGGCGGACCGGATGAGGACGAAGGCATCATCCCGCGGTACATGCAAGGCCTCGTGTTCGCGACGGACGCGTCCAAGAACAATCCGGACTCGAATCACTACGGCTATCCGATCCCCATCATCCCAGTCATGGACTGGGTGACCAAGCAAGTTATTCGGGTTGACCGAGTTGCGACGGGTGGCTCCGAGGATAGTTTCGCGCCAAACGAGCGAGGGAATACACCCAGGAGGCTCTTCCAGAATAGCAAGTCAGCCGAGTACGTCCCC
The DNA here is from genome assembly GCA_037954305.1 of Neonectria magnoliae. Classification (NCBI taxonomy): domain Eukaryota; kingdom Fungi; phylum Ascomycota; class Sordariomycetes; order Hypocreales; family Nectriaceae; genus Neonectria; species Neonectria magnoliae. Next base: position 517,403 of record JAZAVK010000001.1, on the reverse strand, counting down.
GAACTACTCGACGGACCTCTGCGGTCGGACTTGAAGCCGCTCAACGTCGTCCAGCCGGAGGGAGCGTCATTCACTGTGCATCCAGACGGCCTCGTCGAGTGGCAGAAGTGGCGCTTCCGCTTGGGCTTCACTCCCCGCGAAGGCGCCGTGCTTCACGATGTCTGCTACGACAACCGCTCTATTCTATACCGTCTCAGCTACAGCGAGATGACGGTGCCCTATGGCGATCCTCGTCCGCCGTTCCACCGCAAGCAGGCGTTCGACTTTGGAGATGGAGGCATAGGCAGAGCCGGCAACAACCTTGAGCTTGGATGCGACTGCTTGGGTGCCATCCACTACGTCGACTCGTATCTCGCTGCCCCAGACGGGCTTCCAACACCCGCCAAGTCCGTCATCTGCCTCCACGAGCAGGACAACGGGATTCTCTGGAAACACACCAACTTCCGAACGAACCGGGCGGTGGTGACCCGCAACAGGGAGTTCGTCGTCCAGTTCATTGTCACGCTGGCGAACTACGAGTACATTTTTGCGTACAAGCTGGATCTTGCCGGCGGAATCACCATCGAGACGAGGGCGACGGGCGTGGTGAGCGTGGTGGGCATCGATGAAGGGAAGTTGAGCAACTACGGTGCCGTCGTCTCCCCCGGGGTTCTCGCCCAGAACCATCAGCATATCTTTGCCGTGCGCATCGACCCTGTCATGGACTCGTACGCGAGCGGGGACACGCAGATCGTCGTCGAAGAGACCATCGGCCAGAGTATGAACCCGCAGACGAACCCGATGGGCAACTACTACGAGATCCAGCGGGAGACGGTCAACAAGGCAACATGGATGGACGCAAAGCCGCGGCTCAACCGGCTTCTGAAGCTAGAGAACGCAACCAAGAAGAACGCCGTATCCGGACGGCCGGTCGGGTACCGGCTAGTACCGCCGGCGACGCAGACGCTGCTGGCCGACGGACGCAGCACGGTGGCGGCGCGGGCGCGGTTCGCGCAGCACCACGTCTGGGTGACGGGCCACCGGGACGGGGAGCTGTGGGCGGCCGGCGAGTTCACGAACCAGAGCCGGGAGGAGAAGGGCGGCGTTGCGGACATGGTGAAGCGCGGGGACTGGTTCACCGACGACGGCAGCCAGCGCAACGGGGCTCCACGGGGCGACAGGACGCGCGCGGACAACATGGGCGGCGACGCGAGGAGGAGCACTCCCGTCGTGTGGACCGCGTTTGGGCTGACGCATAATCCCCGTGTGGAGGACTGGCCGGTGATGTGAGTCTTCTTTGGTGTTCGGTTTGCCCCTTTTGCGTCACGTACAGCCTGACCGTGGTTGATACAGGCCGGTTGAGATCCACCAGATTCACCTCCGCCCGGCTGACTTCTTCACGGCCAACCCCGCGCTGGACGTGCCTTCAACTAGGAACAGGGCCAGTGTGCTGCTGTCGTGCTGCGGGAACGACGACGATGACGAGAAGCCGTCGGTGCAGGAGGATCCGGGGAGCCACTTGCAGGGCAGTGGGCCTAATATCGATGCGCGGATGGCGGGAGCGAAGATTGACGATGGAAGCAGCTCTTGAAAGGACATTGAAGAGAGGATGGGTATCATAATAAGGTAAGATAATGAGATATGAAGACTACGGATGCCATATTTGGGCATTGCGACTGGAAGACTTGAACGGGATGAACACAGACGACCACGAACTACGGCTTCTGGTGGGCAGTGAAGTAACATATTCACCGCGAGCGAAGCGCTTGTTTACCATGCTCTTCTTTTTTTTTTTTCTTTTTAGATTTAGTGCTCGATCTTGAGGGAAAAGTCTACGTGCGGTACCCCTTGGTGAATCGAACTGGTTGAGATAATGTCCACATCTAAGACTGTTAGCCTGCTCGCCCAATTCACTGAATCGAGCATCTCCAGGGGACGTAGACTTACCATGACACACATACGGTTCCACATTGTCCGCTCTTAGGCCTCCCGATACCTCGAGGAGGAAGTGTCGTTTGCCCTGCCACCGCTCCTTGAGGCTCCGGGCCGCAATCTTGACCCCATCGCCGGTGAAGTTGTCGAGCATGACAACGTCCGCACCGGCCTCGATGGCCTCGTCGGCCTCGGCCTCGCTCTGCACCTCGACCTCGATCTTCATGCTGAAGCCGGCGACGGACTTGGCGGCCTTGACGGCGTCGGTGATGCTGCCGCGGCTCCAGACGTGGTTGTCCTTGAGCATGACCATGGAGCTCAGGTCCATGCGGTGGGCGTCGGCGCCGCCCACCAGCATGCCGTACTTCTCGACGAGGCGAAACCCGGGCGTCGTCTTGCGCGTGCCGGCGAGGATGCCCTTGTATCCCGCGGCGCGCACGCGGGTCACCAGGTCGCGGCTGCAGGTGGCGATGCCGGAGCAGCGGGCCAGCGAGTTGAGGGCGACGCGCTCGCCGAGGAGGATGCCGCGAACGGGCCCGCGGACGGTGGCGACGCGCATCTTGCCGGCGCCGGACGCGAGGTCGAGCTCGGCGCCCTCGTCGGCGAGCCACTCGACGGAGCAGCCGCACTGGGCGAAGACCTCGTCGAAGAAGGGCCGGCCGGCGATGACGCCCGCGGACTTGCCCCAGAGGGTGGCGACGCGGGGGGCTTCGCCGACGACGAAGCCGGCGTAGTCGAACGAGGGCGTGTCTTCGGCGAGCCAGGCGGCGACGCAGGTTTTCCACGAGGGAGGGAGGAGGTGGGCGAAGGAGCCCTGAGGAGGAGTGAAGGAGGAGGCCATGGCGGAGGTTGATTTGCGAAAGCGATGAGGTGGTTTGGACAAGGAGTGAAGATTCCTTGGAGGAGGAATTTGGCGAGGGTTGGGTTGTGGAGGAAGACTTCTCCGTCGAGCCGGGCGGGTTATCGCGGGATGGAGAATGCGACGGAGCGGGGTGATTCCGGATGACGGAGCGGGTTGGCGGGGTAGTTGACTAGTTTACAGGGCAGGCAGCGATCACTAACACTGGACTGATAGATACATAATTAGTGTGGAGTAGATAATCGATGGGATGGACGTCTGTGTTCATTATTCTACCTACCTATCTACTCAAGCATTTACAAAGAAGTCAAGACAAACCAGAACAGCTAACAAAAACAGCGGCAGCCTAGGAAATCGACTCCAAGGCCTCGTCCAACGCTTCGTCCAACGTCTTCTTGTTGGCCGTGGCCGTTTGGCATGTGGGAGCCCCGTCAATCACCCCGGCAGCCACGCCGTCAACGCCTCCCTTGAGCGCATGGAGGATGTTTGCGATGACCAGCTCGGCCGGGCCGCCGGTGAGGACCTCGCCTTTGCTGGCAATGGTGTCTAGGAATTTCACCTGGGCCTTTGTGAACTGCAGAGAGCCTTGGTGTTAGTGGTGCTACTTAGAAGATGTCTTTTCCGGAGCGTGGCTTACCTTGTTGAATGCTTCGCAGATGTCGCCGTCGTCGTTGTCACCTCCGATGCTGGGAAGACCGGCAAGTGAGTTTTGGACTTCCCCCGTCAGGAGACCGATGAGGTTGCGGGTGTTGATCACCAGTCTCTACACATAATTGTCAACATCACGTCTCCCTATCTCTAACACTGGCTCTTCACCTACAGGCACTGCTCCTCGGTAGGAATTTCCGCCGATCGACTCCGCCGTCTTCGTAGCGTCGCGAACCAGGCCCGACACCTTATCAATAGACGAGACGATATTCTGAGCAGAGTGCTCGGCCCGGACCGCGGCAGCCAAAGCGGCGACAACAAAGGCGACGATCTTGAATTGCATGATGAACAAACAGTTGATTAGAGAGTGCTTTTCTGATCTGCGGTGAGCAGGGGTGGTCCAGCAAGGGTGATTTTGTACCTCATCGCAGGTGCGTCATTCCAGCAGAGCTGCCCGGCGACGGTGAGAGGCGTGTCCTGCGCCTCCTCAATTCCCTAACATGCCAATTATCCCTGGACGTGCGGATCTGCGTGCGACGCATCGTCGATGGGCAGATGGCAACCAATAGAGCAGTGGAAGCATAACGCCTTGGAATGGAGGGATGTGAGTGTTGCACTTCGGGCTATCTGTATGGCTCGATAGTTTCAAGTCTCACACGAGGGACAGGACGTCGATCGATCAGTAATGGCGATGCTGGATTAGCGCATTCTTGCTTCATACGATATGGGAGTTCGTGGACAAGCCTTTCTTTTGGGATATAGGTTTAGCTCTCTCTTAGATCCACAATTTATGGCTTACTCCTTTCCAAGTTTGGCAGAGGTCATACGATACAATGAATCGAGACGCTTCTATCACAATGGGCTTTTCATGGAAAGTTCAATCACGTCACCGTCAGCCTTGACGCCCCGCGGCTTGGGCCGCGTAAGATGGCATGTGTAAGTGGATATCCGTGGATGAAACAGCTAAAGTACAGGATGTTGCTAGAGTTGCTTCCGTTTAGATCAAATCTTCTCCAATAATCGGTGGAGGCTAGAAGCAAACGACACATCACAGCACGTGGCACAAGGGACTTCAATATTCTCGAAGTTGTCAAAGATTTTATACAGAAAAGATATGTCCCTGAAAGGTCAAGGAGCAAAATCTATATACACAAACAAAAACGCCATCTAGGTAGATGCGATCTCACTGCTATCCAAAAGCGGAACTGCAAGTGACGGTACAAGTCAAACAAGGCCAGGATGCGTCACAGACGGCAACCGGCCAATGTTCATTCAACCAAGGCTCTTTTCAACGCTTAGATGCTGCCGTTGTACTTCTTGATGCTGCGGCGGGTGCTGCGACGGCGGCGGCGGCGGCTGCCGCAGCCAGTGCTGGGGGAGCCGGTGGCGGTGGCAACGGGGGCCTCGCTCTCGACCTGGGTGGCCGCGGCGGAGGTCACGATGGTGGAGAAGGTGGGAGTGGGAACGGGAGTGTTCTCAGCAGCGGCGGAGGTGACGACGGCCTCGGCGGCAGAGGTGGTGGCAACGGCGGCGATGGAGGTCTCAGCAGCGGCGGTGGTCTCGGCAGCGGCGGCGGAGGTGGCGACGGCGGTCTTAGTGGCAGCGGGGGTCTTGGAGGCGCCGCTACCGGAGCCGGAGCCGGAACCAGCACCGGTCCAGACCTCGGGGCCGGGGATCTCGTAGCTGGTGTACGAGCCGTAGAGGTTGAAGACGATGCCGGGGTCGGCGTAGGTGTAGCCGGTGTTGAAGTCAAAGTCCTGGTCAGGGACGGCGCTGCCAGAGCCGGTGATCTCGAACTGGATGCACGAAGGGTAGAACTGGGCACCACGGGCGGGGTTCTTGTCGTAAGCGGTGTCGCTCTCGTGGTGGGCGATGATCTCCTGGCGGATCAGGTACTGGCCAGCGGCCAGACCTTCGGGCAGGGTGAAGTCGGCCTTTCCGCCGGCGGCGATGAGCTTGTCGACAGCCCACTTGGAGCCGTCGTAGCCATCCTCGGCGATCTTGGTCCAGATGGCGCCGGTGCCGTCGCTCTCGGTGTAGGGAGCGATGTAGGTGATGACGGGGCCCTTGTGCAAGGCGGCGATGATGTCGTCGCCGCGGTTGTCGTGGTACCACTCGAAGGTGAGCTTGTCGCCGGCGGCGGCCGAGACGAACTTGTTGACGGCCTTGCCGCCGTTGACGTTGCAGGCGATGTCGGCGCTGGTCAGGTCCTTGACGGGGCTGTTGTTGGCCGGGCTGCGGATGTAGGCCGAGCGGCCATCGCCCTGGTCGACGCCGTTGACCCAGACGCCGTACACCTGAGCGTGGGCGGCAACAGTGCTGGCAAGGGCCAGGACGGAAGCAATAGAGTACATCATGATGATAGACGGTGTGGTTTTGTTTGCTGGGTTTGTGTGTGTGTGTGTGTGTGTTTGCGTGTTAAGGACTGGATGAAGCGAAAGGTCGCTGGGATGGAATTCGGCTTCAAGATTTGAGAGAATGAATGGTTGGCACAGCCAATAGAAAGAAAGTGAAAGAAGGAGAGTGAGAGACAAACAAAGACAGCGAATTGATTGGCAACGACGAGTGTGAAGAGAGAGGAGGAAAGGTTGAAGGAGACCGCGAGCCTCGACTTATATATCAAAGTCGCCAACGCCCCGCCGCGCTGTCTGTCCAGGCAAAAGACGCCACTGACTGCTGCTGGGATGGCCCGCGCCTCGCCGTCGCCCATCTCGGTTCCAATGGAGCAAACGAATTGCCAGCAAGGATGGACGATCCACAGGTCCTGCAGGGCGATGATCTCTCACCTTGCAAACATGGTCGTCTGGGTGGTGCCAAGGCGCACCTCAGATGCGGAGCGTTGGGGATCTAGCCAGGGCGGGACAATGTGGCCGTAACCGACGGGAGCTCGTTCCCGCTACTTACAGGCGGTACGGCACATGGTTTGGCAGGGCAAATCTAGATGGGACTGCGGTAGGGTAGGGGGCCAGAGATGAGATGTCGGGGGCTCTGCGCAATACCGAGAGGGCTGGCTGGCTGGTGTGTTCGCCAGGCGGTGGGCCACTTGCGCAGAGAGCATGGATGCGGTCCAGTCCCTGTCGCGTGCAACGACTCCCCTAACAAACCCCCCGGCTAGGGAGCGGAGGTCATCCCGGGCTGTCACGAGCGGTGATAACGGAAAATTGGGGAGCGGTCGAGAAGAAAGGAATTGAAACCCGGCCGTTTGTTTAGTTGGCGCGAGCAAAGCGCTGCAGGGGCCTCGGTTTGAGCCTCAACCGGGATGCGCCGAATACGCCGCCGTCATTGGGTCGTGGGCGGGCCCCTGAAACCCGGGCCTCCTGATGGCTGCAACCCTGCGGGTTCCTTTCATCACGGCCGAATCGCCATTGGAATCTAGCGGCCGCCAGGCGCCTACGGGGGGGCGAGGCGCCTACAAGCCCCCTCCCCTGCAGGCGGTGCACTCTATTCTCTTCTCGAAGCCCCCCTGATGATCCTCGTTCAGGTTTTCGTTCCGTTTTCTCTCTTCTTTGCCCTGGCGATAAACTCAGCGCACACCTGAAACGACGGGAAAATCATCTGATTGTTCAGGGTCGAATGAGCTGTGGGCGAAACGGCGTGGTCTGACAGGCTGGGAGAACCTACGAGGGAGCGAGTGGCGGCAATGGATGACGATCGATGCATTGCGAAACCGTCTTCGTGCGATTGTCGACGAAGCAGACACGTTGAGACCGAGCCATTGAGAGACGCACTGAAAAGCATCCACGGTCCTGGCTCCGATCAGCCATCGGCGAGTGAGCCTTCATGATTCCTCTATCCAAGACTCACCCTCCCTGCATTCTCTCCGATGCTCCTTGTGACGATGCCGGGAAATTCTGCCTCCGTCCACTGGCGACTGCGGTGAAGAGAGCCAGCGACACTGTCCCCGGTAATCTCCACACGCCAATTCACTTGTGAAATCCCAGTGGCATTGACCTTCGTTGGGCTTCCATCAATGACCATCGGGGGAATTATTTCGTTTAAATGGTTTCAGGATATCTCGCCATTCTCACCCGATGCCATCGTGCTGGACAAGGACCGGCTTCGGAACAATGACTGTCGTCCATTATTGCCATCGACGCGTGTCCTATGTGGTCGTATGTAAGCTATTGGTTTGAAGTGAAGCGTTATGCTTAAACGCCCTTAAGCTCACCGGTAAGCTTGAGTGCGAGTTTTGTGTGCTCTTTTTAAGGTTATTTATTACTTCTTGGACCCAGGGGCCACCCATTTTCTCGACAGGGATGCTGTCGCAAGTCACGTCAAACCGACCGAGATGTTCCTACCCTGCATCGCCATGACACAATGGAGCCACGCGTCGTAGAGCTATAATTGAGAGTTGTATGAAATATGTTTGAAACGCCATTCTCTTACTCCGACATCGTGGTTCGATATGTCAATCAATTTAGCGGCAGATGACGTGGGACGTAGTCTCGATCGACATCTGAGAGATGGTAAAAAGTTGGTCAACACCGAAGCTTTCGCAGCCGACTTCATAGATTTCCATACCAAACAAGCTTCTTCGGAACTTTTTGATATAGGCCTGAACCTACAGATTGCAAGGTTTATACCTCTTATTTCCTACCTTGTGGATATTTTAGGCTGCCAGCGACTACAAACATCATTTCGTACCTACAGGTGTATTGGCATTGCTCTTTAAACTTGGGAGTGATGTACTTCACTCTGCAGATTGCCATCAACAGGCACTCGGTACATTAGACATCAATTCGGTCACAATATCTTCACCGATGGCCAGCCGAGCTCTTCTTCTAAACATTTGCTAAGCCTCAAAACAGCATTTGACATCTTGTAACCAAAGCTAGCGACTTCCACATGTTGAGTTAGCTGTTCCCGAAGCAAAGTCCGAGTTTAATCATCACCCCAAGATTTGCGGTCGACTTGATCTATGGAAGAACATAGGACCGAATTCTATCATCTGTTCTCTGATTGTCTCTCGGACACGGACGATTCGCTTGCACGCCGACTCACCAGGATCAAGTAGGTGGAGAAATTCGACGTTGGGCTCGCTCCATGCTATGCCGACAGAGCTCGCTAAAAGCAACAGCGCCTATGGCCTGGTCCTTGCCATGTCTTCATTTCGAGACTGTGGGCTTGGCGAATGCCTAAAGACCAACCGGCCGCGTGCAGACCGCTTGATCGCGACTTACAGGGTCTGTCATAGCTTCGTCACGGCGAAGAAGCTGAGTTCGGGCAATCAATCAGGAAACAAATTTCATTATAGAGTACCTGTGATATGAAAGGTACTAATTCCATCAATAGTCTAGATTGTCAAATTAGACTCAACGCTACGCTACCCCAAGTTCTTGGTCGATCGAAGGTCTTGTGAAGACTTGATCCCCAGATGGCCTTGGCGCTGCATCTCCCTCTATTTGTATCATGGAGAATCCATGTACTTCAGTCCGCTTTCTGCTTGTGACTAAGAACCGAAGTAACTTGCTAGGAAAGCATCGCACCCTTGTAGTAGCTGGGAGAACTCACGGTATGGTGGTCAAGAAGCCCACAAATCAAGCGGCAAATGACACGCATACTGGAGATACGAATCCGGAAGTAAAGCATGCTTATTTGCTGTGCTCCAAATGGTGATTGACTTCATATATGCAAGACATCCATCCGTGGCCTTTTTGGAGGTGCTACAACTTCACCGCATTTAGACTTTAGTTGCTCCATATGTGACTTCTTCCATGCAAAAGTTTAGTATTAAGGTCCGAGCAAGTTCAGACTTGCACGATCTTCTTCGCTGATTGCCTTATTGAGGGGGTTTGCTGGGGTTCCATCGATGGCGACCGGCCGGGGTTTACGCTTCTGCTTCCAATTGCCGAGATTGGATGTTATCTCGACTTTGACAGACATGAACGTGCAGCAGATTGCTAGGACTAGCTTAGAGATTGAATGGCGATGGGATCTTTCACGTGTCCGAGAGGTCCACAAGCCTGCGTATCGTAGGTATACAAGATGGGGGAGTTAGATTTCCAGCGTACTGCTACAACTACTCGGAAATATCCTTTTGGTTGCTGAATCACCATATCGGTGCTACTTAGTCGTAGGTAGCTGGCATGTTCAGGTGTTTCTACTTTGTTTGACATCTTTGTAATCATGAGACCTTCCATATTGTGCCCGTGGCTTGCATCTGTCCCAATTCTCTCAATTGATCGGGACTGTAGAGTCTGATGCTTTCGAGCCGGTGATGCACGGAAGACTGCCTCTTAAAACACAATAAAGCCTCTGACTAGATGTAAAAGAGGATTGACCTGTGTCGAAAAGAAGATGCGAGGAATACATGCTTTGACATGTAGGGTTCTGGCCGGACAAGCCGCCAGTCTCCAAATTGGACATGCCTCGACCAACACCGCGTTTCTCGATAGCCTAGTACTGAGTTGGATTTATTGCAAACTGGCTCTTGGATAGATGGCTCCGAGCACAGCTGAATTCGCATGATGGATTTGCAGCCATGACCATCCAGTACCCTACGGCCACTAGCTTTAAGGAAATTGATCCGCTTGCAACTTTCATTTGTCTATCTCGGCCTAACAGAGGAACCTGAACGAACCAGGCATTGCAAAAATCCCCATATTTGCTAATGTGGTTTCCGCTCTAATTTGTCTCGACCTTCCCTAGTCCAGGCGTGCAGTCGCGCCTGAGAAGTCACCAATTTTTAATGACAAGCTGGTTTTGGGAAGATAGTAAGCTTGTTCCCACAGGGATCCCATGGCTTTGCCAATTACCTTCTTGTGACGACCCTACTGCGCTGACTGATTCCTCATTCCTTTATAGTATGTTACTTGCAGGCAACCGATCGATACCAGGAAACCGACGGGTGTTGACCCTCACTTCTCTTCACCCCAACTATTCACCGTCGAGGACACTCAATTTGACGAAGGTAGGAGACAAGCTCTCTTGAATTAGACAGTTGGCTTCAATACCGTGCGCGCTCGACCGTTCACCGTGAGAAAAAAGACAGCGTCAACACCGCGAGTCAAGTCTCGGAGTGGGTCTGCCGGAACAGTGGGTTCCCGGCCGGCTCTCCTCCGTTCGGCCCGGCCGCGGCAGCCGGGGGCCCCTGGTAAGATAAGGGGAGGCTTCAATTGAGCCAACCCGATTTTCAAGGTGCACACAGTGTTCGCACACGATTTCCTCTGGAGGATTGCGACACGATGTGAACGACGTCAGCGAGAATGGAAAATCTCACGTCAATGATAATTAGAGGTAATCACAGAACTTTGGTCGTCTGATATGATGTCTTTCTGCCCACGTACATGGACGTAATAGGCGACAACATTGAAAATGTGGCTTGGAAGGCTACCGACGAATCAAAGGACGCATACACCTCCAAGACGGCTGTGTTTGGCAAGTGCTGCTTTGCCGGCGCACCCATCACCCGACGTCTGTCGCCCCGGACGCCTCCCGGCCCCTGCTCCATGGCATCCAGGATCCGGACTCCACCGAGAAGCTCAGCTCTTGGATCTGGAAGGCCCATCCGCGGCGTCGAGGGCCTATCATCGACGGGCATCCCTCACCAGCGCCATGTACTGGTGACACCCACCTCCCCCGACGTTGACGAGTCGCGCAAAGGCGATTCATGCACACCTGCAGGCCCGTACGTCTGTTTCCTGGGATACTGCCGAGTAGTATCGCTTCGGATGCACGACAGTGCTCTCTGGCTATTGGCCATGAGTTTTGGTAGATGCTTGTGGCCGTTTTCCCAAGATGCCATTCGGCCATGACGTCCTTCGACAGGGCGGATAAGTGAGGCGAGCGAGGGCTAGTCCCGCACACGGTCTCTTCGAATCTGATTTACAACTTCCTAGCAAAACTCACTTGCACAAAGGGTCAGGCGGTCGCTTATCGTTGCACTGTCTCCATCCTTGTCTTCGATCTGTGGCGCGGAGCTACCCGCAGGCGCAGAGGGGACGTCGCGTGGGAAGTGGGTGCCATCCCGAGGAGTCCAGGCTGTGCAGACTGCAGAATGCAGACTGGAGGGACGGCTCAGCATGGATCCTTCCCGAGGCCAAGGAGTCCTTTGCGTGAGGCCGGTTGCACAGCCCCTGCACTGTAAGTCGAGCCGTCCTGGTTCGTCTACAGGTGTATCATTCTCGTATCACCCGCATGCCAGAGACATCACCTGGCCCCGAGATCGAGAGAACAACAATGCCCCCTGATTGTAAGAGGCAGTGCAGGACTCTGTTCAGCACTTGCCGCCGGAGAATTTGGGGTTGTAGCTCATGGTTGGCTGTCGACGCCCCAAGGAGTCTGTCCAAGGTCGTCCCAATATGTGGAGTTGCGGAGTATTCCAGTCCAACCGATCTGCTGTATTCAACGACATGTCGTTAACAAGGCCGCCAATATGATCCTCTGGAATTTGCAAGGCTGAGTCTTTAGACGGTCGAAATGAGAGGTCGCGATATCCCGGATGGGCGGTGAAGAAGCTGATGTGCTGTGTATGGCCAAGCGCAATATGCACCCCAAGCACTGGCGGTAAGAGTTTCAACCGGTCCCCTCTTATGACGACCACGCTTCAATTTCGTTAACTTGTTCTAGTTGACACCTGCCGCTAGGTTGCAATCTGTACTATATTGGTTGCATGTGATTCCAGCGGCTTGGGCTTAGGTGCCAGATCCTGTACGTCAAGGAACGTCGCATAATCTGTGGGAAATGAGACATAAAAGACGAGGCACTTTGAAATCCGACAGCCCGGTAAAACGAATTTTCGAAAATTCCATGTGTGCCTGGACTGTCCAGTATGGGAAGTTGGTTTGATGATGTAATTTGATGACGGTTGCTAACGAAGATCCCAACTGTGAGGCATTTACTGATGAATCTAGTAACAGACAGGTCAGCAACATTTCAGAATAGTTTCAAAGGGAAGGCCCAATCAAAGAAAATACGGAGAAGCCCGCGTGCGGTGGCATATCTGTACGTCAGTACCAACTTGCTTGTCGAGAGACAGGACAGCCAGCTGGCTAGCCAGCCCGACCTGGCCAAGCCAGTTAGTTGGGTATATACGGACCACACTCCGTGGCGTCTCTCTTGTGCCGCTGCCGGCGACTCCGGCTGGACCGGTGAGTATCTCGCCTTGCCAGGGAATTTGAAAAGCTGGCATCTCCTATCATCCTTCCGCCTCATCGCAAGAGGATGTGTGCACTTTGGTTAAAGCCACTCGCAGGGGCGCAACCACACATCTGTAGTTCTGCAGCCACCTGCGAAACGGTCCGATCCCGTGGGAGGCGCGGGCTAACGTCTCCGCATATCTCAAGTTTAAACGGTTGGTCGTGTTTCCAGGTAGGTACCTTTCGTCATAGTCTCCAGTAGTACTGTACCCAGGCTGCAAGCCTCTGCACTACTGCTGCGAGGTACTGTATTGCTTCCCGGAGCACATAACACAATCGGCAGCGGACGGCAACGTGCAGCGCACCAAAGGTCCCAGATCGGTACCCAATCAAGGCTAAAGTGCTGACGATGTGTTTAAAGTTGCCTGTAGGGAGGCACCTACCCGAGGGCTTTGAAGGGGCTTTTGTCGCGGCATCGACAGCTTTCGCGCGACGATCTCGGAGCCTGGATCACCTGCACTGGGCTGTGCCAGCTCAACACTCTCAGACAACACAACGAAGCAACGTGGAAAGTCGTGAAGCCAGCCTTGGGTTGGGCCTCACGCTGGGCTTGGAGGCTGGTTTGACAGGTTGACTGGTCTTGTGCCGCCGTTTCTCGCGCTACCCTCGCCGTCTGTTACACCATGAAGACAGAATGACGATAGAGCATCGTCTCGGAGATGAGCCAACTGACAGAAGAGGCTGATGCTTGTGATCAAGCTCACCGCTCTGTGCCCAGGCTTCCCCTTCGTCGTCTGAGCCACCCATGGGCGAAGCTTTCAAGGAGCCCATCGCGAGTTCTGGGTACACCTGCATCATCAAGCACACCGCTTGCAACGTTCTGTACAAATACGAAGCCCATTAGAATGAAGTGTGTGAGTGAATCTCGTCAGGGGTCCAGGGTCTTTCAGCCGATTCTACTTGTCTTTATCTGGGCTGGCCACCCTCTTGAGGCCGAAGCCTCAGCCAGCTCAAGAGGATGATCTTCAGATAACCGAGAACCCAGCACTTGGTGATGTAAAGCATACATGCCGGTCAAACCGAGGCCCTGTTGAGCGCTCCCTTGAGGCGGCCGATGAGCTGGAAGTCTTCGTCACTCAGCCTCCAAGGGCTGGGTTGGACCGACAAAGCCGACACCCTTCCAGGCAGGTGTTTGATGAATTATCTCTGATACGTCGAAAGAGTTTTCACCTGTCCCCCAGACTTAATCCAATTCCGATTCCCGGTCAGCCGCACCCGGACCAGCAGTTGACAGGGGAGAGATCATCGGTGATGCCCAATCCGCTTCATCAAATGACGGGTCATGAGTATCTGTGGTGTCCTTTACCGCTTATTGAGCCGCATCCGACTTGGTGGCGATATAAACGAGGCCTTCGAGACAGAGGCCAGTCTGCGCGAGGCCACTTGCGATTTGACATAACCACACAGGTAGAACCCTGGACTCAGCCCGTGTCAATGAAACCCGACACCGTGAAAAAAGACATCTCCCAGTCACATTCCCAAACGCCGTCCAACTCGCGATTTGGTCAGCAAGGGAGCCGACCTTCGAGGTACGTGCAGGCTCTCCCCACGAGGACGTCCTCATAGGACGCGAAACCTAACCCGCGAGTCTTCCCAGTGCTCGCGAATCGAGAATGGCCAACAAGAGTGCCGGCAAACGCAATTCCCACAGGGTGAACAAGGCGACTGTTGGTGCTACTGCAGCCAGATCCGCATCTTCACAAGCCACTTTCCGAGTCTTGGATTGGCTCAAGCATCCCGACGGCCCGTGGGAGCCTTTGCGCCTGGTCCCGACCTCAGATGACCAACGAGCCGGTGCGTCCAAAGATACGAACCAAGATGGCCGAGGTGGCGGCCGTGACCATACCCAACAAATCTCCCAGGAAGCCCAAACCTCTCAAGAGGCGGATGTTTCCACAGCGGCTGGCCCATAGTGAGGGGGTGACATGGATCCAACCACCCCGTGGGGGCCGGCTTTCCAGAGAGGGTGCGACAGCGTCCACACACACACACATGGAGCCTTTCGGCGACGGGTGACGGGTGACGGGACACCCTTCAAAATCCTTTGCTTGAGCCTCACCCTCCGACCGTCGCCGAACAGCGTAACCAATCGATCTTCGGATATGTTGTTGTCGTATATGATCGCCCCAGTCCCCCCACAATCGCGACTGAGGTTGGGACTTCGCGCGTCTAGCATACACACTCTGTTACAGTGCGACATTCCAGGTCGTGCAGCGCAGTGCAGTGTAGTACAGCACAGTACATAAGAGATCACGCCATGCGAATTGACAAGAACGGTACAGTGCATTATCCCGCATGACGTGCCGCAACGAGACACTGGCGATGCGCGGAGTACAGCTGTTCTCGTGGTTTGTGGGGGCCGGCGGCAGGGGGGTTCGCTTTGCTGTGATGCAGAACTGGGCTAACAACTGGCTGTGAGGCTGGCGGTTAAAGAGCTGCCGCTGGACCCGCCGAGAGGTGCAGCGTCGAAGCCTCGAGAGTCGAGATCTTGCTTCCCCCCGCGGTTTTAGCTGAGAACACGAGACTCCTGGTTTGGTGGCGTGGACCGGGCAAATGTGATGAGATATCTATGCGTCCAGGACGCTGTCTTCTTCGTCGAGCAACGCACTATGTAGCAACAGAGCTTTTTGAACCGCAATCTGGGCCTCATCAACTGGTGTCAGGTGATGGTTGCATATCTTTCAGCCGCAATACACACAGAGTTGCTTGATTGAGACTCTGTGAGTGTGTGGGGAGGTGTCAGTTGGCAACGGAACCAGCACGCCCCGCACAATACTACCTATTGCGTTAATTCTGGTAGCATCAGCAACCCGGGATGGTTTTCCATCACATCTCATGGCTAGAGCCGTCGTCTCCGAGTGTCGTAGTGCATGAACCCACTGCGGAGGCTCTCGTCCAGACTTCGCACAAAGGTGCGCCGCCAACGAAGTCGACATTACACCCTGCGTAGCTGATACGAGGTTACGAGGTTACGAGGTGCACAGCCTGAGCCGCTGTGATTCTTTGAGCATAGGCAACGCATCTTGTCCCACCTCCAGCGCAGGGGCGTCCAATTGCTTGGCTCCGTCTCGTACCTCGACGTCTGCAGCTCGCGAAGCATCCCCTCTCCGGGTGAGTGATGAGGTGAGACACGATACCCGCCCTGAGTGTACGAAGTACACTCTCCTCGGGATCATTGGAACAGCTGAGACAGGGCTTTCTCTCAAAGTATGTCTCCCGCTTTCCGATCGGAAGACTGCTGTTGGCCCTTGCTGCGTCCGCTATTACCGCCGTACCAGCCTGTTTTGCGGCGGTCAGCAGAAAGACATGCATACAATAAGTATGCTCCCTCCCTTGGCTCGTTCCCCTCTCTTCGACCCCTTCTTGTTTCCTCTGTTTTCCTGACCTTCTAGCGATTCACTCCTCCCGCAAAGCCAGGACCCGGGTGCCGCTGCCAGAACGAACGAAGAGTCAGAGCAAAATACGTCATGTGCCTTTGGAGGCAGCCAAACCTCGTTGCGGACCACGGGCGGAGCTTGTGGTAACCCTCAAGGCACCGATGCCAGCCCAGGCTCCGACTTGAGCGCGTGCGTCATGACGGCCCCTGAGCGCTGCGGAATACCTCGACACTACCGACCTGGCATCCAAGTCCGACCGCCTCATCCTTCACTCGCCGAAAGGAACCTGGATATTCCATGGCAGGAAACCGAGGTTGAATGGACGAGTCCCTGAATCACTGCCTCCATCGAAGCACGCCGTGGCACGAAACCCAACACTCCGCGCCACAACAACAGTGATGCCTGGGGCTATGAAGGAAAGGCTCCCCTCGGGGCTTTTCTGGCTGGATAATAACGAGTCGTGTCGTTGGCTCGTATAGCCTAGGCTAACAAAGGCAGTGAGGCTTGTGGTGACTACAAGCATCCGCCTTGATCTAATTTCATCATCCCGGATCCCCGACTGTGACTCTATTCGTTCATAGTCCCGCACGACACCGCTTCTTTCAAGTTCGGGATGGCGAAGCATACACTGCTTGTTAGCCTCGGGTACGACGGTATTTTGTTCGATTCCGGTATAAAGTCCATGGCTTGACTCTTTGAGGAGATCTGCCAACTCGAGTCAATAAGGATATTGCTCTGCAACTTCGTCGATATCAGCCGAGACTGTCTGTCGTCATTCATTGTCGTCCGTCGCCGTCTGTTGTCTATCGTCCATCGTCTGTCGTCCTGTCTCTTTCCTCAGCGCCAACACCCATCGGACCCTTTTCATCATGTCGAGTCAGCAAGGTTATACTGCTTGTAACGCATCCCAAGCCTCGTCTGGCCAGGCCATGCCTCAAGAATACGCATACCAAAACCACCAACAACAGGTGTATCAACAGCAAGTGCACCAACAGCAAGTGTATCAGCACCAAGGATACCAGCAACAGGCGTATCCTCACCAAGGATACCAGCAACAGGCGTATTCCCCCCAAGGATACCACCAGCAGGGACAACAAGGCCAGGCATACCGAGATCAACAACCTGCCATGACACACCAAGGTCACTATTCGCAACAGGATCAAGGCCAGTCGTATGGTTACGATAACCGGTACCCTGCCAACGGTGGTTACGATGGTGCTGAAGCGGGGAGGTGAGTGACACATTGTGGACACCAAGAATACTTGATCTAACGGGTCTGTAGCTTCCGTGGAGACGCGCATTACGCCGATGATGCCAACGGCTACCCTCGATCCGGTACGTCTGATATGAATCGAACGGCCGCATTCGTTGCCCAGGATCAGGCACGACTAGGCGGTCCGAGTCACCAACGTCCAACCAGGAGACGACGCAGGACCGCAGCCGAACAGCGGATTGCCGAGTTCGATAACGTCTGGCAGATAGAACATCCGCCGTCAGAGACGCGTTAACGGGTGTCGATACCCCCCAAGGACCGTTCGACTCTAGTGTCACTTCGACTTAGTGCGTTGACGGGCTGTATGACATTTGAGTAAGAAGTCATTCGATTCCTTCTTTGTTTTTGGGGGCGAAAAGGTTCTTAGATCTGCTTTCTATGTCTCCCTTGCGGTCCTGTACATATTTTGTCTCTGCTTTAACCTGGCTCTCAGAAGCACGGCACGGCCGCATTGGCGAGGTTCCCTGTCTTCTCGGTCGGCGTGCTGGAGGTCCAGAGTCTGCAAGTTCAAATAGGGTGTTCTTCGTTTTCGTTTTTCGTTTTCGTGTAGTAAGATAGGTAGATGGCTTCAATCGAAGGTGCTTTTCCACAATCCCCGCATCCGTGTCTTGGATTCTGGCAAGTGTCGATCGGACCAATCGACTCGACAAGGATGATGGATACTGTCTTGGCTGCAACTGCAAGCAGAGACTAACTCCGTATCCCTAACCTCCGGTGTTGCGGGTCTGGCGGGTGATTTCGTCTCCTGCAGCGGTGCAGACAAGCTCCATGTAGCAGTACCAGCAAAGTCTTAGTTTGGGTGGTTTGGGTGATCTACCATGCCTGAACGGGTCGAGACTCAACAGTACTGCCACTCATCTGCGTCTATCCCTCCATCGTTCCCAATTTGGGTAGTAGGCACACTTTGAACGAATGCATGGGGTGCAAAGTGTCTTGACTTCATAGACATACGCCTCTCTGTAACTGACCCATCGGAGAGACGTTGGGGGCGGCCAGAGTCACTCTCCTCTCGCCGCACTGTCACCACTGCTTATCCGGTGAAACTGCAAGCAGCCCGTACTAGGCTTTCGTCTCGGCCAAGATTGTGTAGCATTGGCAATAAGACTCTTTCTGATTTGGCTCAAGGTGTGAGTTCAAGGACAGAGAAGGCCACAAATCATCGCTGGTTGGGGAGCGTTAGGTTTCATCGAAAAGCGGCGTGGCCGGGATCGTCTAGTTAGTTTCCAGCAGCCAGCCCAACCTGGGAAGCATGGGCTGTCAACGCCACAGCGGCACAGAGCGAGGGTGACATGCCTGCGAGCTGGAATTGCAGTTCCTTTGCGGGCGGCGGTACATGATGCGCTGCACGCTATCACCCGCATGTGTCTCGTCTCTGCTGTTGAAGTGGCTGGCATGCTACTGCAACCGGGGTCACGGGTGACCGATGCCTTGGTGTGAGATCCGCTGTTTAATACCAGGCCATAGCCCGGTTGCCCTTCGTTGCCGTCGCAGTTTCTTCTCTCTCCTTGGTCGAGATTGGCGGGCATCTTGTCGATGTGTCTGACGCCTGTTTGGGTACCATGCTGCCACGATTACAGGCAAAACCTTCATCGAATGCAGCGCCATGCACTATACCACGCTATCCCTCCGATTCGTTCTTTGCCCTCCTTTCACGTTGCGTCAACTGCCAGTCTGATACTTCGCTTTCAACATGACGATGGGACTCGGCGCGCCGATGTCTGGGATCACCCCGGCCGATATTATATGCCCCAATAACCAGCGCTTTGCGTTTGCCCCCAGGACTATGCCACGGAATAACAGAGGTGAGATGGCCATGTTCCTCTGCAGTCTTAGTGGTCGACCCTCTAGCGCATGTTCTGAACTGAGGCAACCATCGTCGTCGCCAAGTGAGGCGACGGTTCTCCCAGCGTCCACCCCCTCCATCTTGCTAGCACGCACGACAACATAAATCCCGAATTCGGATCTCTTCTGAAGACCAGCTGTGACGTTTGATCACTGTCCGAGCAGTTGAGTCGACCGAGAGACTTGATGCAAAAGTCCACGCTCCCCCGACGACTCATCATCGACACTTTCCATCGCCAGAAAGGGACGTGACCGCACGGATATTGTAGCTGCCTGTCGGACAACCCGATTGCATCTTTCAACCTCGACTTGTGCCCGACCGCGACCATCCTCTCGGGTTTGGAGCCATCGTCATCGATCCCGTCATTCTCCGAGTCGAGTCTTTTTTTCCCTTCCTGTTTTGATTTGGTCCATCGGCAACTGTTGTTAGCATCTCTTCCCAGAGCTGGACATTAGTTCGACGTAGCGACAAGCCCCCCTTCTTTCTGGAATCGATATATCCTCCAAAAGACGGTGCCTCGTTTCTCTCGACCTTGAGCTTGTTGCCTTCGTAGTCAACAACCCCGAACGAACCCCAGCCAAGGTTTGCTCCATCCAGTGCCAAAGATCCGTGTCTCCGCTTCCACATCCAGCAACGCGAATGTCGGGTCGTCGTCAGAACCGGGGACGGCACGTCCCATCCCCGTACGCTTCTGGAAGCCATGATGTCGGTAACCTATTTCAGTATATCGATGAGCGAGGCCAGTTAGTCTGGGTGCAAGCCGATGCTGGCAGCTACCCAGCTACCCATCAGCTCGGGCAGGTGTATGAAGCAGCACCTCATGTCTCGGGCGGTGCTAGAAGGGCATCAAATACCACGTCCGGAAACGAAGCCGTCCCGGACGCTCATGGCTCTGCTGTCGGAGATCCCTGGGCGTATGGAAGAGATAGGCGGCAGGCAGCCTCTTCATCATCGACAATGGCCGACTCCGGGGGTTGGGCGTACGGAAGTGGTGGAAACCAGTCAGTTTCTCCATCATCCACGACGGCCAACTGGGGTAGCTTGGGCAGGTAAGCAACTGTCCAAGTCACTTGAGGAGACAAGCTCATGCTCGAACAGCAACACGCAAAACTACCCGCCGGACGGCATGGGTACTCGTCCAGTCCCTAACCCAAGTCGTATCAGCACCGCCGGCGAGTCGGTTGACAACTATAACTGGAACATGAACCATTTCATGACGACCCCGTCGGCGTCCGTGCAAGTGCGAAATCGCTCCGCGTCGGGGTCTGTGCCATTCCGGGATGCTATGGGCCTCGTTGATGAACTGTTTCCCGGGAATCCAGACCATGGTCGTTTTGGACAGTATCCGGGCACTGTCGAGATATCTACCAGCGATACAGATGAAGGCAACACTGGTGTGGAGGACTCCCAGAATGAGTCGAAGGGCAAACGCAAGTCCAAGGACAGGTCCAAGGGCAAATCCGACCCGAGATACTCCAAGTCCTCCAAGAAATAAGGTGACAATGGGAGCTGGAAGTCAAGAGGTGAAACAGTAAGTGGGAAGTCACACCATGTCGTGTGCCTTGCTAACTCAGTCCACCAGAGTATGTCGAAGGCTCTCTGATTGTTGCATGATTCGGAGGTTTCGTCGTTCCAGTTGTTATTTGGCGGAAATCCAGGAACCAACCATCTATACGCATGCTCGGCGTTGACATACTAGAGAATCCTCCTCATGTTCGTTGGCTCATAGACAAGAGATGTTGGGTTTGGCCAGTATACTCTCATGTTATGGATGGTCGAAATAGACAGCTGGTCTATTTTGGATTGCTTGCTTTCGTTATATCCAGAGATGGAGGTTTGCTGGTCCTGTGGTTGGATTCTGCCTTGGATTTTGTTCTGTTTTATTTTCGTTGCGGAAGATAGTATGTGGAAAACACGAGGAAATGAGATTGACTGCCCTCGGCAGGTGACTGCTTCCATCTTCGCTCGGCCCCTGAATCGAATCGAAATTGAGTCATCAGTGGCGATGTTCGTCAACTCGTCGATTCCAATGAGATGGTCATGGCCTCAGCCTCAATATCGACTTGTTGAGCGACACAGCTGAGATGATAGGCTGATTTGGTCCGATTGCACGCCTCTGCTCTTCGCCGCCATCTCGCCACTTTGTCGCCACTTCCTCCCCCCCCCCCGACATAAAAAAAAAAAGCCACGTTCAGCCGGCATGGAGTTTCCAAGGTGGTGGTTATTCCAATCCGAAGTTGTTGAGATGCCAGTCGGACAGGCATATCCCAAGCCCTGGACTGTGGCTGGCTTCATGGCTGATTGATCGCCCATTATCCATCTCCTTCAGGAGTCCCAAGTGCTGTACCGCGAGGCGATTTTCTGACTTCTCCACATGCCGACGTTGAAGATGCCGACGTTGAAGCAGTGGACGGAGAGACCGAGAACGAGAGTGACACAACAGGAAGAACGACGAAAAGAGAGATGCGAAGAAAAGGAAGAGGACGAAGAGGAAGGGAGATGAAAGAAAAGAACGAAGTAACGTTGAACTGGAGGCGAAAGTCTAACGTGGCTTTGCGCGCAGACTCTGGTTTCGTTTAAACAAAGGAGGTTCACCGCACTTACGGCAACTGTCCGCCTGCCGCGGCGCGGCGCCGATGGCTTCGTCGGGTCGGGTCGTTCAACTTCGGGTACGAAGTACGTACCAACAAAAAGAAACGAGCCACTTACCCGACGGGAAACGGGCAGAGAAAAGCAGTCCCAAAGCCCCCGTACAATTGGGGCGCTCTTGTTGACAGCTCCTGGGCGGTCTCTTACTTATACACGCTCGATCCGGCACCTTCGGCAAGCTTAGGAATCCAAAGCACTCAGCCTCCCCAGAAAGGAATTGCCTCACTGGCATCGAATCCTTCGGTTACTTGCATACGTACTCGCCTTGCGTCGTCATCAGACTTTCTCTCAAGGCTTTCAGACTCGGATTCCGGTGATGTCGCCAACTAAATGTCAGCCCTGTTGGCGGGCACTGACGGACTAGCGGACTAGGGGCGGCGGCGTTTTGGCGAGTCACCGGCGTGAACTGTGAGTCAGCCCAGTTCTCGACTCTCACTGTCTCCATTAGAAGGCGTTTTCCCTCGTTAGTCGGTACTTATAAGAATGGCCAAATTGTTCACGAAGCCCTTTTCTCGCCGCCCGTGGCAAGACGCTGTTGTTCGCCCCCCGTTAGGCTGCTAAGTTGCTTTCCAGGAGAGGCATACGCCATTCACACCTCACGCCGTTGCCACCAATTCACCGCCAACGCCATGAAGCCTATCGAAATCGACGGTCGCACTGGAGAAGGTGGCGGACAGGTAGTGAGAGTCGCCATCTGTATAGCTGCCTTGACGACGCAACCCGTGATCATTCGGAACGTCAGGGGTAACAGAGGCGGTCCCAAGGGGGGAGGTTGGTCATGTCCCCGGCCTAACAGAGGACCAACAACTGACGTAACACTCGCGTCCAGGGCTCAAGAGCCAACATGTTACTTCCATCCAGTGGCTCGCTGAGGCCACGGATGCTGAAGTGGAAGGTCTGAGTGTTGGGTCGACGACAGTTTCGTTCATCCCACGACGCGGTCCCTCTGAGTTGTTGCAAAGAACCATCAAACTGTCCGCTGCTTCAGGATCCGCCAGCACGCTTTTAATCCTGCAGGCCATCTTGCCTTTTCTCGTTTTTGCGGGGAACAGTAGTCGCGAACCGATCGAACTGGAAATTTCGGGCGGCACCAATGTGAGCTTCAGCTTGAGCTACGACTACCTCGATCAGGTCCTGCTGCCTGTTCTCGAGGAGCGCTTCGGCATCCGGGTTGAAAGAAGGCTGACTTGTCGGGGCTGGAGCCTTGGTCCACAGTCTCGTGGTTCCTTTTGGTTGAAGATCCTCCCAATCCCCGTCGGAGAGCCACTCCGCTACAAGGCAGCAGTCCCACGAAAGCACCCAGAGTCGTTTGAAGTAACGGCCGTAGATGTCACCATGGTTGTACCGAGCACCGTGCATGAGGAGCTCCAAAATGCGCTGGTAAAGGATCTCGACGTTATCTTCCCGGGTGCCGATGTCAACTTCAAGCTGGTAGAAGACTCCTTCCTCGAAACCCGGTGGTATATTCTCCTCGTGGCCCACTCGAAAGGTGGAATAAGATGGGGCAAGGACTATCTCGGTTCGATGCCGAAAAAGGGCAAGCTGAGGGGCTCTTTCACGAGCCAGGTTTCGGACAAGCTGTGCCGAGGACTGTTCGAAGAAGTGGCCCAGGGCGGAGAAGTCGACGTACACCTCCAGGACCAGCTCATCTGCTTCCAGGCACTCTGTCATGGTTATTCGTCGTTTCCTCGTGGCGAAAGTCCCGATGACTCCTCGGAGGGCGTGCTTATCGATGCTCTAGGCAACCTCGAGATTGGAGAATCGAGAATGCGAAGGGAAAAGAGCAGCGAGCCTTTCGGCCATGGCTCCTTGCACACGCAGACGGCAAGATGGGTTGTTAGTGAGCTGTTGCCTGGGGTAGAATTCTACAATAAGGGGCATCTAGTTCGAGGAGTTGGGACGTCCTTTGCCTGTCCTTAATCTTGGGCTGGCTTACATGCAATTCTGCCTCGGTGCACCGCACGCATAAGGAAAAGATTAATAGACGAGAATATGCCGCATTAGAAACAGCTCTACACTCTGAGGCCCTCGGTGTGCAACGTGACGTGGGCGTTTCGCAAGACTCGCCTAGTCCATCACGCGCGGCGGGGCCCTCAATCCCAAACCTACAATCACGCTACCCAAACAAACAACACAAGCTCTTACAACAGCCTCAGAATTTCCATCATATATCACATTGACAACCTCACTTCAGCCCGAGCCTGACATTTAGGCTCGAAGGATAGCATCGGCTCAGGAGGGAGTAGAATTTGGCGTGTGTCTGGCTGGCTGACCGACTCGAAACGGCGTGTAGGTCGCAAGCTTGATGCCCAAACACCCATCAAAGCTTCGACGAAGCCGCGACATCTCCGAAACGATACTGAGCCCAGCCAAAGCTTCCCTCCTGCAAAGTCCACGTCTGCTTCCCCCAGTCCTCGCCCGCTGCTCCCGCTGCGATGTACACGGGCATTAGATGGTCCATGAACGGATGTGCCTGTTTCGCGTCGCCGCGTTTGCAGACGGCTGCCATCTTTTCCTCCCGCAGCGCGGGGTCAACCTCGACGGCTTCTTTCAGGGCGTTGTCGAAGCTGACCGTGTACGGCATCGGATCGCTGTTTCCCTCGAACATGTAATGCATATCACGAAGGTTGTGGACCGACATTCCCGCTCCGATAATGACGATGCCCTGTTCTCGTAGTGCGGCGACAGCGCGGCCCAGGGCGTAGTGGGCATGAGGGTTTTCGTTCTTGTAGAGCGATACCTGTACCAGAGGGACGTTCAGAGGGTTGGTTTCCGGGTCAAATGCTGTATGTAACTTGGGTAAGCATCTCTCTTGACAGCCAAACTTAGTGGGCCCGCCTACCGACGTTAAAGCCGGACCAGACGCCGTGGTCCAGGCCGCGATTGACTCCATGCGACTGGATTCCAGCTTCCGATAACATGACCATAATCTTTCCCGCAAGCTCAGGGTCACCCTTGTTGGGGTATTCGGCCTTATAGAAATGATCTGGGAACCCATAGAAACTGAGGTATGGTTAACGTCTCATTCAACACAGGTGGGGTGAGAGCTTTAAGCATACTCATAGATCAGGTCCGTCTTCTCTTCCTTGTTGACGTGGATGGCACCCTCCTCGCCCATCCAATGGGCCGAAAATACAACGACAGCCTTTGGCTTGACCTGCTGTGTGATTTCCTTGCCGATCTGCTGGAGAATGGGGAACACGGGATGCTTGGTGTTGTACTGAACATCAGGCTATACATGACAATCGTTAGAAGCCATAAATATATCGAAAATATGTGAGACCAATAAAACACTCACCCCACCATGGCTGAAGAAGTAAACAGGTGTTCTGGACGTCAAAGACGCCGAGGCGTTCTGCTGTGTCGAGAACCAATCCATCCCTGCTCGGTGGAGGGTGGAAGTGAAGGCCTTAAGTGGCGAAGCGCCGAGCAACGCGAACATGGCCACAGCAAGCGACAAGCCGACAAGCGCGCGGAAAGACAAAAGCTGGCTCATGATGGGCAAGTGATGTGCAGAATAGTGCCCCTTTAGGGAATTGTCGGTTGGCGAAACACACGGCGAGGCTCCGGGCTTTTGACACCCATATACTTGGACATATCCGTATATCCAGCCCCGGGAGATCCCTTGGGGTGGAGCGCTCAGCGCTGGATTTGGAAGCCGCGCGCGATTCGTTTTACTGTGGAGACGCAGGGGATTAGAGTTTAAATGCTGATTCAGCCTATTGTTAGTTAAGTTGGAGCTCCCGTGTAGAGCTCCGTGTCATTGCCAACTCTGTTCCGGTCGACACCGCGAATTGCCCCGGGTGCAAGCTTCAACTCTAGAATCTTGCATTGGTTCATACTAGACAAGCTGGCGGTCGAATCTTGAACCCGAGGAGCCTGGTCATGTCTCAAAGCAGTTCCCTCAACAGGCACCAATGACCTGCAGATCAGCCTAGCTCTCTATTGACCTGCCTGCCTGGGCATTGAGTTGACTGGAACCATCAAATGGTCGGTTAAGTGGTCTATGATACCAATTGAATTTCCTCAGATTCCAAAAACATAAAAAAGCAAGTGAGAAATATTTTAGATAAAAAGCCCCAGTTTTCTATCATATCTAGAGATGTCCGTCCAACACGCAAGACGGTTGTTCATCACATCATCACCGGGTACTCATCCTCGGCGCCCACGTCCGGGTTGGGATGCCCAAGCCCGAGTTGTTGCCTCACTTAGGTATTCACACAAAGTTTCCGCATTGAAATGGCCAGATTTTTGGATTCACAGAGAACAAAATAGAAATTGCCTATCTGCCAGAATAAAACAAAAAGAATCATCCCAAATATCAAGAACAGAAGCAGAAATAAGAAAGGAACCTGAATGCGCGGCCCGGAGAAACCCTTATCCGCATCGTCGCGCGTTGGAAACCTAACCTAGCCTTACCGTAGTTAATTTGTTTGGTTGCTGGGTTAGAAAATCGACGGGCAGAGTCAACTCCAACAGATTTGGGCATGTGAACTCCAACGAACAAAGGAACACCCTCATCCCAACGCCGCCGACCCTATCCGACACGCCTGTCTCGCATCACTTCCCGCGAGCCCTCATTCACCCTCTCAGGAAGGCAGCAGCTTCGCTTCAACCGCGCGCCCTCCTCCGTTCCCTTCCTCTCGCGGTCGTCGCCCACCAGCCATGGCTCCTCTCATCCTCCACAACGTCCCCGACGACGAATGCTACGTCGGGGACGACGGCATCAAGCGGCCCTACGCCATGTACTTCAACCAGTATGAACCCTCGCCGTCTCCGCTCGTGCCTCCTTCAAGCGCTAACCTGGCTGCGCTTCCTAGACAAGATGCCCCTTCGGGAAACACCCGCTCGCGCCGCACCGTCGCCGAGTCCGGATCCTTTGGCAAATCCACACGTCGGTCCCGTTCTCGCCCCGGCACGCCCGCCCGCGGGCGCGAGAATCCAACCCTCGCCGCCGCCGATAAGCTCTTCGGCGACTGGGTCTCCAACCAGACCGCGCCCGTCGCCACCGTCCAGCGCAAGAGCAGCGGCATGCTCCAGGAGGATCCCGCGCCCCAGCGCCCCGCCGCCACCTTTCCTGTCGAGCTGATCCTCCGTGGCTACCGCTCCTCGAACCAGCAGTACGCCGCCATCTCCCACTACGAGTCCCTCGCTGGCAACGTCCTCGAGGACTACCCCCGAGAGCCCCCAACCTCACAGCGCCGCTACAAGTCGGAACTACGGGACCCGGCCTTCACGCGACGCCGGACGCTGAGTGCCGACGAGAGGGCGCTGGTGAACCGTGCCGACGGAGGAGAGCACTGGGTCAAGGTTACGTTCGAGAGCTCAGAAGCTGCCGAGGCTGCCATGTTCGCCAGCCCTCAGAGGATACTGGGACATCTCGTGTACGCCGAGTCGTATCGTGGACTGCCACCCGCTAAAGACGAGGCCTGTCCCGATGTCGACTCCCTAGTCAACGAGCTCACCCGATCCAACAGCATGCCCGCCTCCGTCAACGCGCCAAAGCGAAAGACCGTCAGCGGCATGCCCACCTCCTTTTACAGCCGCCTCCTCGACCTCTCACCCCCGCACTCGCAAACCTCCAGCTTGACCATGGACACGGGCACCATCACCAACTCTCACACCTCCAGTACCACCATTACCGAACCCATCACCACGCTTCCCAAAACCTCCACCTCCAGTATCCAACCCATCGAGATCCGCGACGAGGACAGCGTCTTCTGCCGCCGCATCCCCACCGCCCGGCGCGTCAACCTCCTACCCGCCGAGCAAGCCCTGCTCCCTCAGCAGTCCGTCATGCAGCGTTTCCTCAACGCAATTCCCTTCGTCAAGTGGTTCGGTGGCAGTATGATTGGCAACGAGGTGCCTCGTACTGAGATGGGCGAATTTGATTGGAATCGTGCGAGCCTGTACTGGAAACTCATCTGGTGGCTGGATGCCACCTTCGGACTCTTTGGGGGCGATGTGCTAAACATGGACAAAGACGATTAGAGCACAAAAACATTAAACAGGGAGGCATTTAGGGAAACACAACTGTCAAGGACAATTAGACTGTACGAGATGAGGGATGATGAGTTTAAAGAGCGGCCACAGCATTAAATAGTGGCCCATGGCGTCAGGCGTGCTTCAACTAGAAACGGGGCATATCAAGAACCGTATAATGTTTGTACCACAAAGTACCTATGCAAATCTACTACCAGCGCAAGCCTTTCAAACGCCGTGACCAGCATGTCAGCCTCCAACATGCCCGAATCAACGCCGACATAACTTGTATGATCCATTTCAGCCAAGAGACACTCACAGGCGATACATCAAACTAGCGCTTGGCATTCTCAAAACCCCCGCCCCAAGCGAACTCGGGGGAGCTCTCGTCCGTCATAAAATCCGGTGACTTGGTCCCTGACCTCGGTGATTCAGGTGACGCCCGGCCCCGCAAATCTTCCTCAGGCCTTTCTTCGTCGTCTCTTTCTCGGTGCCCGGTTTCATCATTGCCGGTGTTGCCCTCCCCCTCTCCGTCATCAGCCTCAACTACAGGCATGAGCAGCTCCGGCCGTTGTAGGTCGTCGCCAGAATCGTTAGTACTTAAATCAACCGCTCCAATCCCAGCGCTGAGAGAGTCGAAGGTGACGTCGGTGGGAATGCGACGGATCGGCTGTGGTGAAAAGGGGCGGGCGTTGCGAGGCTTGTTGAAGTCGGCCGAGAAGACGCTATCGCTATCTCCGCCACCACCATTGCCGCCGCTTTGTTTCGAGTCCGTGGCCAAAGCCGCGAGAGACTGGTACCGGTCTCCCTCCATAAGCAGACTATCGCCCCTGGCGTGGCCTTGCTTGGACACTTCGGACCCCGAGTCGGCGAGGATGCTCTTTGGAGGCAGGATGGAGAAGAGCTTAGCCGTCTCGGCGCTGCCTCCAGCCCCGAGGGTCGTATTGTCGTCCTCGGTCGCGAAGAGGTCTTGGCCCTTCTCCAACAGCTCGTCCAGGCCGCCGCCGCTCCATCCTTTCCTCGCCAAGCTTTCGAAAATGTCCACCTCTGCCCGGACTAAACTACAGCTGGCATCGACAATCCGCCCACTTGTTTCCTGGCTCTCTCGTAACAGTGTCCGGGCGTGGTCCGCGTGGAGCGACGTCAAGCCATCGAGCTTGGTGGTCAGCTCGACCAAGTGCGCCCGGAAGCGCGCAACATCTCGCCTCCGCTGTTTGTGTAACTTCATGCCCTCTTTTTCGAGGCGCTTGATCTCTTTGCTTTGCGCTCGGACCTTCTGCTTGTACGTTTCCTCCTCATCATCGATAACAGTTTGCCACTTGTCGAGGTCGTGTAGTAGTGGAACTTCGAAGGAACGGTACACTGTTTCGGAGAGGATCTGCTGGTGGTTTGCGACCAAGTGATGAACACCCGAGGCGGACATTAGCATGTCGGCGGTGCAAGATCCCTTGGTCGTGAAGCTAGCAGTCATGCTGGTTGCGCCAGAGTGGCCGATAGGCTCGGCGCGAGCTTCCTTGAGCCGCGCGCATGCTTCGAGGGCAGAGCCAAACGTTGACGCGGCACTCGAAAGGCTGGCGAGAGCAAGGCGGTAGGCCTTTGCGGAGGAGAGAAGATCGGAGTAGGCCTGTTGGGAATGTCCGAGGTCGGCTTTGGAGAGGACGGCGTGGGCAGGTCGGGGCGGCGGCGGAAGCGGCAAGTTGAACTGGGAGAGAGGATTCGCCGTGGAGGCGATAGAGTATACGGGAGAGCCAGGGACGGGCGGTAGCTGGGACGGCGTCGGTGATACCGGCCGAGATTGTGCGGGAGAGGCCATGTTGTTTATCTGGAAACGGAGACCAGGGCCAGGGAGGACATCACAGGATTCTGAGGTGGGACGGAAGCGAGCTCGTTCAGCCAAGGCGGTGAGGCGCGCGGGAGGAAGACGACGAGAATAGCATATCGTGTCAGTCCCAGGCGACAAGAGACGTACGCTTCCGCGCAAGACAGGCCAGCGGAAGAGGGGAGGACGGGCAGGAGTGAGTAGATGCAAGAGAGAGACGAGGCAAAGTGGGAGGATCGAGACTAGTTAGTGTGTGGTCGGTAGACACCATGTCCGGGCGACGAACTGTTGGAGAAGGCCGGGTTCTTCAGTGGACCACCAAGAACTACAGAGGACCCACCCCGCTGTAACCGCTCCTCCCCACTGAACGTTAGGGGCGTTTAGTGGTCCGGAGACTCTTGGAATGCACGTCATCCGGCGTCAGAGGTGCCAATTGGATGACTAATTTCGACAAATTCTGCCTACCCTGAGGGAAGAAAAGACTCTGGTGGCATTTGCCATTGCATCACGAGGCGACTTGTAAGACGGATGCCACGCGGCTTGTGTAAGTGCAAGTCGTGATTGGTTCGAGGCATAACTCGTGTATTTTTCATGTGACAACGAAGCTGTGTTTTACTTTGAGAGATGATAGTTATAAACTCTTGTTCCGCTGGCAAGGATTCAGGTGATTGTCTAAGTTCCAGAGATGTCGAAGCAAATATGACAGATCCCATGTGTGTAGACAGGTCGTTCCGCCCATCTATCACAGCTCTTTCTCCCTCTCGGCAGCAGGAGGAAGCCTTTCTCTCAAAAAGACCTCTACATCATCCAGCTCCTCTAGGCAAGCGGAGTGGCCCATGCTAGATAGATTGTGAGACGGACGTTCAACAGGCATCCGGGAACCAAGTACTTACGGGTAGGTCTTCCACGTCACGTTGTAGCCGAGCTCCTTGAGCTTGTCGGCGCTCAGCTTTCCCCGGTTGGTGTGCACGACGGGGTCCTGGTCACCATGGTACATGAGGACGGGAGTCTGGCGGTTGGCGTCCTGGGGCGAGATCATGTTGTGGAAGGCCTGGGACAACAGCAACCAGGACGAGAGACCCACGATGCCGGCCAGCTTGGCCGTGAAGGTCAGGCCGGAGAGGAGGGCCATGGCGCCGCCCTGGGAGAAGCCGCCGAGGACGATGCGGTCTGCGGGAATGCCCGAGGTGATCTCCTCTTGGATCAGGTCGTGGAAGTACTTTTGGCTGAGCTTAATGCCTTCAGTGTCCTCATTACGAACGAGGGTGTTGACATCACCACCCAGTGCTACCTAATTCGGGTGTTAGATGCAAGTCCAGCATATCGAGACCACTGTAGACATACCACATCAAACCATCCCGGCATCTGCATGCCCATGTTCTAGCCCAACCTCGTCAGTATCGCTCGCCCAGCACCACGATGAGATGACACCACTCACGACGCTGATGGGGATCCGAGGAGCATGAGGCAAGATGAACTTGACCTCGTCCAGGCGCTGTCGCCGGCGCCAGTTCTCGACGGCCGAGGCCCAGCCATTGCCCGTGTCGCCCAGGCCGTGGAGGAAGATGACGGTGGCCGTATGCCGGGACGCGGCCGGGAAGATGAGAGGAGCCATACGATTGACGGACATTTTCTGGTCTGCGAGGCGACGGCGAGTGTATCGACGGCGGAGCTTGCGAAAGGGGAAGATTGCAACGAGGTCGATGTTGAATGTTGAACCGACCGGATGTATCTGCTGGATCTGGTTGGGTGGTCGCAGACTCGCAAGCAAGCCAAAAGTGGAGCTCGGGCGCCGAAGATCTCACAGCAAATCCCGCGATGTGCTAAGTCGCTTACCCTAAACCTTTTTGCGAATCCTAATATCCTATTCACAAAGAACTGGGTATCTTGTCCATTTATATCACACTTTGAGTTTCTTGTTCAATATCTTCTAAGTAATCTTTTAGGAAGCTTATCAAAGTAGAACAAGAATTGCCTTGGCTTTTCTCTCGGGATGCGAGAAAGCAAGCAGCGATCACTATCTAGATGACTATAGCTCCAGAGTTTTAGCAACATGTGCCCGCCCGGCCATTGAGACTGCACACAAATCTCATTCGACATCACGTTGAACTCAAAGAAGAATTTCTTACGAATATTTTACTTATACTCGAATATTTCTTATCCTTCGTTCACCCAGCCTTTACCAGTCAATCTCTCTCAGTCGTGAGTGAACACCCACCTGGGTGGAAGAGTGTCTCTTTCCTGACTTTCCCTTTCATATCGTTACTTGAATTTTGCCGTGCATCAGCCACCGTGGTTAAACTGCTCTCCTAGGAGGCTTGCATGGATCATTTGTCCTGAGCCATCGATCTATTTGCACCGTCTCAGCTCAAATTACCCGCTGAGACTGACATGTGTTGGTTTCTTTCGTCTACGGTACGCTTACGCTTTCGACGGCGGTAATAGAGATAGTTCATCAAAAAATGGCACAAAGGACGAGCATGACTACGATGAGGATATCAGCTGGAACGCCTGTTGGAAAATTCAGTTTACTTGTGGCGACGTTGTGTTAGGAGTTAGGAGTAAAAGCGGGAATGGGAGGGAGAAGAAGAGTGACGGACAGATGGCGCAGCTCTGGTTCTTGCCGACTGTGGTAAGCTGCATGGCATAGATCCCCCGATCGTCTGATTCCACGCGAGCTTAGAGAACTCGCCATAGGAATTTATTTCCATATTTCCCCAATTGAAGAGATGAAGGAGGCTCCGTCGATGTAGTCATAGAGCCGGAGAAGAAGAAGCACCGGGGGGTTTAGCAGCCTTTGATTGGAACCAAGAAAGATTGGTGCGTACTCGGCCGCAAGCTTGACTTGAGGTACTTTGCCTCATACTGCACCAACTTGACCGGGAAATCTTATTATGTATTGATCCCCTATCCTTTAATTGTTAACCATACAGTTGGAAGGATCTAAATCCAAGTGCCCGGAATTCTACTTCTCGGGAGAGGAACCCCAGTTCGAGCGGTAAGAGTCGCTGAACCCGTACTCATAGGATTCTTGTTCCCCATTCCCATCAATTGGATCCTCGTAACTCATGTTATTCTGTGAGGAACAGAAACAAAAAGAACGACAACCTCCTAGAATTAGTATCGCTGACATGTAAGTTACGAATAGAGGTGCTCCCCTACCTGGTGGTACCCGCCATTCCGGGCCAAGCCGCAACGTGGGGAAGACCCCGCCATGACGGCCAAAGCCATGGCCCGTGCGCGCGCCGTCACTTCGCGACATCATAACAATCCTCACCTCAACTTCCAAGCTCTCTACACGATCCCCCGAAACCACGCACACATTGCCCCGACTTCCGGATCCCACGCCAAACACCAGCGGCTGCACGTCTATCTGGCCACATCCCATTGGATACGAAGACGGCACACTCAGGATAGTTCCCGGCATCTTGCACCCCCCCCGCGCCAACCACATTCCACGATCCGAATATACACACAGCGCCCGCAATGGCTACCAGCACTTCCACCGCCAACCTCGCGACCTACGCCGACTGCGTGACCTCGCTCCGCAGCTCCCTCAAGTTCCTCGAATCCTCCGTCCAGACCCTCGACAACGGCGTCTCCGACTTCCCGCGCCTGGTCAAAGTCCTCAAGTCCGTCCGCGTATGCACGACCCCCCTTATTCAAGACTCTACCGTCGTCTCCCAACTAACGAGAACAAACAGCACTACGAACTCATCCCTCAACCGACCCTCGCCGCAGCAGAGGCCTCCCTCCGCGACGATATCGGCCCCTACATCGCCCTGCTGCTCGCCCGCGCCGACTCGCAGATCGAGCGCCAGGAACGCCGCATCGAGACCCTCAAGGCCCGCGCGGAGCTGCAGCAGGGCCGCCTCGCCCGCTCTGACGACGGCGCCGCCGATGCCCACCGCCATAAGAAGAGTCGGCAGCACGGTGGCGGCGAACGCAGGCTCACCCCGGAGGAGAAGCTGCGCGCCCGTGCGGTGCGCCAGCGCAAGGAGGCCCTGCGGTACGGCGTGGAGAGGTTGGAGCTCGAGGTGCTGCAGAAGGAGCGGGAGCTGAGGAAGCGGCTCGAGGGCTGAAGGGAACGACAGATTTGGGGATATTCGGATCCCCAAGGTTAATGATCTACGATTGATGATCCGGGAGGGGCCACGATACAGAATTGGCAATGATGGGTGCCCCATCAAAAAAAGGAAGGGCCAGATCGATCCAAGTGCGCGATCGGCGGTATAGATACAACGACCGAGCGCCAGCACCTGGGAATGTCGATCCCAAGCCGATATTTTCAAGCTGCGGGCATCGTGACCTCAACCTAGGAAGGGCATCCATCAAGAGACGCGGACCGCACTCCCTGGCAGCATGCGTGAGTGTCGGGTTGTCTCAATGGCGTGCGTGCCTTACACTTTCCCGAGCCCGAACAAGTGCGTCTAGAGTCTTGGATGGCAAACAGAATACCCAACTGAAGAAGCTGCTGGTCTGTACAGTACGGCCCTAAGGTTACTCTTTTAAGTACTTCGCCTAGATCACACCATATTCTGCGAGATTGGACCGGTTCATTCCAATAGTAGTCACATTGACCAAGATGAGGAACATCGTGAGTTCCTCATCGTAGTAGGTACCACCTAGTCCGCGCCTCGTAATGCGCCAGCACCCATTCCTACAAATAGCTGCCCTATCCCTTTGGACAGCGTTCCACGCCTGATTGCCAACCGAAGTGGCCCATAACCCGAACTCCTCGTTATGGTAAGACCCCCACCTATATCTTTTTTTTTTTTTTGGAAATGCAGCACCGGAAGCGGCGTTGAGTTTGACGCTGGTCTCATCTGCATCGCCAAGACCGAGATAGGGGCCTAGTCCCACAGGATTCAAGAGTAATAAGTGAATTGAAGAAAACAGAAATGATGAGTGACAAAAAAGAAACATTGGAAAATAGAAAGAATGCAGCAACCTGCCTGGCGCCGTGGACCGTTTGTAGGGGGGCCTTTCGTCCCAAATATACACCATCCAACACATTTCCCATCCCAGTACTGAACCAACTTGAGTAGTCGTGACTCTAAAACGTTAACAAAATAGATGAACAAACAGCCCGTTCGGACACGGATGGTGCTCCGCTGCCTGTCATTGCCTAATGGCGGGTATCCCAGAGAATGCTTTGCTTGAATCGTGGCTCATAATAGAATGAGGTAGTTGCTGGGGGCGATACCCGTGTCTCCACTCTCCTTGCGAGCCTGCCACCAACGCCCACTAACATCTGAGACCTCGAGGATTTCGTGCTTCGAGAATGAGATCTCGTTGGCGTCGTCAGGGTTGGCCTCGTAGCTGTAGATGGCCTTTGCGCGATAGGGGTACTCGGTAGGTGGTACAACCTCGGCATCGGGGGAGTTCGTTGGCTTGCCTTGGTTATGCTGTTGAAGCTGCTGGGGTGGCTGTAGTTGCTGTTGTGGGGGTTGCAGTTGCTGCTGGTGCGGTTGCATCATCGAGTTGGTGAAGCTTTGGGGGACGGCAGAGCCACGGCCGTTGGCCTGAGACACTCCGCCGACTGGGGAGGGGTTTTCGAAGCCGTTGAGCTGAGCTGAAGTGTACATCTGAGGCGGCTGGACGGAATTGGACGTCTCAGGGCGACCAGTGCCACCGTAGGCGTTCATTGTGGATCGGTGTATCGTGGTGGATTCCTTGGCTAGAGCGAACGAGTCGAGGAAAGCGCGGGGAGTTGACAAGGGGTTCGATCCGAAGTAAAAGGTCCAGATTACCTTTGAGTCGTGTTAGCAACGGTCATTTGTTGAGATTTGTCGACAGATAGAGAATCAGCACTTACATTCACCATCGATAACAGAATGAAGCCCGCCGACGCAGCCTGTCGGGCACCGCTACCAGTGTAGAGAAGCAGGTTGACGCTAGAGGTGGAGGTGATGAATGCCGCAGCGAGAAAGCCGGTCACGGCCACGTAGTAGGTGTGGATGGTGTCGCTCCCGATAACAACGAAGACTCCTATGATGACCAGGAGATTGTAGATACAACCCCACCAGGCGTAGGTTGGGACATCGTCGGTCTCCTGGACCTCTGCGATGAGACAGCCGATGAAGGAGATGAACCAGGCAAGCTGACTGGAAGTTAGCGGCGTAGCCTAGGGAGGAGCGGATCTGGAGCCTTAGGGAGAGAGCTCGAGACTGGAGCTTACCGTGGCGATGGAGATGGTGGCCAGAGCGAAGGGATCGCCGAGGATGTTGCCCATCTGGATGCCCTTACGGCGATTACCGTACATTGTTCTCGAGTTGTCCATTTTCCTGAGTGACGGAGAAGCCAGAGAGCCGTACGAGGGCATAAGGAAGGAAGGCGATTAAGTCGGTGGCCGAGGCCAGGCGTTTAGGTAGGAGAGGACGTGACTCTCGGGTCGTGGTTGATTGGTGAAGGGTCGAACGAGGGCGCGATTGCTACCGGAGCATTCGGCGCAAGACGCTGGCTGGGCTGTGCTGAGCTGATCGTCTCGAGAGAGGAAGCGGAGAGGCGGATAAGGTGGTCGGACGGGGGCCGAGCTAAGGAGCGCGACCGGGGCGACAGTATAGAATAACAAAGGCGAAGCAAAATAGAATCAAATGAGCGACTATGTTAGGACGAACAAGTCCACGATTGGGGAGGAAGGGGATGAAGGATTCAGGTGGTTGGGGCCCGGGACTTGGGAGGCGGAGACGGCGCGAGGCGAGGCGTGATGCGAGCGGGTACTTTGTACAGTACGAATGGAAGGAAGGGAAGGTACTTTAGGTACGTAGAGTCAAAAACGCGGAGACAAGGGGGATCCCGGACGTCGTGTGTGTGGGAAAGCAGCGCAGTATAATAGCGTGGTGTGCTGTGCTTAAGCCCTGCAGGAAACGGGGTGGCGGTGCGTTTTGGTGGTCGTCGCAGGTCGCAGGTCGCAGGAGGAGTCGTCGCGGGCGTCAGATCCAACCGGACGGATAACTGATGGCCGACTGGGGGGGGAGGGACAAAGGAAGAAAACAAGCCGAGGACGAGCGAGCTGTCTAGTTCGTGCCTCGAGTTGAAAGTGAGAGGGCGAGCGAGAGAGGCTTGGAGCGTGGTTGCAGCGGGCCTTCGGGCCTGTCAGATCGGCTGACAGACAAAAGGGGTAAAAGAGGACAGCGGGTGCTGGGCTAGCAAGCAAGCAAGGGCCGTGTCGTCTGGATTATGGATTGCGGGACGAGGCGCAGCGCTTTGGATTGTCGAGAACCGGGGAAACGGAATATGGTAATGGCGAGAGTTGAAGCAGTGAATCAATCAGGTCAACAAGCAGAAGGAGAAGAAGAAGAAGAAGAAGAGGAAGAAGATGAAGAAGACGAAGAGTATGGTGGGAATGCAAAACGCGCGGAGTGGGAGGGTTGAAATGGGCAAATGCCAAAATTTGGGGAAAATGGTCTGTTCCAAATTGGGCCCGAGAGGAAAGAGGCGCAGTGGCAGAGCCCGTCAGCACAGAGCACAGCGGACAGCACAACCTAATACCGGCTGGAAGCAAGCAGGCAAGCAGCAGGACGAAGTACCGGTAATTAGCAGCCCGGCACAATGAAAGCAGCGTAGCGTTGCAGCAGTCTTTTTGGTGTGTGTGAGGGGGCGCGACGCCGCCTGGAACCCAATACTTCGGTAGGTGGCTGCCGTCCAGACACGGGGGCAGTTGTTCAGGCTAGCGACCTTCTGTAAGGGAGAGTGGGAGACGGCAGGAGGGAAGAGGCTAGACCCCAAAGACTGCGCGCTGCAGGCTAGTGGCCGTTCGGGTGAGCGAAATGAAGGGAGTATTTGCTGGAGGGACGGGGTGGTGATGCACGATTATTCGCTGCGAGGGGGTGGAGTGGTGGAGTTGGTGGGATTTGGGACACGGCCCCTGGCTGTGGCGCTCGGGATGGAGTGAGTGAGTGGAATGAGTGAGACTCGGAGACAGAGAGAGAGAGGGCGTGTGGACGGGCGTGTGGACGGGTGTGTTGAGTGAGTGTTGGTTGGGTGCGAGATTCTGCGAGAATCGAGGGTTTGGCTTCGATGACAGCGGCGGTCGGAATGGTGGTCTACCGAGCCAGTGATTGGATTTTCCAATTGGTGGAGACTCGAGAGCCTGTCGGGTCAAAGAAGTCAATTCGTTTCGTTTCGTGGCTCTTCGTAGTTGTGGTCGTGGGCCGTGGTCGTCGTGAGGATTCGTAACTGAACGCGTGGGTTGGTGGGGCTGGCTTTTTTGGACAAGGTGAACGAGAGGGTGACCAGACCGCGGGAAAATGAAGAAGAAGGAAAAAGACGAACTGACTGACTGACTGTCTGGCAGAGAGAAAGACCGAGGAAGATTGGGTTTGGGCAAGCGGGAGAACCACCCAACTTATTCGTCGTTGATCGGCCTCTGATGTTGTGGCGCACGCAGGAATGATTGTCGGCGGTTTGTAAGTGGTGATGCATCATCCACCCGCCCATCCATCACCAGGAATGCCATCGTCTTTGACGCCTCTCTCTACCGGCCACTTTCTAAAGATACATACGGAATCTGCACGTTGCACCTGGGATCGAAGCCTGGCCATTCCCTTCGGACCTCAGCTGAGATCTGACCTAACCTGGCCTGTCGTCGCGATAGGTTGTCAGTGTCAGCGAGCGTCCTCGACGACCTCGATAGGCCAAACACGACCCCGACTTGAAATCGCAGGGGGGAGGGTTCCAAGCGCAGGGCACAAGCGGCCTAAGGCCAACCCGACCGGGCGAGTTTCATCGACATCGTGTGGGCTGCACCTTTATTGCCCTCGAGTGAAGTGAAGGAAGCCCCAGAGTCGGCGCATGTTTCTCCCCGATTGCCCAAAACGGCCAACGCGAGTGCAAAATGGGAACACACGGCAGACGATAGCGTCCCGTTTGCCTTGCCGCTTTGCTCGCGTGTCTTCTGCCGTAAGGGAATGTGTCGTGCTGGTTCCAGCGAGTGGCTGGCCTTGCTCCCGCCACCGTCGCTCATCGTGACACGACCGGTCAACCACCCGTTCGTCTATTCGTATCTACCAGTCAACCAGCGAAAAGGCTTCCATTCGCTTCTCCAGCCGCTGCCTCCCTCGTTCCCTCCATCGTGGCGAACGAACCCTCCCCGTCTCACAGGAATGCAAATCGCCAGCCCCCTCCGCAACACACGGCACCGTGGCGTTCTCAAGCCGCCCGCCTCCCCCGTTGCGCAAAAGCGATGGCGTCAAGAATCTGCGTGGGCGCGGGGCTTCAAACAAGGGCTCTCCCTCTCTCTCCCTGGAGCATCTGATCGCAGCCGCCTTCTCGCCCGCTCAAGCGCCTGATGAAGCCGTGTCGTGCTTCACAGCTGCGTGGCCATGCGCCTGGCGGTAGCAGATCGTTCCCCCAAAACGGCCAGATCAGCGTAGAGCTTATTGCAACCAAGCATTCTTGCGCTGCACGCGCCCGCTAGTCCCGCGTTGCCCCAGATGTTGCCCTGCCTTACAGTGCTACGACAGGCATGTATTGCTTTTATAGACGATTCCGCCAGGTATCACGGTTCACCAAGGGTCGTGAAGTGTCGCCGCGGCGGCGTATGGCGTCCTATATCGCCAGTTCATTCATGGCCTTGACAATGGACATGTTGTCACTGTTCGTATCTGACGTGGCGATCAAGAACTCTGTTCCTAAAGGGAAACTTTCTTAATGTCGAACAAGTCTCAACGGAGCCGAATATTGTTCAGGGATTTTAAGCCGCCCAGGACGACTCATACTTGACTGGCTCCCACTGCGGTGCGACAAACAGCATCCCTTCAAGCGGATCGCGAGAGCTACGGGCTGCCTCTAACATCCGGTTCATCCGATGTAGCACCTCGACACTTCGTACGAAGCACACAGCACACAGCACACAGCACACAGCGTTCAAAACCTTGAAACTCTCCGATCCAACCCCTGTCCGCGCTGGCTTCCCCATTTCTCTTCGCACTGTCTTACCCCTGACCCGCGAAACCTCATCAACCCGAACCTGCAGCCACGCCCAACCAGTGAGTGCCCCGAGTTTTCTACAAACGTAGCGGCTCCATCAGGGGGCCCAGAAGGCTGTTGCGGCGTATTCTTTGTCGGGTGCGGCATTTGCCAACGAGCTGATAGATAAAGAATTTGCACGAATACTTCGTGGCCGTTGGTTGAAGCGTTCATGACATGGCACGTTGAGAACACGACCTGGACCGTTATGGTGCGGGCTCACTCCATCCGTTAGACGCCTTTTCTCAAACGCCGTCCTAACTGTCTCCTCGACGATCTTCTAGGCTATCGTCCCTACCCGTTGCTTAGCGCCACGCAGCCGAGACGCCGATCGGTAGACGGGCTTTCCGGAACCACCTGCGACGGCTGCTTCACACTCCAGCTTGGGTTCTGGATTGTGAGACGACGCACGTTTGCAGCCTCTGTGATTGATTGATAATGGCCCGACGTGATCGGCAACTCGGATGTGAGATGACGTACTCTACCCCAAGGCTCGACTGATTGTCAATGACGTCTATGAGACTATCCTGAAGCTGCTTCTTGCAACCCTATGTCAACGAATGATCACTGGGTTTCGAAGGCAGGTCAATGGCACTGGTTCACACGCACGTGTTCCCAGCATGGGCCAGGAAAGAGGCTTACACATAGATTTATAAAAGATTGAGAGTATGGTTTGTCCGCCCAGTAAGGAAAGGTGTCGACGTGGCAAGCGAATCGGATTGCGCCTATGTGATCGGGAGCTAGCTTGAAGGTGTCCTGCCACATTGTCCCTTATGCGTAGGAACTTATTTCGTAACTCTGACGGGTGGGGATTCTCTTCTTGTGCCTATTGACCTTAGTAACGTAAAGAGGGCACGGAAATGGCGTGGCGTTGTTGACATGGACTACTTTACTACGGCTTAGAGAGTACATGAGGTGCAAAGCTAATATAGCAGGGGGACAAGCGATATACGCCTGGTTGTTTCCCTGCAGAAGTTTCGATGATTGATAGCAGAGAAACCATCATGATCTACCCAGTAAAATACAGGCTGAACAGATATCATCGTCGGCCCATGCTGCGCGTTAGCATGCTGAGGTCTCCTCAAGCACGCTTCACCTTGACTCATCTTTGTTGTTTTATTTTGCTTCCTACTTGAAGAACGACTCAATCTCATCCATGGTCAACTTTAGCAAGTTGTTGCAATCCGCCCTATATAAGGGGGGTTTTTTGGTTCCGCAAAGAACGTTCGTCCTTTGCGACACAAGTCCTCTGCTAGTAATTTTCCTGTCAATTCTTCTCATGCTCAACGTTTGATAGGTGATAGCGACCACCGTCAGGGCGAATTCCTGAACGGATCTGTTCCGTATAAGTCTATCTGGGTCTCAAACTGGATTTCAGAGGCGCATTGGTACATTCCTTTCCCAAAACGAAGCAACGCTCCCTTACTTAGATTGGAATCGAGGAAGGAGTAAATATCTGCGGTACATGTGGCCTCGTGCAAAACTATCATCCTT
Organism: Neonectria magnoliae; assembly: GCA_037954305.1. NCBI lineage: Eukaryota > Fungi > Ascomycota > Sordariomycetes > Hypocreales > Nectriaceae > Neonectria > Neonectria magnoliae. The sequence continues at coordinate 476,439 of JAZAVK010000001.1, read as the reverse complement.
CGTAGAGAGTGCTCTTTCTGATGAATGAAGTCTTCCTCCTTTACTTGGTGGTAACTGTCCACCTATCTCGGACTATCTGTTCGATGTTAGGCACACCAGTTGTCTTTGTCCCAGTCGAGACATCTCTGCCCAAATGGACGCGTGGGGTTATATCGCGTGATCATGAATCGACAAACTCAGCAGCCTCACAGCGGTAGGCCATTACATCAATGAGAAACTGGTCTCGTCCAAGCCCACGTGGCTTCCTCTGGATGTAATCTTGGAGTAAGCCCCGGACATGCTGATGTGGAGAGGCAGTTTAATCTCATGGGGAAGCATTCAGAAGCGAACTGGCGTTAACTTGCATGCTGTCGCGAGGGAACTTCTGTTTATGTGCGTCTGTCCTTAAGGCAAGAAGAATCAGTGTCCGAAAGCCTCAATGATGATGATGTTTCTTTTGTCATTGAGTAGTGTTGTTAATGTGATCATAGTTGGATGAGGTTTACGATCCTTGTGGACCGCTTTAGGCACGATATCACAAGACAAGAGGCGTCACCGGCGACGCGATGAATCTGACCATCCACCTGGACGCTCAGCACCTCAATCCTGACGACGAGATATATCTGAATGTCGCCCTGAATACGCGAGGCATCGATCTCGATGGGATTCTTGCCGATGGCAGTAACATTTGAAAGCTGGGAGGAACCACGAGCTGATTATATCCAGCACAAACCCGGTAGCCGACGGCTTAGATTCCTGAGACTATGTAGAAAATCCTTGCATGGCATACATATATCAACTATATTTTGCAAGGGCGTGGCTGTCAAGTTCAAGTATTGAGCATACGACGATGGGTAATAAGTTTGGAGTTCCAACTGCTAGATATGTATCGCGTTTGTGGGCCTAGATGCCGAGAGCTTATTACTGGCTACATTGCACAGTCGACCATTTATTAGGAATGAACTGATGTTAATAGTTAGACATTCCTCGTGGATTCAAATGTGGTTTGTTCCTCTGAACAAACTGATCAAGATCTAGCATTACTTCTTCACGCACTGATTCATAATGAGCATGTTCGTATTGCCTAAAGTATAACTGTGGGATACCTATAATATAAACTAGCTTCACTATGATATCGGTTGTCAAGCGATCGATGCTGTTGCTAAGCATCTAGGTGGCAGTCTCTCTCACTCAACACTCTCGACTTGCATCGTAGGTTCAGTGCCTTGTATTCCGCTTGCCAGAGAGAACATAGTTGTGGTGCTTGCCTTATTTCGGCTGGGAAACTTGGACGATATGAGATCAAATTGAAGGCAGGGCAAGGCCAAAAAAGAACAACTTAAAGAACGATTGAAGATGATAAAGTCATTTACTGATTGAGCCAAAAAGTATTGTTCGATCCCCGAGACCTGGCTCGAACAGGTGACCTTTCGGTAACGAAAGAGGCAGTTACAGCCGAACGCTCTTCCAGCTGAGCTACTCGGGGATGAGTTCTTGCGTTCCGGCTTCAATATTACAAATTATGTCGGCTGCGTGATGTGACTTCGTACATTTATTGAATTGTTGTTTGCGAAGTTCTTCGTGTGGAAAACCTTCAAGTGTAAAACAGCACTCTGAAATGATTGCAGACGCAAACATATAGATATGAGACAGATCAAGTCGCAATGCGATCAGGTACCTGTGTTTCCGTTCTCTGGAATGCTATTCACCCGCAAATGTTACGAGTGATCCCTTCGTCTCGTACAAAGTGAAATGTCTCAACTTTCTCTTATTGTTTGACAATAACTGCTTACTGAGAGCGTCGTGTTTCATAGATGACTACTCCGTACTTCTATCATGATTGCATTTTCGCGTGGTATTGGGTACGTTCGTGTTACCCACCGAGTAATCCATCTTCCGAGACCACCAATCATGGCTCAAATGCCATCTGGAACTCAAATCCTCGGCTTAGTGCCTGCGTTCCTCGTCTTCCTACAGGGCATCGGCAATAAAGTTGGATAGCCGGTATCCAAGCCAAATAGCTTGGTTCAACAAGGTATGGTTGAACACTTCATAAGTCGTCTTCCTCATCCAACTCCCTCTCTGCTCTCCTGATTTGTCGCTCGACCATTTCCACCCGGGATTCCAGGCCAGCCATGAGGCTGGAGTTCTGGAGGACTCCGCTCTCGTACCAAGATCGGATGATTCTCTCGCTTCGTCTTCGTAACTCGGCCATCTCGGCCAACTGTGCAACTTGGGTGGCCTCGGCAGCCTTCATCCGGCCTCCTAACGCAATCAGGATAGTGCTTTCAGATGGATCGGGGATCGGGCTGTCCTTGATTGCTGTCAGGGAGGAGAGTATGGAAGGAAACGAAGAGGCAGAGGCGAGGACGATGGATTGGACGGCATCGGTAGAGAGCTGAGACGGCGGATCGGAAGGGTCGGCGGCATGAAAGAAGTCGGGGTGTGATTTATCTGGAACAATTTGAGTATGAACCGAGATCGAGGGGTATCGTTATTAAGGGCATCGTACAGATCTTGAGGAGCTCGCCGTAGACGCGGATTTTGGAAGTCAAGGTCGAGAAGCGCTTCTCAAGGTCGGCTATCTTTTCGGCGGCAGAGTAGTCCTGGGTAAGGGAGGGCGATGCAGTCTGGCCGTAGAGGAGGTGTTCGACGCGCAGGAGACGCGACTCGAGGAGGTCGAGCGTGGACAGCGTGGTCTGGTCCATGGCGGCGGAGGCCGTGAAGGGGGCTGTGTTGTACTTGGTAGCGGTGGAATGGCAAGACGGCGCGACGTCAGGGCCACTGGAGAGGCCGTCGACAAGGGCCGAAGCGGGAGGTCAGGAAGTTTGTCAATGTCATGAACTGTCAAAATGGGAGAGTGAAATGTGTGGAGCCATGGCGTATTGTCGCAGATGAGGCCGGGACATGGGGGGGCAGTTGATCCTGGCGGTGTGCCTCGTCGCAATGGAAATTGGATGGAAGCACTGAAAGTTTGTCCCTGGTAGGGAGTTGGGCAGTCAAACTGCGGTGGACGTCACTACCAGCGCCCACTATAACTCCCCTGAAGCCCGTGAAGCCCCCCAGCCGGCCCGCGCACGGCGGGGGCTCTGATTGGTCTCGCGGAGGGTTTTGCCGGCTTGGGCGCGTGCTCAGGCATGTGCTCGGCGGCCCCGCTGACCTGTCATCGAGTGCTGGGCGGTGTCATCAAAGGAGCATCGTGGCCCAGAAACCCAGGCGACGAATTCCTGGAAGCGCAGCGTCGTCTCCTGACACAACAACCACCGGCCGTCTTTCATCCTCCCTCAACCACCACAACTGCGCGGGCCACCGACCTACGACTCCCTTTCCGGCCCCTTCGCGACAGGACGAAGCAACTTTCTCGGCCTCTGTGCCGCGGGACGGTGGATTGTGCAGTGGCAACAGCACGGCACTAGTCAAGGCAATTGACGCCATCTGCTGGCCTCGCCCCTCGCTCTCTCCGACAACCCAACCCTTGGGATCCCTTCTGCTGCTATCTATTGCTATCCCAGAACCCAAACGCAAAAACCGCCCTCATCGCATTCTTTGCGCCACCGAGATTCAATACGCGATCGACGTTGCGAGGACGATTTGCGCCCACATGACGAACTACTCGAGCATACCTGATGGAAACGCTTCTACCACGACAAGTGCCGGCGTCATGTCTAGGTAAGACACGGCCGCTCAATCGCCGGAGACGCTCGCCGGAGACGCTCGCCTTGGGGATCCGCGATACTGACTGGAGTTCCCTTGTAGAACTCGACACCGCGGACACAAGGATGGCGGCCATGGCGGCCAGGCCACGACCGCGAGCAGCGTGGTCAACCTGATGAATACGAGTGCGTCGAGAAGTGGCCCAAAGAGCCAGCTTTTTACTGACCGAAACCTGCAGTTGTTGGTGCGGGCACGCTTGCTATGCCTTCGGTCATGTCGCACATGGGCATCATGCTCGGCGTTTTGATGATTGTCTGGTCCGGCTTGACCTCCGCCTTTGGCCTCTACCTCCAGTCCCGATGCGCTCGATATCTCGATCGAGGAACCGCCTCTTTCTTCGCCCTTTCGCAAATCACCTACCCCAATGCTGCCGTTATATTCGATGCTGCGATTGCTATCAAGTGCTTTGGCGTTGGCGTTTCGTACATGATCATCATTGGCGACCTGATGCCAGGCGTTATCCTGGGTTTCGCTAGCGGAGCCGCGGAGATCCCGTTTCTCGTTGACCGCAATTTTTGGATTACTGCGTTTATGCTCTTCATTATTCCTCTGAGCTTCTTGCGGAGACTCGACTCGCTCAAATATACCAGTATCGTGGCCCTGGTCTCCATTGGATACCTCATCGTCTTGGTCGTCTATCATTTCGCGGCGGATAAGCATGCCGACCCCCGCAGCATTCGAGTCATTCAGTGGGGAGGGGCTGTTGAGATGTTCAGCGCCCTACCAGTGGTAGTGTTTGCTTATACGTGCCACCAAAATGTTTGTCTCTCGTGCTTGGCTTCTTATATTGACATGGCTAATCTGTTCCAGATGTTTTCCATATTGAACGAACTTAAGGACAACTCTCCGTCAAGCATCATTGGAGTTATTGGATCGAGCATTGGTTCTGCTGCTTCTATCTACATCTTGGTGGCTATTACCGGCTACATCACGTTCGGCAATGCCGTCGTTGGGAACATTGTTTCTATGTGTACGTCCCAAACAGCCCTTAACAATGCCTGTGCGTGCAATGCTAATATGATTCAGACCCCACCGGAGCTGCATCAACCATTGGCAAGGCGGCTATTGTCGTTCTAGTTACCTTCTCAGTTCCGCTACAGGTTCATCCTTGCCGAGCTTCTCTTGATGCCGTCATGAAGTGGCGGCCTAACCGCTCCCAATCCGGCAGCGGACGGACCGCGGCACCGCTGTTGAATGCAGGTGCCGCTGCACCCCGAGGTGATCATGGCGGGGGCTCAATGTCCGACCTCCGCTTCGCTATCATCACTACATTTATCCTGATACTGGCGTATTTCACCGCCTTGTCAGTTACCAGCCTAGCCCGTGTGCTGGCCTTTGTGGGCAGTACCGGATCAACATCGATCAGCTTCATCCTGCCAGGTCTCTTCTACTACAAGATTAGTGATCCTGATAGCAGTTATCACCAGCGCTTGGTTAAGGAGGATGACGATATGGACGAGGAGTCCTTATCCGATGTTGAAGAGTCTGCCGCCCTAGCCCAAAGCACCACCAGCATCCACAGTGTTGCTAGTATTGCCAGCAACCTCAGCACCAACAGCGCTACAAACCCATGGCGCTGGCGGAAGAAGTGGCGATGGGACCTCGAGCACATTCACCATTCTAACCTTCGACGGCTATCGCTTGCGCTTGCGATATATGGAATGATAGTGATGACCGTTTGCTTGATCCTCAACATTTTCTTTTCTGCCACTCATTAGACTTTCATTTTTCTTCACGACCGCATCAGAGAGCATCACATACATGTTGGCTACGAGATAGTCCTTGGTGGCATACGAGGCGTCCTGACAGCGAGTTTGTAGTCGCTTTTCAATAAAGGTCTGGCGTTCGTGTTAGATTTTGGTTTAGGTAGGGTACATGTTTCAATATAAGTGTCTAATTATGACATCCAACTCTCCGTTTTGATAGCGTTTCTTGATGAGCCGATCCTTGGCCCCCGGTGAAATATTGTACAGCTACCGCATAGCCCGATCTGAATAGCCATGGACAGATGGGATCTCGGGGCCGGTCTCTTCAGTCTGGCCTATGATGCTGTTGGTTCCGCTTAAGTCCCCGCATGCATCGTACCCAATTCAACGCCTTGAAATGCTTTTACATATCATACACCTGCGTCTTGCGCCCTGACATCGTTGCACTCATCGCACTCGCACATTTGCGGCCGTGACTGTTTTGGCTCCCTCGTCTTTCTTAGGACCAAAGATCTTCTTGGGCACAATTCCCGCCATGGAGAGCAACCGCCATGCCGTGTCCGTCGGCTGAGCCCCCACACCGATCCAGTAGCGTGCCCGTATGGAGTCCAGCTGAATGTCCTTGTGCAGCTTGCCGGAGTCGCCGTAGTGGTCGGGCTTAGGGATCGGGTCGTAGGTGCCGATGACCTCGAGGGGACGGGAGTTGCGCGCAGTCCTAGAATGTTAGCATCCATCCGTGGTTTCGTGGGAGGGGCAGCTTGGGCGTACCGGGCGTGGGCCACGACGATGTTGTAGAAGGGCGAGTTGCGTCGCCCGAAGCGGGCGAGGCGGATCTTGACGACCATGGCGGCAATTGATACGGGATGGGTGAGTTCTTGCAATTGGCGGCCGCGACAAATTCACCGTTGGAGCTGTTGCATGGTGATGGTGGATAATTTGGGCCGGAGCGGAGCTTGGTTTTACCGCGCCGGCTAATTAACTGTGGCTGAACTGTGGCGATGTCCCTGGATGATATGACTAGGCCGTTACGTTAATGGGTGAGAGGCGCTACGCTTGACATCATCCACCACCACTGGTCCAACGTCGACATCATCACCTCCCATTCGCATCAATCGCATGATCTATCACTTCTCCCCAAGACCAGTTCTCACGTTTTGCAACAGGTTTCTTCAAAACGTTACGGCAATTTCATCATGGCGATCAAGGTGCTGATCTACTATACTTACCACAGCCCGCTGTTGCTACTGACACGCCCCTCCTTAGACACTCGGAGCCAAGGCAGCCGCTGCTCTCGACCAGGAGCTCATGAGCACTGGCGCCTTTTCCATTGACCAGTTGATGGAATTGGCGGGTCTTTCTGTCTCCCAGGCAGGTGGGTCATGTGCCATAATCGACATTTGTCTATCTTTGCTCACCCAGCCAATGTGTTCGGATGCGGCGTTGAACCAGCTGACCAGTGGGCTCGTCAGTGTATCGTCTTCAACCCCCAAGAGATGGCAAGAGGATCCTTGTGGCTTGCGGACCGGGAAACAATGGTAGATCTTACCTCCGGAATCGATACCGCTTTGACTGACCGACATCGTGTAGGAGGCGACGGATTGGTGGCAGCTCGTCATCTCCGTCACTATGGCTATCAAACCACCGTGTTCTACCCGAAGCGAAGCAAGAATGACCTATACCAGGTAAGATTCATGTTGTTCTCTTGCACCATTCATCGCTTTCACCAAAGCGGGCTTCGGCCGCACCGCTAAAAGTCTAGGACTGCGTGTGAGGTCTGGATAGTCCAGAGGTTGTATTATTTCTAGGGTTTGTTTCTCGTCGTGTGTGCCTTGTCATTCGTCGGAGGCATTGATTGGTAGAGGCGGTATTCCTGGATTCCCCGTTGCCCATCCATCCCCTTTGACTAACAACATCTCCCAACATCCCATATCCCCACTAGCAAAACTGCCGCTGATCGTGTATGTAGCGGCTCGCAAAACAGTTGGAAGACCTCGACGTCCCCTTTGTGGATGACTTCTTGTCGGCCATGAAGTCGACAGATCATATCGTGGATGCAATTTTCGGTTCGTGTTTCATCCCCTTCAAGCGGCAAGAAGACTTCTGACGCTCCATATAGGATTCAGCTTTTCGGGTGAGGTTCGTGACCCATTCCCGGCGGTGATTCAGGGGCTTCAGGAGACAAAGCTACCGGTAACGTCGGTGGATGCGCCCTCATCCTGGGATATCGAAAATGGTCCTCCTAAATCAGGTCTCGGAAGCTCCTTCATGCCTACAGCACTCGTCAGTCTCACGGCACCGAAACCATTGGTGAAGCACTTCAAGGGCCGTCATTTCATTGGTGGACGGTACATACCCCTGATGGCCTCCTTGATCGACTGCAGCTGACTCCTGATGTAGGTTCGTTTCTCCTTCCATCGCCAAGAAATATGACTTGGAGGTTCCCGAGTATGTAGGTGTCGATCAGATTGTCGAGGTTGGATCGACTGGACAAAAGCTCTGAGGCCAAAGTAGGAAACCGGGAAAATCGAGTTAGGAGCATGCCACTCCCTATTACTTGTTGTCGTTGTCTTTTCTTCGGCTGGTATTACATGACTCGGCAGCCTCCCCTCAAACTGTTCGGACAGACCGGACTGGGACACTGCCCGTCCCTCATGTTGTTACCGACAAACAGCATCCCTCGTGGACACATGAGCAGCGGAGGGTGAAAGCCGTGACAGAACTCGACATAGACGAGATAATCTTTTCCGCAGACCAGGCATTCGGCCGTATGCTGCTTGCACATTTATCGTGAGCTGGACTTTCTTCAACGAGCTCTGTCTGCTCTAGAGATAGACTGGAACTTAGTGACGGCAGATGTTGAGTCTGAGATAGAGATGGATTCCAGCAACAAAGACATGAACGACTGTGGCTTGGACCAAAGCACCGTACGAGAGGAAGACGACGCAGACGCAGACGCAGAACGAAGAACGAAGAACGGAGAACGGAGAAGAGCCAGGACTGGACAGGGCAATCGCTGATGGGACAAGACAAATCCGGACCTGTGGCAGGCTACGGTTGGAACTTGTAAGTCGGAACGGTTGGGTATGATTGATATAAAAAGGTGTGGCGCTGCCGGATGTCTTGTTTCCCAAAAGGAGCGACAGAAGGGTTGCCACCGCCCACAAGGATCCCAAGCCGGAGCTTAATATGTCCAAGGCTAAGGCTCCAGTTCGCACACAGGTACCCCCAAGACGACAAGACAAGCCTAGGTTGCCTCGTGGCGAAAGACAGACATAATGACAAGGGATGACACCGCCGCCCTGTCACGGCAGTGACATGCGACAACGAGCCATTTTGAAGAAAGAGCAAAGTCGTGTGCGTCCGCCGGCAGCTTTGGTGGTCAAACAGAGTCTGATCCAATTCGGGTCAGGAGTCCAGCACCCGGAGCTTTTGCTCCTTGACCCGCCTGATAGGCGGGGGCGGCACTGCGGCGCTTACAAGAGGAACAAGAGCACTGCGAGGACAAAGTATCCGCTTTTCTCCTGTTGCTGAAGGGCTGGGCTTTGTCCCTCTCTTTTTCGCAGTCCTTGAGGCCTCTCTCTGCGGTTTGCATGGCGAAGGCCTGGTCGGGGGTTGGCAGCTCGCGAGGACCTGGGATCGCCTCAAAACGGATCAGCAGAAAGGGAGCGCTTCAGCCGGGGCGTACTGATCGGCGGCCAGGGGCGTGTGTCCACGCCACACCTACGCCACCAAATGCTAGTGTTGACAGAGGTGCATTGCATGCATGGGTCGGTCCATTGGGTTGCCCTCTTGATCGGTAGAACTGTTCAGATGGATACCTTTGGCGCTTGCTGACAGAACTGACAGTGTCGGCATGTGTCTCGGGCTTGATTCTCAGCGTCGGCCTAGACAGAAGGACACCTGCCCCCAGATGTGTGTCCGGGAAACGCAAGTAGCTCGTGTTGTTGCACTCGAGCCGAGAAGCGATGCGCCGGGCGCTACGGGTATATCACTGTCCTCGGGGTGGCCCGTGACTCCGTGAATCTGGGACCCGCGATCTCTTTCGATGTTGGATGGAGCTTTTGCGTCCACAAATATCCAGCTTCGAGGAGCTTGTCAACCTTAAACCCTCGCAAGACTGCACCGACGGAGCTTAACACCGTGCCTGGTCCATGCCTGAAGCTGGGCTGGTCCTGAGGCCGCAAGACATATTGAGTACCAGTCTCGCGGGACGCATCCGGGATCATGCACGTATTCGCGATTGAAGTCAAGATCATGCCCGGCAGTACTCCGTACTAGCACCTCCAATATGGAGTACGAACGGGCCATCCTAATTCGAGGGAGCTAGCTCATTGCATTGAGCTCAAGCACCATGAAGCCCATGGAACCTGGGAGGGTTCGCCGACAACGTTCTTCGGAGCCTTAGCTTGCAGACTACTAGGCGGGACCGGGCGCTCGACCGCAACGGTCGAGACTTACATTGGCTTGGCCCACACGCCGTCTCTCGATCGCCGTGACAGCGCCAACTAAGAAATGCCCTGGCGATCGGAAAGGTATTTGTGAACGGGACATGGATATCCGATACCCATTCCCGAAAGCAAGGCCAGCATCGGGCGGATAATTAATTGCTAGCAGCAATTCCTTGCGCAGCGGGGTGCCCATCCAGCCTTCCATTGACAAAGATACCTGCCTACTGCGACGTGGACTCGGTGGTAGACTACAGCACGTATGTGGGTCATGGCTGTGGCGTCCCGAGTTCTTGAGTCGGTGGTGCGACAAGGCGAATGCCCTGACTTTGTCACCGGCTCAGCTACTACCGTCAAAGTCTTGCAGATTATGATAGCGCGGTGGAAAATCCTCAGCAAACTCGGAGTCGCATTCGAGGCTGCGTCAATCCGCTCCGTTGATGATGGCCTCCCCACGACCCAACACACCCCACCAACGCCTGTCGTATTTACAATCAGGCACGGCCGCCTTGGCCTTCGGCTGGGTGATCCTATCCTGGTGAAAGCCTCATGCCCGTATTGGACACGGGGCACTGCAGTTCTGGGCAATATGATGCGTCACATGTCGAAGGTTGCTGAGCAGCCCCAGTACCCAGCCAGGCTTCAGCTATTCCACGTAACACAGGGAACCCCTCGGGGAGGCAACGGCCCAGGTCGTGGCTTGACTCTTCTGGTCCGTCCCTGGTACCGTTTTCTAGCGGTTCGACTTGGTTGGGTTGGGTTTCCCTAAAGGTGCGCCTTTCAACCCACAATCTTCGAGACCCTTACGACTGCTACACGACGCACCCAACTCGACAAGTAGTTAACGTTATGTCTCAGATATGGCCATTGACTGGTTGTGGGCCACCGGGGCAACGCGCTTGCGCACCCAAACGCACCTAACAAGCGTTGTGCTCCCAAGCTCCCTCCCGCAAGCGGTGTGGGAGAAGGCTTCCGCTCCATCGCCAGGCACCATTTCAACGGGGGGGCCCGGAGAGGGCTGGTCCGGGGTGGGTCCCGCGAAAAAACAATTAGATCAATTTTGATGTTGGGAAGGATCCATTGGCCCCAGCTGCTCGAGGCCGGCTCAGGGCTAATCCAGGTGATTTCCAGGGTCCTGTGCGCCTCCTCCTGGTGCCGGAGTGTTTTCTCCTCGCTTTCCGGAGGCCCCTCCGGGCCTATTAACCAGGGACCCGACAGAATGGGTTCCCGTCCGGACCGAGTGGGTTTGTCCGGTGGTGCCTGCGCGGGGTTATGATCGACGGTGGACAGTCTTCACGGCTTCAATGACGTAACTTACCCCAAACCGGGTGCCATGGAATTGCATCCACATTTGTTGAGGAGATCGAGATGCAAAGTTCGCAACCGCCTGATGCCAAACACCTGTACTATCCCTTTGACTGTGCTAAGACTACACTTGGGCTAGTGACAGGGGGTCAAACCAATGAAAATAACGCAAATGAAAGGTACCTCTGACCCCACCTATTTTAGGTGGTGATCTTATTACAAAAAGATACGTCGCTCTCCTTACATCGCCAACGTGACTGCTTAGAGTAGATTGGCCAGCACGTATTGTTATTAGGTGCTCACGGGCGGCTGTCGTAGTCAACGCGAATGAAGCTATTGTCATCACACACGTTGAGCGCTTGGCTAGGGGGTAGTTGGGAATCCATAGGGATATCAAGAATGCATTGTATAAGGAATTGGGCGTGGTTTTTTCTAATCGCGCTCTATCTAGGTCACTCTCTTGTACTCAGCCGCGGCAGGGGATTGGTGTGGGGCGCCAAGCCCTGGTGTAGTCTTACCACAGTCAAAGGGATGGATCGCATGGGTTGCATCTCAAGATCGCACTAGACTACGTCACTTTGTTCATCAATTTCATCGCGTGTGGACAGCACTGCCGATTGTTTTAAGGTTAAGTGGTTTCGCCTTCGTTCCACGCCCCGAGTTCCAGATTATTTGCTATCAGGGAACCACTCCTGCAAGGCTAAGGACACTAATCAAAGAGACGTGTGGCGCTCCAATGCGGCATTCAAGACAATTTCCAGTGTGTCTTGTGAGGCAACACGTTCATTCGTCCTCGATGGCTCGCCACAATCTCCGGTGATACTACGAAGTCCGCGGTGGATCAGCCATCACCCCCAGCCTCGCAGAGCTGCGCCACTCTTTTTCTTTCTTCACTGCCATTCTTCTGTCCTCGACCAATCCACCGCCTTCAGCCACGTCTCCTGTCGCCCCCAAGCAAGGGTGCCTTCTTCCCCGCGAGACCGTAGCAGGTCATCGACGTGATGGGAAAAGGCTGATCTGTTATTTCTCGTCCATCAGGACACAGCCTTTTCTCTTTCTCGGGGGGCACACGGTGCAACCGTCTCGAGAAGCGCGGCCAGTCAGTTTCGTGACCTTGCCACAGACTTGATTGGCGACGGTGACCTTGGGACATGGGTCCTTGTAGCTGCTGAGGATATGACCGCACTCTTCGCACTTGATGATGCTCATCTGACACATCTTGTCGGTGATGTTGTTGCTGGTCTTGGGAAGAAAATCTGTGTTTTGCTTGGCTGTGTTGTGCTGTGAACTTTGTGCTTGACATTGCGTGGTGTTCTTGAGTTCTTATATGGAAGAGTTTGCCTTGGTTCTGCCATTCAATCATCCTCCATTGGCAATGAACCGTTGTTTGAGATCTTTACTCATTGTTGTTTGTGCTCTTCTGATTAAGTTATTCAGCAGCTTGGATGTTTCGTAGGTATTACTGACGGTAAATTGGGTCAGAGAACGGCTCGCCAACTGTTCATAGCCAATGTGGCGAATTGAATCATATCCGAGCGAAAGAGCGCATGAAGGATTCCCATTCTGGAGCTTCTCGGGCCTGCGATTTTCTTTACAACGCTGTAAAAAGCCAGATCGCGTACTGCAACGGGTGAGACCAGTGAATTACCAAAGCCTCCTTGGCAATAATTAACTGAAAAGCCGCTTGAAAGCAGAAGTAAGGACTCTCTTCTGAATCATCAAAACTTGCTTACACGTATTGGTCTTGCAGTCTAACCTGAGACTAGGGACCTAGGTACTGGAAGTTGGGTCAACTGAACAAGATAACTCACATCACAGTGCCCTGTGATTAGCACGTCTACGATCCAGCCCACCAAGATTAAAAGCATAATTGTATTCCCTTCTGAGCATTTTACTAATTTACCCGCCGGCGAGGAGTTTTATTTCTTGGTATATTTCTTCCGGGGAGAAACGGCAGTGATGCTCGCCTGGAAATCTGAATCTGTAGGTTGCGGCGCCAGGCTCATAAGACCTGATCTACCTCAAGCGCCGGATTCAATCTTTATTGGTCAAATACTTCATGATGTAGGAGGTTGTGGGAGATTTCACGGACATACCTTCCCAAAGAACTGTGAGTTTTCGGGGTTGCGATGAGACCACAACTCATCTATGTGGCTCTCATTCTGTTGTCATCATACGTCTCAAGCGATGATGGACTTCTCTCACAAAACACCAGTCTGAACGCGAAGAACAGGATAATTGCACGTTGGTCACTCCTGGTTAGCTTTGGCCACTAGGCTAATAGTGTGTAATTACGTCTCTTACCTGCATCACAAGCCTAGCTTAAAACACAGTGGCAGAGTGGTCTAATGCGTATGACTAGAAATCATATCTCTTCGGAGGCGTCTGTTCGAATCAGGCCTGTGTTGGCTAAACTTTACCTTTTGAGCTTTCCCGCGACAGACAAGCTATCATTTTCAAAGCTTTGCTTTTTTTTCGTGAGAAGGTGTAACCGATTCCATGCTTCTTGCTCCGGTCCAGGAACCGTCTAATGAACAAGTATTAAACAACTTCCAGCCCGTTGCGTAAGAACTGAGGCTTGAACAGAGAGCACACGACCTTGAAGTTAACAAGCGCTTGTAGACTCTTTCCCGTGACAAATTAAACTGTATTTTCGGATATCTCGGCATCAATGCGCTTGTAGGTGGGAGTTCGCGGTGGTGAAGTGCCGGGTGGAGACGGACGCTAGGTGGGCTGATCTAGTCGTATCCGTGCCGCGAGTCCCCCACCACCTCGCGAACAAGTCTTGTAGGTCAATTTTGTGGAATTGCGTTCCGTTTCGATGCCAAAGAAGAGATCCAATTCTTCTCTCTTTCCCCTTTGCCCAATCATCTTGGTTCGCATGTTTCCGCCCTACCTACTTCACAAGAGGGAGTCACCTGATGCCACTGGCTAAGACATATTAGGGTTACACGAGTGCGAGTCTATTTAGACTGTCAGCCATTGAAGCGGTCGAGCCCGTCGCCATTGATCACAGAAAGATTTGTGCCGTCCGCTTCAAGCATGAACCGTACCTCACGAACAGAAGAGCCGTTCGAGGGAGATGGGTACAACCAGAACCCCAACCCGCTCTCCAATGACCTGACGACCAACGAGGACCTCAACGGCATCGTCAATGCCAGAGAACTGAAGCGCGCCGACCAAGACAGGACGATTAGCGATTCGCCGCCAAGCGCCCCGGACAGATTCAGTCCGGATCCGGGCCTTGGCAGTCCAGGAACGACCTCCCCGCCGGCCAATGAAGTCGTCATTGGCCAACCCTCGGAAGAGGAGCCGGCACTGAACTTGGCCGCTCCTCTCCCGCTCCGCTCGCCATCTTGGGCGTCTCGCAACGGGTCCGCCCGCGAGAACGAAGATGGCGCCAACCCCCTCAAGCGGTTGAAGAATGCAATCCTCAAGTTCAGCTCTTTCATCGGGCCAGGATTCATGATCTCTGTCGCGTACAGTAAGCCGTCGATCACCTGCAGAGCACCCCGCAGATGCACTAACACGCCGTGTCTGCCGTCAAGTTGATCCCGGAAACTATGCTACAGACGTTGCTGCTGGAGCCACGTACCGTTTCAAGCTTCTTTTTATTGTTCTTCTCGCCAATATATTCGCCATTTTCCTCCAGAGCCTTTGCATCAAGCTTGGCACGGTCACCGGACTCAATCTCGCCGAGTCCTGTCGTGCATTCCTTCCGCGATGGCTGAACTACATTCTATATTTCTTTGCCGAGGTCGCCATCATTGCAACTGATATTGCAGAAGTATGCTGTCAACTGTTTTGGCGCCTCCAGAATGACGCCTGCCTGATGCTTTTGACGAACGCTCGAACGCTTACAATTTCTTTAGGTCATTGGCTTCGCTATCGGGCTGAACCTGCTCGCTCCCGCCGTCCCGTTAGTGGTTGGGTGCGCCATTTCAATCCTTGATGTCATGGTGATTCTCTTCTTTTACCGCCCTCACGGGTCCATGAAAGGATTGCAGGTTTTTGAGTTCTTCATTGTGGGCTTGGTCATCGCTGTCGTAGTTTGCTTCTGCTTCCAATTGTCGTTGATTGAGGACACCCCCGTTGGAGAAGTCTTCAAGGGGTACTTGCCATCACACGCAATTGTCGAGCAAAAAGGGTGCGTTCTTCTTACTTTGCGATTTCCCCCAATCTTCATTCACTTACGACGCAAAGTCTCTACCAAGCATGTGGCATTCTGGGTGCAACGGTGATGCCGCATAGCCTTTACCTTGGCTCGGGAATTGTCCAGCCTCGCCTCCGAGCTTACGACGAGAAACATGGTCTTCTGCCTCCCGACGTCCCGGAGCCGTCCATAAGCGAGCAAGGCATTGGTAAGGGGTTTTATGTCCCGTCCCTCAGAGCCATACGGTACTCGATCAAGGTTTCGACGGCCGAGCTGGCCATTGCTCTGTTCACATTCGCGTTATTCGTCAACTCAGCCATCCTGATCGTCTCTGGAGTTTCTCTGTACGAAAACCCCGATGCCCCTGACGCGGATATTTTCAGTATCCACAAACTGCTCTCGGAATCCATCTCTCCCGCTGCCGGCACCATCTTCGCCCTCGCACTACTACTCTCTGGTATTTCGGCCGGGATAGTATGCACTATTTCTGGGCAGATGGTTAGCGAAGGAGCTTTAAACTGGAGACTTCGGCCCTGGTTGCGCCGTCTTGTGACCAGAAGTATCAGCATCACGCCCAGCATCGTCATTGCTGGAGCGGTGGGGCGAACTGGTCTAAGCGAGGCACTCAATGCATCACAAGTGGTACTGAGCGTTGTTCTGCCGTTTGTCACGGCTCCCCTGATTTACTTCACGTGTCGCGAAAAGTACATGACGGTTCGGGCGGGCCGGGCTCACTTCAATCTCATCGAACAACACGCGAGGGTGGGCAACCCGATGTCTGTGGAGACGGGGAGTGTGGACGACGGGAATGTTAAAATGGCCAATTCGTGGTATACCACCGTTATTGCGGTTTTGGTCTGGGTCACCATGGCCGGGATGAATGTGGCCAACCTTGTCCTTCTGGGAAGGGGTGAGTAAATATGAGACTTGCAGGGAGCTCGGTGAAGAGCATCCCTGACATCCCAGATTTTGAGGCGAGAGCGTTTCAGAGTCAGTAGAGTGTTTTCCTTCGTCACATTCTTTTCACAGTTTTATCCCTTACATGGGATGACTGCCTGCGGAATTACCCACTTGCGGTAATATCCAAGATGCACAGTTTAGACTAGAGATTCATTCTCAATTCAACACAAGTATGTACTACCCGTCTGAGGCGCAACCCTTAAGACTTAACAATAAAATATTAAATCAGAAGATTAGTGTCACAACTTGTAGTTTGAGGCCATGATGGTATCTTGATATATGCTCTTCTGGATATACGATCTGGAATCATGTCTCATGATGAAACTTTAACGATGACTGCTTAGGTATGCTGATGTAGCACTTCTATGATTTAGTCGATTGGTACTTAGACTACAGTTAAAGTAGTTTCGCAATTCCTATGTAATATTATAGAGAGTATGATCTTCATGCGGTCTGACATGCCACTCCTATCAAGAAAATTTCTCGTTATACAAATCGATGTCAGTGGTGTCAGTCCTCTAACTCTTAATCTCTTTCATTCTGACAATCATGTACATCTGGATCACTCGTTGTACGTACTAAAAGAAAACGAAATCCTCGCACATTGCAATCTAAAAGATGCCTTTTCAGCCTCTTTCTTTAAAGCTGTATTAAACGCCTCCCAATTGGGCGAGATATGTTCCGTATTCCTCCACGGCCAATATAAAACCGTCAAGGGGCCTCGAAACTCTTCACTTTGGATAAATGTGGCGCCTCCGGGATTTTCTTTGCTGGGAGAGAAAGCAAACTCGTGTTTTCCGACTAGAAGCCCCCATATACTGGAGGCTGTAGTTTTTCTGTGTATGAGATGCCCGACTAATTGCCCAAGGGCTCCTCGATCCTTGTAGTCGCGCACATCATCTCCGTTGTCTGTCATGTTCAACTCGACGGCCCCGAATCGTCCGACTTCAACCAATGAATGCTCGCCGCGACAGCCACGAACAGCCACCGAGGAATCAGATTACACCGACCGCGCCCAAAGTGGAAGCGAAAAAAGAGCGAGAGGGGCTTGTGGGCCCACTTTTGCGGCCGCCACAGACACACTCGCGCGCATCTCGGCCGCCTCGGTCAACTTTCGGGCGCCTCAATTGCTCATGGCCTGGAGCGCTCCGTAGATATATAAACAGAACGATGGCCGGCTTCTTTGACGAGGGGGGATAAACACAAACAGCTCTAAGCATCTTAGTCTTAACTGCAATTTCCCCATCTGCCTTCTGTTCTGTTTTGGACAGATGAATCTCAACTTCCACCACCAACACCAGCCACACACACACCACCACTTATTAAACACCATGTCGACCAAGACCGTCGCATTCTTTGGCGCCAGCACCGGCGTTGGCCTTTCAGCCCTCAAACACACCCTCGCCGCAGGCCACAAGTGCGTCGCCCTCTGCCGCACGCCCTCGAAGCTCACCGACATCATCTCGCCCGAGGCCACCCCCAACCTGCAAGTCGTCCAGGGCAACGCGCACGACACGGCCGCCGTGGCCCGGTGCCTCAAGAAAGACGACGGCACAATCGTCGACGAGGTCGTCTCGACCATCGGCGGCAAGCCCGTGCTGTCCAAGCTGAGCATCGACGACCCGCTGGTCTGCAGGAAAGGCATGGCCACGCTGCTCGAGGCTCTGGCGCAACTCCGCCGCGACGGCGCGACGGGACGGCCCTTGATCGTCGTCTGCAGCACCACCGGCATGTCTCGCTTCGGCCGTGACGTGCCCGTGCTGACGATTCCGCTGTACCATTTCATGCTCAAGGTGCCGCACGAAGACAAGAAGATCATGGAGGATAGCCTGGCCGAGAGCGGCGAGGACTTCACCATTGTCCGCGCCAGCTTGTTAGTCGACGGCGCGACAGACAAGCCCATCCGGGTCGGGGTCGAGGACCCGAAGACTGGACGGGAGTCAAATGCCATTGGCTACACTATTTCCAGGGAAGATGTGGGGAGGTGGATGGCGGATAATCTTCTGCTGAAGAGGGAGGCAAAGTATGTCAAGAAAATCGCAAGTATTACTTACTGAAGAGGATCTTGTTTATGCATCATCGGGTGGTCGGATCCACTGGTATGGCAGCAGCAAATGCAACAGTACTGAATGTAATTAATGACACAAATAATGTACCTTTTTTTTTATAGCTTGGAAGTAGTACCTTGCTACCTGTTCAATAGCTATGTCTTCGAAACTTTCCTCTCTTTCTTGTCTTGAGAGATTCCCATGTAACGACCGACGCATCCAGCTTATCGATGAACCAAGTGCTGGCTCGTCCGAATATAGTGAAGAGCCAAACGGGACTAGTGAGCGCACCACTATTAGACGTCGCTTTAACATTTAACAAGAAAGATCCAAGTATACACCCGAAGATTGAAATGGCATCTGAAATTTGATTTCTATCTAGGTGAAAATCATTTTGCTTCATACCCAGCCGGCTTTGTTTAATCCGAACTGGTATGTATTGGTCCGAGGATCGTAGAACTCAACAGATGAAGCCATCGGTACGTGTATAGAACCGGGCTATAAGGTTCTCAATGCTTGGATATGTTAACGGCCTTCCTGATCTTACTCCCAAAGCCAGACTGGATGCCTCGAATAAGCTGCCTGCCTGCGCGAAAGAAGCATCAAGCACGGCCACACCGCAAAGCAATCTCAAGAGCCGAGAGCGGACCAACTTCTCTACCTGTCAAGCTCCAGCATGTCACAGACGCCACCTCCGACCAGTGTCGCGGCCGGCTCGGCGTCGGCCTCCGAGAAACCCGCAACGTCGTCGGCATCGGCCCCGGCGTCCAAGCCGCGCAGCTGCGTCGTGTGCCGCAGTCGCAAAGTGCGCTGCGACAAGCAGTCGCCGTGCTCCAACTGCCGCCGCGCCAACATCGCCTGCGTCGTCCCGGCGAACGACCGCCCTCCGAAATGGGCCCGCCGCCTTGAGCGCGTCACTGACAATGCGGCAAAAGCGCCGCAAGATGTCGACCCTGCGGCCGGCCAGGTCATGGAGAGGCTGCGGAATCTCGAGGATCTCGTCAAGCAGCTCAGTAGCCAGCTTGAGCAGGCGAGTGCGACGGCGAGCTCGGCGGCGGGTGGCTCGTCTGGGGTCAACTCTCCCGAAACGTCGACGCACGACGCGGATCAACATATGAGCACGTCGTCGCCTACGAACGTCATAGATGTGCAAAAACATTTTGGACGACTGGTGCTCCAAGACACGAGTCGAAGCCGTTATGTCGGAAGCGGCTTTTGGTCCCGTGTCAGCGACGAGGTTTGTCCATGACTTGACTGTTTCGTCAACTCATTCAAGCACGTAACTGACCACTCAGCTTGACGAACTGAAGATGAATACTCGAGGACTGGCAAGCGACGATTCTGATACCTCAGAGGACGATGAACCACCTGGGAAAACGCCATCAACCCAAGAACTCGGGCGAACGCCTTCCGAGCGACATGGATTCTTGTTCGGTCACAACCTGGGTGGCTCTGCGCCCGACCTACGCGAGTTTCGCCCATTGCCATCCCAGATTCCTTTCCTCCTGGACGTATTCTCCGAGAGCGTGAACTTCAGCCTACAGGTAGTCCACATGCCAAGCGTCACCAAAATGATGCGTGGGATGCGCGGTAGCGACATGTCGAGTCTCACGCCGGCTAACGAGGCTTTGGTGTTCTCAATTTACTACGCAGCCGTTACCTCCATGGAGGAAGATGATGTAAGTGACGATTGGTGCTTGGTCAAGCTCCTTAAAGATGATGTGAACACAGACTGACCTTTCGATGCGTCTAGGTGATGACCAACTTTGGCTCTACGAAAGCAGAGCTTAATCTCAAGTATCGTCTTGGTCTAGAGCATGCCCTGGCCAAGGCCGACTTCCTCAACGTCCCCGATATCGTGCTGGTTCAAGCATACACCATCTTTCTATTTCTCGCCCGCCGCCATGACAGCCCAAGGTTCGTCTGGATGATGACGGGTCTTGTCATCAGGATGGCCCAAGCCATCGGACTGCAACGGGACCCTTCGCACTTCGAGAACCTATCCATTTTCGAAGCCGAGATCCGACGAAGAGTCTGGTGGGTGCTCTGCACGTTGGACGTCCGGACCTCAGAGGATCAGGGAGCGGACTTCATAATCGCAAGCAACAGCTTCGATACAAAACTCCCTCTGAACATTAACGATGCAGATATCCGTCCTGAGACCAGTGAGCTGCCAGCAGAGCGCAAAGCCATCACCGACATGTCACTTCCACTCGTTTTGTTTGAGCTGTGCGACCTCACGAGACAGATGATGGCCCCGGCGGTCAGAGGCGGTGGCCGAAGTTTGGAAGAACAGAGTGGACTGCTGGACCGTTTCTACGAGAAGCTTGAACGAGGGTACTTGCAGTATACGACCGAACCCGAGGACATCGCTTACTGGGTACTGGTCACTTCCAGCCGCCTCGTCATAGCCAAGTTTACCCTCTTTATATACCTTCCGACGCTCTTCTCCTCGCCGAGCGACGAGTTCTCGGGCGAGGTCCGGAACAAGCTCTTCATCGCGGCCTTGGAGGTGGCAGAGTTCAACCACGCCCTCAACGCCGAGCAACGATGCCGCCATTGGCGCTGGATCTTCCAAACCTACACCCACTGGTACGCCATCGTCTACCTCCTGATCGAGGTGTGTCGCCGCCAGTGGTCGCCGATGGTCGAGCGGGCCTGGGTCGCGCTTCACAGCAGCTGGCTGATCCCGGCCCAGCCCAACATGGACAAGAACTTACAGATCTGGGTTCCGCTGCGGAAGCTGATGGCGAAGGCGCGTAGGCATCGCCAGACAGAGCTGGAGCGGTTGCAGGGCGATGTGGCAGCTATTGAAGAGTTGGGGATGAGTGACCGCAACATACCTGCCCCAGCTAGCTCTGGACCGTTTCCGCCTGGGAAAGGTGAAGAAGAGCTCTTTCGCGAGCATTGGCGTAGTCTTGTCGGCATTCCAGCGGAGTCAGACAGTCGAAAACAGCTCTCTGGGATGTCTGGAGGAGATACTTCCCGACAGCAGAACCTCGTGGCTGATCCTGCGTACGCACAGCACGAGACGTGGTCCAACATGACTTCTACGGACCCCAAGGCCAAGACTACACAGACTCAGAGCAGGCTAGTCATCGAACAATCTGAGGAGTCGTCCTTTAGCACACCGCTCACAGTCCCGGCGGACTGGTCAGGTAGCCAGTCGACGGGACCAGGCTTCGCGCCGTGGCTCTGGGCGGATGCGGACCCGACGTTTGACGTTTTCGCGGGCACGGATGTGAGTATGGATTTAGACGGAGATGCAGATGGAGATGTCAACTGGAATACGTGGTTAGAATCCATCGCGGACGCAGGTCAAGCTGGATGACCGAGCGGACAGAGAGAACACACACCGGGTCATATCCACTTTAGCTTACCCAGTCAACCAATACAGCGAAGACTGATATGAGACAGTTGACACTTCACACACGGGACCACTGTGAATGACGATCCGACGGAGTGGTATTCCCAATAAATACCTTCACGGTATGCACTCCGTCCATCCGCTTTCCGCACGCAGGGATGCCCCCTACACCAGCCAGCCGAATGCAACGTGCGCTACCAACACACGCCAATGAAGTATCACCAACGCCGCCTGCGAGGATCCACCCGTGACCGTTTGCGACTCCTCAGATCAGACCACTTTTGCACCTTTTGGCTGGCCTCGGACCGAGCGGGCATGTGAGCACGCGGTCTTTCCCGGTACCGGAGACAAAACACCGAGTCATGTCGTGAAACCTTGTCCCTTTTTCCTATTGCAATCTTTCCCATGTAACCTCATTCATTGCTTTTGTTTTTATTTCCTCACAGAGATCGAAAGTCCTCATACCGTCTGCCCTTCTGCTCCGTGACGCTTCTTGCCATCGTCCCATCCATCCCGTGGTTGAACTACCCCCTCCCCTCCCTTGCTGTCCCGCCACACCACCCAGCCCGACGTCAGTGAGCTGAGTGAGCGAGCAGTGAGCAGTTAAGCGCCGGGGGTCTTTTCTCGCACACCGGCAGCACCTGGGAAAGGCATCTCAACCACCAACCTCTCTGCGGGATTATTACTCAAGCCGCCCAAGTCACCATGCAAATCACGCGGGCCATCTCTGTAACCAACTTCATGGTGGCCAGCTCCGCGCTGTGTTTCCAGGTGTTCGTGCTATACCCGTGGCACAAGGAGCTGGACAACGGGTTCGAGGACCTCAAGAAGGAGCACCTGAAGGTCCTCGACGCCGTGGGCACCAAGCTGAGCGACCAAGAGAAGTCGACCTTGTCCGCCAAGCTAAACGAGCTGAAGAGTAAAAGCTCCAGCCGGTGGTGGTGGTCCTAAATATCCTCGCCACATCACCTCGGACCCGATGGCCTTGGTTTGAAGAATGCCCTCGAAACGGTTCGCTTCCCTCTTTGATGGTATACTGCACGTTTTTACAACGAGAGCTAATCTGAGGCTTGAGATTATTCAGGCAATAAACATGAGCAGCAATGCCCAGAGCAGGTGGACAGTCATGCAGCTGGCACTCGAGACATGTCGCTTCTCACGACAGGTGTCAAGCTAGACCGTTATCTACAACACCTTGTACTATTCTCTTTCACTGACATTCAATACGACTAAGATAATAACATGGAAATTCTATACCTCATGTTGCATTCATCTTCGCTTAATAATGCTCGGGTAAATCTAGTCTAAACATCTTCCCTTCGGCTTCAAAGAAGCCGCCTGTTGACCAGCCATCTCACCTAGAAGACTGACCAACCTTGTATGAAGTGCTCTGTGATGTTCTATATATATCCCATCGCCAAGGCGTAACACATCTTCACTTAATGTCCGAGCCAGTCGAGAAGCGTCCCAAATGGGAAGTCCTTAGGCACGGAACACGCCATGGACAAGGGCCCCAGCATCTACTAGCTCGGGCTCTAGATGTCAAGCCCACCTGGATGATGCTGCATGGTATGAGCCGTCTGAAAGCAGCTTCACTGGGTTACTTAGTCGGAGCAAGCCATTTTGTTCCAGTATAGCCCTAGGCAGGTAGCGTAATAAACCTCTAGCCTTGCTCAAACAAATCAGTGAGGTACTAAGGAAGATGGAGAACACATACATATGCACGAGAGTCAAACATCATGAAGTGGGGCAGTTCATGTAACTCCGATTCTCTGCATCTTAGGCCGGGCCATCCTCGATCCGAGGGTGATTAATTATAGTTATACCGTGAGCTAAAGTTGACTTCATCCGACTCCCGTCGCAACACCCTCCCATTTACTCAGAAAGCTGGATCACTCCATGAACTTTCCAAGTCGCAGTAACCAAGGTCTGATCAGTTCTCAGTTCATCTTTGTCCGTGGCTTCTCTTGATCTCTTCTCTTTTCCTCAAATCCCTGGCTGCTTCTTGATTGTCACCGCTGTGAGGAATGGATAGCCAGGCGTACTGGCTTTAACCGAGGTTTCTGTAACCGGGCTATTGAAGGGCCATGAGTTTGCCTGCGCTACACCCGGGCTTTGAGAACTATTTTCAGTCAAGTCCATCTATGCCCGTGAATAGTTTTCAGGGAGATTCTAGATCCAATGTTCCTTAATATTGAGACTTGTCCGCTTGGCGTGCACCAGCAAACGTGTGCGTTTCATGCGATTTCTGTTCTATTTACATTCAGGCTTTAGACAGCCTTTTCGCCCGAGCCGTACAATACACTATTATTCATGTAAGAAGAATGATTGGCGTATATATGTATATTCGCAGTGTAGCATTGATAGCAGCAGATATGAAGCCCTGAAATAACTAAGGCAAAAGAGTCCGCATTGGGTGTAGTTTGAATCAGACTTAATGCTCATTCAGGCTGTTATTTATACATTGTACACATCATGAAAATATTGTGCGGCTTATCTACGGCTAATACTCTGCTCTAACTGCCTATACATCATGAATGGTAGTATTCATAGGTGGTCCCGTTCGTGTTGAATCGTTTCACAGCATCGCGCAGCGATCCCCACCATTCGAAGACGAAGCTATCGAAGAGAAGCAGTCTACTACTACTTTAGACGATGTTTTCAAAAATCGGATTCGCATAGAAATACAACACTCACGTATAGAGCAGTGCGTCACACAGCCCTCTCTTTGGGCCCTTCCATCTAGGTAATGGGCACTCATCGACGTTGAATTTATCTAGAAAAGTGCAGGACATCTGTTAGTAGAGCCCTCTCTTCTTGGAATTGTTGACACATCTCGGCACCGTCCTACGCAGCCGCTTGCTTGAACCGGCTCACCAAATTATTGCAAGTATCTATCTCATAGAAACGCATTGACATTTGGAGGTACGTATATACATCAAACCTTCTATAGATGTAGATTGGTAGTAGTAGTGTGAGACTCGCGCGATTTGCACTTACGCGGCTCGCGTTCTCGCGAAGTAAGGTACAGCCTCCAAGCCGGCATAGATATGACGACATTCTAGTTAAATTACTGACCCAAGTGGCCGGAGACAATAATACTGGCTTGAAACTAGGTTGACGAAGGAGGAAATTTGCTCGAGTTCATCCTGTAGGTGAAGAAAACTGGATACATTAAGAAAGGCTGAAATATGGGCTTGCCTTAGATGGAGAGGATCAGGAGAGGCATATGGCAACCCCTTCACTACTATACTTACGGGCGTGCCGACAAGAAGCGACCCTCCAAAGCAGTGCACACCAATCCTTTCTTTTCTTCGCTTCTTTCTCATACCGCTCTGAAATTTCATGTTTAATCATGTAAGAAGCCTGCCCACTCACGATTTGTATCCTCCTGAGCAGTCGTTTCTGCTACCCGAAATTACACTCTAGTTTGAACGTTGAGTACCTAACCTCAAATAACACAGATACATGATCCACGCTCACTCATTTTAAGAAGGCTTCTGACGCTTCTTAGCACTCCAAAGAGCAGGACTGAGAACAAATCAGTTTTACACAAATGACTTCGTGTTTGGTAGCCTATATTACTCTCAATAGATTTCAAGTAGCATTCAGCACTCAAGCGAAATATCTAGGCTTCTATCTTAACATCGTATACGCTGTAGTCATATTAACTCGTCTTACGTTTATTGCGAATGGACTAAGCTTATCTTAACCACATACTTCTACGATTATGCTTGACAAAGAGAGGCAACGCTCGTTATTAGGTCTTAGAAACGATGAACCTTAGCGTTGCCTCTGCCTGCTTTATTCCAAGGCTATAAATATCACACGACCAACGAGGGGATGGTTTATTTAATCTGAACTTCATAAACCTCGGATTGAATTTTAATGGATAATATATCGTAAATTTCTAGGCTGCAACTTCTTGTCACATATTTCGATCCACCATGCTTTTGCGGGCATCCATTGCTGCCTAATATCCCTCTCAGCCCATGATGACATCGCAATTCTCGTTCCCATGCTACGCCTCTTCAAAAAGTATATAATACCACAGTCACTCTCATCCAATATTTTATTTCTCTTCTTCCCTATAAACAACACTTCCTGCTTCCGAGTTCCCCAGCTCAAGAATTGTGGAGCTCAACACGGAAGTGGGTAAAGGTGTCTCCCAGGCCATGGGAGAGCGCAATTTTTGATCTCAAACACATTTTTATTGTGTTGCCTTGCTATATGCTGGGCCACGAAGAAGGTGAATTCTTGACGGGTGTGGTGTCTCTGGAGGCGCGTCTTTGAGTATCCTGCCGTGGTACACTAGACGCTGGAGGCAGGTGTTAGGAAGCGAGCATACTATGACACTTCTAACACGACGCAATTAAGTTTATTTTACTATAGTCCTGTTGACTGGGACATGGTTCTGTCGAGGTAAATGGAGCGTTTCACTACGAGGCTGCAGTGGTGGCAGGGGGTAAGGAGATCTCAAACACTTCACTTTCTTGTTCAAAATAAGTAGTCAAATAGATGACCAATAAGAATTGAATTCAGAATAGACCAGTTCAAGCCCGCAACCCCGTACCTAGAATGATTCAATACTTGCTTTGTCTAACCCTTTGGTCATTGACGA
Source organism: Neonectria magnoliae (assembly GCA_037954305.1). Lineage (NCBI taxonomy): Eukaryota > Fungi > Ascomycota > Sordariomycetes > Hypocreales > Nectriaceae > Neonectria > Neonectria magnoliae. The sequence continues at coordinate 450,141 of JAZAVK010000001.1, read as the reverse complement.
CCCAACAGCGATGCCTAGAACACAACGCCTTGCATCGAGTCGAGATTCTTCAGTTTAATGTTCTTGATCATCATGACAAACACAATACTGAGGCCCATGATAGCTGTGCCGGCAATCAACATGTTTCTCTGCGCTACCGCGTAACCATGGATGATAGCATCGCGTGTCGCTGAACCAACAGGATAGCTCAGTTGGATGTCCAGAGACTCATAGATTTCGTACCACTTCGACTTCGTAGACTCTGGAAGGTATTCTTGCAGTTTTCCCGGTAGAGTATTAGTCCAGATGGCACCGGAGATGCTGTTGCCCACGGCGCCGCCCATGTTACCGAAGAGGCTCAGCAGAGCGAGCATTGCTGCGTAATCCTCGTGCTTGGATGCTGCCATGACAGAAATCTGCGAGAGCAGGATAATGGCGCCACCCCCGAGACTCATGAAGATTTCGCACATGACGATGAAGCCAACACTCTTGCCGGGCGATCGGAAATAGATCATAAGCCCCACGGCCAGCATGTACAACGGCACGGCACAGAGCAGAATCCACTTGAAGCGGCCGGTGTAGCGCATGAGGAACCCAACACCGAAGAGCCAAACCGCCGAGACCATGTCGAATATCGAGTTGATGTAACCCGCTTCTGTGAGCGATGTCTCATAGACAACCTGCAAGTATGAGGTAAAGTAGCTGTTCCAACAATAATAGGCAATTTGGTAGGTCATGTCCATCAGACAGGCACCAATGATCGTACAGTTGGCCAATAGATGATAGGGGATGAACGGCTTGGGCGCGAAGAAACGCTCGTAGATGGTAAACACTAGGACCAGGACGCCGCCGAGGACAATCATGGTGATGGTGGAAGCGGAGCGCCATTGTTCAGGTTGCGATGTGGCGAGGGTAAGCGGAAGCAGCAATAGAGAAAAGCCTGCAATAAGTAGAAAGATCCCAATTACTAGAGTAATTACCGATAATTAGCTGTTGTTCTGATGCTGGTAGGAGGCAAAACTTACCATCAAATTCCACAAAGTAATACCTGAAGCCCTCCATCCAGCTTCGAGTTGAGGTCGTCTTTTTCACAACATGGTTCTCCATTGCCTTTCTCCTTGCCAGATTCCATGTAACAATAAGGGGTGTTGCAACAACCGGCAATATTATCGCAACCGTGCCGTACGCCCATCGCCAGTTTGACTCGTGGAACTGGTTCGCGAGTGGAGACCCTGCAAACGCAGTGATGATATTCGGGGACGAGGTAAAGGCGAAGGCGAGGCCTCGGTTCCGCATAGAAGACGTGTCGGACGTTAGAACATCGACGGAGAAAATGACACCAGTGAACCCAACGGAGTAGAAAACCTGCGAAGCATGTCAGAGGTCTGGGAGGAAGTTTAGCTATAATGAACTGACCCGCGCGGCACAGTAGGTGGCAATGTCGTTGCAAGATGCCATTACGATCAACCCGATCATCGCGATAGTCATCATTAAAGTGAAGCCGACTGTGCGATCCCAAATATTGAGTATCTTGGCCACGGGCATGGTACAAGCTGCGCTCATGATACTAGTCATGGTAGCAATGACGGTGAGGAGCGAGTGCCCTTCAAAGTCGCTGGTGATGTAGGGCGCGAGATTGGATGTGAGATTGGACTGAAGGGCTTGTACAAAGTATATGAGCCACATGCTTTATACGTGTCAGCAAAGAGGGAAGCTGTTGTCTCTTTTTCAGTGTATGGTTGCTCACCAGCTGAAGATGATGATCAACGACTTCTTCGTCCAAGATAGAGTAACTGCCTCAGCCAAGCGTACTCCTTCTTGAACCTTCTGACCTTCGTCTTTCAGATGGTCTTCGATATCCAAAGGAACGACCGGGTCGCCCACTGGCGCTATTCTGTCTGTCATGTCGAACCTGGACTGCCGAAAGATCTTCGTGATGTAAGCTAGAAATCTCACGACAGTTGGTCAACCTCTATTTTGATCTCCCCCTAAACAGGAGGACCACGACGACTTAAGTAGAGAGCTACCCACGCTCGTATTAGTCACTAATTTATGGACCCTGGAGCCATGGCTGCATCGTTCGTCCGAAGCGTGGGGTACTGTTCGTCATTCAGGGTCCAACTTGATCTGGTCATACCATCAGATAAGATAATCTCATGGAATTGTGCATAACTAGTGTACGGAATAGAGGAGCGCGTGGGTGCTCGGAGTCCGGGTCCCGCGCAAGCCGCTCCGCTGGCGTATCCAAGATCGGCTTCCTGGTTTCCCATGTCGTCGATCACCGATGAATGCCCGGAGTGTGATATGATGGCAATCGAGTTCATATGGTGAAACTCTGATTTTCGTAAAGAGAGTCATCTCTATTCGAGTTTCGAATTTGACTGATGACCTGCTGTTGTTTTTGTCCCAAGCAACTTAGCAAATGTAAACTACAATCTAACCCTTCTTCGTCGTAAACGTTACGGCTAACCGGCAGCCGTTGAGGCCCACTCAAAGCTCATCTAGCCGAAGGAGCGAATAGAAAGGCAGCAAATACACCCTTTCTACCTTCATCCTAATGCCTAGCAAACCGCGGGGGAGAAAAGTGGGTTTTCTATAGGGTTAACAGCAGCAGCATTATTATTTGACGCGTGGCTGAGAGTCGTACTCGAAAAACGACGCTCCTACTGTTACCAGGGGTGATTATTTGTCATAGATTTATCACAGTAATATGTGAGGAACAAGAGTGCTCATATAATTTACGAGTTTAAAACTATCAATCCATCAGTTCCAACAGACCTCGTTGTACGACGTGTCGGTCTCCCATGTGTCTTCAATCAACCAGTTTCTATTGGTGTGCTGTCCACAAACAAGATCGAATAGCGATATTATACACGTTCCTTTCATGGTGCCTGTCGGATTTGGACACGCAACCAGTAGTTGCTGAATATCCGCATAACCCTTTTTAATAGTAACAAGCTGCTTCTTGTGTCATGAAACCAAGCCGGCAAGTCGTGGATAGAGAAAATTCTACATTTCGTACTGTTCGGCCATGTACCATTGGATCTTTGCATTATCGAGAAATCTCGAGAGCTGAAGAAACTCGGTCGCGTTCTCTCCATCTGGCATTTGCTTCTTTGCTTGCTCGAGAGATACGATCCATCGCTCGGATACTTGGTTAGCCATTGTCGCTTCCCATTCTTTTTTATTCTGCCTCCCACGCCTCTAGGTCTTCGTCAACGCTGGACGAGGTTTTCATGTATGAATCGGCCAACCTTTTCAATTGTGAGGAAGTGCCTATATCGATGGTTGGGTATGGCTGTATTGCCTCTTTGGTTTTGCCTGGCATTGTAGCTAGTAGCGCAATTGGACCCCCACCTCTGGAAGACTGGATTTTCTACCGGAGAAGTGCTACATATAGAGATTGTACTTCAGGAGACCGTATTTGGGATACATTGGGATGTCCCGTTCTAGTGAAGTGGCCCAGCCAGGCAACCATATGAGAGTCTCCAACAGAGTCAACAACTACGTTTGAACCTTGCATCGACAAACTCAATGTCATCCCGGCTAAGTTAGCTCGGCGTGAAGAAGTTCGTGGTGGGTGAGGTCGCTTGTACAGCCTCCTAAGCCATGTGACCGAGGAGGGCGGTAGACATGTCGTACGTGGTGAAGAGAATTGGTGGTGCATTCGCCTTGTCTTTTTGATGGCAAATACAGCAGCCATTTTATTAGTCAGCGTCTTCTTATTCTCTAAGTATTTCTGTCTTATCCCGAGCTATGATACCCAAGTCTTCGTGCACAGCCTCTGACGGTAGTCCATTTCGCCACGCGGGTACCTTCCAGTAGTATCTAAGCCTTAACCCCCAGGACCACACGGTTTGGTTCCAGGAAAGACTCTCGCACGGTTTGAAGACGGGAGGTTCTCGTTTTACTGTTGCAAGCTCCATTTGAATAAATTAAGTGTGGCAATGCATGAAACTTGGACTTTAGAGTAGATACCACAAGCGAGGGTATTTGATTTACAATGGATTAGGTAGCGCGCTGAGCATTCGAATTCATCAACAAATGTTCATCAGGTGTTGGAGGCCGTCAGAAAACGCATGTGGTACCTGATACCTCTTTAGAAGTAGGTATGTACGCTATAACTAGTCTGAGGCTTTAGATAGTCTTATCGTAGAGTGATTCAAAGATGAGAACTTGAAAATTGAGCGTTGGAAAAATAACGACACTATTTAGAACAAGAAGATGTGTAACTATGGTTTGGTTGACTTAGACGTAGCACACTACATATGTTCAGTCCTTGGTGTTTTGTAGAATGTTGTGATCGGAGCCGAGGTCAAGCTCAGAGAGGTACAAATTCCCCGAGAGAAGTTCAGAAGAGCCACGTCAATGAATGGGTGGTTGAAGACTTGGAATCAGGATCACGCCCAGCCGGCGGGCATATTGCCGCGGGCCGCCGTTCAAGTCGATAAGTGTGGCTCAGCAAAGTAATCTACGGCACTTAACAACCAAGAAACAAGCAAAAGGGAAGTAAGTTAAATATTTGCATCTCATACCTACATTCCAAGACGCCGTGTCGCTGTTGTTGAAGGTGCATCGTCAACTGTTGATGGAGAAACCTGGCGAGGGCGCGAGTCATGTATTGTTCTGTCTATTAGGTAGTGTTAACGGAACTTCGGATCGCGTACCTAGTTCCCGTAGCGGAGTGGTTACCGCGTGACTCTTATAATTCAATGATCGGTTGATTTATGGTGTAATGTCAAGGTCCGGGGTTCGAAACCCCGCGGGAACACACGTTCTTTTTTTTTGCCATTCAAACGAATTAATAATAGTCCTTCATTCTCTGATCGGTTCTTTGAGTGACTGATACTTTTGTTCTGTTGATTTTGGTCTCTATGGTTGACGACGCTCGTACCCCCTGGCTGCTTGCTCTCTGTTTAGGTCTTGATTATCCTCAGATCATATACCCACTAATTGCACAACTCAAATGTGAGGACTAACCAAGGTTAACAACACTGGCTTCATATGGAACACAGTGCCTTCAAATATAACTTGCTACAATTTCTATGAAACTTCATCTACTGACAGATATCATCAAACAGTTTTTTTTTTTCATGCTTTCATCATCCATCCTTCCATATACATCCGTAAAATGAACCAGTCCCAAATAAACACCTTTCAATGAACGACCCTATCCCATCAACATACCTAGCCAACCCACTTGCGCGCATTCAGGAACAGCTGAAACCAAGGTCCAAAGTGACCCCACTCCGCAAGCTGATCTTCGGGTTTCCACGATCCGACATCAGCCATGACAGTTCGCTCCGGATGAGGCATCATGGCCACAACACGGCCATCCTTGCTCTTCACGCCGGCGATACCCTGAGGGCTACCGTTGGGGTTGGCGGGGTACTTCTCAGTGACATGTCCGTAGTTGTCGACATAGCGAAGGGGGAGAAGTTCATCGTCATTGACAGACTGCAGGTCACTATCCGAGGAGAACTCAGCTCGGCCTTCGCCGTGAGATACGACGATAGGGAGCGAGGAACCGCTCATGCCAGAGAAGAAGACGGAGTTAGCTGACTTGTCATGGACAGTCACCATGGTGTATCTGCCCTCGAATTGAGAACTCGCGTTTTCAACTTTATCACAGAGTCAGTAATTGATCATCAATGCTGTAACAAGTGAGAAAAAAAGACGTACCAAAGGTGGGCCAGTGCTCAGCTCCAGGGATTAACTCCTTGACTGTAGCACCCGTAGTTAGCTATTACTCTTGTACCAAAGGGCTGGGGGATAACCATACGTCTGGTAAGCATCTGACAACCGTTGCAGACACCGAATGAGAATGTGTCAGGTCGCTTGAAGAAGGCCTCGAAGGTCCTTCGTGCGCCATCGTGCATAAGGATGGACTGAGCCCATCCATTGCCGGCACCAAGAACATCACTAAGACACAACTATCAATACTTGCAACTTGCATCGAACTAGGCGTCTCGGTGACATCTTACCCGTATGAGAAGCCACCACAAGCAGCCAAGCCACGGAAACCATCCAAGGAAAATCCGTCCAAGATATCGGACATATGGACATCCACAGCATCGAAGCCCGCAGCTCGGAAAGCAAAGGCCATTTCGGCGTGGCCGTTGACACCCTGCTCTCTCAGAATAGCGACTATTTTCGCGCGCATTAGCGAAGGTTGATCAACTGAATTACTAGAAATCGCTTACCTCTAGGTTTGAAGACAAGACTCTTTAGGCTAATCATCGCTGGTAGGCTAACATCTGCAGGGTCAAACTTCAACTTGAAATGAAGACCGGGGTCCTTTAGGTCGCTAATGGAATCGAATTCGGATTGGGCGCAAGCTGGGTCGTCACGAAGCTTTTGCATTTCGTAGGATGTGCTCGACCACCATTGTTGCATCTGGACTCGGTCGAGGTCGACGACCGTCTTAGTCTTATATTTGACGAGAAGAGACTGTTTAGACGTAGGTCTGACGTAGCCGATCGTCCTTATCAAGCCATGAGGAGGACCGCAAGTAGCAAAGCATCGTTTGAATCTGATTTCGTCGCCTCGGCGAATCTGGAACACGGCGCCGAGCTCTTCGTTGAACAGAGTATCGAGAACCTTATCGTCGGACTCGGCAACGTTATCGAGGGAGATTTCAGCACCACATCGACCGGCAAACATCATCTCGGCGACGGTAGTAAGCAGCCCACCATCTGAGCGATCGTGGTAGGCAAGGACAACGTCCTCCTATTGAAGCGTTTATTAGTAGTTGGTTTTCTTGCAGCACCGAAGAAACATACCTGGTGCAATTGCCACAGAGCGTCGAAGAAGTCGCGGACCAACTCAGTATCCCTGACGTCAGGAACCTCGTTTCCAATCTGGCCAAGGCACTGAGCCAAGGCAGAGCCACCCATAGCCTTGAAACCTTGTGCAAGGTCAACGAAGACAAGAAGACTGTCGCCAACCTCTTCGACTCGTCGGAGTTGGGGAGTCCAAGTGCTACGCACATCCTCGACCAAACTAAAAGCAGAGATAACCAGAGAAACAGGAGCAGTTACGGTCTTGGCGTCCGAGGTCTCCTTATCCTTCCAAGAGGCCTTCATAGAGAGCGAGTCCTTGCCGACGGGGATGGAGATGCCAAGCTGAGGACAAAGTTCCAGACCGATAGCCTCAACCGCTTCGTACAGCGCTGCGCCCTCTCCAGGGTGACCAACGGCGGCCATCCAATTAGCTGAGAGTTTGACACGCTTCAAGTCTCCATTAACAGGTCCAGGCTTGATGTCAGCAGCGCCGAGGTTCATCAAACTCTCAACGACGGCCATTCGCGCTGAGGCAGCAGCGGACACTAGAGCAAGAGTTGGCTTCTCTCCCCTGCAAGGCAGTTAGACACTATTTTGTAAGAAATTATCACTCGGGGTTGCCTACATAGCCATAGCCTCTCCACGACGAGTCTTCTCATCGAGGCCGAAGCTGGTCAGGGTGACGGCAACGTCCGCAACGGGAGTCTGCCAAGGACCGACAAGTTGATCTCGAACTGACAGCCCGCCAACGGTACGATCGCCGATAGTGATGAGGAAGCTCTTGGAACCAACTGAGGGAAGGTTGAATACCAGCTCGGTGGCCTTAGTGACCATCTCACTAAGATTGGATGCGCCACACTGTTCCGTGAGGCTCTTCACTGCATCAAAGGGACGCAGATTCTTCTGAACTGTCTGAACATCCTTGGAAATTCTTCTGCCAGGAGGGAAGAGAACCTCCATGGGGAGATTGATAGGGTCGAGTGGGGGCTGGGTGGTTGGCTCGCGATCAGTCAAGATAAGCTTAGCAGCACCATCTTCAGCATGGGAAACAGCAGTTCCAACAACTGAGAAACCGCAACGTTCTCTTCGGCAGATGTTAGTGAAACGGTTGAGACCATCTCGGTTGACAAGAAGAACTAGAGTTGGGATGTCAGCAACAGTCAAATGGGAGTATTTGAGGCAAATGATACATACCGTATCGCTCTTGCGCCTCGTTACACCAAATCTATACAAAAGGTCGTTAGTCTTAAACTGCTGGATATTTCGAATAGTACGTACCTGAAGAGGAGACATAGAGTTGTCGGCGCTTTCGACTTGTCGAAGTTCAAATTTGCCGCCAAACCCAGCGTCCTTTACAAGCTCTGTATACTATTAGTACTGTTGTTTTTGATCAGGCACATGTTACTCACCAGGAAGCGCGTTGGAGAGTCCGCCAGCGCCCACGTCGTGGATGAAGGCGATTGGGCTCTCGAGGCCCAAAGCAACGCAGGTGTTGATGACCATCTGGGCGCGTCGCTCCTGCTCGGGATTTCCACGCTGAACACTGTCGAAGTCTAGGTCCGCGGTAGCCTCGGTTCCAGTATTGGATGAGGCGGCGCCGCCTCCTGTTCTGGCGGTTAGCAGTCTCAAAGGTCAGATCATGTACAGAGTAATACGAACCAAGTCCGATCAGCATAGCAGGACCTCCAAGAACAATAACCTATATGGCGGAGGTTAATTACGCAATGGCAAACAAGGAGTTCAGATAAGGAAAATCAACAGTTGGAAGTCAATTTTCTTATGAGCCAATTCAAGGAAATGGGATCTTACGTGGGCCCCATCTTCTACATGGGCGTCTTCCTTGAGGGCATGCTGAGGTCGAACACTCCCAATACCACCAGCAATCTGTGAAACCCTGATTAGCGAATTTGTTTCACACGCCTTCATGAAACACCATTTTCACTAGGATGAACAACAGTATCATAATCTTACCATAATTGGCTTATGGTAACCACGGTACTCGGGAGCCTCAGAGTCAGATTCATTGGTGAGAAGAGTTCGGAAAGTGCCAGTCAGGGCAGGGCGACCAAACTCGTTGTTGAATCGTGCGGAGCCAATAGGTGCCTCAAGCATGATGTCGAGACTGGAAGCATAGTGTGCTGGACGTCCGATATCAACCTCCCAGGGCTGTTTCTTGCCAGGGATCAACAGATCAGAGACCCAGAAACCGCAGAGACCAGCCTTGGGCGAGGAGCCTCTTCCAACAGCACCCTCATCCCGAATTTCGCCTCCGCTTCCAGTCGCAGCACCGGGGAAGGGAGAGATTGCAGTCGGGTGGTTGTGTGTCTCAACCTTGATCAAAGGCTGAACTACCTCCTTCGTGAGCTTCCAGCTGCCAGTGGAGTAGTCCGGAGCCCAGTAGTTGCCCTCATCGCCATCCATACTACCATGCCGAAGTCAGTAATGACCTACTAAAAAGATGATATGTTCGATGCCGATCCGTAGGCTCACAGAAAATAGGCGAGAAAAGGGGTGGGACTTACACGGCTGCGTTGTCGGAGTAGGCGCTAATAACGTACTCGGGGTTCTTCTTGTGGGTGTTCTTGATCATGCCGAAGAGACTGTTCGGTTTGTTCACGCCATCGATCGTCCAGGATGCGTTGAAAATGTGGTGTCTGCAATGCTCCGAGTTGACTTGAGCAAACATGAACAGCTCAATATCATTCTGTATCGCGGGTCAGTCATTGGTTCCGGGATTTGGTAAGTAACTCATACGGGCGATCGTCCAAGAGCGGTATATTGCTTGACCAGGTATTCCATGTTTGGCTTGTCAAGACCAAGTCCGGTTGTTTTGTTATGCTCTTCGAGAGCAGCCAAGGGATCGCGTCCATCGGAAAAGATATCAACAACCACCAGAGGACTTCGGGTGCCGTGAGCGAACATGGCGTCAAGAACGGGAGGAGAGGTGCTGAACAGCTCGGTCATGCGGTCATAGATGACATCTCGGAAGGCAAAATCCTGCTCCCCCTTGTATTCCTCCTCGAATTCGATGCGGACGGCTCGGCCTCGTTCGATGCGATTCACGGTGTTCAGCCCACAAACGAGGGCAATGCTGGAGGCCTTGGAGCTCCATGGCGACTGGTTGCGGGGGAAGATGAAGACTTCGGCCGTCTTCCCATCAGTTCCGGTCGAGGCAGTGGTTGTGGGTTGGTCAATGGCTTGGAGAATTTGCTTGACCTTGCTGAGGACGGCCGGATCCTCGGTCTCGAGATCGACGTAGTACTGCCATGAGCCGGAGAGGTTGACAACCTTGGCAGCACCCTGATCGTTAATTCGCTGCACGAGCTTCTGCAGCTCCGAGGCCGTGGAGCACGACTCGCCGACCAGAACCTGGTGCATGGTGAAAGAATGCTGCGCTGCGTGTCGGCTTCAAAGCAAATTGCGCTTTGACGTCGTCGTCGTCTCGGTTGCGGGATGGAAAAAAAAAAGACCATGACCGCGGGGTCCTTCTCCAGCCGCAATTGAAAGTAGGATGGATTTCCGGACTCGGAATAACCTTGCTCCAGGCTAACTTCCCTATGCTATGGTAGTATCCTAAGACGAAACTCAAGCGATACGTGATCTACCATGGATCGCTGCTTCGGCTTAGCTGTTCATCAGCCCCTCTTAGGCCCCCATCAGCCTGCATCAGCCCTGATCACCCCTTTAGCTGAGCGGCAGCCTAGTGCCGCTCTTGTTCCCGGAACCCCGGAGCCGGAGGTGGGGCAAACGCCGTTCCGAATGCGGACGTCATCTTCCCCAGCTGTATAGGCTAAATCCAAGTAACCCTCCTTTCCATCACCCAACATTCCCCGCTACCCAGCATGCCTCGCGCTTGCGATTCGTGCTCGGTCAGGAAGGTCAAATGCAACGGCAAGTCCCTATGCGACGCCTGTCTCGTCATAAACCTGCCATTTTCACACGTACGGAACGCAAGAAACCGGGGCCGAAAGGACCGAGAAAATGGATCAAGGATGTTATCCAGCAGATGCAGACAGCCTCCAGTGAGCTGGACACACTAGAGCTATGCGATCCCAGACTAGAAGCAGGCGCGTCTGGGCCAAGTCCGACCACGTCTGGTTCCCCCAACAATCCCCGCGACAAGAGCGCCATCAGCTTGTACGGGCCACAAAGCTCAGCTCCATCTCACCATCAATGAGAGTGTACATTCTCACCATTCGATGGCTCTCGAAGCCGAAAGCGCCCGAATTTTGCTCAACTATTCAACGCACGAGACCATCGACGCTTTGCTTACATGCTTCTTCATGCACGTGTTTTACTCAAGATCACCAAGTCTACACTTTTACTACGTGAGGCAATCGCTTACTGCCACATTTTGGGCCTTCACCAAGACATATGTTATGCCAACCTGGATCCGGACACAACGCAGTACCATCTTCGCATCGCGTGGATCTTGTTCATTACTGATAGACTAGCTCCTCTCTTAACGTTCGTCGACATGCCGCTCACTGATGCACAGGGCCATTTCACTGCAACACGACTTACGACTTACCTTCAAGCTTAGCCTAACACTGCCTGAGCTCCAGCCACAGGAAGATGCCGGGCTTAGCACAGCCTCTTGCAGTCTATGCGAACTCTTTCGATCTTTCCAAGATGTCTGCCCCCCCGATATGCGATCCGAAGGGGGTGGCCATTGAAAACATAGGCTCTCAACTACGCCGAACACACCCATTTCCACTTTGCGAGAGTGAGGTGCAGCGCGTCGACCTTGTCGTGACCGACTCTTGGTTGTGCGTCGTCTTATGGAAGGTCGCGATTCTATACGTTGATCCAACGACTGGTCCGAACGATCAAGGACTCAGCGTGTCGTTCCCAATGTCTGTGGTGAGGGATCTCCTTTGCAAACTCACCACGTTGTCATCCTGCGCCCTCGAGACCCATGGTCCGGGAATGGTAAGCTGTGCCTGTCGCCTCTAGAATCCCTCTATGTTGCAAGCTGGCACGGGATGCTCTGGAAACCACTACATTGTCTTAATTATCGAGCATCTTTTACGTTGGTGATGAAAAGTAAAGCTTTGATTTGAAATTTCTACGTATCTTGCGCCGTGCTTATCAATCATAAAAGTTGCTGCGTCTCAGTGTAACTTTAGCGAGCAAAGGCTAGAAGACAGACACAACAACCGGTGACAAGCGTCCTTGGAGAAGGTACTCATACACTCTCAATGAGTAGTGAGCATAAACCAGCTTGACTAGAACTGCCGTGACTATTGCGCTTACACTAATACATTATATCTAGAGGTGTACATGACCATTTGGTTGTTCAGGCACGAGCAAGAATTCTACATCCTACACTGCGCAGGGTATAAAAACCGGAATCAAGGTGCGAACAAGTTCCTTTCCAGGCCGTCATTGGCCCTCGAAAAGTGCTCACTCCCTACCGAAGCTACAGGATACGAGAACTGAATCGTTTTTCCCGGCACCAGATATAGAAGAGGTCACAGCTGCTCATAAAAGTCTGAGCCCTGGGGGACTTTGCATCAGCGACAGGACACGGATAGCATCACGTTAACATCAACACACTTCCAACAACAAAGGGGAAATTGAGGGTCAGGATTAAGCTGGAGGTCTGTGAGCGGAGGAACCAAACTGGCGACTCAGCCTATTGAACCAAGGAATTTTAGCCACAAGATTCAAAGCCTTGGGACTTTGAGAGGGCGTAATCTGTATTGTAAAAATGTCACACCTCTTCATTCGAAAGCAGGGGCTCATCATCGAAACTGAAAACCCGGTTCTGTAAAACGCTTGTCGTAGTTCTCCGTCGTAAACCGAGCTCTTATTAGGCAGATTGAAAGAAAAAAGCCGAGTCAGGTTGATATGCCCATTTCAGTATGTGTAAACGACGTGGCTTCTTTGCAAATATCTATGCCAAGTCAGTCGGCGACGCCGAGTATAAGCCTTCGAGGCTATATTAAGCAAGGACGTCTAGCTCGATACTGCATCAAGGTGAACATCGCCCCTGGCCGCCATTAGCATTCACGCTTGTAGTGCCGAGGGAGCCATCATCAACACTTAAGATAGGTTATCGACCAAGAGCCTTGGCTACCTTCAACCATTCGTCGGGTTGATCTTGGCAAGGAACCTCCAAGAAATCAAGCAATGCCCAGCCGCTTGTACCCGCGTTGCATGCATCAATCCTAAGGGATATCGGCAACCATAGAAGGAATATGGCGTGGCCTGGGACTTGGCGACATGATTCGTACAATGATCGGAGATCACACAAAAAGGACTGCGCTGAAGCAACGCAACTACCGATTCCCGAGAACAGGTGCAGGACAGATGATGCCGGTATCGGGCATGGCATATGAAACCCTGGTTTTTGAAACTGTTTGCGGGCGCAACACAAAGTCTCGTGACTGGGTAGTCCTGGCTGTCAAAGTCAAGGATAATAATCGGATGGTATTGGGACGAAAAGCGGGGGCATGCGCGTGGTTTTGTAGATAGCTTCTCGATGCCAAAGTGAGGGCGTGGGGGGTCAAGAACACTTGTTATTCCACCATCACCCCCTCGGTGGTCACTATTGTTGTCCTCCTCGTCGTTTGAATGTAATTTTAGCAATGTCCAGGGTGAGACAATAACGGGAGGGCGGAAAGGGCAGCATCGCCATCGACGACCTGTAGTCTAAGCCATCAATGTTGACACGGAAGACCTACGTTTGCTATGTAGTAAAGTGGACTATCCTTCTCTGTTGAAAATCAATTGCGGTATATTGGAGTAGAGTAGCACTACAAGACAGCGTATGTAGCTACGGGCAACCACCACAGCATTTAACTCATGTACAGCCTGCCGTTCAATTCTCCAATCAAGAAAAAGCGACCGGGCAACACCCCAGAACTTGAAACCTCAGGTCCCTATCGCAACGCTGAAGAGCCGGCATCAGCGGCGAAGAACACAATCAGACTGCAGGGCATGGTGCGGCACGGCGAGCTTTTTTCCCCTTCCCTTTCCCTTCGATGCTATCTGTATCGCTAGGATTGCGGGAAAAGAGCTTCGGAAAACGGGCACAGAGGATCTGCGAAGCTGAGAGTAGCTGCAGGTGCTGGCGCGGGAGTGGCGTCTGGCCCCCTGACGGCGTACAGAAACTTAATTTGATGTCTGAAAGAAAATCTTCAACTGCCTGATGAGCACCTCATATCGGCGTGGTTGTTGGGTCGTATTGACATGGGAATTTGAAGGTCAAGGATGTGGACGAGGATATTGACGAGGATTCCGAAAGCCAAGCCGCCTAAATCACACACTGCGGTCTTGGCTTCTGGGTTCCCAATCTCGAAATTTTAAGAGTGGGCTACCGAGCACGGAATACCAAGCCAAGTGTTCGCCGTGGCTCTCGCGGGGCGCATGGACCTGTGTATGCGAGATTTGCACTGCTGCTATGCATCCCCTGTAGTAATGGTCTTGCAGGTTGATGGCGGTAGCTGAAGCAGGTGGCCCAAAGTCCAGCAGCGTTTTGGCCAAGCCTTCGGGGTCACAACAAAATGAATTGTCAACCTGGGGAACTAGGAGAAGCCCAGCTGAGGTCTCCGACGGGGTCCAGGCTTTTAACAGACCATATCGGACCAAGGGAAGCGTATTATGCGGAGAGACATGTTCGTGTTATGTAACGGAATCTTTCCCCAAATACCAAGACTCTGCAAGAGAGCATGGGGTGGTGCGAGCATCCCCAGAGCCAGGGGGACAAGCAATGGGTAATACGGGTCCTGATGGGGCCGCGGATTTCGATGAGGCCACCTGTATCTAGATCCACGCATCAGCACCCGACGATCATCGCGGCGTGTTGGGGACCGAGCAACGACACGAGAAGAAGTTGAAAAACAAGAGACGGCGCTCGCGGTCTAGGAAAAACGCCAAGATATGCGAAAGACACCAAAACGAGGAACGAGCGCAGACAAGATAGCCAGCGGAGGAATATTAAGTTTAGTTTGGTCTACCCAGAAGATAGGAGTCGTTGCACATCATCCGAGGGCGCGCCGCCGCAGCAGACAAGGATAATGATAGAGCTCCACTTTGGCCATCCAACTCACATGCATGTGTATTGATAAGCCAAGAATCAACACACATGAACCTGTGTACTACATAGGTAAGTTATACGATATTGAGCACGTCCATGGGCACGGGCGGCCCCAGCGACTAACACCACTGTTGCGTGAAGGGCGCGCGCCAGCATTAACCGACAAAAGACGACGGCAGGGGCTAGGTTAGACAGGCAGGGACAGGCCGACTGGAGCCGCGGTGACTTGGGCGAGATGAGCGCTGAACGACTGAAGCCAAGGCGTGCGCTTGCAGCTAGTTCGGGGCTAAGGTAAGCCGCGCTTGGGTCTTGAGCCGAGGGAAACTAGAAGGCCCAAGGAAGCCGGAATGGAAACACCGGGGGCGATGAGGCTGATTGGGGAGAAGTCTAAAGCCAATGCCGAACCACGGCCGGCGTTGTTTGTACTGCGGCGGGCCGTGGCGGTCGCTAGTGAGGCAACGTTTTGCTGGCGCGCGCCAATGACGAAATAGCTTCATGCGAAAAGCCACAACATCCAGCCACCCAAACGGCGAGCCCGCTGGTAATTCACGCAGTGCGATGAGATGCATCTGGCTCCGGAACCTAGATGGACTATGGAGCTGTGCAGCACCGCCGCGATGGATTCATTATTCATCATC
The DNA here is from genome assembly GCA_037954305.1 of Neonectria magnoliae. Taxonomy (NCBI): domain Eukaryota; kingdom Fungi; phylum Ascomycota; class Sordariomycetes; order Hypocreales; family Nectriaceae; genus Neonectria; species Neonectria magnoliae. The sequence goes on along the minus strand of JAZAVK010000001.1, from coordinate 434,698 downwards.
CATGGACGGACGGGAGACCCTCACTGGAGGGACTGGCAACAGGAGAATCTTGCCATGAGGCATCACCACGTGCGCGGCGTACCGAGGGACAGGTGTGACAGATTCGACTTTGTCACGACGCGCAGTAGGAGTCACGAAAACAAGCAATAATTACGTACTGTCCGTGAGCTGACTGGTGGTTGACTGGGCTGGCTTTGTGTGGTCGTTGGTTTTTTCAACAAAAACAGGCAAAAAATTGCTTAGCTCCGAATCGTTCCAAATCACTCGCCACCTACCCATGCCACTTGCGCCTTACGCCTTACGATTCATACCAGTGCAGAAGTAGGTACGCATGTCAATGACGGAACCGCAAACCTTTCTAAAGTGAGAGTAAAAAATCCGGTTGCAGTGGCGTGACAAGCGCGTCCACCAGGGAAGTCCTGTGCTTAGAAGCCAACCACGAGCAACGATGCAATCGCTCACATCACCTGGCAACTGTGAAGCCGCCCATCATGGTGAGCGACAGAACCAAAACGTGCTCGCCTATCAAAAGCCTCCGCTCTGTGAATCATTGCCCTCTGTCACAGAGTCGCAGAGCCCCAGCCTCCCTTGTCGATAGTTGGTCGAAGCGGAGACTCGCTCACCTTTGAAGGATCCATCACGCCCTCAAGGGACGCCTTCGGCGAATAACTCCTCCCCTCCTCTCCTCCTCTCCGGCCAATCCCCACCGCTTATCGCTGCAAGTGCCCGGTCGTTCTCGAACGCTGCCGCTTCGGGCTACGCGTTCCCCACCATCGTGTCTCTTCCCTGAACCATATCCCGGCCTAGCGTCAGTGGAAAGTGTTGAAGTGCCCGGTCGCCATCGGGTGGATCAAGCCGCCCGTCCCGCAGGAAACCGACCTTGATCAGCTCCGTGGCACCAAGACGGGGCGTCGACGACGACTCGACGCAGCCATTTGCACTCCCAGGAACCTCGACTCAGCCGGCTTCTGTCGGCCTTCTCCAACTGTCAGGGAGGACCCTCTCTCCCTCACGGACCCCCGATGGGCGATGCGCGGCGGTCTAAGCAAGCCCGGGCCAGCGCCGGGGCGGCCTCACCGGAGCTGCCTGCAACGCCGTGGCCCGCTGCTGCTGCGGCCCGCTGCGGCATCTTTGAAGATGGTTTGCTAGATAGCCAACATGGCCCGGAACCTGATAGTGATACCAGCGGCTTGCAAAGGGTATAATGGGGTTTTTTTTTTTTACCCTGCCCGCTGGTGCCCGGATGGCCTAGGTAGTCCGTGATAGGGGACCCGTTCCGAGGCGGGGACCCGTTCCGCCCCAGGCAAATCGCATCAGCGCAAGGGCAATTTCAGTTGTCATTCGCATCACCAAACACATGGTCATACTACACACGCACTACAGAGTACATACGCGCGTAATGCACGGATTGTTAGAACAGAGGCCCATAATTCACTGCGATCGTTGGAACGGTTGCCGCTCTCTTTCAGGTCCCCACACTCCCCGGGCGGAGGAGCAGAAGGTTGGCACCCATACTGTACTGGACAAGGTATGACCCCTTCCCCAAATCCCATTCCCTTGGCATCGTATGGGATAAGCCATCCACCATTGACATCGTTATCTGCCCCGCCTGGCCATGGCCGTTCATTCGCGGACCGTGTCCTAGTCATTGGTATGTGTGAGAAGAGACAATCGATACTTGAGTGTCCGCTTGGATCTGTGATGGAATAAGAAGGGCGCGTCGCGTCCTCGATGCGTCTCTGTTGGTATCCGCATCTCCCAGTGCTCTCTCACCCAGCTCTCCAGTTTCTCTCTAGCCTTTTTAGCCAGGTATAAACCCATCCTGGCGCGCACCCCGCCTCCCGCTTCGCCTCCCACCATCCATTAGGTAAAAAGTCAAGCCACAAAGCTGTACTTCGTACCCCGTCCCTGACCTCGACAAAAAGACCTGGCGAGTCTCGACCGTGCCCGCTCCCTTCCCCCTTTCGCCTCTCTCTGCGCTGCCCCAGATCCGTCCCAGTTTCCCCGCCTTTACCCCAACTGGGCCGAGGAACTTTCGGGGCTTCCTGCCTTCCTTCCTCGCTAGCCCCAGCCCGTCGGGATCACCCCGACCGAACCTTAATGCGAGGATAAATATCACTGCCTCCCGCCCTTTCTTCTCTGTCCACCGGCCTCGACAAGAACCTTCCTTGTCTCTCTGCTCGATCCGCTCTTTCTAGCAGACAGGAGACTCAGCACAACACGCCGACATCATGGCTGAGAAGGAAGCTTACACCGACGGTGGCAATGGCTACGACCTCAACCGCGAGGGCAGCCAAACTGGCCAGACCACTGAGTACAACTTGGCCGACTCTCACGACCAGCTTGAGCGAGGTCTCAAGAGTCGACACATTCAGTTCTTGGCTCTCGGTACGTGTTGACTCGTCCTCACCACGACAAATAAGAACCTTGACTGACATTTCTACTCACAGGTGGTGCCATCGGTACTGGTCTCTTCATCGGCTCCGGTGCCATCCTCGCCCGAACCGGTCCCGCTCCTCTCTTCATGGGTTATCTCTCCATGATGCTGATGGTCTATGTCATCATGAACATCCTCGCTGAAATGGTCACCTACCTCCCCATGCGCGGCATTACCGTCCCCTACTTCGTCGGCCGCTTCGTTGACCCCAGTTTGGCCTTCGCTGCCGGTTGGAACTACTGGTACGCGTATGCCATGCTTGTCGGAGCCGAAGCCGTTGCTGCTGGAATCATCATCGAGTACTGGGAGCCCCCAGTTAACATTGCCTTGTGGATCGCCATTGTCCTCATCGTTATGCTGCTTCTCAACATTATCGCCGTCTCATTCTTCGGAGAAGCTGAGTTCTGGTTCGCCAGCATCAAGCTCATCACCATCTGTGGCCTCATCATTCTCGGTGTTGTCATCTTCTTCGGCGGCGGTCCTAACCAGAACCATGTTCGGGGGTTCAGCTATTGGAAGGATCCGGGAGCCTTCGTCGAATTCAATGCCAAGGGCAGTACTGGTCACTTCCTCGCCTACTGGAGCGCCTTTATCAGCGCCGGTTTTGCTTTCATCACCTCTCCTGAGCTGATTGCCATCTCCGCTGGTGAGGCTGTCGCTCCCCGACGCAACATCCCCAAGGCAGCCAAGCGCTTCATCTGGCGTCTCGCTATCTTCTACGGCATCTCCTCCCTCCTTATCGGTATCCTCGTGCCTTCTGACGATCCCAGCCTGCTTGGTGCCTCCAACGCTAGCGCTTCCCCCTTCGTCATTGGCATCCAGAAAGTCGGTATTCCCGTTCTCAACCACATCATCAACGCCGCTGTCCTCACCTCTGCCTGGTCTGCTGGAAACTCCTTCCTCTACTCTGGAAGCCGAGTCCTCTATTCCATGGCTCTCAATGGCCAGGCTCCCAAGGTGTTCCGCATCACCAACAAGTACGGTGTCCCATGGGCCGCTGTCCTCTTCACATGGGCCTTTGGTCTCCTTGCCTTCCTCAACGTCTCTAACTCTGGCGCCACCGTCTTCAACTGGTTCGTTAACATTTCTACCATCTCTGGTTTCATCGCCTGGATTGTCGTCATGATCACCTACCTGCGCTTTCGCCGCGCCATGGAGTTCAACAACCTGCTCGACTCGCTGCCCTTCAAGACCCCCTTCCAGCCCTACGCCACCTGGATCGTCCTCTTCATCATCTCTGTCCTCACTCTCACCAACGGCTTCTCTCTCTTTATCGGCGATAACTGGAACACCTCGAGCTTTATCGCTGCTTACGTCACCATCCCGATCTTCCTTGTCCTATACCTGGGCCACAAGCTCTGGTTCCGCACTCCTCTGTGCATCCGTACCCCCAACATTGACGCTATCACCGGTAAGCGGGAGATGGACGAGCTCGAGACTCTGGACATTCCCCCAGTGCCTAAGAACATGCTTGAAAAGGTCTGGTTCTGGCTCGCTTAAATGTTAGATTTGTTGTCTTCACATCTTGATAGAAAGATGGGTGCATGGGCATTTTGTCCCTTAGAGCACTTGTGATACCCTCAGCTTGTATATACTCTGAATTTAGTTGAATACTCATTATAGAAGAGTCTCTTGAACTTAAGACTTGCCTCATACCTTCCAGCTAGATGTTTCTAATTAGAATTACACTGCTGTCAAGGCACAACAATGACCTTTAACCTGTCTGGGGGAGGAACCTGTAACCCCAAATAGTCTTATTGCCCACTGCCAACTGAGTACTGCAAATATCTTGCTGGCACATGAAAGGTGTGGACCTCATTCCATCGCCAGTAGTACTACTCAGATTTTCCCTACTCTTATTACACACTTCGAACATCCTAATTTCAACCCATAATACACCACAAATATGAGTACCCCCACTGCTAGTTTCAGCCACTATCAGCATGAATCGGAGGTTCTTTTACATTTTTTACTTTTCTCGGGTGCAAGGCTTCACTCTCTTAATCTACTCAAATTCCAGTGCGCAGGCTTTACTTCGTCGTAGTAGCATATAGTGAACTTCACCTTTTGGTTCTCTATATTTTTTTGAGTCGGATCACGTCTACAATTGGTACAACTGTTACACCTTGTAAAGGTTCCGCCCTCTCAATTTTTTGAGCAAATGGCAAGCTCGGAAGTGCCGCGCCCGTAGCTGGGTCTACCAATGATTGGGGACGTTTACCTCAACTAAAATATTAGGCAATCGTTCTTAACGAGCCCACAATATTCTTGAACTCACCACTTTGTTAATCTCGAAGTTGACTGATACGGGATGTAAAATGATGGCTGTAAGTTATATGAATAATTTCAGTTCAAGTTAGCCGGCTAAATGACCATCGATCGTGGCTTTACCGAATTGGGAATTGTTAAAGACAAGGAACTCACTTCTTTTAGATTAGGAATATGTGACCTTCCGCATAAGAAGTGTTGACTACCAAGAAAACAATCCGTGGGATTGATTTTGAGGCGGAAATAGTATTTACCGTATATTCTATTTATAGAGACGCGAAAAAAAGTCATGCTGACTCTCTAAAATCTGCAACTTCCCCGCCGTGATCTTCTGTCTACTGCCCAAATTTGCATCAAGAACACGACAACATCCACGATGGACTCCGAGACTTATCGTTATAGGTCAATCCAACATGGGCGATGGTTCCGTCTACTGAAGATCCAACCGGCCCCATTTGGAGATGGCATCACCTGCGAACTCTTTGATGCTGAGCTGGACGAAGCCCCTCCTTACACAGCCCTGTCGTACGTCTGGGGCGACCCTACGAAGCGGGAACTCATCACATGCGGAGGCCATGATTGCAACATCACCCACAGCCTTTACGAAGGCCTTCGCCGCATGAGAAGAGAGACCGAGGTTCAAACTGTCTGGGCCGATGCCATCTGCATCAATCAGGCCGACAATGATGAAAAGGGCCGTCAGGTCGACTTGATGGGCGCTATATACGAGAGAGCTAGCAAAGTCTTTGTTTGGTTGGGCGAGGACAGCACTGCCGCATCTAAGACGGCATTTGCTTCGTTAGCCTCAGTCAACAAAAAGATCTCCACCGGCGCAGATAAAGAAAATATCCCAAGCTCAGAAATCGATATTACCGTCTCAATCCAAGGGATAACCTCTGGGCCAGTAACAGGAACCAGATCCTCCCTGTCGATAGACCTGGGCCCGCTGGAAAAGGAGTCCATCCAAAAGCTCTGCCAACTGCCGTGGTTCTCTCGCGTCTGGGTTCTTCAAGAGGTTGGCTTGGCAAAAACAGCAACGGCGTTCTGGGGCGATTCGAGCATCGACTTCAGTCAGATAGCGGTGTTCATCCTCTACGCCAACGACCACGAAGATCTATCAGCTATTCTGGGACCAGAAATCTCGAGACTCCTCTCCGGAGCTCTGTATTATGCCCTCTGGAACGTTTGGTCTACCTATGGGAAGGAATCTTGGATACAGCGAACGCCAGCCTTGAAGGCCTTTTCTGAGCGCCTGGAAGAAGTCACCAACATTGATTATGTGCTCATTCTCGAGGCTTCGCGACGCTTTTCCGCCACAAATCCTTTGGACCATGTGTACGCATTCCTTGGCCATCCGAAGGCCTTGATTCCGGACACGGACGAACCATGGCTACAGGCAAACTACTCTCTGAGTCTCCAGGAACAACATCAAATCCTAGCCTCCAGTTTGTGCCGACATTCTTTGAACTATCTGGTTCAAGCACAGTCAACAGCGCAAAGCCTCAAAGCAAGCTTCCAGCACCCTTCGTGGATACCCCAGTGGAACATCAATCACCCCAACACACCATCGGCCTTCTGGGAGTGCTGGGATGCCAGCCTCAGGTTATCAGAAAACAGGATTCACAGAGCTGAAGTTCAGGATAAGAAACTGAGCGTCTCTGCGATCATCATAGATCGTATAGATAAACAGACTGAAGTCTTGGAGCCAGCCGGCTTTGAGCCTTTGATAGAGGGAGGTGGTCAACTTATCGAAAAATGCTGGGACATGGCCATGCATGCACCCAACCCCTACGGAAACGCGAAATATCTCGCTTTTGCATCAACCCTGGCTTGTAACTACAAACCAAAGGGCTCTACTTCACTACAGTATCCAACCGGGGTAATTCACCAGCTGGCTTGGTTCTGCATGAACGCAAACCCGTCCTTCTTCAGAAAAAATTTCATGAACCAAGGAGGTCTTTGGGATGTTCAGTGGGATAGCAACAAGAGGGATAGGTTCGGTCGCTGCTTCAGGGGCTACGCGTCCCACAGACGTTTTTTCGTAACTCGCAGAGGTTTATGGGGGTTGGGGCCGGCGGTTGCAGAGCAGGGAGATGTTTGCGCGGTCCTTTTTGGGGCTGACGTCCCTTTCGTTCTCAGACCTATGGCGACGGCTGGAGAGTACAAGTTGGTCGGAGAGTGCTACATGTATGGCTTCATGTATGGTGAAGCGGTGACAGCAAGTGAGGCAGGAGCTCCAGGGTGCCTGAAAGAGGATATTTTCTTAGTATAACCTTTTCCACCATAGACTTTACCGATGGCCCACGGAGACATACTATCTGCCTCTGGAGCGCCTTTTCCATCACTATGGGTCAAGGTGTCTGTAAACGGTTAGCTCAAAGCTGCGTCATCACCTCCTTCTGTATTCACGACATACTGGCGTCTTAAGAGAAAAGATGAGTAGACTCAGCACGATCCCGAACTCTACCACGTCACGGTAAATATTCAGCTTAAGTTACCGCTAACAGTACTTTAGTAAATAACGAACATGTTACAAGACTCTCGTTCGTTAGCAATAGGCGTCAAGCGGAAGCATGGTTGAAAGTAGTAAACATATGATTTGAGCATGTATCGTGACTATATATACAGATCTTCGTCATTCAGACGTTTCGTACTGGAGGAACAATAGCCATTGCCTGCGCGGCAGTAGCCCTCATGATTTCCTTCTCCTCCTTGCCGCTGTTGTCCTTGAAGACCTCGTCCATCTGCTCCAGACTCTTGCCCTTGGTTTCAGGGACGAGCAGGTAAGCCCAGATCGCAGCCAATACACACCACGCGCCGAAAAAGATGTAGGTTCCGAAGCCAGTCTCTTCCAACAGGATTGGGGAGATAATTCCGACGATAAAATTGCTAAGCCAACAAGTTGCGGTTGCTAGCGCGACGCCCTTGGATCGAGTGGCGCTGGGGAAGACTTCGGAGGGGAGAGCCCAGCCGAGGGGGGAGTAGGAGACTCCGTAAACCAGAATGAACATGAAGGCCATGGCAACAGCAGCCCAACCAGCGGCCTTGTGGGAGTCCCAGCTATCGGAGTAGATACCCACGAGAATGGCCATGATGCCCCAGGAAACAGCACCGCCGACGGCACCCCAAATGGCAAGCGGTCGTCGACCCACAGAGTCAATGATGAAGAAACAAACGCAGACGGCAACCAGCTGGAGGATGTTGAAGACGCCGGACATGATCAGGGACATCTCCGAAGACTGGCCGAGGGATTGGAAGAGGGTCGGGGCGTAATAGATGAATGCGTTCACGCCTGAGAACTGCTGGAAGAACAGGATGCCACAGCCAACAGCAGTTCGGCGCCAAGTCTTGGGGTTGAAGAGGTCAATCCATGTAATGACTTCGAGCTTGAAGCCCTGCACTCCGGGGTGGCGACGCTCAGTGACGGTCTTCTGGAACTGGGCGTCGGCGATAATGCCGCGGTACTCGGTCTGAACACGCTGGTCGTCGGCGGGCAGGTGGCGGAGTTTGCAAAGGCTGGTGAGGGCCTCGTCGTTGCGGCCGACGAGAGCAAGCCAGCGTGGGGAGTAGGGGAAGAACAGGATGCCGATGCCGACGATGGAGGCCGAGACCATCTGGAGACCAAAGGGTAGACGGAAGGCGATCTCGCCGGCCATGTTGCGGGTGCCGTAGGTGATCCAGAAAGAGATGACGACGCCGAGGACGATGGAGACAGATTCGAGAACGAGAAGGGTGCCTCGAAGGTTCGGGGGTGAGATTTCGGCGATGTATAGGGGAGCGCCCTGTTTGGTCGAGTGTTAGTTTACATGGTGTTCGGGTAATGTAGCTAGGAAACAGGATGAAGGAAGAAGAAGTAACATACCATGGCAAGGGTTCCGACACCGATTCCGCCGACTGTTCGTCCTAGAACGAGCATCTCATAGTTGACGGCAGCGGTCTGGAGGACGGCGCCGACGTTGAAGATGACGACGACAACAGCCAGGGCCCTTTTACGGGAGATTTTGTCGGCAAGCCAGGGCATGAAGAAGCAGCCAAGAAAGGCACCAAACTCGAGCATACCGGTCATGAAGCCCTATCAAGTCAAGAGTCAGCCTTCATCGCGGTTGACGCATCCTAGGCGGCGACATACCTTTCCGAAGCCGCTCTTTGCCTCGGGGAAGACATCGTGGAACTGTTCCATGACATTGATGATGGAAATAACGCCCTGGTCGTAACCGAAGGAGAAGCCACCGAGGGAGGCAAGGAAGGCAGCGGCCAGGACGTAGGGGGACTGGCTGAGGCCCGCGGCGCCCGAGGGGCCGTAGGCGACATCGTCGGCGAGGTGGTCGAGGACGATGTCGACGTTCTCGACGGTGGCATACTCGTCGTCTGACAGGACCTTTTCGTCCCGAGACTTGTACTCAGCCATGGCGGGGAGCAGTGGTGCTGTGAGGCTCTCTGGGGTGCTGGGGTTCGAGTAAGAGGAGCAAGAAGCCTTTTGGAGTCTTGAGCTGAGAAGCCAAAGGCGGAGAAGGACTGGATTGTCTGGATGGGAATAGAGAGACGAGCCAAAGAGGGTGGGGAGGATCGGGAGGTTATATAATGGAAAGCCGGAAGAGGCGAGCCGCGGTGCGTAGGCGAGGTCACTACAAGACGGCGATGTCATTGCTCCCCCACACCCTTCTCCTCTCTCTATCTCTCTCTGGGGTGTCCCCGCCTTGTCACCATCCCCAAAGCAGGGTAGCGGAGGCCACGGATGATGGATGAGGTTTAGTTAGAAGGAGGAGACGGACGCCCCCCAGAGAGTCCGCATTCCCCAGACGCCCCCCCGGACTTTTTTCTTTTGGCATTACATCCATGCTACTGCCAGGGATGTCCCCCCAAAACCCCTCAGAGCGTGCTGAACGGTCGGGTCTAGGATATCCTTGAAGGGCAGAAGGGCCGCGGGTGAAGTGACCTATGACGCCACGGGCGACTAGGGCGTGGCTGTGTGCGTTGGGGTCGGGGGTTGTCATTGGCGCATTTTGGGGGTCCTGGCCGCCTGGAGTGCCCTGGAGTGCCCTGGAGTGGTAGCGGCTGCAGCCCCGTAATTCTGGAGACTGGAGACTGGAGAAATCCTGGAGACGCGACGTCCCATCCGGTGCTCCGCGCGGGGGGGATTTTGCGGGGGTGTATCCGCCTGCCCAGCAGGTAATCACTTCGCTCGAGCCCTGATTCGACGATTTCGCTTGGGGGCGTGGCCGTGTTGGAAGACGGTTGACTACGTGACTGACTCTGTGTCTTCTCCCAGGATGCCCTCCGCCACGAAGCCAACATTGACCTGGCGTTGAGGCCCAATAACCGCCAGGCTGCTGCGATTCCCCTCTTCCCCGTCCAGCGATCACTTGGGAAATTGGGGTAACCACCACGACGCAGCTCCATCGGTTTGCCCGTCGTGCATCTGTCGTTCATGACTCGGGTTCAGTCCACGACTGTTGTCCAGGAACCATCATTCGCTCATCAATCGGGTGATTTTCCTCACAACCACCCAACCCAGCCCAACCCTCGGAGTTAGACGCAAATGACAAGGCATGGGTGGTGCGTCCTCCAGACTAATACTTCCCCGCCTCGCTGCTGGTCCTTTTCTCCAACGCCGCTTCATCAATGCAGCCTTCGCCAGGGGTTGCCAAACAAGGGCATGGCCTAAGCTTTCTAGCTTCGCCACCACTTCGCACTTGGCGCGGTCTATCCCAACGAAACGACCGGGGGCGCTGTATCCGTAACCAAGCGGCATGTTGCTGATTGGGGGGGGGGGGGAGCGCCTTTTTTTTTCGCCTCATGGGCTCTAGACAGATCACGCTACGAAGTATCATGACACTGCCGAGTTGCGTGTCCCGAAATCCTCTTGACCGCGCTAAACCGGCAATAGCGGATGATCGACTTCAAACATTGACGGCCAGGGGAGCCAAGTAGGAAATCTGCCGCTGGATCCAGAAATGGCTCTTCAGGGACACGTCTAACAATGCCAAGAATCGGTGCAATCTTTGCGGCCCGAATCCTTCGTTATGGTTGGCGTGGTCCATTCTTCTTCGGCATCTGGGGACAATCCGCTATCCCCGAGACGCTTTTGCTCGCCGGCGGCATCACATCTTTTCAGCAAGCTACCGTTCTTGGTAGACCTCATGGCAGATATGAGCATCAAAGGAAACCTTGGTGGTGATCTTGGCTCTTGTAGGTGGTAAGCATATACCACTTATTTCCCCAAATAATAAACGAATTCAGGATCAATTGCTCTAATAATCATGAGACATGTCACCTGTTCTCTAGTTGAACTGAATCACACAGCTGAGAGGAATGTCGGTTATGCAAATGAAGCCGCATATGGTAAGAATCCCGTTTTGATCCCATGTTGTTGGCCCATCACGTAGTCGCCCAGGATCGTTTGATACTCCTTACTCAACACCAGCACGTACTGCGTGGTAACTTATCCTAGCTTCCACAGAATAATCATCATTTTATGAGGGATATTCTTTTGAAACTAAGTTGGGATGCCAAGCTGGATATTTACGTGAAAGTGTCAACAGCAATGTATCAAAGTGAGAGATTCCTACCATCATCAAACTTCGTCTTATTTACAACGTTCAAGAACTAAGGACCGCCGACTTTCTATTTTGCTTCAAACATACTCTGATTGATCCTATAGTTACTCATTAAACATCGCGATCTCACAAATGCCATAATGATAAGTAGAACTTTCTCATCAGATAGCTAAGTCCCCATCTTGATTCTAGCGGCATATCATTTCCATAACTAGATACTTTAGCAAGTCGGACACAACCCCGATACTTCTACATACGTCATTTGGGTTCTAGAACCCGCTTCCGGCTCGGGTAGCTCCGAACCGTAGTTCTCGGACTCCAAATGCTGCAACCAGTTGCTTTAGTCCAGCCCGGCATGAACCTCATGTAGAGAATTAGCCATATCGACTCGAATTCTGCGAGGACTATACAATCAATATTGCTCATTGTAATTGCCTCAGCGTCGGCATCTTCAAAGGTAGGTAGTTGTCAGTTTCATAGATGTGGAAACCATCATCGATCATGACGGCGAATGTTAAGTAAGAAGTGTACGGTTGACTTTCTTACCTTGGCGTCCTCCGTCTCTAGCTCGTAAAAATATGCATGCACTCGGGAGACTAAGCTTTATTCTCAAGGGTTCTCACATCTTTCGTCTAAGGTGCATTAACTACACCCCTTCGCATGGGGCGGAAAGAACCATATCCTATCAGTTGATGGCGTGTGGGAGATTATCAGCGGCCTCGGTATACTGGCCTCTAACCCCTTGGGCAACCAAATATTCCCCGGCTTCCCCAGCCATTCTCCCCGGATGTAGTATAACTGATGATGCTCTGGAAGGAGGGGAGACAAGGGTGTGTGTGCGGGTGACTCCCGGTTCTCTGGAGAACCATGTAGGTTACCTTTCTTGGTATTCTGACCAGATGGCTCGTAACCAATCCTTGAACCCCGATACTAAGAACACAGTCTATGGGCAAGCAGCATCGAACAAATCTCACAGTGTTCAGGGGCTAAGTGCAGGCAGTACAAAGCAATGTTTGTGCCCGTCGTTTCATGACAGGCCCACATCGGTAAGAACGTATGACCCCTTGCGGAACTGGCTATTGTCAGCTTGGACAGCCTCACAATGACGCGGGCTCGATTGGCCGCGCGGTCCCCTTCGAGGAATGCTTTTAGGGGAAAGTTGCGTGACGATGATGCTGGGCGATGTCGGCGAGCTGTCCGATCGCATTCGGTAGCCATACCGACACTGAGGGAAATTGTTTCGCCTTGGCTCTCACGGACGATGGACGATGGACGATCGTCGTTCTGACGACCAGGGATCAAGGAACCAAAGAATCGGCATAAGCATCTCAGAGCCGGGAAAGAGGCGGCGATGCACACCCCTTGCGGTCGTATGCGTTTCCATACAGTAGTTTCCTATTCTAGCTCGGACAGGAAATTCGGCGCGACATGTCATTTCTGGATGAGGCAACGACTGGGGGGGGGAGCCGTTGGGGTAATGCGGTGGCTTGGCTCGTGTTGGCCTAGGGCAACGAACTAAGATCATGGAAATGCATAGAAATACATGGAAATGGTTGCGTGGTTGTCCGCTTCGTATTTTCGCTGTAACCGTGCAATTAATTGTGATTTGGATTTCAACCAAGTCATCCACCACCACATGCAGATGGCTTCTCATCTTCTTCTTCTCCACAACAAAACACACCGCATCCATAGAACAAGCAGGTGACCAACCCGTGTCCCCAGCCTGCCCCGGCCGCTGATCTTAGCAGCGTCATTACCCCAATGAAGGCCCCCTCCTCCCCCGACAAAAAATGCACGAGGACGTGCGGGGAACTCCACACGTCTCCGCATGGAAATGCGCCGGACCGAAAGCTTCACTTCCAAAGCCTCCAATCGTTTCGCCTCGGCGGGCCCGACCAGAGAGCGTAGCATTGTGGTCACTCTTGGCATGTTATCAGCGCTCACCAAATGCCTCCGTCGTTAGTCGGTGAGGTGTCGTGCGTGGTAGCGATCGGACTGTATATTCCGGCCCTTGCCTAATTAGTGGCGTAGCATTTTCGACGCCCTCTCTGGTGTGTCGAGCTTGGCTGGGTGAGATTCCAATGACATCATCATGCCCCTTGTAAGCTGTGATTGATCCAACACTTGGAGAATCAAGATATGGCGCGAAGTCAGCCCACAAGCGCTCCCGACAACCTCATCCCAAACGACAAGCTCCTCACCCCTCATGCGGAGTAGTCTAAGGCAGCGTTCAACAGCCCGAACCATCTACACTCCATCCCAGGCGCCACCATCACGATCTCAGCGCCTCTGCCGCGGCTCATGAGCCCGAAATCGCGATTGAGGGTCGGCTCGTCGATCGATACGCCGAGCGATACTCATCACATACTAGTCTCTTGTTACTTGACCGAAACCAAAAACCAACACCAACCAAGTGCAGCTAAGATGTCAGCGGCATAGACGAAACCATTGGGTATGGAGCCCAGAGATACTGTTGTGTCGAGGTCCATCCCCTATCCGTCTTGGGGTTCTCGCCGAGCTCCATCGTTCAGGGCGTTGTGAGCCTTGACGCTTGGGCTCCCTTTAAGTTCCTTGTCCCATGACCCATGCTTACCGCGTCTGCTAAGCCGTTGAGTCGCTATTTCGCGGATGCGGGATTTTATGCCTTCTGCAGAATCTCAAATCCGCGATTCGTCTTCATGCTTGTTCAAACTCTGGTGGGCCATATGGGGCTCTGCTGATGACGTCTAATGATATGATTGTCTGTTTGCAAGTCTCAGCGAGTCTGGCTGCCTCTCCATCTGCCACTTTCCGTGACCAAGTCGATGTATCAATGCTTCACAGATCTTTTCAGTGCGGTCCCATCCTCCCATTACGTGACTCTCCTCGAATGATGCTTCATTACGGTGTTCCATTATGTGAGTTTAAGCACATAGATATTTTCGCCGTTTCTAGCAATTCTCGCCTCTTTCTTATTGATCTTAGCGGACAAGGGTCCACATCGACTGATGGTGTCCATGAACAACGTGGTTTCTTATCTCATTCATACATGCCACTACCTACCAAAAGAGGAGATTTATTACATCGCTGTATTTTAATCCCTGCAAGAATTAACCCCCATGCTCACCGAAACTCCGAGATGCCTAAATGTGACAAGCCGATTGTTGGCCAAGACGTACCAGGATTCCAGGTCGTTCAGCAAAGGCTTCACTTTTACTTTCAGCTCTCTACGCCTGTTTCCTCTCTAGAATACCTCCTTAACCGTCTCAGATCAGCTGTCGCATTCGGAGCCATCATTGCGTGGTTATCACTCTCATCAGATGTAAGACGATCCATGAAGAACTCGTCTTATTCTTCCCTCCACGTCCTACCGCCAACCATCGGCTGCGGAGGCAGATCTCGGTCGTCACGTCACTTATCTGACTCACGAAGTCTCTGCTTACCCTGCGCCGCGATGAGATTGGTGGCGTTTGTTCATATTGTGAGTATTTTCGATAAGCTGGCACACAAACGAAGGGGAAGGTTTAAACCCACCTCACCTCATTCGGTTCACCACAGGTCGCGTGGTTTATCGCTTTCATAAGCACTCACTGGACGGAAGTCAATAACCCTCTAAATCCTGGGGTACATTAGGGAAGCGACCAAGACCCAAAGGATCGACAGAACATCCCTCATTGCAAAATGCCAAGCCACCATACATTACCGCCGCATACGTCCTCGACCACGTACCGTCATGATGATCTCAACGAAAGCGAGCTTATACCCGAAGGGACCTTGATAATTTCATCCACAGTTGAAGCTTGTTGAGGCAGGCCTCAAGAAAGCTCGCACTTTGTCAAAGCTGTTTCCAGTTTCAATCTTCATCAGTGGAATTTCACCTCCAAGACATAAAGAAAAGGTATCATTAAAAGATGTTATTAGACGGTCATCCCGGATGTGATGCAATCTAGTGGTTTAAGCTGGACTGACATCTTTTTATCTTGACAGGGCGAAGTCGTCGGCACAGTACTTCTGGGTATGTCAATTTCCCTACGTATTGGCCTTCAGAGCTTTTCAGAATGCCCAAGGGGGTTCGTTAAAGACTAACCAGCTGGGGAGTTGAGAGCTCGCCTTCGACGTGAACTCAGTACCTGCTGAACAAGATAGCAGCGATTTAATAGACCGTTCTGGTTTTGGGCGGCTACTACTTTTCCTCATTTGAGGCTCTGTGCAAGGATACTGGTTACACACGCCGTGAGACATTAACGCTTGGAAGGGAATGAATAGTCTATTACGGTCTTGCAGCAGACTTTCTCGCGCAAAGTATTCCTTCGCTGAGTGTGGCACCTTGAAGATAGTTTACCCGTTCTTATGCATGTCTAAGCATGTACAGGATACCTCCACAGCCTCCAAGCCAATGTTCATGTAAACACCCGAGAGCCTGGTGTCAAGTCTCTGCGACGACTAGCTACTATTATAAAATCTCTGTTAGGACATTTTCGGACGACTAAAAAGATACGGTTATGTTGAAGCTGTTAGGATATTCAATATGTCTGCAAGCATATTCTCTGAAATGTCGAGGGTTTGTATCAAAGTTCGTAACCTGCATTGCATTCAAGGCTATTCGATATGGCCCTGTATTATTAATGATAGGGGATGTGAAGTTGACATTCCTTAAAAGTCCGTTTAAGATTACATCCCCATCTTGTCAGGAGTGAGTAGGCTACCTATAGCAAGGGTCCACTGCCTGGGGGTTGCCGTATTACTCACAAGTAGAACGCTAGCTTCGTTCCTCGCAATGGTAACTAGAGAGACACACAACTACCCCTAATTGCAAAGCTACTAATATTACAAACCTGGCTATTTATATATCCACTGCATCACGTTGGCCATCATCTCGTTCTACCTTCTCCTTTCCCAACGTGCCTCTTAGAGTTATCCCATCCTTACGCTACTTGTCATGCATTCATAAAGCGATCACTGCTTCCTGATGAGGGAAGAGAGCAAATTCTACGATAATCAGACGATGGAATGAGAAACCGAAGAGAGCAATACGAATGGTTAGGATCTGAGGGATGAGTACGGTGGGTAAATTCAAACTCACCTTGAACTACATGCAAAGTATGGCTACAGGTGGTAGGTTTATTAGATCCAAGTTATAGATGCATACTCGTTCGAGCAGAGTTTACTTTAAACAAACCAAAGTCTTTCATCTGATAATTACACGGTAGTATCCGATCTCGTTTTTGAGAATGTGAGTTTCGGCAGTAAGGCAAGTGTATTCAAGAGCATGGGTCACTATAAATATTATCCGACGCCAAAACGTTATTACACATGTCATTCTCACAGACCGAAGCTTTACTACAGGGGGTTTCTCAATTTTCGGGAGCATTAGGACTCGAAGCTTGAAGAGAAAAAAGCCGCTGATTTATTCTTTATGAATGCCAAAGTTAGGAGTCTGAACAAAGGGAAGAGGATTAACGCTAAAAATATCATCCATATGCCTGCGCCTAGTGATCGTAATTACTGTATTGGACGTTAGTCGTCGGTTAAAGGCAAGATTGATATCGAATCTACTATTATATCTCCAAAGCGTTTGATGAAAAAACATCTAGGACTATACAAAACCGCTCTATAGATATTATTGACAGAAGTAACTATAATATTATTGATACCGCATAAGGGAGGCATCATACTCAGCTGTATATGATTATGCACTAGTACCATGTGATATTCTAAGTATGTTTCTCTTCCTTAAGAGCTAAGACATCTATGACGACTTATTAGTTAATGGTTCCGATGCTAATTCCATCAAGGAGGGAAATTCATGGGCGTCATCGGTTAGCTTGCACGGAGATGTCTGAGTGCTTTGTGACCCTGGAAAGCTATTTAGTGGTTCAGCGCATGTGAACACAGGCTAATATAATATGAATAGTCTGGTGTATACTTAGTCTATCAGGTGGATGCTAATAAGTGAGGCAGAGATACTGATTAGTTTTCCATAAAGCCTTGCCAGAAGACAGGCTCAAGCTTTGACGTTGATGGGAACTATCTATAGGGAAATTTTGCTGTGTTTAAGTTATTGGAACTTTGTGTACTAGGAATAGTACCTCGCTGTGTTTTCAACTATTATCTGCTGCGTTGTTTTGATCTATCTATCTGTCTAGATGATATTGACTAAAACTAGAAAAAACTTAAAAGTAAATAAAGCCTTGCCAGGTTGTATTCGACGCCAACCAAACCCCACTCCGAACGTGGCCGGGAGTAGACTGTCCAGGCTTTATCCCTATTGTAGGCAAATTTGAGCGAGGATCTAGAGGTTTTGAGAAGGCTTCAAGTTGTCGGGATCGCCTTTGCCAAACGTTAATACTCCTATGATTCAACCAAGGTGTGGAGAATGGCTGATAATGGAGAAAGCAGAGGACTATTTGAATTCATCACTTCGCAAAATCAACTAAAAGTACAGCTAGTCTGTAACCCCGGACTCAATTTTAACACGATAAAGCAGCCAGCGTCATACTCAAAGGAATCGATCATTCAACGCGAGATCCATTACGACGAAGTTATGAATTCCGGTATGCGGGCGGTTGAGAAGTAACTGGCGGCGATCCTTCTTATCTCAGCTAGTCATGTAAATTCCTTTTTCATCGACCGGACTCCTGGAATTCAAGTCTCACCATTTCCCGAAATACTCAGTTTGAGAGCTGGAGGACTTTGTCTTGCCAAATATTTAGTCGAGAGATTGAAAGGGGAGATTTACCGGCACTCTCTAGAGCTTTTGACGATCGACTACTCCTCATTATACTAAATCTGTGAAGATCGAAGCTCAGCATGATAGTTGAAACTTTGAGTGGCTTAATCTAGGCATGCATCACTCTGTTCATTATAAAGCACAGTCTTCATCGCTGATGTAACAGCCTCAGATACGAGAGTAGCCATAAGGTAGCTAGGGATTCTCATGTTATCTGGGCGAGCACGGAAAATTGTATCAACATTCGGTGTGTAAAGCAGGCATTTTACGTAGAGCATTGCCGTTCAGAGCTACATGGTGAAACTCATGGGACTCTAGCATAGATCCTGTCATGAACAGGCTACACGTCGTTTCAAGGAAGGATATTACCTACGACCGTGATTCGGTTTGTATTGGCGTATTGCAACAGTCTAGAGCCAGCACGGTCGATTAATTCAGATTCATTATAGTGTTCGCAGCATCACTACTCTTTTGAAAATAGTTAGAATCTGGGTTCCTGGCTTTCATGATTTTTGAATCGATTCAGCACACGATAGCTTAGAACGAAGGCATAACCGGAAATACCAAGTGACAGAAAGTAAGTTTTTCAAACCTAACATCTCTGGTTCGTGTTTCAGCCATGCCAAGCACCCAGGTTTCGAATTTTACCTTAAAATTTGCTTGCATGAAACATAGAGCTGGTATCCAAGAATTTGGGCTGGCACGCTCTGGTTCACTCAAAAGTCATTGGTTTAATGGGTAGGTTGTACGCGCAAAGGATTCATTTAATTATTAATGAGTCGATGAGAAAGGAATGTCGTCCGAGGCCGATCTTTGAAAATCATTACATGACGCAATGAATGACCTACGTAGTGGTAATACCTTTGCAAGGCCAAGGTCCGAGTCATGGAACATCTCTCGCACATGGCCGACTCTGATCTGCGTCTTGTCTCCTGAATATCCGGGTTCGCACCCGTGTCTCCCGATTCCTCATCGACAAGGGTAGCATCGGCGAGGTCAAGGCGGTGTTCGAGAAGGCTCCGGTAATGCTTCATCCGACCGTTCCCAGCTGAACTGCCACATGTGTGACAATGGGCAATGCTACTCCGAAACACCCGGGCCGTTCCCGGTTCTGTGATTCCCGAAGCTAAACTCCCAGCGGTTTAAGGCTGACACCCTACTAGGCAATAAGTGGTTAAGCAAAGCTAGGACAATGATAAGCCTGCCCTGAGGCCTCAGCTACCGGAGGGATTCGGCTTTGGGAATCATGGAGTACCCTTGCTAGATTAGCTTGCGGCATTCAAGATCGGCGCAGAATAGGGAAATAAGGACGATCGCCACGTGGGGCTTCGGGCTCTTCTTCAAACTAGGGATATGGGAACTCCGATCATTCCAGTTCTTATTCATGCTGGCTATGTGTGGTTACATCGCACTCTACTCTGGGCGCGCCGTTGAGAGCCGAGAATGCCGAGGTAGGGGGCTTGCAGATCTCTCGGTGCCCGGCGTGGATTCGGGAGCCTAGGAGAGCCCGTACTCCGCGATGAGCTTCTCGGCGCAAGTCATTCCCGTGACATAGGCAACGGATTGGACGTGGCAACTGGCTAGGATGGGAACGACGCTCATGTCCGCCACCCGCAGGTTGTCAATGCCCATCAAGTGGAAGTCGCTGTCCACAGCGGCATCAGCATCTCCCGGCTTGCCCATCTTGACCGTGCCGGTCATGTGCCAGCTCGAGGAGATGGTCTGCCGCCAGTAGGCTAGCAAGTCCTCGTCCGAGTCACCCTGGGGCCCTGCAATGACGGACTCGTTGTTGTCGGCATAGCCCTTGTGCTTGGCGATACGGAAGGCGTCGCGCAGCGCCTCGACGGCCGCACGACGGTCGAACGGCGACGACAGGAACTTCGGGTCGAACTTGAGCGGCGTATTTGGGTCAGCAGACTGTAGCGTGACCTCGCCGCGGCTCTGGGAGTTGTAGTAGAAGACCAGGATGCACGAGCAGTTGAGACTGTCCTGGGGAAAGCCAGGGATGAACCAGTGAATGGGGAAGTGCGTGAGCACCTCGTAGTGCGGCACCGTCGGCTTGGTCAGGTAGGCTCGCTCCTCAGCCGCAAGCGCCTGGAACTCGTCGGATGCCACGAGCTTGTCTAGCTTGAACCAGCCGATACCTAGCTCGCACGCGAACTTGCTCCACGGGCCAGTGCCGTCGCGCTTCCACTGCTCCAGCGCCACGTCCATGACCTTCTGGTCCCCGTAAAACGGCGCCCGCGCTGTGTCGCCTTCTTTGCGCTTGTACACGAGCGGGCAGAACATGTGATCGCGCAGCCCCTGTCCGATGGCCGGGACGTCTTTGACGACCGGAAGACCGAACTCTTCCAGTTGCTTCCGGGGACCGATGCCGGAATGCATCAGGATCTTGGGGTTCTCGAGAGAGCCAGCCGAGAGGATGACCTCCTTTGTGGCCAGGTCTGCGAGGTTGCGTTAGCGAGCAGTTCCAGCTTACACGGCAGCCGCCTGGAAGAAAGACTAACACTTCTTGCCGTTGGACTCGACGCCAACGGCCTTGGTGCCCTCCAAAACCACCCGTTGCACCGGGGACGAGGTAATGATGGTCAGGTTCTCAGGCACAGGTGTCAGTAGGTCGCTCGCCGTTGAGCGGAGGCCCTTGTTGCTCGAGTTGACCAGCACCGACATTCCAATCGGGTCGCCCGAGTTGTGATCCGGGTTCAGAGGAAAACCAGCGTCCTCGAAGAGATCGAGCATGGGCGGCAGGTCCTTTTCCCACTCGGCCGCAAACCCGACTTTGAGGCGTCCAGACGTGCCGTGGTTTTCGGGCTTGGGCGCCGCGTACTTGGAGTGGATGCCCGACGGGAGCTCGCCGTGGAACTTCTCCAGACTCTTGTACCGCGGCTGGATCTTGTCCCAGCGGTACGCGTCGTCGCCGACGATGCGAGCCCACTCCTCGTAGTCGTCCCGCGCGCCTACGGTGTAGACGCCGAAGTTGATGGCGCTGGAGCCGCCCAATCCCTTGCCCCGCGAGTAGTCTAGCTCGCGGTTGTCGCAGTGCTCCTGCGGCGTGGTCTTGTATCCCCAATTCAGGTCCTTGTTCATAAAGGTCAGCCACCGCTGTCCATCGACGCGGAGGTTCCGGTCGTCGTTATTTCCCCCGGCCTCGAGCAGGAGGACACTGGGCTTCTTTGCTGAACGCGCAAGACCAGCGGCGACAGCACTGCCCGCGGGGCCACCTACAAAGGGAAGATGGTGTCAGTCCATAACCTCGGCGATTGAGGCGATCGCGGATCAGCAGCAACCAGGACTTACCTCCGACAATGACGAAATCGAAAGTCGACGATGCCATGATGAATGTGTGTGCGCTAGGTGTGTAATTAGGAGAGGTTCAGTTAGAAAGACGAATCAGGTGCTCTGGTTGGTTGTAGGACCAATGGCCACGGAAGAGTGCTCTCTCGGAGAATCGAGTAATGTATTGCAGGAAGAGGATGAGGAAAACGGACAAAGAGGACCGTCACATTCAGGGATCGGCCTCTTTGTAGGAATGAACTGACACCTTCAGAATGCAGAGGCAGCGTTAGTGGGGGGGGCTTCCTTAGCAGTAGTCCGTACATGGAAGCCCAATATCTGCAACCAACGCCAGGTTTCACTCGGCCTCCAGCCTTCAGGGATCCAAGTCATGTCCGACTCGCACTGACCTCGCAAACGTCCGTCGAAGGGCAGATCTTTAGCCTTTCCCGAGTCCCCAGACAAGCATCTGGGGTCATCCGGGCCCCACTTTCCGGGTGATCGCTCCTTATTCTAGATCGGGGAGGGTGATAACCCTGCAGGAACGGGCCTATTCCGTCGAGGCCAAGCATCTTGGTGATGGGACGCGAACACGTTCGACATATTGCGGATCCGCACGAGCCTGCATGGACGTGATACGCAACTCAACACGTACATCAGAGTAATTAGTCGGAGACGAGGGACTGTCAGGGAAGAGCAGCCCAAAGCTTCATCTTCATATAATCCATCTGAACCAACATGTCTAGCTAGACCAACACCATCTTACTTCCCTTCCCTTCCCCCCCACACGTTCCTTTAGTTTCTCTTCTGTGGAATTCCTGTTCTCCGCCCCCCTCGCCTTTCGCCATGGGTATTGAAGAGCAGTTCATCCTCCTTTCGCTTGGCTTAGTGACCATTGCCGTCAGGGTCTCGGTGCGATGGCAGCAGGCCGGACCCGCGAACTGGCAGCTGGACGACTACCTGATGCCGTTGACGGGGGTGAGTGACCAAGAACCAGTTGCTCTTCTCTGCACTCGGGCTGACATGTTGGGTGTTCGTTGCGGTTTTGTTAGGTCGTCTTCACCGCGGAAGTAGTAGCTGCATACCTGGTGGGTGCCAAGTTCCAGGGCATGACCAACAGCTACATCAACGACGAGCAACGTGCAGCAATCGACCCAGACTCTGTGGAGTACTACAACCGCCAATGGGGCTCCAAGATACAGGTTATTGGCTGGTCTTTGTATGCCTTTATCCTCTGGGCGCTCAAGTTCTGCGTCACATCATTCTACTCGCGACTCACGTACGTAACGCCACCCAGGTTCGCGTTAACTCGAATCCCTTCTCTAATAGTATGGTGCTACAGATCCGGCTTGCAACACCTCAAGTTGCGTGTGAAGATCGCCTATATCCTCCTCGCTATTACCTACGCAGCCGTCGCGCTTACGATCCTCCTCTCCTGTTATCCTACCCGCAAGTTTTGGCAGATTAACCCAGACCCGGGCACGCTCTGCCGCCCGACCAACTCCCCCGCCTACGTGTTGGTCGTCGTGATACCTAACATTCTGACCGATTTATACCTGCTTTCCATTCCGCTGCCGGTCAGTAATACATACATTCTCCTTCTCACGACTGGTTGACTGACCAAAGTCTTGCCCAATTATAGTTACTATGGGGCGTGAATATCAGCTTGCGCAAAAAGCTCACACTGATGATCCTATTCAGTGGCGCCATTTTCGTTATCATGGCCGCTACGATCCGAGCCGTGGTGATCCTATCGGTACGACTAGCCTGCAACCTTTTTTTTTTTTTTTTTTTCTTTCTTGGCTAACCCAAGGGGCTTTTCTAGGCTGGGATAGATGGTGCCATATCCGGCAGTTCCTGGGCATGCCGTGAGACATTCGTATCCATTATCGTAACGAACCTGCCGATCATCCAGCCGCTAATCCGGCGAGGCGCGAGCAAGATCGGACTAAGCGCGCTATTCAGCAGAACGTCGCCGACCACCAGAGAGAGCCATCAGCTGAACAGCAACCCCACGACCAGCAGCAAGTTCAACACGAGCCGCAAAAGGGGCGCGAGTCGTCACCCCATCTCGGACGCGCAGGTCACGGCGTGGGCCAGTGACGAGCATATCCTGCCCGAGGACGGAGATGGGAAGAGCACAACCACGAAGGAGCCTGGTGTCAGTGTTGGCATCCTTGTTGCGCAAGAGATTCGCGTTCAGTCGGACCCTTTGCCTGACGACTCTGGTGCCTCCACTGACGCCAGGCGCGATGACTGGGGATATCAGGCACCTAATAGCCGGGACGAGAGGACGTACAGGCAATGAACTTTGTCGTCCTCTCTTTTGTAATACTGGGCTTGTGGAATCGTCACTAATACATGGGAAGGAAGACTTCCTTTGATGTCATGGCGTTATACTCTGTTCAAAGATTGTTTTCTTTTTACAATCTCAAAAATGAAGCATACTGATTAGCCCTTTTCATTTATTAAACAGTCGGCTCCTCACACAATGTATCCATAGATTAGAGACAGATGATCGAAGTTACATTCAAAATTAAAATCTCACCCGCACGCTACTTAATACCCTAGGCTGGGGCAATACCACATCAAGGACGTTCCTTCGAAAGCATGGAAGGTTCTAAAAGGTCGTCAAATAATGATTACGCTCAGCCAAGAAACCAATTACTCAAGAGACAGATATGAGGCATTATTACATCAAAAGAATGGATGACCGCCTTATCAACCGAGAAGTGACCACAAACACATTGACAGGCCACAACTCAGCAAACAAACCCACTTTCCATTTCTTAGTGATCACATTGGTACTAGAGAGCCAGGTATGCCTTTGCTAATACCACTATTCTGTAAAAATATTCTTGTTTGTCATTGTTCTGTCTGTTCTCGCAGCATTTTCTATGAACTCCCCGCCCGACCTTGATTAAATACCCACACAGCTCGAGTCTAGTACCCGCTCCTTACAAACTCTCTACCACAGCTCGTCTTCAGCTCAGGGTCTTCGCATCACTTCTTCAACACATATTAGAGTTCCTCTTGTTACTATCACCGCTAGGTTTCGGCTTACGCGTCCATGACCAACGGAGCGATGGACAAATTCCTCAGCCCGGGCTAGTTATAGCCAGATGGGTTACTAGACCATTGTTTTCCTTATCAACAACACGTAGTTTACAATATATTGTCTCCAGCGCAAAATTCTCAGACCAGACATGTAGGTTCACGATTTCGCCCTCAAAGTATAGTGAAAAAAGGAGTC
Source organism: Neonectria magnoliae (assembly GCA_037954305.1). Lineage (NCBI taxonomy): Eukaryota > Fungi > Ascomycota > Sordariomycetes > Hypocreales > Nectriaceae > Neonectria > Neonectria magnoliae. The sequence goes on along the minus strand of JAZAVK010000001.1, from coordinate 410,201 downwards.
ACAAAAGAGAAAGCTCGAGGTATGCGGCTGTACTATAACTGTGTAACTCTTCGAAAAGACGTGGCCTTTACAAAGGTTTATCATTGACCAATCCGAGCGCTCCCATATGAATGAAACGGTGATGTTTACAAAGCATGTATGCCCTTCTTTACCCCTCTTCAAGTTGGATAACACATTCTGGTTCTCTCTTAGGTAGATACATATTTCGTTTTTTTTTTTTTTGGAAGCGGCCAGCGTCGCTATGGAAATTCACAAGCTATAGTGAACTATCTAACTAAAATGATGTCGGGAAGCTCACCGTCATACAAGCACTACCCTCGTCGACGCTCCAGTAGCATTCGCCTTGTCAACGTCAAATTGAGCTACCAGTGTGGCGAGGTTCCTTGTCGCTTGCTCAACATATGTCTCGATTCGGTCAGCTGACCTTGCCACTATTGTCCAACACATGGCGAAGTTCTTTGCCTGAAATAGGAGCCGATACATCTCCGAACCGAGATCCCTAGGAGTAGAAATACAGGATCTTGGTTGTGGATCCAGGTAATAAATTCGGACAGGGCCGAGACAGACGTCTCGCCGTCTCAAGAGTCCTTCACGATTTTCTTCAAGAACTCCAGGGAGATAAGCCTGCCATTTACGTCAACCAAACGATGCTCAAGGGCGATCTTCTCAAGTCCAATTGATGGGTCATATCTGTGCTCAACGAATGGAAGTTCTTTAATACCGCAGAGGGGAGGATAGGGATGGGTTCCTAAGATCTAGTCCAGCAGGTATCCGTTCTTAATGAAAGAAGAGTAAAAAAGCAGATACAGATTGGTTAGGGCTTTGCTATGTTCAAGGCAGGCATCATTAAGGGGGACTCTTCCCAGAGCCGAGTTTGATAGAATTGAGATTGAATAAGGGTCATGCCATCTCACTGACAGCAACAAAAGTAACATCATCAAGACAATGACGACGTCAAGCCTTGGTTTGGTAGGTTAAGCGGTAGCAGGGTTGTTACATTGCCTTCATGGCTTAAGCATTGCTGAGCGAAGTCCTGGGTAGGGCATGTTCAGCGCATACAGTAGTATCAGTCATTAATAGATTGCCGTCTCTCTCGTATTGTAGCCTTGATTTGAAAATGACAAGGTGTGGTCAACTTCAGTTTGCTTGTTTTACGGCTGTTGATCGTTCTTGCGTATTCGTACCTCGGGACTACGAAGCACAATGTGACTAACTGGAAAAATGTCACAGCGTTTTGTCCGCACGAGTGAATGTTGATCCTTTTCCCTTTGCGACTTGCCCAGCATGAATCAACTTTCAACCCAAGTACAGGTTTGTTAGCATCACCCTTGTTTGCGTGCTCTTTGCTATGCTGATTGAGTGTTGCCTTGCCTGCCGCTTGAAGTTGCGGTCGTCGCATCCCGCAACATAAAATCCCAGTGTGCCGCCGATTTTGTCTGCCGCTGGACCAGACCTCTTTCCTCTTTGAGATGGAAAGTTGGGATATCATCAAACGCCACAACGGCATATATGCCATTGGACCCTACGATGGTGACGTGCGCCGCACACGTGTCAACGATGACATCACGAGAATCGCTGCGCCATCGGTCGTCCATCGCATGGCCCTTTTCTGATTGTCCCTATCCATGATGCGCATGCGCCAAACAAATCGTGGATTACGTCGGAAGAGCTGGCCCGGGCGGGTGTGTTCGACTACCGAGCCTGATGGTTGGGATGGACGGTTCGCAAAGTGGTTCGCCTCGTTTGAGTTCCCGGGTCACGGGTCGGCGGTTTTCGGAACTTGGCTCGGAAATACGCAACGGTGAGGCTTTGTCGGGACCAAGACATCAAGCGCGGGGCGGGCCGGTGACGGCGCACGGAACGGTCTGATCCAGTGGGGATGGTCGACCGGTCCACGACCCCGGCAGCCTCAGAATGCAAAACACAGGGCAAGCAGTGCACTTGTGTACTTTATTGACGATTCGCGCGTTGATTGAAAGCGACTCAGAGCGTCGACCGCGGTGGGATACACGACCTTGGCCTCTCGGGGGGGGCAAAGTCGCGATGCTCGCTGACGTGGCGGGCCTCACAGTCGGGCAACAAGAGAGTGGTGAGTGCATGGAGGCTACTGCACCCAATAGCTATCACGAGACTGACTGGATGAAAAGGGTTTTGACGATCCTGGGGGAACACATTCCTGAGCCTCTTGGGCCTCAATCAATCGTGGGTGCCGATCGCAGCGCAGAAGTAGCAGGGAACAACCTTGCAGAGGGAGGGAGGGGATGTTCCTCTTTGGGCAATCGATGGATATTCGAGGGAAGCGATAATTAGCTGCGATGCTCAGACAGGTCTCAAGTCTCATGAGCTAAACGCTCTTGTTTGAAGGCTTCGAGCGAGAAAGAGAGAGGGAGGGAGGAAGAGGAAGAGAGCCTCGACCGATCAACCACCATCCAACCCGTCTAGCGGTCAATTGGCGGCTCTGTCACTCTCCATGCCCGACGACGGGACTCCTCCTCTTCTCTACTGCACGAAAGTCGGTATGCACACTGGGGAGGCTTGGAATCTCAGAGGTGCGGGGGTGAGTTGAAACTACAAATTGTACTTTCAAGCGTGTGGATGGACTGGACGCCAATCAATGCTGACAAAGGCCGAGGATTGGCTCTACACTCTGCACCGGAGTGAGAGCGCACTTGAGTCTGCAGGCCGTTCGCTCGTCACTCGTCAGACGCCCAGATGGCTTGCTTAAGGCAAAGTTGGGCAGCCAAGCAGCCAAGCAACCAGAGGCCAGGCCGTGTCTTGTCTTGTCTTGCTTGCCTACTTAGGCCAAATACCGACCATCATCATGCCCAGTCTGCGTGCTGCGGTCCCCGTCTTCCGGCCGCCTGTTTTCTCTTCTTTCTGCTCCTCCTCGTCCCCGTCCTCCTCTTCCTCTTACCACCACCACCAGCGTCAACGCCGACAGCTGTTGCCTTCTTTCGAACTGACCGCTTCCTGGCGCGCGCAGTCGCGGGAGACAGCTCTATCCTCGAGTTGTCACCCCATCCCATCCCATACCGTCCCATCCCGTCCCATCTCATCCCATCTCATCCGCTGGCGACCTAGTGCCTATCCGCCATCACTCACTCAGCCTGATCTCGCCAAACTATCCCCCCAGCGCCAGCGATCAACAACAGCGATACCTTAGATAATAAGCCTCCTCACAATGACACACCCCTCCCCAGATTTCCAGTCGACGATATGGTGGCAGATGAATCGTTCCCACCGCCCTCACGGCGACCGCGATGATGTCGATCTCTTCGCCCCCGGACCTTCCACCTACAACGCCAACGCCAACGCCGGCTCTGCCTCCTCAGAACACCCCGCCGATGAGGGCCCCGACTCGCAGGCCATGGACTCAAGCGTCAACATGGACTTGGTGCGGTGGAACGACGGCTATGAGGTGTACAACAACCCCATGGACTGGTTAAGCTACGTCCCCGAGGAGCTTCCCCAAGAGCTTCCCGAAGAGTGCGTCAACGTCCGGAACTGGATGCAGGGATCTCCAAGCTCGCCACTCGGTCCCGGTGTTGCTGTGCCCTGGGAACCTGCCCCGAGGAAAAAGAAGCGCGTCCACGATATCATAGACGTCCTGGGACAGGTCCTGCCAGCCCCATCAACCGCCCCCGAGAATCCCGCTTGCACGGCCCTCGCATCTGCGCCAGCGCCGACTTCTACTCAAGTCAAACGATCATGGTCAAAATGTCGAACACACTCAGATAGTAATGATGACGAGCAATGCGATCCAAGAAGGAGGAAGATGGCCCCCCCTCCAAAAGGCCCGCAAACCTCGGCCATGCACCCTACATATCCAAAGGCGATCACTCAGGTCATCAGACAACTCAACGACGAAGACTTCGAAAATTCGTGTGAGTACTGCTTCTTCTACCTCCAGGAGCCGTACAAGTATATCAACAAGCCATGGACCTCGTGCGGAAAACCAAGAGCCGAGATCTCTCACATCGTCGCCCACGCCATCAGCGACCACGGCCTGATCAGAGGCCTAAACTCACAACGCCAGAACCAGCGGTACTTGACCATGTGTGCGAGTCACAAATCCGACTCCAAGGGCAAGTCGGAATGCGATCGTTGCAAGGACGTCGAGCACTGGACCGAGGAGGACCTGGCAAACGAAGCGCACGAGGGGGAGTCCGTTTGCCTCCGGTGCTACACCCAGCTGCCCACCAAGAAGGATCTCTACGAGCACCTCAAGGAGCTAAGCATATGCATCTACAGGCAGGACTGGCCCATGCGGCGGAAAACGAGGATTCTCTACAGCGTCTTCTGTTCGTCAGATGTGGTACCCAAGTTCTCTCCCCCACCCGGCGCCATCAGAGGAGACGGTGCACGGAAGCGGAACGAGAAGGTCTCCCGGCGCGCCTCACAAAAGACACAAGGCATGAGCAACAGTCAGGGGCCCGCGCGGGCGAAAATTCTTCCCACGCGCACTGGGCAGTTTCCTCCTCATCATCCAGAGTTTGCTGGAGACGTCTCCGGCAACTACTTCCCAGGTCCGCCGGCGCATGCACTTGTGCCGCGACAACCTATGCCCTCTTATATCGACGTCGGACCACCACAGAACACCCAAGAGCCGACGGACTATACCTCTCCCTTCCATGGCCTCAACTTGACCCTGCCGATTACTCAAGCCGAAAGTCAGTCTCTATTGTCTAGCCCATCAATGCCGTTGAGCCAGGTTGAGACTCAGCCTATACTATCAAGCCCGTCAATACCGATAACCCAAAACGAGACCGAGCCTATGTTATCGGCACCTTCATTACCGACTCAGTACCAGAGTATGGCCGGTTGGCAGTTCAGAGGACAGCCCATGGGAAAGCGGTTTAGATACGGAAGCACCGATTCAGGATTCGTGTCCAGAAGCAACAAGGACAATGATAACAGGAACCCGGTATTCGACGAGAATCTCATATTCGGATCAGACTACTTTCCCGACACCTTCTCGGATTTACCACATGGTTGAACTGAGCCACGACCAGGGCTTTACCTCATGGTCATCACCTGTTGGTGAACTGACACCTTGGGCATCTTTTAGGTTGGAGAGAGCCTCGTCCTAAGCAGACATGCCGCCTTGACAGCTTGGCAGCGTCAAAGCGTCAACACAAAGGTGTCTCACCGCCGCCTCGAGCGAAGCACTCAAGTTTCTGCGTCTCTCGTCCAAAGACATATGTGTTCAGACGAAACAGTCACACCCAGTCGTTTCAGTACCCGTCAATGCAACAACGACGAGGATCCATCCATCCCACATGACATGGAGGGAACGGCCAAGTTCCGCGGGACTTTCATCGCGCAACTGAGCAAGTCTCGATTTGAGACTCCTTTAAGTGCAGCGCCACCGCCCGGCGGACAGAGAGGCCAAGGCGACTGGCCCTGCTGTGGAAGAGGGGGGGGGGGGTTCACAAGCGGGATTCGACTGCTTGCCTCCGCCCTTTGACTGGACAAGCTGGGCCCGGTGACTTGGAGACGGCATGCAGATTGAACCAAAGTGCGTCTTAGGCGGTTGTACAATACTTCATACCACCCCCGCCCTGTTTTTTTTTTGTTGTATAGTATGATACCATGTTGTTTAGATCAGCGTAGACCTTGGACAAGGCAAACCATTGGGTTGACGTTGGCGTTGGTCAGGCTTGCCGCGAAAGTGAGAATGCGATGTGCAGTGTTTCGGGTATCACTTACCTCTTTCGATTGCTTGCGGAATTTTGCTTCACACGATACTTTCCGCATTGATGTTTTATGGAATTTGATCAGCCGTGGCGATTTCTTGCACCCCTCTCGGTGTTGAAGTGCTCTTGGGGTGACGTCAGATGGAATGGAGTTGGGAAGTGGATAGGAAGCGTTGTTGCAATAAACAACGCTTCCGTGTAAACAAGAAAAACCGCAGTCCAGCAGAACAACAAGAGGTGTTTTTTTTTGTTAACGACTATAATAAATGTGATCGAGAGATCCTTATACTTGGTCAACAAAGAGACTGGCCTTTTTTCTTATCTTTGAGTCACTTCTTAACAGGACTAGGACAGCTCCAACCCCCAAAACTCTAGGTCTAGGGTACCTCAGTTGGACCTGAGCAGCTTGGATTGGTTGGGCTGGCATCCAATAACGAGGTCATCAGGCGGGCACATGATGACAGCCCATAGCGCTATGCTACGTGGCAGCTACGGAAGAGGTCATTGATGGGCCGTCTGCAGCCTTGTTTTATGTTCGGTCAGATGGATGTTGATGATGGACGATGAGCGGCGGGCTTGTCGCTCATAGTGAGGCTGCAACCAGAGCTGCAATCATTCACATAGCGACGCTTCATTTTGGGGACCCTTGACATGCGGGCTATTTCAAGCAAGACAGCAAATGGACCCCCAAAATGGTATTGTATTGTCTTATACGAACACAGTTGCATGACGCTTGAGTGTGCCTTGGTCGCTCTCTGGCTCTAGACCACTGTAGACCCTGACGTCAGCTCGCCTGAGTATGTCGAGCTTGAATCAGGGCTGAGCAACAGCAAGCTCTGAGCACTGGGCAGCTCATTATGAATTGCGTCCGGCGAGGCGTTCTTTGGCAAATAACAACCCAAAGTCGCGGGCCCACCGCCCTACGCCAGCTCACGCCGACGGAACAATGCCGCTTGGAGGGGCGCAAGGCACGCGATGCCCCAACTGCTTATTGCATGGGTAAGTTTTGTCGCAGCAATGCTGCGGTAAGTGGCGGCCCAGAGGGAAACAAAGGCAGTGGTGAGACGGGGATGCGCTGGCGTCGCACAGACTCGGCCACGTCTGAAGGCAAGGAGGAGAAGAAGGCGGCGACACACTGTTCCCCAAGGCATTTCATTCATTCGTTCGACAGGCACTTTATCTGGCACTCGTCGGTGAGCACGGGAACGCTGCTGTTAGCAGCACTGCATAAGTGCTCGGGTTGAATACGAGATATGCCCAGCAGGTTGAGTGCGTACAGCAGCGTTTCACAGCCCGTGGCCAGTCAGGCACGAAGCCACGCGAACTCGAGCGGCGCGCGTGAGCAGTCGCAAATCCGGGGCGGGTGTCCGATCAGTGCTAATGGCTCGCTAAGTCACAGCCATTCATTCTGGAGGAGGCCCTTGTTGGCGACCCCTACTAGGCCGGGCCATGACGGTTGTTTTCCCTAGGGCTTTCCATGGATAGATATTCGTACTCCGTAGGTTTGCTGGCGAGCGAGTTACTGGGATTCGCTTCTCGTGGCCCCCAGCACGCCCCCGTTGCAAGACCAGGATCTGCTCTCTCGCGAAGTTTCAGCTTCGACGAGGGACCACGAGTATCAAACAGGAAAAGAAACGCCGTGAGACCGAAAATAACGCAGAGCGATTGAAGGATCCAGCGTCATCATCCTCTTGCGCGCCCACATACTCTCTTCCTACTTGTAGAGACAGCACCGACGAGAGAGAGGGCCAGCGCAACGTCGTTAAACGAAGGGAAGAGAAAATGCGGGCAGGTAACATCCTGGACCGAGCCTAAAGAGGCGGGAACTCATTTCAGCTCTAAATTGTGCAGTAGCGCGCGACTTCTTCTGCCTTGTCCGCACGCCGATCGGCATTTGATGAGGAGTTCTGAGGGCTTCCCCAGAGTCCACAAGTTCGGCGTGCCAGTGACAAAAACCCACGACGCTGGCCAAGCAAAGCTACCTCGGAGACGTTGCTGCACGGCCATAGGTGCCTTAACGGGCAAGGCGCCAGGGGAGGAGGACTCTAGGCCGGTGCTATAGCGCTACAGCGCTATAAGGCGCGACTGGGGGGGGATGAGCGCCCAGGCGGACGGAGCCAAGCGAGCTGGACGCAGGAACGGGGCCAGGGGCGAGCGCGGGCTACTACGTAGGAACGGGAAGGCTGTGGAAGGTGGTGTCAACGGCGGGCCAATCACGCACGGCCCGGGAAATTGTGCAAATCTTGTTTTGGCGCTTTATGAACCGCGTGAGGAGGAATCAGCTGGCGGGAGGGCATATTCGTAATTAATGGTATATGTCTTCGTATTATCCGCACTGCTAAGTGCCATTGGGATTGGAGTCGGCCTTTGTGTTCGTACCAAAGGCGGCAGGTGCACGGAGCATGGGAAATACGCGTGACGAGTCAAGCCCTGGCACGCCAGCGCTGGGCACAGCGAGCGAGATTGGAAAACAGTGGAGACGCAGTGACGAACCCGTTGGATCTGATTGATTGCGCCGAGCCTTGTCTTGTGGACTCGGTTTCATTCGACTCCATCGCCCATGTGGATGAATGGTGGCGAGCGGCGGTCAAGGCAGCTTTTTTTTTTTAAAAAAAAAAAACAAAAAAAAAACGCCATGTTCTGCGAGCAGGTCCGGCTTTGTTGCTGAAATTCACTCATCTCTGAACGAACGGCTGGAAGTTTCCACTGGCTAATCAGGCAGTGAGGACGTCGACAGGTCTTCCGTCGATCTCCCTTGGCAACCCGAGCGGAACGGATGCAGAGGCTGCATTGTGCATGACGGCCATGGCCCCTCCGCCCTCCTCTCTGTACCGAGTTTGCTCTCCCCTCGCCTCCACTTACACTGGCTGGTGTTGAACTTTGACGACGACGAGGAACCAGCCGCGGTGGCCGTGGCGACTACACAGTACTCCCACCGCGGGCCCTCCAACTGACACGCCAAAGAAACGTCCGTGGTCACCTCTTCGTGCGACGGGGCCGAGATGACGAGGAAAGGCCTGTTGCGACCCGTCTCAGCGTCGCATCGTCCTGGCGCCTCCCCGCAGACCACAGACAGCATTCGTCGCCAGTGAAGCAGCAGGACTCTTAAGCGGCCAGGCCAGGCCGGACAGGCCCCGTCGGAAGTGTGCCTGAAGTCAGGCGGGTGGTAATTTCCGCGCGACGACATCTGGTGCAGAGCCCGGTCTGGAGCCCTGGGGTCGCCCTCTTGCTCGTTGTCAGGTCACCGGTACCCGAGACGGGGGCGAAAGGATGCGCGCATTCCAAGTCCCGGATACTGCGTCGCTTGCGATGCCCCCCTCGCCGCTGGTTGTCCGCTTCGTGCCTGGCTGTAGTTGGGGCCGCGCCCTGGGAGGGGGGGCGCCGCACTGGGGCCTTTTGGAGGGGGGCTCCCTGGTCAATCTCGGCCTGTCTTCTCTTGGCGCCAGTAAGAACTCGTGCCTGGCGTTGAGTGCTTTAGGGCGCGTGTGGTGCGCTGGTGCCGGTGCTGGGTGGTTGTTTGCGCTGCGCTCCAGGTCCCGGGTTTGGCCTGTCGAACAAGTACTTCATCGATCTCCTCCCCCCCGCGACTCAGCCACGTCTTCCTGCGATCCTTCTGCGCTTCACCTTCACCTTCAACCAGACAAGACTTCGTTGGCAAAGTCTACCCACTCGTACATTCAGCTTCTCCACCCTTACTTACATATCCTTGGATATCGAGTATCCTCGCCCTGCACTCTTTGAACTCCCGCCGTCGCTCTCACCTGGCCTCTTACACGAGCCACACCAGCAACCACCACCAACAACAACAACACTCGTCTGCGACTTGTTATACACCCTGCGCGCGATATACCGCTGCCCGCTTTGAAAGCACCAACAACTCCATCACCTACCCAGACAAGATGCACTTCTCCAAGCTGGTCCTGGCCGTCTTCCCGGCGCTTGCGCTCGCGAGCGAAGACACCACCACCAAGACCTCCACCGCCACCCTCACCAAGACTTACACCCTGTCCGAGGTCCACACCGTCACCTCAACCTGGATCGCCGATTCCAGCGTCACCGCCAACGCAAACACCACCACGCCGATCTCCACGCCTGCCGTGAAGACCACCCCCGGCGCCTCGTCCTCCGACATCACCAGCTTCACCAGCGCCGCTTCCACCACCGCCGATGACTCCACGCCCACCGCCGTCACCACCACCGGCGCTGGCTCTGCTCTGAATGCCGCCAACGTCTTCCTGGCTGGTGTCGCCGGCATGGTTGTCGTCGCCCTGATGTAAGGCGTCGTCGGGACGCGACCAGGTGGAGGAGGGAGGTTTACTCTGGAGACGAGTAACCTCGTCACTGTCACCATTTCGAGCTCGTCGATGCGATCATCTTCTCACCCGTTTCCTTTGTCACTTATGCACCTTTTTTCGCCTCTATGGCTTGGCCAACAACGTGGCCCAAACTTCTCTGGCATAACGATGAAACGACGTCAAATAGCGCCACGATACCGACTGCAGAACGGCCTTCGCGCCGTCTAGCGCTCACTCTGCTTCTGCTTCAACTGACGAGTTCAATCTTTTTGTTGACTCTGCCCTCGTGGAGAGCTTCGACTGTTCCCTTGCGTTTCATCGCGAGCAAACACAAACACACCCGCTCCTTGTCGATACACTTCGCGGGCTTTCACCATTTAATGTTTCATTTCATCCCCAGCGGCACGGCACCTGCGCGCGTTGACTGCGCAGCGCCAAAAAGAGTCTCGACTTTTACCTTTTTGAAAACGGTCACCTTGGCTTTCGTCGTCCTGACGTATCTGGAAGGGTAGCCGCTATGCTGGCGGCTTTGAGATGACAAGGAATCCCCAATTTCCAGATTCGTCAGGACGGAACCACACGGTGCCTGCTCGCTGGCTGGAGACCTATTAGCATTGTTATTCCGTCAACATCTCTTCATCGGGGCTCTGCTGCTTCTCAGGGGGCCCGGGACCGAGGAGACGGGGACGAACGTCGGGGACGCACGGAAACAATACCATCTATATTCGCTTCACCATATCTCTTCTTGGATGAATTGGCCTTTTATTTCATTTCTGTTTGGCGATACCCCTTTTGGAAGGATGGTGGTCCGAGGCATGGGGACTCACGTCCCACACTCCGTTTTCGACGTGCGGTAGAGCCGGTGTACTGGGCGACGGTCTCCCATGACCTCTGGACGGAAGGATTGTTGTTTTGGAGTATGACCTTTGTTTTATTCGGTGGTGGGGATCTGGTTACAGAAAAGGGGGATTGATGTTTTGAGCGTCCTGGCGAAGCGAATCACGATTTGATGAGCCGTGATGAGATCGCGAGCGTAGATAGGAGAGCAATAGTATTTAACTACTTTTTGTTCGAACCGCCTGGCCCGCCTTTGTTCCGTTGGATGTCCCTGGTACCATGTCGATGATGTGCTTGAGCCTGCAACTACCGTTATTCCTCGCAGTTCGCATCGCTTCGGCATCTTGCTCCGGCCTCGGGTATCGGGTATCTATGTCGCGAACCGATGACTAATCGCCTATTCGGTCTGGCGTTCCGAACCAGACAACCGCCAAGTCCCTGGTGGTGGGATGGTGGATCGGGGAATGGGGCTGATTAAGGATATTGCGCCGTAATCTGATTGGTCGCCGGCTTTGCAAACGTCCGCTTGAAGCCGGTGGGCGGGTCGTATCGGCCTTGCTCCCCAACTTTTCTGCATTGGACGCTGCAGCCATCTTTTGCTCACCTCCATCCCTGTCCGAACATCCCACCATCTACTACACCCGTCAATTCCTCCCCGTTTGTCGAGCGACCCTTCGTCCCCAATCGCTCGGCGACAGCATCATGGCTACGATAGCCCCCTCGCTCAAGCGGGCTCACGCCCCTCTACGACGAGCCCTGCGCGCGACTTCGACGCCAGCTGTTAGGTCTTTCGCCACCGTTCCCTCCGAGCCAAACGACCCGGGCAAGGCCCCGAAGCGAAAGACGTACTTCAAGGACACATCCGTTGCGCCCTTTTCCGACTTCGTGGCCACGTCTTCAGCTGCGCAGCCCCTGTCGCCCACCGAGGCCTTTACTCTGAGAACCGCCGAGGTCGGCCCCGAGGGCAAGAAGAAGACGATTACACGCCTGCCGGAGTGGCTCAAGACACCCATCCCCGCCGGAAACGACAATTTCAAGAGCATCAAAAAGGACCTCCGAGGATTGGGACTGCACACTGTTTGCGAGGAGGCACGATGTCCCAACATTTCCGAGTGCTGGGGTGGCTCCGATAAGAGCGCCGCGACGGCGACCATCATGCTGATGGGCGATACGTGCACCCGAGGATGCCGCTTCTGTAGCGTCAAAACCAACCGAGCGCCAGCGGCCCTGGATCCTCACGAACCCGAGAACACCGCCGAAGCTCTGGCGCGATGGGGACTGGGCTACGTCGTCCTGACCAGCGTGGACCGAGACGATCTGGCTGACGGCGGTTCGAGGCATTTTGCCGAGACCATTAGAAAGATCAAGCAGAAGAAGCCCACCTTGCTGGTCGAGGCACTGACCGGTGACTTCCGCGGCGATCTGGACCAGGTGGCGATAGTGGCTGAGAGTGGACTCGATGTCTATGCGCATAACGTTGAGACGGTCGAGGACTTGACTCCGTATGTGCGAGACCGAAGGGCTACCTTCAGACAGAGCTTGGATGTTTTGAAGCACGTCAAGGATGTGAAGGGCAAGGAGGGAATTATTACCAAGACGAGCATCATGCTTGGTCTTGGTGAGCAGGAGCATGAGCTCCAAGCTGCACTTGAAGGTACGGGATCTGGGATCTGGGATCCACTTTTGTCCGAGAACAAGCTAACAAGACGACAGAGCTCAGGAAAGTCGACGTTGATGTCGTCACCTTTGGCCAGTACATGCGACCGACCAAGCGTCACCTCAAGGTCGAGAAGTACGTTACTCCCGACGAGTTCGAGATGTGGCGCAAGCGGGCCCTGGACATGGGCTTCCTGTACTGCGCCAGCGGACCTCTCGTGCGCTCATCGTACAAGGCCGGTGAGTCCTTCATTGAGAACGTCTTGCGGAAGCGCTCGGGCGAGAAGGGCATGGCGCGGGGGACTCTGGGCCAGGCGGTTGCCCTGGACTCGGAGGTCCGGTCGACGATCTGAACTGTAGACGGTGCTTGTTTCTCGCACACATTCTCCGGGAGCTTAAGCACTAGTAATCGTTGTTATAATGGGGTGGTTGGTTATGATCGCGGGCGACGGCCGCATGGGATGGCGTTGATAATTGGATACGGACTGGTTGATGCGTTCTCAACAATAGAAGCAATGCTCTTCACCAAGGGCCTTGCACAAACTTACACCTCACTACAACTTGAACTATTTGAACAAAGCTGGCCCATGTCTAATCTGCCCCTCCCACGACAGGCTGATCACAGTCTCGTTAACGGGAGGACAGCACACATCTGATTCTTTGACTTGTTAGCCCTCGTCCTGACCAACAGGACTGCATTCATTCACAGCGTTGCGGGGTTGGTGTTTCGTGAGCACTCCATCACTGCTTCGTGAGACGAGAAAGGGGTTGAGCATGCTGGGTTGAGCGTTGAGTGGGAGTTGTACCACTGCAAAGACAGGTACACCGTCGTCCAGGGAATGACGGCCACGTTGTTGGTCTGTTATCGACGGCGGTATCCCCGGGACTCGCAAGTAGATCTGAGGGGTCTGCGGGAAGAAAAATGGTTGTGGAATTATTCGTATCATGCTTTTCTGGGCGTGATATGCGGGAAGGAAGGAGCTTGACCCTTCGCCCATTCTCAGTTGCCCGGTTTACGTTGAGCACGGCAGGTGCCAACAGATACGGCAAGAACCTCAACCCTAACTCCTAACAACCTGTATCCTCTCTGGATTCTCGCCCTTCACCAGTTTCTTCGAACTCGTCTTCCGTTTAACTCTCCAACTTCTTCGTCAACCTTCTCGCCGGCACTATGAAGCTAGCCGCCTTTATCGCCCTCGCCCTTGCTGGCGCCGCACAGGCAAAGTACTGGATGGAGGATATCGGCCACTTTGGACGGTCTCCGTACTTCCCCGACAGCCACTACCGCGTCTTTCGGGACGTCAAAGACTATGGTGCCGTGGGAGATGGAGGTTTGTGCACCCTGCCTGTGGGGGTTCGAGTACACTGCTTACGAGGGGATCTAGTCACCGACGACACGGCCGCCATCAACGCCGCCATCAGTGCCGGAAGTCGATGTGCCCCCGGGGTTTGCAAGGGGAGCACCATTTCTCCTGCGACTGTCTACTTCCCATCTGGGTATGCCACGATTTGACCTCGTTCTTGCTGGGAGTTGGGAGAATTGGCTCTGACAATTGATCAGAACCTATCTCATCAGCAGCTCTATCATTGATTTCTACTACACCCAGCTTATAGGAGACCCAAACGACATGCCGATCATCAAAGCATCGGGATCCTTTTCGAAGGAAAGCTTCAGCCTCATAGATGCCAACCCTTATCTATTCAACGGCGCCCTTGCTTGGAACTCGACCAACACGTTCTATCGCCAGATCCGCAACCTGGTCATCGACACCACGGCTCTTCCCCCAGACTACCCCGTTGTTGGCATTCATTGGCCCTGCTCCCAGGCGTCAGCCATCTCCAACTGCATTTTTAAAATGTCGAGCCTGCCTGGAAACCGCCACACCGGGCTTTTTATCGAGGAAGGCTCTGGTGGTTTGTTGAATGATCTATTCTTCTACGGAGGCGGCAATGCCACCGTTCTGGGAAACCAGCAGTACACTGCGCGGAATCTCTGGTTCGCGAATGCGGATGTTGCCATCTGGATGACATGGAACTGGGGATGGACCTTCAAGAGTATGGTCTTCAAGGATTGTCGAATTGGTATCAAGATGGATGACGTCTCGCACGGCGTGGGATCTATCACCATCATTGACAGCGAGTTTCAGAACGTGGGCACCGCGATCTCTACGACTCGGATGAGTAGCGGCTCGCTGGGGAGCGGTGGCTCATTCACCATGGAGAATGTCCACTTTCAGAACGTCAACGTCGTGCTCATGGGCCCGAATGGGGTTGACCTTGCGGGAAATATTGTGACAGCGGGCAATGATGTCTTCGTGATGGTAAGTATAGCATTATATATGAGAGATATTCCTGGCTAACAGCTGCAGGGCCATCTCGCGGATCCCGGAGGTTTGTCTGACAAAACAGGGTACTACAACATCACGACAAGTCGCAGTGCCAACCTTCTCTTAAACACCAAGTACTACGAGAAGTCAAAGGTTGGTAGCGTCTGGGTGTGCATGATTTACCGTTAACGAATTACAGCCTCAATATGAACAAGTCAGCAGTCAGTACTTCACATCGGCCAGAGCCAACGGGGTCGCAGGTGATGCCTCCCGTGATGACACCCAGGCACTGAACAGGCTTTTTAAGTATACCGCTGCGAACGGACTCATCGCTTACATAGACGCCGGCATCCATATCGTCACCGACACAATCTTCATCCCACCTAACGCCAAGATCGTGGGGGAAGCTCAGGCTTCTATCATCATGGCCACCGGACCGAAGTTTCAAGACATGCGGAATCCCCATCCTGTCGTTCAGGTTGGTCGCCCTGGAGACGTCGGTCGCATCGAATGGTCCGATACCATAGTATCGACTCGTGGGCCTGCAGCTGGTGCCGTTTTAATTGAGTACAACCTGTTCTCCCCTGAGATGCCCTCAGGCATGTGGGATGTCCACACTCGTGTGGGTGGCTTCGCAGGAACATTCTTGCAAGTGTCTGAATGCCCTGCCGTCAAAGGAAGTAATGTGGTAAACCCTAGCTGCATCGCTGCGTACATGAGCATGCACATCACAGCGTCTGCTGGTGGGCTTCTCACGGAGAACTGCTGGCTCTGGGTCGCCGACCATGATCTTGAGGATCAGGTGTATCATCGCGTTGCCATTTTTGCTGGACGAGGCCTGCTCATTGAATCGCAGAGAGGCCGCATCTGGCTCAGTGCTACTGGTTCGGAGCATCACGTTCTTTACCAGTATCAACTCGTCAACACTCGAGACGTGTACATCGGCCACGTTCAAACGGAACAGGCGTACTCTCAACCACTTCCACCTGCCTCGTACCCATTTCCTCCAGTAGCTCTTGTGCACGACCCAGATTTCCAGAAGACTTGCCAGAACAACCCTGTGGCAGGTTGCAACATGGGATGGAGCATGAGAGTCGTCAACTCGAGCAATGTGGTCGTGTACGGGGCGGGGTTATACTCATTCTTCAATAACTACGACGACTCGTGTGCGAGTAACAAGTCTCCGGAGTATTGCCAAGAAAGAGTCCTAAGCGTCGAAGGCCAGGCGGATGGAACTCGGTTCTTGGGATTGAGCACGGTGGGGACGAGGTTCATGGTTCAGAGGGACGGTGTGGACTGGGTCGGAGCGATCGAGAACAACAGCACCTTTGCGGATACCTTGGCTCTGTACATGCCATGAGGATGCATACTTATGCACTGCAGCGATACTGCCTTGAAGCGAGAGACGAGCAGCGAAAGGATGGATTTTTTGATGAGTTGTAATAAAGAAACGGCAGTATCACTGCGTAAAAGTTACTGCTTAGACTCCTAAACCCGCTCCTTGCTACTAATGTGACGAATCCTGGTTACTTGAAGGTGATTCTGTCATTTGTTGATCTGGTCCATTTGATGTTCCTCATCATGAAATTTGGATAGATATATGCACCCCGTTGGTAACAATCAGTGCTTGGTTCGGGACCGGAGGTCGGAAAGATAAGGGCCATTGCTCGAAATGTGTACGCTTAGTGCAACAGCTAGAGGTTGCGACAAAACGCTGCGCACAATGATGAGACAGCAGAAGACGACTTAAGGGAATGACGTGGTTTATTGCTAAGGAAACATTTCTATATTATCTTGAGTTTATTTTTAACTACTCGGGTATTACTTGCGTTGATGAGAACAGCATTCACCGAATTGCCGAATACCTATCCGTCACTTGCTAACTTATTAAGCTCTGAAGCTGGAATGTGGGGGAGCCTGGCCCGGGTAGATACGGCCACTTCTGGACACCGCCTGCTAGATCCGGCTGTCACGCCTTAGCTTGGTCAGCACGTCTGTCCGCGATGCGGCCATCAAGGCAACCAACCTGATCTGGCTTCTTCCCAGGTTCCAGACACGACAACTCCTCCCCATACCGTCGCTAACGCAAATCGAATATCGAAATCATGAGCGTCAACATCGGCTCCGAAGCCGAATGGCAGGGCCTACTTTCCGGCACCAATGTGGTCATCGCAGATTGTACTTACGGCCGCTTCGCTCCCCCTCTGTCCCAGCGCAACTAACACCGGCTCGATAGTCTACGCCGACTGGTGCGGTCCCTGCAAGATGATCGCCCCGCACTACGAGAAGCTCGCAAACGAACATTCACGCCCCAAGAAGGTTGCCTTCGCCAAGATTAACGTCGACTCGCAGTCCGGTATTGCGCGCGCAAACGCCGTCTCCGCCATGCCAACCTTCAAGATATTCCACGGCGGCAACTGTATCGAGACCATCAAGGGCGCGAACCCGGCTGCCCTGACGCAGGCCATCACCAACGCCGTTAAGCTTGGCGGCGCAGGCAAGGCGAGCGGCAATGTCTTCCAGACACCTGGCCGGAAGCTCGGCGGCGAGGCCCTCGGCGGGAAGGCCGCCCCTGGTGCTGCCCGCGCGCCTGCGGCCCCGATTTCGTGGCGTTTCGGCTGGCTTCTCAATGCGCTGATTGTCTTTGTGGGACTATACCTAGTATCGTTATTTTCGGCACGTAACCTAAAGCAATATTGAGAGGATAACAAGGCTGACTGGTTGCCAGTTCGATCCATACAAGGCAGCGGAGAAGTCCGTATTCAACACCCATCGGCCGGCACAGGCAGCCGGCAGCAAAGGTGGTAAGCCTGGCGCGAAGGCCCCGGCACAGAAACCTGCGTTCAAGACGCTGGCGGACTTGGGTGGTGACTGAGTGGACGTGTGACAATTGGATTGGAGACGAAATTGATATCGGGCGTTGAGAGGATTTATTCTATGAGCGCGGGAATTGTATAGGGCAACCATTCTTTTGGAGTTGAGCATCTAAGTTATGCAATTATTGATTGATTCTGGTTGCCCATCCACGACTGTTCGTAAGAGTTGTCGCTCCAAAGGAAGTGGTGTAGGAGCGGGTCACGTGAAAGCGCGACGGCGTCAAATGGTCCAAAAAAGTTGCAGAGGCGGACACGATCTTAGACCAGCCAACGTCAAAAGCCTATACGAAGATGCTGTCTGCACGAGGCATCCGGAATGCCTGTCCCGGGCGCAATTTGTCTTCTTCATTAATCATACCTCGTTTTTCCAACCTCCATACTCGCTTGACACGATCGCAGGCCTTTCCTCTCTCACGTTCCGTTCAGGCCAATAGGAGCACCGCAATTACACAAGCCTTTTCGACTTCGAGATGTTTGCGACAAGAGGCCACCGCCACTACACCCGCGACACCCGCCCCGAGCGCCTCACCTGAGGAAATCGAGCAGGTCGTACGAGATGCCAAACAGCGATTTCGAGATACTTTGCCGAAGGGGTACTTGAACCAGGAGGAATACGCCCTATACGAGCGACTCTACGGACCGCCGTTGCGAGAGACCCTGCCCGAAGATGTCGGCATCGATACCCATGCCGACATGGGGCCGCGACCACCACGACCGGATAATGAAGGGACCGTAATTCGACAGCTTGAGGATGGCGAGATTGAGGAGATCTCTTACGAGATTCCCCGAGACCAGGGAGAAGCTTTAGAAAGCGAAGTTCCTGTGGAACAGGTCGACGAAAAAGACTCGATGAACTTGGCTCAGCATGCTCCGGGATACGTCGACTTAGTTGCAAGGAATCAGAGAGAATACGATGCCATGCAAAAGCTTTCCAAAGACTTTGAGGAGAGCCAGAGAAAACAGCGTGAAGCGGAAGAGAAGGCAGCAGCAAAGGAGGAAGAGGAGCTGCAACGACAGGCTGAGGAGTCCAGGACTTGGCCGGAGGAAGAAGAGTACAGCCAAAAAGAGCTGGCCGATACACGCCGATTCCACCCTCTTTCGGTCGAAGGCCGCTTCTACGACGAATTGGTGGAACTCGCTCTTCCTCGAGACCAGTTAATTACTCCGATCCGCGAACTTCTCGACAGAACCCATATTGATCATGTCAAAAAGGCAGCCGAAGACGCCTTTGGCGGCGCGGGCCTACCTAATTCACCTGCAACCCCGTCCTGGAACAAGACTGGTCCGATGAAAGGAGTTGGTCTCCCCGCAGATCAGCGACATATGACCGAGATCGAGGCAGACGCTTTTATCGCGGGATCTTTGCCTCCAGCTTACGCCTCTACCATGTCCATCTTGAAGGAAGTGAGGAAACGGGTTGGAACCGAATGGTTGCAGACGCGGCTAAAGGCTGGCGGACTCAATGTTCTGGACGCGGGATCGGGTGGCGCTGGCTTGATTGCTTGGGACGAGATTGTTCGAGCTGAGTGGGATCTGTTGAAGGAAAAGGGAGAAGTACGCGGTCTTGAGCCCCCTGGGAAGAAAACCGTTGTGGTGGGTTCAGACCGACTGCGGCATCGAGTCAAGACCTTTTTGGAAAACACGACGTTCTTGCCGAGACTACCCGATTATGAGCACTCTGGAGAGATGCGTGGTGGACATCTCGATGCTGGAGACAAGCCACAGGTTCGAAAGAGCTACGACATCATCATCGCATCTCACCTTTTCCTGAATGAGGAACAAGACCATTACCGACAAGCGATCCTCAACAACCTTTGGAGTCTGTTGAACAAAGATGGTGGGCTTCTTATTGTGGTGGAAAAGGCCCACCCCCGTGGCTTCGAGGCTGTAGCCCATGCCAGAGACACAATCTTGAAGCAGTTTCTCCTGCCACAGGCAGGTCAGCCTGACAACCTTCCAGAGAACCCCAACCCAGCTTACCAGCGGGAGCGAGAGCCTGGCCATGTCGTTGCCCCATGCACCAACCAAGGTGTTTGCCCGATGTATCAGATACCTGGGAAGAGCCGTGGACGCAAAGACTTTTGCTCCTTCAACCAGCGGTTCGTGCGACCGGCCTTCTACAGCCAAGTGCTTGGCTCAGGTCAACACAACCAAGGCGATGTTGACTTTAGTTACGTGGCCATACGTCGAGGAGTGGAGAAGAAGAGTTCTTTAACGGGCAAGGAGGCCACAAACACAGCCTTCAAAGGATTCGAGAACACGGAGGAGAAGTTGGACATGCAGACTCTTCCGCGATCCATCATGCGTCCTCTGAAGCGCAAGGGACATGTCACGTTGGATCTTTGCACACCGGAAGGAAGACTTGAGCGGTGGACGGTACCAAAGAGCTTCAGTAAGCTGGCATATCACGACGCTCGCAAGTCGCGGTGGGGAGATCTGTGGGCTCTAGGCGCCAAGACGCGAGTGCCACGGGAAGCTCGTGCTGGCCGAGGACCAGACGACGGCGGTAAGAGAGCCGGCCAGGGGTCGAAGCCGCGCCGGGTGGAGATCACCATGGGACCCGGCGGTATCAGTGCTGGCGAGAAGAATGCGCCCCGCGAGAGGCGAGCGAAGAACAAGAAGAACCAGAAAAAAGATCTCATTAAGGAGCTCATGGAGGCAGAGGAGGAGGAGGAACGTATAATCTCGAAGCAGATGGACGAGGAGGTTGAGGCTCAGCTGGCTCTCGAAGATAAGAAACACGGCAGGTTATGAGTTATGCGATCTAACTGACTGTAAATGAATGTATAAAAGTAGGGCAATGATGCCTGGGTATGAAGGCACTGGGAGGGGTGGCGTTCAGCTTGGAAATAGCAAAGGATGTACAATATATCTCAACACCTTCAGTCATCAATCAACTCTCGGTCATGGGAATTGACGGTCAAGGACAGCTTTCGAAGTCCGCACAAATTATTTGTTAAATGTCACGGTAATCACAATTGATCTCAATGGTAGTATGTAGCAAGTTAGGCCCCGTTGGGTGTGGATACTATCCACCTGCGCGATCAAAATTTTCACTCCTTGCCCACGCGGATCCGTGTAAGTTGATGAGGCGAATGTGCACCGAGGAGCTCTCATCAAACAAGAGCCACGCCCGGTTAGCTCAATCGGTAGAGCGTGAGACTCTTACGAGTACGCAATCTCAAGGTTGCGGGTTCGACCCCCGCATCGGGCTTTTCCTATAATTCGATTGCAAGCATCTGCGCGGCTTTCTCTTTTTGCCATTTTTGGGTGATGGATAGATGATGTTGGACCCTGAATATTTTTTTGCTTGGTGGGGTTGTTTTCCGATAAGGCGCCGCTGATAAGGAACCGAGGGGATGGTTCGCTGAGGGGACAGGTCACGTGGCTCTGTACGCATCAATTGGGTTACTGGCTGGTACTTACTGGAGCGACGCCGAAACCCGACATAAGGCCTGGATTTCACATCTCCTATCTCATCGCACAGCGGGATTTCGACATCCCGGTCGCGGTGCCGCGGAAGTCGGTGGCGGGCGCAGAGAGGCGTGACTGCTGCTCGCGGGCGGGACGCCGACAGGCCGAAGGAGTTGATAGGGCGCCAGACCCACGCGGGCGGATGGCGTCAGCTTGGGCCAATATGAGGAAGCGGAAATTTGGTGGGCGAACGAGGGGCGAAGATGTAGACCCCAGTTGAACGGAGAAGTTCGAAGCAGCCATGAATTAGTGGGGGAGGGGTCCCATTGTTTTTGGTAATGCGGCGCCGTTTATAAGCCAGCGAGAAGAGGTGCTATGAGTCGAACTTGGAGAAAGTGTTTTGACCCATTGACTTGTTTCTACGCCGTGCTCCTGTTTTCTGATCGTTTGCCTGGGTACAGAGTACTGTCTGGGTGCTGAGGAAGAGGAGGATTTTCCATTTTCGAAGCATTCGCGAGCCAGGACTTGCACCAAGCAACCCCATCTTTGAAGCACGGAACACAAAGCGGGACGGAACGTCGAAAGGAAGGTAAAAAGAGAATAAAGTTGTTCTCATTTCTCGCCCACGAAGAGACAGAACCAGGATATTTTCTCACCATGGCGGCTTCACCTCCAACTCCAACCGCCGCGACGCCAACGTCGCTCCTCGCCGCCCTCAACTGCAGGGACAGCATCCACCTCGTCGTCGGCACCAACCCGCTCGCCGCCTCGCGGTGCGGCCAGTCCGTCAACGCCGGCGCCCGTCCGGTCCTCATCGCCCCCGAGGGCGCCGAGCTTCACTACAGCCTCCAGAAGCGCATCGACGATGGCCAGGTGAAGTGGTGCAAGAAGGCCTTTGAGGACGGCGATCTGCTGCGGCTTGGGCGGGACGAGGTCGACGGCGTGGTCGACGCTGTGTTTGTCACCTCCGGGCCCCGGGATCCCATGAGTGCGTCTTGGTCGTCTCTGTGAAGTTGGTTACTGTCCGTTCATACTGACTCGTCTTCTTCCAGGCCAACACATCGCAGAGCTCTGCAAGCGCCATCGCATCCCCGTCAACGTCGTCGACGCCCCCCAGCTCTGCACCTTCTCGCTGCTCTCCACGCACACCGACGGCCCGCTGCAGATCGGCGTCACCACCAACGGCCGCGGGTGCAAGCTGGCGTCGCGCATCCGTCGCGAGATCGCGGCGTCGCTGCCCGCCAGCCTCGGGTCCGCCTGCGCGCGCCTGGGCGATGTCCGTCGCCGCATCCTCAGCGAGGACTGTCTCGCCCAGGACGAGTCTTCGCTGGAGGACTCGGTCGACCAGGCTGCTCACTTCAACCGCCTCGTTACCGACGAGGACGCCAAGAATCGTCGCATGCGCTGGCTCGGCCAGGTGTGCGAGTACTGGCCCCTGAAGCGCCTCGCCGCCATCAACGACGACGACGTCGAGGCTGTCCTCAAGTCATATCCCGGCTCTTCGGGCCCTGACGTGAAGCGCAGCGATCCCTCGGAGAAGCGCATCGGCAGCCTCGTCCTCGCCGGCAGCGGCCCCGGCCACCCAGACCTCCTTACCCAGGCCACGCACAAGGCCATCAAGGCGGCCGACCTCATCCTGGCCGACAAGCTTGTCCCGGCGGGTGTTCTCGACCTGATCCCGCGCCGCACGCCCGTGGAGATCGCGCGCAAGTTTCCAGGCAACGCCGAGCGCGCGCAGGAGGAGCTGCTGGCGATGGCGCTGGCGGGCGTCCGCGCGGGGAAGACGGTGCTCCGACTTAAACAGGGGGACCCGTTCATCTACGGCCGCGGCGGCGAGGAGGTGGCCTTCTTCCGCGAACACGGGCTCGGCGACCGCGTCTCCGTGCTGCCGGGCATCACCAGCGCCCTCAGCGCGCCACTATTCGCCGCCATCCCGCCTACGCAGCGCGACGTCGCCGACCAAGTCCTCATCTGCACCGGCACGGGAAAGAAGGGCAAGGCGCCTACGCCGCCCGAGTACGTGCCCAGCCGCACCGTCGTCTTCCTCATGGCCCTGCACCGCATCGTCGGCCTCGTCCACGAGCTCACCACGCCCATTGAGCTGGAGCTTGCTAAGGAAGAGGAGACAGCAGGAGCTCAGCCGCCACCGGCCGAAGCTGTCTCTCCGGTGATGAAGCGCACGCTGTGGCTGCGCAACACGCCCTGCGCCGTCATCGAGCGCGCCAGCTGCCCGGACCAGCGCGTCATCCGCACGACGCTCGAGCACGTCGCCGAAGCCATCGAAGCCGAGGGCAGTCGGCCGCCGGGTTTGTTGGTCGTGGGACGGGCCTGCGAGTTTCTTCATGCTAAGGAGAAGGGGCGGGCTTGGGTTGTCGAGGAGGGATTCCGAGGATTGGAGGTTGAGGACTTTACGCTGGGTTTGGAGAAGTTGCGCGAGTAAGGACGGTAGTCAAGGCTTTGAACATAGACTGGGCTGGTCCGAAATGGAAAGGGGGAGTTTGGTATCATCATAGCGGGTCTGCAGCATTTTTCGGAGTTGAATCATGAATATCAGATGAATACTTAGTTACCTAACATGAAATCTCGGAGAGGGTTGCTTGCACTTTCACAACACCCATTCACATAGATGCGTTGGCCTCAATGTGAAGATTACGGTAATAGGGGATACGAACCAATCATCACAACGTGCGAGGCTTTCATCAAGCAAGTGTGCTAAGGGGACCTTAAAGAGATCCATGCTCTTCTTGTGTGACGGCGCCACATGCAGTGAGAATATGTCCTCGCCCAGATGGAAGATAGTGTCGTACAAAATGCAACTATAAATACAAGGCTCCCAAGTCCGCCACCTACGACGACTTGTTTCAACCTTCAAAGTTCTATCAGACGTCATTCTACTCTTAGATCACTTTGATCTGAGTCTTGCAAATATGTGGCCATGGCTTGTAAATACACCTATCAACCACTCATTCAACCTGATGAAATCAGAGTGTTGACCCTGAGCCCAGGCTCTCACGTACACAATCTCGAAGGAACGATAAGACACATTCGACTTCATGACAGCGAAATCGCCTGGTCGTTGCCTCCGATCAACGATCTTTATAAGAATGGTGCCTGGTGGCCGGAACATCCTCAATTCGACAGCCATAGCGAGCGAGTGAGCATTTCATCGAGTCACTTCGACAACAGCTGATGTTTTAATAGGGTAATGAAGACCAGGATACTGTCCAGCAACCGTCTGGATTACTACACCCCATGGGAATATGATGCGCTCTCCTACACGTGGGGTAATCCCACAGAAACAGATACAATCATGGTTCATTCTAACCGGCTGGGCATACCTAGCAACCTCTACTTGGCACTGATACACCTGAGGGATCCAATCCAAGAACGGCGACTGTGGATCGACGCCATTCGCATTGATCAACAAAACTCCCAAGAGAGGAATCATCAAGTGCAAATGATGAAGCGAATCTTCTCGGCCGCCTCCTCTGTGATCGTCTGGCTCGGTACTGCTAACGACGGTGTGGGCTGTGCCTTGAACATGATCCAGAATTACAATTACAGTGGAAAGCAACCAAACATCTTCAAATACAGGGAGAATGCGTGGATTGGTTTGACCAAGCTTTTCTGCCGACCTTGGTGGAGACGTATCTGGATAGTGCAGGAGGTTTTTGCGGCGAGAGAATTGGTCGTCCTTCTTGGATATATTATCTTTCCGTGGCAGTTCCTGGCACAGCTTTGCGAAACAATTCAGCTGAACGAATCCCGCCAACAGGCCCTGGCGCCACTTCTTCGATCTTGCGGCTATCAACGGTTGACAGCTCTTCACAACTTCCGGCAAAATGGGGCCATGCCGCTCGTTCGTTTGCTGCAGAGCACGCAAGACTACTAAGCAAGCGACCCGCGCGACACGCTTTATGCCCAACTCGGTATGACTTCAGACGTATCTACAGATGATTTGGTCCCCGACTATACCAAGCCAGTGCAAGAAGTGTTTGAAGACCTCGTCAGATTCGTCATTACGCAGCGACGTAGTTTAGACATCGTTTCCACGGGACGTCGCTTCCGTGTCTCAGGCTTCAACTCTCAGAGTTGGCTACTAAATTGGCAAGCTACGTCCACATTGCGACCATTCCATGGCCGAGCCCCTAACCGAGAGTCTTACAACGCGGCTGGATGGACAGAAGCAGTCGTCAAGATGTCCCAATTTCCACGGGTTTTGATCGTGGAAGCAATCGTTGTTGATGCGGTGGAGTTATTTGGAGGTTCGATTACCCTCGCTCATGAATGCCTATCAACAGTACGACGCTGGCAGTACATTGCAGCTGAAAGGGTAGGATGGGACGCCATGGAACATTTCAGGCAAGTAATCGTGGCAGACAAAGACCACGTGGGTCATCAAGTTACGCAAGATTTCGGGCGACAATTCCCTAACTTCATCGACGGTTCTAGCAAAGTTCTTTCAAGGTCTACTCAGGACTTTTCAGACGCTGTTACGAGAGCCGTCATGGGTCGACGGTTCTTCGTTACTAAAACCGGGAGGCTCGGCCTGGCGCCTTCTGATATTCAGCTCAAGGACAATATTGTGGTCGTAAAGGGATGCTCTGTGCCACTTGTTTTACGAGCTATTGGAAGTTATTGGGTTCTTATTGGCGAAGCATATGTTTCGGGGATAATGTATGGCGAGGTAATACTGGGGCCAGAGGCAGAACGGTATAAAGCCGAAATGCTTCATTTGAAGTGAAGATTGACGAGCAGAGCGGTTGTTCGGGAGAGGTTTGAGCGGACAGTCATGGTAAATATTTTGTTACGCGAGTCTAGTGTTAGATAGTAAGTCGTTATGCATGTTGTCTTTGTGAACCAGCGAGGTTCTAAGGTAACATCAATACCCCTCCAGCTGAAGAGACACCGTTCTGAGGGTAACACCCAGACGGGAGACTAGACAGGAGAGAACCTCCAAGTCACAACAGCCATCAATGGCAGCACTCGAGAAAAAGGCGGCATTTTGTTGATATGTCTTGAGGCAATATGAGCGAATATCCTGATGCATCTAGATGACTCATCAACCCCTCTCAGAAGCGAGGAGGTTTAATTGCCCGATGAACCACGATGCATTCATGGTTACGTTGAGATTCTCGCGAACAAAGTGAGGTCAATCAATTACATAAGAAAGCAAGCACAATGGCCGGACTTCTCTCTAAAAGAGCAACGGAGACGGTGGACGCTTTGGATGTACCCTGGAGGTTCGCTCCTCGAGGGGAGTATGATCCAGAAAGCAACCCCTCGGGACTCATATCGTTCGCAACCGCTGAGAATGTAAGCTGCTGTGCCTTGAAGGGAACTCGAATGAGACTAATTTGTTTCCAGGCACTGGTAACCGACGACGTGGTGGCCTTTGCCAACAAGCACGTAAGCCGTCCAGCATCTCCTCCTTACCAGACTCCCATGAAACCTCCCACTTACACAACCGCGATGCAAAGACCACACTATCACCAGAATCCCTCCTCTACCGCGGCTCCACGGCAGGCGGCCCGCGCTTCCCGGCCGCCCTGGCCGCGCACCTGAACGAGTACCTCGCACCTCACACGCCCATCGCCGCGGACGCGGTCCAGTGCGTCGGCGCCGCCACGGCCATGCACGACGTGCTGGCCTGGGCCGTGGCCGACCCCGGCGACGCCGTGCTGACCAGTCGGCCCGTCTACGGCCGCTTCGAGCTCGACTTTGGGAACAAGTCGCGGGTCCGCGTCGTGTATGCCGACTCGGATGCCGAGGACTGCTTTGACGAGGGCGTCGTGGGTCGGTTTGAGGAGGCGTTGCGGAGGGCTCGGGGTGAGGGCGTTGAGGTCAAGATGGTCTTGATAGTTAACCCGAACAACCCCTTAGGTCAGTCTTGCCTTACACCCCCGAGGTCCGGTGGTTTCGATGAACTGAAAAGGGAAATCCAGGTAAATGCTACCCAAGAAGCACCCTCATCAAGATCCTGCAGTTCTGCCAAAAGCACCAACTACACCTACTAAGCGACGAAATCTACGCCTGCTCCGTCTTCACAACCGACGACCCCAGCACGACCCCCTTCACTTCCATCCTCTCCCTCAACACCACGACCCTCATCGACCCAGGCCTCCTACACGTCACCTACGGCCTCAGCAAAGACTTTGGCGCCGCAGGCCTCCGTCTCGGCGCCATCATCACCCGCAGCCAGCCCGTCCTCGCCGCCGTCGCCGCCGCCATGCGCTTCCACAACCCGTCGGGCGCCAGCCTCGCCATCGGCACCGCCATGCTGGAGGACCGGCGGTGGTGCCGCGCCTTCATTGCGTCCTCGCGGGAGAAGCTCGCGGCCGCGCACGCCCACGTTACGCGGGGGCTGCGCGATATGGGCGTGCGGTACTTGGCCGGGAGCAACGCCGGTTTCTTCGTCTGGGTCGACTTGTCGCCGTATCTGCCTGCTGAGCTGGGCGGGGAGGCCGACGCCGAGTTTGCGCTGGCGAGGAAGTTGATGGACGCAGGCGTGTTCTTGCATCCAAGGGAGGAGCATTCTTTGAGGCCGGGATGGTTCCGGCTTGTATATACGCAGGATGCGAAGACGGTGACCGAGGGACTGAGGAGGTGAGTAAACATGAACTAGGGATTGATGATTGACTAACAACTTACAGAATCAAAATTGCTATATCTTGAATATATCGGGTGTGAGTTAGTTGCAGATCGTCAACTTTCCTCCTCATTAACCATCAATAGAATGGATCGGATTGTCATCAAGTTTAGGTCCACGAAGTACTGCCAGAGCTTAAGTTACTAAATAAATGTTCTTCCCGCGGTCATAGAGACTCAAACAACAAACAGAACCAAGCATGCCCAAGACTTTTGTGCCAAATCACAACTGTATCACCCCAAAACGGCCGTTGTACGGACTATAACATATAACCTCCAGTCTAACCCGTCGCCTTCCCTATAACATGCAATTGGTTGTCTGGTATTGACCAAGACGGTATCCAGCCATCATTCGTAAAAGTCTAAGAAACATCCGGAAAAGCGGAAAAGCGAACCATCCAGTGGTGTAAGCAAAACAACGACTCCTCTAAGCCACCTTTTATTCTCAACCCTCCACAGATTCATTCTGCATCCAATTCTGCTGGCCAACCTGCTGACCGACCTGCCTCGAAATGTAGAACCCAAGTTCCATGGGCTCGCAGTGATGCTGGATGTCCTTCCAGCAGTCCGATTCAGGGCGGGAAAGCGTCTGCAGAATATCCTCCCAGCGCTCCTCATCCCACAGCGCCGTGCTCCAAAGATCAAGACGGCCTTCCAAGCGCGACTGGTCAGAGTCGAACATGTCGTTCCACAGAGCGTTGTCCACGGTTATCGCAACCTGCTTAGCCTCAATATTCTCCCACATTCGGATGCCGCTCGTGTCCCCGGTTCCAAATCGCTTGTATATTGCGTGAGGTCTGGGTTGTTGTCGTGTCCAAGCGCCCCTGGTTCCTCGGGAGAGAACCATGCCAAGGGCGTGGATCGGTTTCTTTAGGACCTCCTCCTCGTAAGGGCGAAGAAAACCGTCGCGCTCCGAGTTCTTCGTCGTGTGTAGAGCTTTGTGGAGAAAGGGAATTCCAAAGTTGAGCAGGCCGGGCATGACGCGCTCGCTGAGTGTCTCATCTCGTTCTGCAAAATGATGGGTTAGCAACACACTTCTCAAAGCGAATAGGACAGTGGACTTACCAAATCCATGCAACGCCCGCCTAAAGAAGGCTTGGATTGCAATCACCTGATGCATCTCCCATGGCGCTAACAAGTGGTCCGTCAAGGAGTGGTGGAGT
Organism: Neonectria magnoliae; assembly: GCA_037954305.1. Classification (NCBI taxonomy): domain Eukaryota; kingdom Fungi; phylum Ascomycota; class Sordariomycetes; order Hypocreales; family Nectriaceae; genus Neonectria; species Neonectria magnoliae. The sequence continues at coordinate 381,289 of JAZAVK010000001.1, read as the reverse complement.
ACGGCAAGTTTTTCGTAGAATTCGATATAATATTCGCGCCCTCTGCCTTTATCGACGTACATTTCCTGGCAGGCTTTTCGAATGATCTCAAAGAGGTAAATACCTTGTTGGATTCGAGTTCTTTCGCTCTCAGAAGGGTTCCGTTTTGTCAAGGAGAGTTGAAGAGGGGCGAAATGCTGGTTTCGGCATTCGAAGCATTCGCGAAGGTAGACCTCGGTAAGATCTGCTACCTTATGGTGCAGTTGCGAAATCTGCATGGCATCGGCTATGTTGGACTTGAGAGAAGGGAGAGAATCATCCTTGAAGCTCGTGATTGCCCCAAGCACATTGGTGATGTGGTTCTCAGTGAGGTTCTCGGGGGTTCCGAGGCTAATGGGGCTGCGTTGAAAGGCGACATGGGCATGGGTGTAAATCGCTTCTGGAAGCTCTCTCTTCAGGGTCTGGGTTGCTAGAATCTGCTGGTATCGCTGAACCAAGTAGTATAAAGTCGGGTGGGCATGCGCGGCGTTCACCAAAGACGGCATATCAGGAGAGAGCTCCAGAATATCGAGGAGGAGCTCGTTAGGTAGGTCTGTCAACTTGACATGGTCATGGACGGAAGCCATCGTAGGAATAAAATGCGAAGCTGGTGCAATCGATGCCATGGCTGACGTAGTAGAAGGGTATTTAATAGGGAAAAGAAATGATGGTATTGGAGAGAAATGATGGACGAAACGACGGTGGTCGGAACGACGAGGAACGAGAAGATAAGAGAGGGATGCAGAAGAGAGAAGATGCAGGAGCATGAAGATGTAGAGCAGAGAAGGCGTATAAGAGAGAAGATGCAGAAGTGAGAGGAAATAAAACGCACAAAGAGTGCCAGTCGGGAAAGAGCGTCTTTTTATAGACAAAGGAAGGTAAGCCTTTCATTGTCAAACTCTACAGTGTATCTTCAGAAGGGCTAGAGGGCCATCATTGTGAAAGCTACAAAGGTAACAAACGTAGTCATACAGGTCAGCAACAGTTACGGAGAACCATACTGGCAAACTCAATGATGTTGGGCGAAATTCACCGACAATAAATCATCCCGGAAAAGGTTGACGACGAACCGGAGAACGGTTCAGATCGCGTGACACTTAGTGACGGTGAATTGCCGCCAAATTCAGCACAACGAGATGAATTTTAGATGAGTGACGCGTGGTTCTATTTTGGACACCTCGGACCGTCAGTCTGTCTTTGTCAGTAGGTGAGAAAGAGATTGCCTTTGCCGTAGCCCATCTAGACCCTTTGTTCACAGGGTATACGTGTCCCGTCAATGCTAGAGGGAAGGGCCCAAACGGGTTGTAAAAATAGGCTCAAGGTGTGATATCATATTAACTGACAAGGTGATTGTGTTTAAGTTATTGGGATTGCTGGTGCTGGGCAGGGCACCTTGGTGTGTTTTTTGCTGCATGCCATCTACTACGCTGCCTTGGTCTCTCAATGGCATTGATAAAAGCTAGTCTAAAAACTTGTTAATGACCGTTGTGTCCTAGGTCCGCGGCACTGAAAAGGAAAGAGACTGGTGGTCTGGCCGGAGTCAACGACAGACGAGCCAACTGGGCTTCTTCATTTTCATCATCAGAGTAGTAGTTTAGGGTCGGCCAAGGTCAACCAAGGTTAGCCAATCTTAGGTATTTCTCCGATTAAAATCAGGATTGGCCTTGCTGATTGAATTGTTGCATATCTGCTCGTGTTAATACAGTGACCCTTTTGGCCCAGAGACTGAACGTCGCGGTATTCGCCGACAGCGCGCTGCCCCATAATAGCTGCATCACCACCATCACCTGCAGGCTTGGCCTGCTAAGCAGAATGACACGCCACCCGGAGTCCGTATTGCTGATAAAGGCGTTCCTGATAGAGATAAAGATACATGTATGCACAGAGAAAATCACTCCGACTTCGAGCAAGTGAGTCCGGCGGTCATGGCCTGCCCGTAGAGTACAACACCGACGGCGGTCCGAAGCGAGATGGCGTGCCTTAGTAGACTAGTAAATAGTCGATCCTGTATGTCGACTGGCTGGTGCACTTTCTGGTCACAGGGACTTGCGGTTGCAGATCCAGCAGACCGCTTGCGCAGTTGGCGCCGTCCGCCTGATGGGCGAACTGCTGTCAGCGCATTATCCGCATGCCTCCTTGTCTTGGCTCACCACCAGCGCAACCGACGCAACCGACCCAGCATTCAGGTTGAACACAACGACCCTGGTGCAGAACTCCAGCCCCAAGTCGCCACGCGGCCAAGCGACCCACGCACACTGGGCACTGGGTGCTGCCAAACGGCTTGCACTATCTGTCTCGTCAGACCTATCGTGGCCTGTCAAGGCTTGTTGACGACAAGACAGCGCCTTGGCTTCCCCTTCATCCCCTCCGTCTTCCCCACCGTCTTCCCCACCCCATCCGTCCCGACGGTTCTTCTAGGGGCTTCTCTCGGGTGCTTCTCAGGTTCATCTTCACCTTGACATCCTCCTGGGGCCCGTTCTGCAGACCCAAGCTTTCATTACCTGCGTTCCCATGACCCCAGCTCGAACCATCTGATGGGCCTGCTTTCTCTCCTCTGCACTTGGACCGTATCGGGATAGTTGGACAACTCATGTCGCATATCCTTCTCCTCTTCGTAGCTTCCAGCTGAACTCACCAGTGTCAGACCATTGTTGTCTAAGGCACACGTCCTAGAATGGCAATGTAAGGCAAAGACAAACACGGCTGGGTGCCCCTCCCTGGAGACAATTCCCTCCAGCCTCACTAATTCTCTGACCTGTTTCTCCCTTTCCCTTCTGCTTCACTGTAAACTCCATCTGTTGCCGGCTCCCTTTGTATCTGTGCCTGTCACCTTTGGCTAAGCATTGGAAGACCTTCAACATTTGATTCACAGACATGGCTGACCAAAACCGCGCCTTCACCTTTGTCCGCGAGTCCAGTAAGTCCACCACCCTACTCGAGCTCCTTCGCGGGGACGAGCATGGCTAATAGAAGCACCCGCAGGCTTCTATGACCGTATGTTCTTCATGTTGCATCGACTCGGGATACAGTCGAATATCCTTGTATCAGCTAGTTATGTTCCCACGGACCGAGATCATGGGTCACGGCTTTCTCGCCCTGCAGTGACGGCCGCCCTTCGGACTGTTGTCGAGGCTCACTCAGCCCTCCGGACCGTGGGCATCGTGAGACCGTCGACCGATGACGACAAACACCACTTGCACATTGCCACATTGCACACCATTGACTTAGACCAGTGTATCGAGTTCGTCGACCATATCGACAACGCGGGAGCCGAGTTCTTCGAGCAGTTGCACAATGAATGGGACTGGTTCGAGGAGGAGCCTGATCGTCCGTGGTGGAGAGTATACGTGGTAGGGGGTCGTGACGTTGTCTTCGTTTTGCACCACCTCGTGGCCGACGCCAATTCGGGCATGGTCTTCCACCGAACCTTTCTTCGGGGTCTCAACGCGCTCTCGCCTGGAAAGTTGACATCTGTTGACCCCATTGTCACCGTTGACTCCAATACGCCTGCGCTGTTCCCAGAACCCATGACCCTCTCCAACCACAAGCCCTCCATTCTAGAGGTGCTCTGGGCGCAACTTAAGCGTTCGGTTTTTCGCCTCGCCTTCGGATTCACCCTCCTCTTCAGTTCCCTGCCATCGGCGAAACCATATTTCACGTCGGTCACGGAAATTGCACCGCCCGACATGCGTACCATCACGCATGTATCTTCGCTTCGAATTCCAGCGCGCGAGATGAGCGCCCTACTCGCGGCTTGCAAAATTAATGGGACCACGTTCACGGCACTCTTCACGGTAGTTCTGCTGGCGACATTTTCTGTTGACCTCTTCCCTTCCGAAATATTTGGCTGCTCACGATATGCTTTTGATATACGACCTTATATCCGGATGCCTAAGCTTGGCGGCATAGCTGCAAATGATGGAGTCATGATGAATGGGGTTTCCGGGGGCTTCCACACCCATTGGCTAAGGAATTACCGGAGAATCATGGTCGGGGAGGGTGATAAAAGTAAGAAGCTGGACGACGTCCCATCCGTCGATGCTGAGGTGATCTGGAAGCTGGCCCGTTGGTATCGACAGTCCATGCAGAAATGTATCCCTAACAGGTTTATGAGGTCGTGGATCGCAGGAAGTTTGCTTGGCCCTGATCTTGAAGGCTTTGTGGACCGGGTACTTAGTGAGCTTGGGCGAGTAACCAGTAAGTCGTTCCTAGTGTCGAATTTGGGGGCCTTCACCACCCAAACAAGGGAGGCAAAAGGCGAAGAGGAGGGGCCTCATCAGCAGCGATGGAGAATCGAGGATATGCAATTCTCGGCGGGGTCTGTCAATGGCAATGCGGGGAGTCGTGGTTTCGTATTCAACGTGGCAGGGACCAAAGGGGGACACGGTAGTCAATGTCTCCTACGAGAAGGGTGTCGTGAGCCGGGGAATGGCAGAGAACTTGCTGAAGTTGACCATGGATAAGATCGATTCACTATTGGAGTCGGAAGCAAAACGCAGGACCAGTGAGTTGGGCCGAGACGTGCCTGGGAAGATCTCGGTATGCTAACGCGCGGCATAAGCCGACGATAGCATCTGTCCAGGGGTGGTTGTCGGTGCGTGATGGCGGTCTGACATTGTAGTGGATGGCCGCTATCTGGTGAGATCCAGATTCGAGGCTAGGGAGAAGAATGAACTCTTGGGTTGCGGCCACTGGCCAGGGGCTTGCTCGGCAATGGACGTAAGAGTGGAGACACTTGTGATGCGATGCGTTTGCAGCTGTTCCAATCATGGCGACCCTGGTAAGGGTGAAGTTTGGGGGATATGACAAGTCAGGACTTGGATGATGGGACAAAGGACGGGGCGAGACTACCAAGCGCAGGGAGGAATGCGAGAAGCTGAAGCGAGGCGTCGTGCGTGAGGCGGCGCTGTCATGGGCCGTGGCGATTTCGTGAGTGGGTGGTGGGTGATGTGATGCGGCGTGGCAGTGCGGCGTGGGCGTGCGTGGGTGGCATCGCGGTCTAGACGCTTGGCAGTCGAGACATACTTTATGAGCCCGGCCTCCGAACAGGCCTCTCCTTGATTGCGGATGGAAATGACGCCTGACCGAGGCGGGTGGTATGATGTGATGGGACTGTGGGTGGTGGAGGAGCCCGTGTGAAGCAGGAGGAAGGAAGACGGACGATGAAGCCGCCTCGGTCTGGATTTGGTGGGGAAGGTCACATTCCCGACTCTGTCAGCGCTCATAACGTACCGTACCTGGTACAGTAGCAGATTTCTGTTTACCTTCCACGTCTTCTGTCTCTTTCGTTTCTGCGTCTGTCTTGTTCATGACACGATCACGCTGATCTGATAACCGTGGTACGAGACGACGATGGGCGATGACTGGCTAGAGGAGCTAGTAGGACTTGGTATACAAGTTGAGGAATTAGGCATTCCGACGACGCGGAGATACGGACGGCGAGACGCAACTCACTCACCGGCGACCCACGTGCTAAATCATCGTGGCGGTCCTGAGCGGCTGGGTTTGGTGGGTTGAATGTTGTTTCCCACTCTGGTCCCCCGTTCCCCGTTCCGCGTCCTCCATTCCCACTGCAAGTCATGGATCCCGGTGGACTCATGTGACGGGATGGAGACGTGAGACGGGGACAGAAACAAATGGAGGACTCGGCCCCTCAACTAACCAGATCCTTGCCCCTTGCATCTTGTCACCACTAGAGTGTCCAGCGGCCCCTCGCCCCCAACCAATGACGCCAAGTTGAATTGCCTTGCAACCGGCCGTCGAGGCCTCTTTTCTTTTACTTTCAACCCCAGTTCGTCGTCGTGCATTGCGCCGTCTTTCTGTGCCTCTTTTCGCTTTTGCTTGCGCTCCTTACCATATGCGGCGCCCAGTTCGTTGCTCGTTTCATTCTTTCTTGTTTTTTGTTGTGCTGTGCCCTCTTCTGCCTTGTTTTCTAGCAGACTAGGTGACGCGGTCTTCGCTTCTCCTGGCTGGCCGATGTTGTTGTTCTTGACAAACAAGCAGCTAAATATCCCTAGAAGCAACAAGCGAAGGTAGCTGGCACGACAAGGATGGACTGGCTCGAAATTATTCCCTCGGGTAAAATAGTGACATCGATAGCATAGCATGGAGCTCACAGTTGGTGGTTTTAGTGCTGGCAAGTGAGAGTGGAAGTGTCTTTGGCATGACATTTCCATTCCCCGTGCATGCCCTTATCAGACGACCCCTTCGGCCTCGGGCCTCTCATGCCCGGGATCTGGCCGTCGTCACTCGGCACTGCACTCCGCACTCGTCGGCCCGTCCTGACGTGGAGTCGTCGCTCTTTTTCGTCTTGAGGCGCCTGCCCCTCTTTGACCACAATTAATCCGGTTCGCCGCAACTTTCCCTTGGATAGGTACGGAGCAAGCACTTACTTGCCTGTGTTATAGCAACCGCGTACGAATAGGCAAGTACTGTGTACCTACCCAAACAACTTGCCTCCAAGCTGGAGAGGAAGGTGGTTGGGGGGCAGAGGGTAAGTACCTACCTGCTCCTTACCTACTTACCTACCCAGGGACTGGACGAGGAAGGCAAGGCGGGAGACGGGCAGACACCTGCCTTCCTTCCTCACACCATGCGACTCTCTCATGCGACTTCTCCGATGAACTTCTCCCACTCTCTGCTCTCTCCCCCCCCCTCTCTCTCAACGCTGAAACCTCCGATCCCTCTTCTCACACTTCCGCCACCATTATTGATCTTCCACAGAGGCAGACAAGGTTAGTACCAGCTACCCTTACCTGCCACATGCCTGGGATCCTGCCAACCGCCCGCCTAAGTGCCTTCCTTGCCTTGCCTACCTAGTAGTCTAGGTAGTGATGGTGTGCAGGCTTGCTTGGAGCAATCGACTCTTGGTAGGTATTCCTCTCCGACTCCACCCCGGCAGCTAATGCCCGTACCCAGCCAGCTCCCTATGTAAGGCAGGCAAGCTACTTCCTACCTGAGGCTGACGCTCTCTCCCGCACAATAGGTAGCTCATCGCTGCATCGTGCACCCTCCCAGAGGCTCGCTTCAGCTGGCATGTCCCGGACGTCACCGACTGCTGGTCTCGTACCTACCACGCCGAGGCTATCATATGCCTCTCATTCGCTCACATTCCCTCCCGACCTGCGGTTCTAGCGCGGTTCTGAGGCGGCTCGCTCTCTGAGGAGTGCCTGATCTCGTCTCTTCTCTCCTTCTTTCTCACACTTGCACCTGGAGTCCACCACGCCTACCCATTCTCCTCGAGGCATCGAGCACCTGGTGGACACGGACCTTTGCCACCCCAACAACCCCGTGGCGATCTCAAGCTCCGCCCACTCGCTGCTGGTGATCGTGGGCATATCGGATTTTCTTTTTCGGACTTTCAGCAGGCAATTGTATGACCCTGCAGACAATCTGCACACAGCCCTATCTGGGTGTCCTTGTCTGTCCGTCCCGTATCGCCAGGGTCTGGATTTTCAGCTGTCAGACCTTGACCTTGATCTGCTGTTTGTTGGCCTGTTAGCTCGTTGGTCTGTTGGTCTGGCTGCACTATACTGCCCGGGTTGTTGCTGGTCTTGTTGGTCTGACCCGCAGGGAACTGGCGTCAAAGTTCGATTCGCTTCGCGCTCCCGCTGTGCCGCTCCTCCCCGCGCTGCCGCTTCCGCGCTGCCGCTGGGGCCTAAAGTCCAAAAGCCACCCCATCGATTTGATCCAGAGCTAGAGTCGAGTTTAATTTTCGCGGTTCCGGGCCCAAGTCCCAGGCGTACTTCAGTTTCAAGGTCCACCCGCCAAGTCGCGGTCGTCACACGATCACGGACACGGTCGCGGCCACGGCCACCGTCGCCGTCCCCAGCTTTTAACTTGTCGTCTGTTGCCGCTGCCGCTCCCGCTGCCGCTACAGCTACCGTTGCCGGAGACGACGCCTGCCGGGACACGCTGCCGCTACCGCTGCCACTGCCACTACCGCCGCCGTAGAGGCAAACCACTGACGGTCACCCGCCCCCCGCCCCCCCCGGGATGGCTATTTCTGCAACCATGTCTTCCACAATCACCGGAACCTCCAATGTCCCCGATCATACCACCCCTCAGGGCAGCACCTCTGCCGCTGGCACCGCCTCTTCTGTCGGAGGGGACGCGGATGTGGACGCTGCTGGTGGGAGCATCAAGCGCCGGGCTCCAATTGCTTGCCGAAGGTGGGTTCCGTCCCTGTTGCGGCTCCGATCCCTCAACTTCCTTGCAGAGGCATTCCCCCTTGCCGAGTCCCCTTGTTGCTGTTATCCGTGTTGTCTGGCTAATCGACTATGCGGCCGTATAGATGTCGTCGGATGAGGAGCAAATGCATCCATGATAAGGCACAGCCGCCATGCAAAGCGTGTGACGAGGCTGGGCTCGCTGCCGAGGACTGGTGAGTTGTCCCTGGAATTTCCTTCTAAAGCCAACAGCCCCGCTGAAGCCTTCGTCTTCAAGCATCTTTCCTGTCCGAGGTCAACCGGACAATGACCGTGAGTTCCGCCACCCGCGTATGAGAGCCGACAAGGCGGCTAGACGCGACCCCGCCAAGGTCCGGAGGGACATTCTGGAAGCTCCTGTTATACGACCTCCTGGCCCTAAGGTTTCCGATGAATGGGACCGGCTGCCTCCTTTGCCAGACCTCATCGATGGCATCCACCGCTTCACTCACCACTACTTCCAACACGGCTTCATTCCAAAGCAGGAGTTTCCTCAACGGCTCCAGAACGACCCTCGCTCTGTGAGCGTCTTCCTTGTCGTCAGCATTCTCAGTATCTCCGCCCGCCTGAGTCCGGCCCTCGCTGCTCGCTATGGATCGGGTCTCAAGGCAGCCGAGTTCTTCATGGAGCGCGCAACCCAACTCGCATTTGGCGAGCTCTACCAAGAACCCACCCTCGAGAGATGTCAAGGGTTCTATCTGCTGAGTATAGCTCAACAGGGCAGCGGATTAAGAAACATGAGCTACGTGAGTTGAACAAACTAAGAGAGTATGTCCCACCAATTCAAACAGCTAACAACATAGATCAACATGGGAGTCTCAATGCGAATGGCTTCTTTAATGCGCCTTCACCGAGAAGAGACATATCAGGTTCAAAACACCAGCCCTGATGTCATTATGCGAGCAGAATCCGCCCGGAGGACTTTGGTACGTCAAGTCTATCCTAAAGAGTTTCTCAATCATGGTACTAAAGTCGAATCCTTAGTGGATGCTTCACAGCCAAGACCAGCTGCACTCTAGCCCCTATTCTCCCGTTTCCCTAGCGGCGTCCGACATCACTGCTCTCCTCCCCTGCGATGAGCAGGACTTTGCCGCTGGCCGTCTACCTCGCTCCCGAGCTGCCCTCGAGGGCACGCCCCCGGCCATCGACAACCCTGCACTCGTCTACGACCAAGGCCGTTCCCTATTCGCGTCACTGATCCAGGCTCATCACTTCTGGGGCACTGTCAGTCGTCGTGCCGTCAACTTTGCTAGAAGCGCGAGCCCATGGGACCCCACGAGCGAGTTTGCCATACTCACAAAAAAGCTACGTGAGTGGGAGCACGGCTTACCGCAGGAGCATCAATGGAATCACTACATTTTCAAAGAATACAAGGCTGATAGCCAAGACTTGGTACGTCCTTGCACGCCTCGCCCTTGTCAAGCACTAACACAGCCAGGCATATCTTGGTGTAACCATGATTCCACGGCTCTGTAATATCGTCTGCCGTCGACCGTACTTAATAGAGTACGCTTGCCCATGACATTATACGATAACCCTTTGCTAACCCCCTGCTAGCTTCTTAACCATTGATTCTAAAGATGAACAGAGACAGACCTACTTCTCCAACCTCTCTCTAGAGCTCTTCCACAATGTCCGCCGTCTGTTTGATCAAATCGATGCCCAGTTCACCGATCGCAGTCCCGACGAGAGTGTTGGCGCTCAGATGGCTGCATTTTGTGTCTACAGCTGCGGGCTTTTCTCTACCTACCTTTGTCGTTACCCCAACAGTCAGTCTCTTTCTCCCCATGTTTGAACTCTGAGTACCCTCAAACACTGGACCTTATACTAAGCTCACTTCTCAGTCTGTCCTGACCCCATGATTACTCGTGATGGACCCGTGATGCTTCATCGCACTCTCGCCATCCTCGTCGAGTGTAAGGGGGTCTGGCCTCTAGCCTCACGCTGGGTCGATGCCCTGGAACGGTTCGCTCACGACCCCACTGACTCCCTAACAGCGGAGAATAGTATGGCCGATGGCAGGGACCCTTTTCTCAACCCAGTTGTGCTTCATAACGCATCTGTTCTCCATGCCACTTCCTCAGTTCCGTCACCATCTTCCTCTTCTATGTATGGCCAGGCTCGGGGCTCCTTCGATGCTGGCCAATCCTCCTCCTCCAACCTCCAGTCACCCGCCTCACATGAGCTCATGACGCCCCTCACGACGCCGACTGCTCATATCATGCCCTCACATTTCGCCCAGCAACAGCAGCATCAACACCATCAACATCATCAACACCAACAACCCCTCGCCGTCCCAAACGCCCAGACTTTCCCGCAACAGCTTCCTACTCACCTCTACATGACCCCTGACAACCCTAGTTCCGGGAACTCCAACACCCTGGGCATGCTCATCGACGCCTTCGATCCCCCCCAAAACGCGTACACCCTTGCCAACAGCAACCCTATTGGCGCCTCTGCATCAACCGCCGCTAGCCTCTACCCCTCCGCCGATGGGTTCGAGGGCGAATTGCAGTTCTACATCAACGGGCCCCAGAATTGGATGCCTCCCAATGGGGTCTTCGACGGCTACAGCTAGCAATTACTCCCACGCTATCGCCTGAAACAGGCTTGTGTATCTATAATCACCTTGATGTTTTATGCCCTTTCTATTTTGCGACTTATTTCCACCGTATTGTCACGAGTAATGTTGTTGTCATTTACTGTCTTATTTTCCTTATACTTTATCTTGTCCTTGTTTGCCTTCTTCTTTTTCAAGGCCCCTGCTTTGAGTAATACGGTCGTGGTGAGTTTGGAAGCAAAAACAAAAATGGGCCAGCAGGCAACGGTTATGGGTTTCGCCATCTCCTTGGGATAGTTGGAGAACCCTTGTTTGATTTTTTTTGTACAGATACGATACCTAACGTGGATAACAAACGGCTTGGAGATACCAGGCATAGAAGAGGCTTGGTTTGGAGGTGATTAAAACATCCGAGTAAAATCATATTAGTACCACGCTGTTGTCATCACGCTCATGTCACAACAGGTGGAATTGCACTAACAAAGACTTGTAGTGGTCAACTGGTTTTGCGCCATTGACTACCGCTGACTATCGTGACTTGAACGAGCTCACTTGATACTTTAGTCCGATGCGCATCATCCACTTTCTCTCGATTCTCGTCTGTCACTTCTCCCTCACTCTGATTCTCTAAATAAAACCACCTACACGCTCCTGGATATGGTATTCTTCTCGTTTCCACTCGTCTCTCTCGTCTCTCTCGTCTCTCTCGTCTCTCTCGTCTGTGTGACCGAATTCCTCACACGCGGAAAATATCCGAGCGCGCCGTCTCCAGGTTGTCCCAATCACTCGAAAGGGAATCCAAGAACGACTCCTAATGGGGCGCAAGGCGACACAAAAAAAGCCAAGACAAAAATGAACCGACCGCCTTGACTCCCCGAGCCTCTACATGAATTTTGAATCGCCGCCGCTGTTCATTTGCGCGGGACATACATGACTTCTCTATTCCTTCGTTGCGTCTCTGACAAATAGTAGAAAAGGGGACCGTATTGTGATGTGACGTGATGTGAAGTGATTGGGGGGGAAGTGGGGGAGGGGAAGTGAATACATATGTGGTTGGGATAGGGGCAATGCTGATGAATGATGATGTGAAGGGTCGTGAGGGGGTATTTCAATTACTGTAGTGTCGTATGGGGATCTATGTACATGGAAGCGTCGTGGGGATCGTGTTATGTTGTGGCAGGGGACGGGGAGGGGGGAGGGGGCGGGATCCTTTGCTGGGGCATGCTACAGACTTGACACCTCGGCTGTGTCAGTGCCTGGGTTCCCAGCTTTTTTCATGACCCGTTTGGTCACGTCGCGACGGTGCGCGGTTGGCTTCAACGCGTTTCACCATGCTCAGTTCTGGGCCATAACAGTCTGGCTGCCGCCCAACTGGCGCTTGACTTGCTCACGAGCCCAACGAGCCGTGTCGACGGTTCGGGGCTGGAACTCTCGGTTGGTCTTTGTCTCCTTAATCATGGCGGTGAGCCACTCCTGGCGGAAGGCCTCGATAAGCTCGCCATTGGGATAGGCATCGGCAAGATCACTAAGTAGTACGTTAGTACGGGGGTCCGCCTCGTTCGACTATTTCAACTTACCCGATCACGCCCATTGAAGCGCGCATGAGAGACTCGCTACGGTTCAGGTCGTTGGCAATAAGGCCAAGGAGCTGGAAGACCGCAGGAACGTAGGGCTGGAGAGCTTGAGCTGCATAATCATTAGCACAAATTCGTTGGTTTGGGGATCGATGATCTTACTCTTCGAGCTGGCCTTCATGGCACCAATAATGCCACCCCAGGCATCCATGATACCCTCGCGCAGGGAGACGACGTAGTCGTACATTTCATAAGGACCTTCAGGAGTGGCGGTAACGATGGAAGCCTGCTCCAGAACCTGGGCCACGACAGACAGGTACGTCTCAAAGTGACCACCAATGGCACCAGCAATATCACCAAAGCACTGTAGGATAGCAGGCTTGAATTGGTTGGCGAGAGCAGTGCTCTGTTGAAGTTAGCGAGCGGATCTCAAAATATAGTATTATGACAAGGCAGTGGGTTGGGGCACGTACCCTGAGGTTGTTCAGGAGGTAGTTCATGAAGTTGTCGCAGTAAGGCTGGCTTCGCTCGCCCAGGGACCTGGTAATGTCGCTGACCAGGCCAATAGCCATGGAACAGAGACTAGGCTCCTCCTGGTTTCCGAGGGCGTTGTACAGGAATGGCGCAAACGCATCCATGTACTTGACAAAGTCCTCCTCCATCGAGGTAGACAGGCTGCTGATGGTAGCAAAGACAGCGTCGGGGACGCTAGACTTGCCGCCCACACTGTTGAGGATCGAAAGAAGAATCTGCATGATTCGGTCGCCCTGGGGGATAATCTCCTTGTCTAGGCGAGAGATGATGGCCTGCAAAACAGTGCACAGACTGTTCTGCATCTCCTCGAGGGTGATCTTATCCTCAACACTGACAACCTGGCTCTGCATAGGTACAGTCTCCTCTAGGCGCTTAATTATGACGTCCGAAAGCGAGGCGATGGGCTGCAGACTCTCCGAGGCAGCATTCTGGACGAAGACGTTGAGGACCTCGTAAGAGGCAGTTCGAACCGAAGTGTCGGCATCGGTTCGGGCCGTAACATCGAGCAGAGAGCTGACAGCTTGGTTAAAGTGGGGAGTAATAGGGTTGGTGGAGGCACCGAACTCGCCGGCGAAGCGCTCAGCCAAGTTCATCAGGGCCCAGCAACAAGAAGGAGCCATTTTGGCGTTGCTGAGAAGCCCCTTGAAGAGGGATTCAATGAGGGTGGGGAGGTGAGTCTCAGGGTCGATAGCCTCAGAGCAAGCCTCGGTGATGCGGCCCAGGGCGTAGGCGGTCGAATCTCGGACATGGAGGGACTGGTCGTCCATCATAGTAATGAGGATAGGGAGAGCTTGCTTGACGATGGGGTCGAGCACCTTCTCGTCAGGACCCTCCATGATGGCGCCAAAGGCGGACACGGCAGCATCTCGGTTGTGCCAGTCCTCGGAGCGGAGGTTGCCCTCAACGAACTGTAGAACAGGAGTGATGATGGTAGCACCGACTGCCTGGGCGTACAGCTGCAAGCACTGGTAGGAGGCGCGGGAGAGGTTGTACTCGTCATCCGTGGCGTCCTCATCCTGCTTGGTCAGGAGTAGCAACAACACGGGCACCACTTCGTTGGCAGCGACACGGGCGAAGTTATAAAACGGCCGCATCTGGTCCGAGCTCTCGACCTGAGCGTTGTCGTCCTCGATGGAGATCTCCTCCTCGCAGACGGAGCTCCAGAATTCGACAGCCAGCTTGGCAACATCCTCGTCTGATGACTTCATTCCAAGGATAGTCAGACCGAACAGCGCCTTCTCCATATAGAATCGCATGTTCTCGTAGTAAAGGGCCATAATTCGGTTGAGGCAACCGAAGGCACCCTGTTGTATCCTGGAGTCATCGGCCTGGGTGGCCTCGCAGACGACCTGCATGATGTAGTTGCGCTCGCCCTCATGCTTGAAGTTGTTGCCGACAAACTCGAGCGAGTCACCGAGGGCGGTGATGGCGGCGAGGCGAACCTCGAGGTTGGTCTCCTCTTTTCGGGCACCCTGAACGACGGCGGTCAGGATGGCATTCGAGTGTGCAACAAGAGCTTGGCGAAGCTCCGCATCTGAGCTCTCGCAGATGTAACCGATGGCGGTCAAGGATGACTGCTTCTGGTGATCGGCACCCTCGCTAACGTTCTTCACAAGGAAGGGTAGCAAATCGGACCACTGGTTACGGGGCAACTCGATGATGGCAATGGAAGAAATAACCTGGGCGGCAGCAGTGCCGGCCTGGGTGTTGGTGGAGCTCAGGGTCTGCAGGGTGAGCTGCTTGACCTGGGCCTTAGTCTCGTCGTCTGTTTGTTGCAACCATTTTGACTGGAGCTCTTGCAGACGAGCGGCGTCTCGGGCTGTGAAGGCGTTCTTGAGGGCAATACCGGCGGCGGCTCGAATGGAACCATCGGCAGAGTCGTTTGCCAGTTCTTGGACGAGAGTTGCGAGGTATAGGGGCTGGGCGAGGTGAGGGTTAGCCAAATTCACGTTGGGCTCAGGGGAGGCGGGCGAAGGGGGGGGAGGTGAAGGGTACTAGGGGTGGCCTACAAAGTTGCTCTCGGCGGCTTGGTTGAGTTGCTGCTCGGCAGCGTTTCGCAGGTTCGCATCTGGACGAGAAAAGTCAGCACAAGGCGTCTTTCGATCCCCAGAGGAGGGAAGGGAAGTTGAACGGGGTCAGCATCGCCAATGGGCGGGAGCGAGGGGAGGGTGGAGGGGGAAGAGATTTGGCGGAGGCGCTTGAAGGGGGGGGGGTCCAAACTCACCGGGCGACAGCGAATTCGCAAGCACCTGGTTTATCTCGGAGCTCGACATGGTGGCAGTATTAGAGGGGAGTCGTCATGCGGCTGTAGCAAAAAGGCAGGTCGAGGGCGGCGATGAAGGTCGTTGGAAAGGCGCACGTGTCGACAAGTAAAACTGGTTTGGCGGAGACGCGGGGGATTTTTTTTCCAACGACGGGGAGGTGCGCAGTTGAGGGAAGGGACCGTGGAAAGGGAAGTTAGGGGAGGGGGGGATGGGGGGAGGGGACCCAGCAGGCGGTGGGTTGGTATAAAAAGGCCCAAAAACGAGAGAGGAAGCAGAAGAGGGGGGGGGGGTTTGTCTGTGTGTGTGAGTGATTCTGAGCTGCCGGAGAGTCCGTGACGCCTAGAAAAGTCGAGGTTTTTCTTTGATGCCCGATCGGCAAGGGCGAGTGGTGCAGAGAAGAGAGGCGAGGAAGGGCCGGTTGCACACGGGCACGACAAGACGGGCGGGTTGGAAGAGAAGATGGATGAGAGGAAGATGATGGTTTGTTGTGGGAGGAGGATGCCGTCTTTTGGTCGCTGAGAGGACGGATGAGGTGGGCGGCGGGGGTGGAACCTCTCCAGCCTGCAAACAACAGCACCAACACCCGCCGACCGCCTAGAGGTGGTTTGCTGCCCGCTACCGACCGCTAAGTTACCCACTGTCCTGTCCTCTGCTGCACGTAAGGACTACGGGCCCGACCGCGGCCAATCTGGCACTGTGCTGCACGGAGCAAATGCTTGAAGCCCTCAGCGATGATGCATGACTCTCTCCCCGGTTTGCTACTCTTCATTGTTTCCAGTCTCTAATAGCGCGTGACTCGCTGTTCCCGAGACAAAGAAAAGCCACTCCAACACTGATTCTTCAGGGACAAGATGGCGCCAGAGTCTCGGAGGGGGGAAAGAAGGAAGAAGGCCGACTCGACCGCCATTCGCACTCAAACGCCAGGCAGCAAAGGATTAATACACGCACAAGGATACAACGATGCATCATCCCCCACGCCAGTCACAATTACAGCATTACAGCACAGGCAGCCTCGCACGTCCGTTTTTGCCTCTGCCGAGTCCGCAAAAAGCGTCCTCACACGGGACGACGGTTTTTCCCCCTCCCGCTTCCACAACCCCACAACCTCTGTCTTTGTCGAATCACAGACCTGGGGAATGGCCCCGGCCGAGCCTCGCTTAACGCCTCCTGCCTCCCCATGCAAAACAAAGACAAACCGCCTCTGCACGTTGCGCGTACAGTGCCGTGCATAAACCGAGGCCGTCGAGGAAGGCCCGTGAACTTGGGCCGTCCACCGCACCGTCCCAACGCCAAGCGGATACAGTGCGAGTACCGTCGAACCTCTCCGTCGTCCATCCCATCCCATTCCAGTAGCGTCTGTTGTCCCCTGATTTCCCGTCGACGGGCGCACGTTCCTTCACAGGCACAGGCACAGGCACAGACAGAATCTAGAAACATGGAGATACCCAAACAGGGTTTTCTTCTCCTCCTATACTCTATCTGAAGCGTATCTGCGACGGTTAAACTTGTTCCAGCTATCTATCTACTTGCTTTAAACTTCAGGAATACTAAGGTGTCCCCTCCTCTCGCCAACAGCATCTCACTCTGTTTTCTTTACCCTCTCCTCCGCGTTCGTCGACTGCATGCTCCCCCCTCTTTGATTCACTCACACAGCCTTCCACCGCCTTTGCTCCCCAACTAAGCCCCTTCTCGTTGTTTTTGCAATCGCCTCCTCCAAAAGTAAACAAGTCTCCCAGGGCAATCGTCCCCGCGCCCCCACCCTTCCCTGGCAACCGCCGCATCGTTGCCCACCAACCTTTCCACGCTGGGCCACGCGCTCGTCGACCTCATTAAAAAGAAGCCCACGATCAAGACGATGCCTGTTGGGCTGCAAGGCCCAGGTGGAGGTGCCAGTTTTTCGTCAGTGGCCGCTGGCGTCCCAAGGCTTTTCTCACACGTCACGGCTTGTTCGAACTGGGTTCATGATGTTCCGTCTTGTTCTTCTTCCATTCGGCTTTGGGGTTCCTGATATCCGTATACGGGATCCCCGGCAAGCCCTCGCTTCAAACAACATGCCAAACATGAACGTACCAGTTTCCCCAC
Organism: Neonectria magnoliae; assembly: GCA_037954305.1. Taxonomy (NCBI): domain Eukaryota; kingdom Fungi; phylum Ascomycota; class Sordariomycetes; order Hypocreales; family Nectriaceae; genus Neonectria; species Neonectria magnoliae. The sequence goes on along the minus strand of JAZAVK010000001.1, from coordinate 364,050 downwards.
TGAACCAGATGTGAAACTACGCAATTTTTCCCATTTCCCTGCAATGCACAATCCCTCGAAATAATGGCCAACAAGCGACTCAACAATTTCAACCAAATATTCATCCATCTTCCGTGATGCCCGCATGTTCGTCATGACTAGGACTGGCTTTTTGGTGTGTCTCGGCCCTTGGACACTTTTTGTTCCCTATCCTTCCATCTACAAATGGACCCACCCACTGTTACTCTGTACACTTGCTTGCCTTTCACATGCCAATCGCCTTCTCCTCCAAGATGCTCACCACAGTCGAAGGCCCGGTCCCGTTGGTTCCGTTGGTTCCGTTCAGGTCCAGGTGCTGATCCACGACTTCCACCGGCGCCTTGGGAGTGAAGGGGCTGCCGGGACGGCTTGTGGCAAACTGATATTCCCATGTCAGCATGTTACGTCAGGAAACGAGGAGAGAATAGGAAGTACATACGTTGGTAGCCGCACTCAGGAGGGCAACCAGAGAACTCTGGACCACATCCTCGTGGATGCCCACGCCCCAAACTCGCTGCTTGCCATCGTTGGCCGTGCACTCGATGTACGTCGCGGCCTTGACATCTCGGCCCTCGCCAATGGCATGCTCCTTGTAATCTCGCACATCCAGATTCACGCCCACGTTTCGGAGGGCGTTGGCCAGACTGGAGATGGGACCGTTACCACGGCCGTGCAGCTTGTATTCCTTGCCGTCAATCGACAAGACTCCGTCAAAAACCCGCTTAAGATTCTTGGTGTCCTGGGTCTTGCCCGGAACAGGGGGGGCAGGCGACCTCGCCCGGTCAGGGGTGATACTGTAGTCAACGAGGGTGAACCGAGGGTTCTCCTGGACAAAGTAAGTCTGCTCGAACAGGTCCGTGATCTCATTTGACAAGAGCTCTCGGCCAAGCTCGTCGGCCTTGTTCTGAACGACGCTCGAGAAGGCAACCTGGAGGCCACGGGGGAGATCCAGAGAGAGCTTGCGCAGAATGATCCAGGCGGCACCGCCCTTGCCACTCTGGGAGTTGACGCGAATAACGGCCTCGTAAGTGCGACCAATATCCGCGGGGTCTAAGGGGAGGTAAGGAACTCTCCACTTGTCCTCGTACTTGAGACCACGCGACTCCCGTTGCTGGAAGCCCTTCTTGATGGCGTCCTGGTGAGAGCCGCTGAAGGCGCAAACAACCAGAGAGCCGCCGTAGGGTGCACGGGGGTGGATGGGGATCTTGTTGCAAACCTCGACGGTGTCGATGATGCGCTCCAAGTCGGAGAAGTCAATGTTAGGGTGGATGCCCTGCGTATACAAGTTGAGACCCAGGGTCACCAGGTCAACGTTGCCAGTACGCTCGCCGTTTCCGAAGAGACAGCCCTCGACTCGGTCAGCGCCAGCCATCTGAGCCAGCTCGGCAGCAGCGACAGCGCAGCCTCGATCATTGTGGGGATGCAGGGAGACGGCAATCTTCTCGCGCTCGGTGATGTTGCGGCAGAAGTACTCGATCTGGTCGGCGTAGACGTTGGGGGTGGACATCTCGACGGTGGCGGGCAGGTTGAAGATGATGGGGTTCTCGACGCTGGGCCCCCAGGCGGCCTTGACGGCCTCGCAGACCTTGATGACGAAGTCGGGCGGCGAGTCGGAGAAGGTCTCGGGGCTGAACTCGAAGGCCCATTCGGTGGCTTGCTGCTCGGGGTCGTCCTTGGTCAGGGAGCGGACCAGCTTGGCGCAGCGGGCCGCCAGCTCGAGGGTCTGCTCCTCGGTGAAGTTGAAGACGACTTGTCGGAAGCACTCGCTCGTGGCGAGGTAGATGTGGATGATGGCCTTCTTGGCGCCCTTCATGGACTCGACGGTGCGCTTGATGAGGTCCTCGCGGCAGGGCGAGAGGACCTGCAGCCAAACGTCGTCGGGGACCACGCCGGGGGTCTCGATGAGGCGGCGCGTGAAGTCGAAGTCGGTCTGGGAGGCGGAGGGGAACGAGACCTCGATCTCCTTGTATCCAAGCTCGGTGAGCATCTTGAAGTATCGCCACTTCTCGTCGCCGTTCTGGGGGAAAGCACAAATGTTAGAGCACGTCGACGGGGAAAGGCGGCGGCGGGCGACATGCCATGGGATCAACCAGACTCTGGTTTCCGTCGCGGAGATCGGTCGACAGCCATCGCGGGGCCTTGTCGACGGTCTTGGAGGGCCATTGTCGATCCGGCAGGTTCAGAGTCGGGTACGGCTTGTATTTAGTGGACGGATCCTTGAGCCTGGCACAACGACGTTGTGTTAGTAAAGCGTTGGCATTCCACGACAGAGGGGTGCCTCCGTTCGGCGTGTCCCCAAGCTTCCAGGGACCACAGTCCCAAGGCACATTGAGAGCGCGAGCAAAGCATTCGTTTGGTTTTTTTACTCACATCACCATCTTGACAGATTGAGGGGCAGACACACGATGGAGTCTGGGGTGGTTTGGCAGAAATGAGGGGTGATGTTTTTTTAGAGGAGGGGGAAGACGTCAAAGAGGAAGCGAATTGGACGATCGGGGAAGATACGAGAGAAGGGCCAAAGGGAAAAAGGGAAGCCGCGTCTTGCTCTTGATATATGTATGAGTGAGGAAAAAAGAAGGATCCCTGATGAGAAGGATTCCCCAGCAAGTAACGGTACAGAAAGATGTCAAGAGTCACAATTCGCAGCACGACTTTGAGTCACACGAATGGATGGCCCTTTCTTTTCGCCCTCTCCAACCCGAGCCTACCCAGCACCAGCCGATGGGCACAGAAGAAGCCCCGAAACCCGCAGCCCGCAGCCCGCCACTGGTGAGAGTACCCGCCCGCTTTCATTGATTTTTCCCCCCTCTCACGTCCTTTGCATTCCCGGACCGGCACTTCGCAGCGAATGGAGAGTGGGGCACATATGTACTGTACTGTACTCTTCGACTGGGCGCGCCCTACGCCCTGCTTCCTGTGAATGAATCCCTCAACCTAGTTATCCTCTCGCCCAGTGTCACTGCTAGTTTTCAGGCTCGGTTCCCTGATTCATAGGGCGGAACCTCCCATCCAATAACCTGGTTATTCAGTTCACTCCGTACGAATACTCACTCTCCGAACGAGCAGTCCGTCCGACCTCGTCTCTGTCCGCTGTCCCTGTCCGTGGAGAGGGCGCGGGGTCGGCGAGGTGGGGCGCGCTAACCGCTCTTTTCCCGGCTGCAGAGCGCAAGACAGCCCTCGGCGAATACGGCGTCCCGACCACGGAGTATGAGGTCACCGGACGTCCGCAACGCCCAGTCACCATGACCTTTCTTCACATCAGGCTTCAGGTTTCGTCTTCTCGTCATAATTCGTGATTCATTGTCCTCATCCGTTCATACAACGAATTTAGTCCAAAGCATCTACATACATCCAAGCCAATCCCATACATCCAAGTTAATTTCCCACGCCATATGTTGACAGATTTCATTATTCATACTCCAACGCATCCTGATTCCTCCTGTAACGCAAAGGAAGGACCTTGATTACAGCCTCAACCCCGCCAAATTGGTCTCCCAAAATCCACAACGCTCACCACCTCATCCCCAAACAGCAACATCAACCAGATCATGTAACCCAAGAACCTCACACGAGGTGTCCGTAATCCAACAGGTGCTGTTGTCCTCTCTCTAGCTCGCAACGTATAATGGTATGGTCTTCTTGCCTGACAACGCCAAACAAAAGAGGGCAAGCAACGGAAACCGGCGCAAACAAGCGTCCGTAATCCTTCATCGGAGATAACCTCGAGGCGGGGCGCGGCCCTCAAACATGAGATCGCGCTCCGTCATTTCGTCCCATCGAGACGCAGGATGTCTGTGGCGGCTGCGTTCCCAATCTTCCTGGTATTCTCGCTCCCACTCGAGATCGCGAGTGCGCTGCTTGCGAGCTCGGCGAATCTCGTCCGAGATGTCAACCAAGTGAAGAACATCATCCTATATGGCAGTTAGAACTCGGCCCCATCATATCAAGTTCAGAGCAAACTTACGTATTTCAGGTAGTCCATGATGTAGAAGAACTGGTTCGTCTCCTCGTAGTCATAGCCCAGCTCCTCAATCGCCTCTCGCAGGACCAGATCCTTGGTGATCTCAGTCCACATGTCCTTGGGCGGTGGGGGAGGTCGCGAAACCCGTCGATCCGTGACCTTTTCGATATCAATCTCCCTCTCGCGATCGTACACCGAAACGTTGACGCGGTCGCGGCTTGGTGGCGGAGATGGCTCCCTTGGAGCCGGAGCCGGGGTAGGAGCGCCGTCCCTCTCGGGGATGAACTGGGTTCGGCGGACTCCGCTGTACTTAGTCCAAGTGGTGTCGGTGGCTCCACCACCAATACCGTCCATGCGAATGCGCTCAGTGCCAGGTGGGACGTCCACGATAGCCCAGTCCTTGGTGGCACCTCCCCAGGCTTCGCCCATACGGCCACGCGAGTCGACCTTGGATGTGAGGTAATCCCCTTCCTCGTTGGCGGCATTGGGGGTAGGAATCGGGGCTGCTGAGTGTGCACGGCGTCGACCCTGGCGGTCATCCATCCTCAGACGTTCGGTGTCTCGTCGAATCACCAGGTCATCATCATGGTAATGAGAGCGTCGCTCGCGGCTCCTAGATCGGGTGCGAGTCGTCCGCTGGATATCCACCTCGGTCTTGTTCTTGGACAAGGAAATGTCGATGTCTGTCTCACGCTCTCTCACGCGCGAAGGTGCACGGGGAGCTGGTGGCGGAGGCGGAGGCGGAGTAGGAGGCCTGGCCCTGACGACTCCTATTGATACATTAGCTTCAGTTTTAGAGACAGGTTTATGATTGTTCTTACCGTGGTCAACATCTCGCCAGTGCGTGATGACTTCTCTCTCAATGGTGGGCCCGCGAATAACCTGCGGGGGAGGGGGAGGGGGGGTAGGCTCAGGCCTGGGTGGGGGTGAAGGGACATTTTCACGCTCAACGATACGAGTGCGGATGCGCTCACGCTCGTGCTCGTGCTCGACTGGAGAGGGCGATCTTCGGGGTCTCTCGACGTATCTCACAACGCGAGGAGAGGGAGATCGCTTGCGGGAGGGCTCCCTGATACGCTCGCGCTCAACGACCCTTGTGCGGGAACGCTCGTGCTCATGATCATGGATGGTAGGGGAGACGCTCCGGGGCCTCCGAATAATACGCTCTTCTCGCACCCGTACAGGACTGGGACTTCGGGGGTGGTGTCGGTCGACGATCTCGACCTGCCTCTGACGAAGGACCATGGGGCCAGCTTCACTGCGACGACCTTCGTCCCGTAGGAAGGCAGGGGGGGCACGTTCTTCTCTGGCGGGGGGGCTGATGGTGACAGTACGACGACGAACGTCGACCTCGTCGAGCTCGGGCGCCGAGCGACGAGGAGAAGGAGTATAGTAATCCCGCTCCTCGAACTCGGTGGCTCTGATTCCGCGTGAGGACATGGCGAATGGCTGGATAAGTTCCGGGCTTCAGTTGTGATGTTTGGTGGCCGCGATAGCGATAGAGGGGAAGGGAACCGGCAGTCAGCCCGGTATTTTGGTGACGTAACGGGAAGTGCTGAGCAGTCGGGAGAGCGAAGCGGGGTCGTTGACTCGGCGGGTGAGCTTCAGCCTCGGTGTGAGGGGCAGCGCAGCGATCAAGAGGGTCGAGGACGCTGGCAAACCCGAGAATGCGATGCGGTGCGATGGTGTTGAGGGGAAAAGCGAAGAAGTGTGCAGATCAAGAAGGAGCCAAGATTGGCAGTGGTTTTGAGGGCTGGGTGGATTTAATGGCGCGCGAGCTGGCCGCCGCAAGAATCAGGATGGGCAAAGGTCGGGCAAGGGCAAGCAAAAACGTCGTCATCCGACAGCAATGGTGAAAGGACCCCCCGGCCAGGAATAGAGTCAGCCGCGAGCCTAGAGGAGGGGCTGGGCAACTGGGCAACCGGGCCAGCAGCAAGCAGGTGGGCTAGAGCGGGGAATGGAGGGTCGGTGGTCTAGTGACGACTTTGACGACGGGAGGGAGGGAGGGAGTGTGTGGGAACGGTCCGCTGGGTGGGCGGGAAGCGACGGATGGACGGATAGAGAGTTTTCCTTTTGTCTTTCTCGAAGAAGAGATCGACGGCAGTTGTTAAGAGTGGTAGAGAGAGGAGAGGGAGTGAGGGACGAGAGGTGACAGTAGAGGAGAGGAAGACGGGAGCCTGAGGGAGAAGAGGAGATGGAGGCGGCACCTGGACCGGGAGGGTCAAGAGGGTTTTTGATGGCGGCGATTGCGTTGCAGCGACTCTGAAGGGAGGGAGGGAAAGGCTTTTGGGGGCTGCTGCATGGACGGCATCGCATCCATTGCCGCCGTGGTTAAAAGCCTAGTACTTACATATTCGTACCAACTGCTACCAACTACCAACTGCCATCTGCAACTCGCCCGGGTTGCCTTTCCATGCCCTGCCATGCCATACCATGCCATGCCATGCCATACCATACCCTGCCTGCCCTGTCCTGCCTTGTCCTGCCCTGCCACACACATTGAATCGGACTCTTTTGGCAGATAGCCTCTACCAACCCGTCTCACCATCGACTTGCAAGGGTGCCATGGCGGCCCAATGAGCCGGCGTCGTCGCCTACGCGAACGCCGTGATGGGGGGTCAGTCGCGCAGCCCGGCAGAACATGAGACCATCCAGCCTGACGACGCCTGTTGCGACCAGTCGTCCCGTCGGCGCTCACGGCCAGTCTTTTCGAACCGAACGGTACAGTGAAGAGGCAACTATTCTATGGACGTACCGCCACTTCACGTTTCGTTGCATGAATGGACGGATGGATGTGCTGCCAACTCTTTCTTGGTTGAAAAATGCCCGGCTTTTTTGGCTGGGACCCCGCGACGGCAATCCCAGCTTCGAGATCCAGGTGTGGATATCCATTGACGCAATGGTGCAGCAGCTCACACAGCCCATTGCCCACACCACAAGGACCACCACCACAGCCCACCAACCCACATCAGCTCGGTTGCTTGGGTCGATGGCTCCTCTCGACTTCCTTGTCTCGCTCGGTCTTCTCTCGCCGCCATGGCCTCCCGTCTTGTCCCTGGCTTGTCCTGTCATTCATGGCTTGTCCCGTCCTGTCCTGTTCCGTCTTCCATGCTGGACTTGACCCTCGTGGGTTGGCTGTCGAGTGACAGGCAGAAAGCCGCCCATGCCATGGCCCCAATCCTCGTAGCGCCGTACCCAGCAGGCTCCGCTAGGCTGCTTGCCCTCAACCGCCAGGCTTTGGCTCTCGGTGTGAGCCGCCTGCACAGCATTGGGGTCTGCCGGGACTTTCAACCAGGGCTGCGCAATGGACACTGGCTGGCCGTCAAAATCTCTTCGCGGCGCCAATATGCAAAACATCGCCCATCAGCATTCCCCGAGGAGTTTGTCGGGCATTGAACGACGCCGACTGGGCATTCAGGGCAACTGTCGATCGCTTTGGGTACCGTCCGCGAGCCCCGGGAAGCGGACGGGAGACGGGGATGTTGCTGGTATCGAAGCAGCCCGACCGTGGGGTTCGAGGAGCCACTGTTGCCACTATGAGAGCCCGATGAGTCGGGTCCGCAGCGGTCCTGCCTGCAATTTGGACATGTTCCGTCCATCATTTCCATCGTCCAGGGCCACCGCCATCCTCTAGTCCTCGCTGTCACATGCAGCCAGGGTTCCCATGAGTGGTGTGCATTGCTGACCTGCTGTAGCGCAGCCGAACAGAGGCAAACATTCGGATAGGGCTGTGCGTCTTGGGCGGCCTACGGTGTTTTCCGTGACTCAGCATCGGTTCCTTCTGGTGTCTTCTCCTTTTCGACGAAATCCTGTAACTTGCCGTCCATTCCATGCGATGATAGAATGTGCAAGAAACAGGGTTTTTTACAGTTCCATTGGGACCCAACGGGACGGGACGAAGCCGTGGGGCACGCCTAAACTTGGAACTTCACTGTCCAGGTTGCCGCCCACAGCAGCACCGTGCAGCCCACCTAATGCTTTAAGTGGGAAGATACCCTACATCTTCATGCCTTGCACTTTGGGGATGTTACCTTGCACGGCGCATCCGATGTGAAGCAGGTTCTAGGTTGCCTCAGAATATCTCTTCAGCAGCTCAGCGGTGCCAAACGCGTCATGCTTCTCCTGCTTGAATAATCGGAGCATTCTGGAACCGCATCAAGGTTAAGATTGAATCGGGGCTTTCCACTCGATTTGATCTTGATGACCGGGACTGCTTTTCACAACTTCGTCTTCTTCATCTCCCCACCACTATGAACTGGGCAACCCATCGTAGGGAATATGCAGAGTCATCAACTCATTTGTATTTATGCTTTCGCCTATTACTTACTATACACTCTATGGAAGAAAAAAGGCAAGATCAATAGATACCTGTGAGCTGATATAGAAGCAAGCCTAAGGGGAACGAAAACAGTTCACTGAATGGGACGACGTCATTCTCACACCTCGTTTCCTAGATTCGCGACTTGAAATCCCCAGAACCTGAATTCGCTGCGGCCCGGGGGGATGAATACGAATGGAGAAAATCAGGGTTGCCCATTTAGTCCTGTTCGTTGCACAGATATAGACCAGGGCAACGATATTACGATACACAGACACTGCTAAAATAAGGAATTCTAACCACTAAACTCCAGTTCACGTCATCGTGCGGCGCCTGCAATGCTACGGAATAGATCTAAGAAATATGTCCTTCTGCGGGCGGTCTACGCAGTCTCCTAGTGTGATGAACCTGAAACGGAGAGAGTAAAGGAAGCTGGCGACTGTTTGGAGGATAGATATTGGTGCGCGGCTTATCCGTTATTGATATCAAAAGTAACGTGATAAAATGGATTGATCTCTGTCTCTTCCAACCTTTCTCTGCGGGAAAAACCTCTGTTCGAGGATACTGTAGCACCCGGATAACTGCCTCGGACTACGTAGAGCTGACGAGTCCTCTTGGACTCTTCTGGCTCATGACACCTAGTCATCAATGACGTTCCATCCACGACGATAGGGAATACAGGACCTGCAAGGATAAAAGAAGAGATGGCTTTACCAATAGGAGCAACATCATTTTAACTACATCGGCCGATGGTGCTGAAAGCCATTGCACTGCGATTGGCCAGGATTATATTTCGGACGCTTTATTCCACTCAAGCCTCTCCATACTTGATTGAGAACAATAGTGCAGGGAAGAAAGATATCATTTAGCGTGCTAAGATAACACGAATATGGTCTGTAGTGAGAAATATCAAGTTCTAACGGCAATATGTTAAATCCTAAAATGAGACAGATACAGCGTTCACATTCAACGCAATTGAGGACATGAGACGACGAAGAAAAATCTACATCAGTGAACCCTTCGGAATTTAATACACATGCCTTCCTTCAGTCGTATTGGGAAAGCCACGGTACTGTTCAATCAATACCTTGATGGAATGACAAGGAAGTTGAGTTCAGATCAGTGACTGCTTGAGTAATTAGAATATGGAGGACCCCGGTACTAGGCTTCCCGTTGTCATCGACACTCTCTGCATAAGTCTTAGCAAGTACGGTTTGCTCGGTTCTCTATAATCAAGCTTGCTTAATGCTCTACGGGACATACTTGTATACGCATTTCGATGGTTAACACCAATGGAGTCTGGAACTAGAAATCTTAGATGTTCGGGGGCAACTTTGACTCCGCGCCTGGCTCATACCAATGTACCAGCGTACACTCCTCCTTCTCCTCAAGCTTCCTCTTCACAAGTTCCTTCATAGCATCGACCTGCTCCAGCGACAGCAGCTTCAGCCTCTCTTTAAAATCGCTGCTCTCATTCTTACCAAAGAACTTCTCGTCCAGGTACTTCCAGAAAATGCCGTCAAATGCCCAAGTCCTCCGTGCCACATACATTAGTCAAGAAGCGACCCGACTCCCAGCTCTCACGCATGCGTGTGGACAATATCTCTAATTCCTTCAAGAGACCCTGCTCAATGAATTCCTTCTCTTTTTCTTCGAGGGCGCGCAGGAACGTAGCCAATCTTGGCTCATATTTCGCTACCCAGCTGCCCAGGCCCGCCTCCCAATCTTCAGGAGCCCTGAGAAGGAGCCACCAGGGGGGGGCTGAATGAAAACTCAGCCGGCGCGGTATAGGTGAACTCCCAGTCAAACACGGCTGCTATCTTGTCGTCTTTGTCCAATAGGACGTTGGCGGGTGGGAGGTCGTCGCACCACAGCTTGAAGGGCCCTGGGTTAAACTCGCTATCCGCCAGTCAGGACTCTGATGCCAGCTTTCGGAATAGTTGCCTGCAGTATTTGTGTAAGCAGGTGCGTGTTCAATTGTATTTTTGGCATGGAGTAGATCCTTTTTTTCTGACCTGGCATATACTTCTTCCTGCAATCGTCGGCTGAATCGACGGCCTGGTTGCGCTGAAATGAAAGCTGTTGGAGATGCATATTGGCCAAGGTAGAGCAGTATTTGGGGGAACTCGTGAAGGTCATAGTACTAGATGGCAGCTCGAATTGCGGAACGCGCGCGAAGTTGACAAGCCGGGCAATGTTCAAAGAGAGCGGTAGTTTTGTGATTTTCGGGTTGTCTTCATCATCTTGAAAGCCGAGCGATCCTATGGCTGCGAGCTTGCACTTGGACAATTGGAGCAGAACATTAGCCATCTGATTGTACGTGTACCTGAGCTTCTCCTCGTCGATGTCGGGATCTAGTACGGGGGGTCTTCGTATGCAAGGCTGGGTGTGTTCAAAACGTCAACGATGTCACCCGCATTCTCAACCCATTCCATGATAATGAAGGACCCCAGTCCACCCGGGCTCTCTTCTTTCATGCCATAGTGGAGAATGAAAGGCAATGGGATGGTGGTGTTGTCAGAGATGCAACGCATAGCGGCAACTTCAGCCAGAAGCTTTTCTTCAGTGTATTTGAAGTACGCTGGCATTGGGAAAGCGAATCATCGCTCCAGTGCCCTCAGCGAAGCGAATGCGATAGTAGACGTTGAAAGCGCCTCTGTGCGGAGCACAAATGTCCAGCGGATCTCCGCCCATTCGATGCTTCACTACCTTTCTAACGATCTCATGATGGAGTTCCTTATCGTAGAGTTTTCCCCCCCACGCCTCGAACAGCTCATCGCCGCAATCCCAAGCAACGTCATCGTATTCCTCGAATGAGGGAGGCATCTTCGAAAATTAAGGGGGACAAAATTGATTACAATAGGAGTGAGACAGATGGCGGGAAGGGAAAACGCAGGTGTTCATGGGGAGAGGGAGATTGTTGGCCCCGCGAACTACGCGAGATTTATACAGCTACTTACTAAAAGTGAAACCTTGGCATACGATACTCGGACTCAGTAATGGTTGAGACAAAAGACAATCTGCGAGGCATTCACTATCCTGCTCAAGTATTTATAGTTTTTCTAGCCTTGGCCAATATCATCAGACAGCTAGATAGATCAAAGCAACGCAACGTCCTGTTCAAGTATAGATGGAAAACAAGTCTCTTCCCCTTTGCCGCGCTTCTTCTAGATATTTCTTGTGAGTTACAAATCGGACACCTTTAAACTACCCCTCGACGCTTTCCTCTCTCGCAGCTAGCATAGCGATACACTCGGAGTCTGTTGATCTTCCATCGCCCTCTGTAAGTTGTCCCTCGGTACATACATGTGGTACATTTCCTAGGGCCACCTGTAGATTGGCGCGTCCCTTGTCTCTGGTGCGAAAGGGATGCTTCGCCCCTCTGTGAGATGATGAATACCGGACCGAGGCGCCTTTCCAAATAGAGACCCAGAGGCCTTGCGCAGCCCAGACCTTTGACGACGAGTCAACTTTCCGCCGCAAAGTCTGTGCCGAGTTGCTAAATGTCCTCGACTGTGGCGCAATCATGGTGTATATACCCAGAGAAGATTATGTTGTGTCTCGAGTCTATAACTACTGCTTGCACTAGAAGTAGGCTGATTAACTCGATGTCTGTCGCGTAAATATGTTTAGTGACTGCGAAGTCACTGATTCGCTTACATGTCTTATAGATCATGGGTAAGTTCAACATTAGCTAAAACAGACCACTGCCGTTCTTTCTTGTCTTGCTGTGCACGATAGCGATAGCATCCGATGGACCAGCGCACCTCGCTCCTTGCCGACAGTTCAAGATCCCATGGTATGTAAGGCACTCTGTTGGATACTGGTAAGCTTATGGGCACTGTGTAAAAGGGTTTTGGCTTACGAAGCTAGACATACCCGCTCGTAGATATCTGAACCGTCCAGCAAAGGGTTGCAGTATACGCTAACAGGCTCATAATTATTAATGATAGCTTCGGGAAATGCCAGAAGTGATGCCAAGATGGCACAGAATTTACGTACAAAGAACTAGGGCCAGTCATACTTCCTTTGCTTTGAACCTCCCTCAAGTCAAGGTCTTGTAGATTCTTGAAGGATGCTGTGACTACAGCATGAACTCTGTTCAGGTGCTGCGGTGTGGCTTGCTAGAACGCTACCCTACAGCCCAGCCTCGAAAATCCTTACTCTTCTCCAACCAGGAGTTCGTCTTCCTATATATTATTGAAATGGATTTATCTTTTGTTTTTCATGCACGACAGATGAGCTGTGCTCAGCTGATAATTGGAGAACTGGACTTGTTTGATATTTGCAATTATAAAAACGAGTAGGAGCGAGAAGCGTCTTGTTTCATAACCCTGAAGGGCGTCACAATTTAGAAGCGGAACTAGGATACTGCAAAATCAGACTCGTCACAAACCGCGCTTTGTGTCCTTGGCAGCCAAGCCCGTCAAGCTCGGTTCCGGCTTAGGATAGTCGGGTCGACCACCCAGGATGTTCACGACCTCAGACAAGCCCATCCAGTGGGCAACCTTGGGCCGTCGGTTGGGCCAATCGGTACCCGTCTCCTCCAGCTCCTTCATGGGAGTGAAGACAACCTCCGAGCCCTGGATTCCAATGACAGTCGTACTGCTGGGATCCTTCTTCACATGGTTGTGAGCGTTGGTGCCAAATGTCTCGAGATGCTGGATACACTTGATGGCCAAACGGACGGCTCGGCAGCGATCCATGGGGGAGGGAACGCCACCCTGCTGGACGTGTCCGGGGATACTCTCTCGGCTCTCAAACCTGTCATGAGCTTCCTCACGGATAATATCGGCAATGAGTTTCGCATTGTAGACCTTGCTCGCCTTCTCGTTGACGAGAATAAGACGACCAGCACGCGACTGGCCCTTGTCATGCTTGAAAACATTCTTGAGATGGTTCACATCTGCGTTCAACATCTCGAGGCTGATGCCTTCCTCGGGAATGTAAACCGCCGAAGCACCAACGTCAAGGCCGCTCAGGGTTGCGATATAGCCAGACCTGCCTCCCTGGGTCTCGATCACGAAGACACGACGACGGGTAGCAGACGCAGACTGCTTGATCTTGTCGCAGTAGTTGACCAGCTCGTTAAGGCAAGTATCGGAGCCGAGTGAGTACTCGGTTCCAGGCACGTTGTTGGAGATGGTGGCTGGAAGTAGGGTCATGGGGATGCAGAGTGAAGGATACTGATCCCGGGCCTTGCGCATTTGGGAGATGGAGTGGAATGCCTCAAACCCACCCACCAGGAAGAGAGCATCAAGTCGGTACTCCTCAATAAGGTTAGCTATCGACTCCATACCCGACTCCCCAGGGAGTTCTCGGTTGGTTCCAATCTCGGAACCACCCTTGCTGGCCCAGCCATCGACCTCGAGCCAGTCAAAGGGACGAACTGATCCCAAGGGGTCGTCACCGTGATGCCTGGAAAACCCAGCAAATCCATTGTGGATGGCAATGGGCTCATGGCCTCGGGATACGCAGTACGCAACAGCCGCGCGGACTGCGGCGTTCATGCCACCAGCAGGGGCACCAACATTGATGAATCCAATCTTCATGCGCTAGGGGGACGTCAATGACTTGCGAAGCGAAAGCGAAAGAGGAACAACTCACATCCTGCTCAGGCAGAACCTTGTCGCCCATCATGACGTTGGTTGTCAGGATATACGAATTCCACTGGTCCTCAAACTCGGAATCTCGGAGGGACATGGCTTTCTCGAAGTCCTTGGAGTCTACGGCTTCGGCAAGCTTCTTAGTTTCGGCAACAGCCTGCATCAGAGGCTTTCGGACAATCTTGTTCTCGTTGATGGCAATGAATGGGGTCTCCGTCTCAGGAGTGGCATCGAGGACAGCCTTGACAGCTTCCACACCCTGTAGGGTGGCCAGCATTCGATCGTACGCGACGGCGGTGCCACCTCGCTGGACATGACCGAGGGTGGTGATACGGGTATCGAGAGCAAGTCCACCCTCGCTCTTGTCGGCAAGGAGCTTCTTGATCTCTTCGGCAGTGATCTTGGTGCCATTCTTGTCGCGGGCGCCCTCGGCAACGATCACGATGGTCTTCCGCTTGCCGAGTTTCCGGTGCTACACTACGTTAGCGCGTGGGCAAGTACGGCGATAAATAGAGTATTGCTAACCCTCCGAACAACGTCCGCCATGTCTTCCTTCCAGTCGTGCTCTCTAGGCCGTTCCGGGATGAAGACAAAGTCGGCTCCAGTGGCAACGCCGGCCATCAGGGCCAGCCAGCCGCAATGCCTTCCCATGACTTCGATGACGAAGGCGCGGGAGTGTGAAGAGGCAGTGGCCTCGATGTAGTCGACCATTTCGCAGATGCGAGCGAGGGCCGAGTAGCAGCCGATGGTGGCATCGGTGCCGGTCAAGTCGTTGTCGATGGAGCCAACGAGGCCAACAATGTTGAGGTGCTGGTGAGGCTTGACCTGCGCCGCAGTCAACTCGCCATTGGCGACAAGCTCCTCCAGTAGCGAGGGCCACTCGGAGCGGAACTTGTCGGCACCAGTCAGAGAGCCGTCACCTCCGCAGATGATGAGGGCGTCTATGTTGGAGAGGATCATGTTCTTGGCAGCCGTCAAGCGTCCGGGACGCTCGTAGAAGGCCATGCATCTGGCGGTCCCGATGAGGGTGCCGCCCTCGGACAGCCAGCCGCGGACATCGTCCCACCCCATCTTGCGGATGAAGTCGCCGCCTTGGACGAGGCCCTCGTAGCCCTCGTAGACACAGTAGGCCTCGCAGCCCATGTGGATGGTCATGCGAACGACGGCGCGGACGGCAGGGTTCATGCCCGGGGAGTCGCCTCCCGAGGTCATGACGGCGATCTTCTTCTTGGGAGCCATCGTGGAAGCGGCGATGACAGGTCGGAGAGTCGGGGCGAGGAGAATCGGTCGAGCGGGTTGCCGGAGGAGAAGGAAGGCTGGCCAGAGTTTGTGGAGGAGAATGCGCAACGGCCCGGCTAGAGAATCGAGGGGCCAAGACAGTAGCTGCAGATAAGACACGAAAGGCATTCAGCAGGTCATGATCAAGAGACGAGCGGACGGCCCGAGAAACAGGAGAGGGCGAATAAGAGGCTATTCAAGGGAATCAGGAAAAGACAATATCGTCTCACCTCGACATCTACGGAAAGGGGGGAATTATTATGGCGCCAGCTTCCACGAGCCAACCTGGACCGGGAGGTGACGCAGATGGGCGCATCAGCACACACGACAGGTCAGGGCAAGGTCAGAGAAAGCTCAGGGCAGGACAGGTCAGGTCAGTGGCAGGTCAGTGGCAGGTCAGTGCAGCGCAGGGGAGAAACATGGGCAGGTACGACAGCCTTGACCGAGAGAGACCCAGAAAAGAGGGGAAGCAACTCGGAGCTCTTATCGTTTATCGGCCCGCGCGGGGGAGAGCAGGCCCGCCAGGAGAGAGGGGGGGGATGAATCATGGATCCATGCGATGGCAGCGAGCGCCAGACACCTGAAGAGCTTGTGAGCTTGCCTCCAGCGAGCCTAGGTTCAGCTGCTGCAGCTGGTTACTAAAGGGAATTAACCATTCACCACTGGATAACGACCGCAATCCCCATCTTTACCTAACCTTAGCCTTTCGGTTTTGTCAACAATCAACTCCATGCGTGCGACAAATAATGGCTCACTCTCGGAGGTTCTTCGAATGCTGGGAAGCCCGCGCCAGGCTCGGGCCTATGAGGGAGCCACTCGCTGCGGCATAATGCGCAAACCACGGTTTGCAAAGAGGAGACAGACGCTGGTACGAATACTGGGGGCACGGGGCACAGGCTACGCAGACTCCATCGAAGACGTCTGCCGAGACATCACAAAAAGCCTCTTACGGCTGTGGCCAAGTTGTCGAAAGGGCTCGTCGCAAATTCCATACCATTGCCATCCTGTCGTCTCCCTGTGAAGAGATAAGGCCCAAAACTTGGTCTCGAGGTGTAGCCATCCACCCAGCTATCTAGAGGGCACGGTGGAAGGGGAGAATTTGCAGAAATGTTCAAGTGTAAACCACCCCCCTGTAGTCGAGAAGGGTCCTAAGGAAGCCCCATCTGTGACCTAAGACATGTCATGTTTAGTTCATCGCGGTCCGACCCCATCGCTGAAGCGGCCTCTCTGGCAATGTTAGTAGTACCCAAGGGAGGAGGAAGCCGAACGAACGTAGCCTAGATCTTGCGAAGCGAAGACCGTGCTAATATGCAAGACAAGATCGAGAAACCAAGAATGATCGAGAGGCTCGCCCCATGGCCCACGGCTCATCTCGACCGTTCCTGCAAAAGCTGGGCATCCATCAACGACGCCCTCAACCAAGGCGAGGCGGAGGGAACATGAAAGTCGGGAGCCCGCAGTTCGAGGGAAGCAATCACGGCTCACCCGCGCTGGCCGACGTGCCACAGACACCCCCAGCCAGCACATCCGGCCGATGGGCGCGAGCGTGGCGCCCGGGGAATAGTTGAAAGTGCTGAACGCGGCGCGGCCAGCGGCGGGTGGGCAGAAGCGAACGGGAGGAAGCCGCAGTTGCGAACATGCAAGACGGGACTTCGGGAGAGGCTAACAGCATCGCAACATTCCCTGCTGTGCTAGAAGAACTGACCAGTCATTGAGGGAAGTTAATCAATGCGTCGAAGCCGAGACAGTTTGCGCGGATGATCCCCGCTGCCCCAGTTTGCGTAGGCAAGCCGCAAGCCGCAAGCCGCAAAGCCTCAAGGCAAAAGAAAAGAAACGCCCCAAATTTGGTTTTTGGGACGGAGTCATGCGGCTGGAGAGACACTCTTATGCGCTGGCAAGCATTTGGTCAAGGTCGTGATGACAGCCATGGTTTGCAATTGGAATGGGCGCGTCTGCTGACCTGGGCCTTGAGGCGCCCACGGTCCACCCCACCCCAGGACCTTGAAATGACGACAGCGACCTGAGGACCCAAGCAACCACTCTCAAGGCCACCACCAGGGCGGCCAGTCGTGCCCTCCAGTTTATGCGCTGTCAACCCGCTGTGCCGCTGTGAGTGGCCGCCAGAGCCAGGTGACCTGCTGCGCGCGCCAGGCACCACCGTGAAGCGCGCATCTGCTTGGTGAGACGGCGGCGATGATGGGGACGAGGACCGTTGAGTTGGCGGCATCATCGGGCACAATGGCCATCAGGGGCGGTAACGGGCACAAACAAAGAGGGCATGATGACCCTTCGACCTGGCTGCTACGTAGCATCTCCTCGTGTCTGTCACGCAAAGTCGATTCCCGGATGGCCATCATGGGCCCATCTGCCTGGCCAGGAGGAGTCTGCGGGCTGAAGCAGGCTGGCCTCGTCCGATCTGCGCGGCATCTATCCGTGGTCATGGTCATCCTATCCCATGATCTCGGTCGTGCGCATATCAGGGCGCCCAGTTGTCAGACTGGAGACTGGGAAATAGACTCGACTGGTCTGGATTGCTTGACTCGAAATATGCCGTTCCCTCGGGAAGACCCCAGGTCAGGCGCAGCAAACGGCGATCACGCAGCTGTCGGCCTTGTCAGGGCATTTCAATGGTAGGTTTCGCGGAGAGAGGCGAGGTGCAGTGCTGATGACAGGCGAAACCTGGGGCTCGTCACGGGTCATCTGGGACCCAGCTGCTGGGCTACTTACTTTTACCGACCACTGAGCACCGCCGGCCGGGGGGGTTATAGCGCGCATTTACCTAACCCCCCGGAACCGTCCAGGTTGTCACTGGTGAATGTGCGGCATCAATTCGTCCACAGGGCCTGGCGGGATGCTGGCATTGGGGGGGGGGGCAGTGAGGAGTGAAGCCATGGAACTGGAGTCGGTGATGGACGCGGAAAGCCAATTGATTGAAGCCGGCGAGAGATCAAACGATTAGACACGAACGGGTGACATGACGAAAGTCAAAGCGATTCATCTACTTCGTAATCCCGTCCATCCGCGACATCCATCCATCCCCAGGCTTCCCATGTTTCCCTTCCCTTCTCATCCCACCGGCCTCATCTTTCATCCCCCTCCGATGTTCGCCCGTCAATCGCCATCACGAGGTCTGCGGGCCAGATAAACGCGAGGCGAGATTGCCCAAGAGCCAGCGGCCCACTAATCCGCTGGCGTCGGGGCCCTCGGGGACAATTGGGAGACTCCCCGGGAGATTCCTCGGGAGGCAATGTGGGGGCGCGGGCTTGGGGGTTCACCTCGTGGTCGCGGTGCTCAGAGCCTCAGGGCCTGAAGGCCGCCCGTGCCCGGTGGTGCCCAATTGTTCGAGGCTCTGCCCGTGGAGAGAGAGCCCGCAATGGAACCGTTTTAGAGAGGGGCCAGCTTGCCAGCCTCGTGATTGACAGGACGTTCCAGATTGGGCTGACGGAGCAGCAGTCTTGCCCTATTAGGCACAGCGCACTCGGCGACTGGAAGGGCGCCCCGGGGCGCGCCAAACCCATTGGGGTAGTAAGCTAAACGGTTCGGATCTTGACAACGGAGTCTCCCCGAATGGGCGGAAGGGGTGGGAGCTGCCAGGGGAACTGATCCGCAAGCGTCGCGGGAAATGGGAAACGGACGCCAGGAAGGGGAACCGCCACATGACAGGCGCGAATCCGTCGGAGGAACTGAGTGGCGGGGTGCTTGACTGCGCCGAAAAGGGCAACCCATGAATGCCCTATTGAAGCTTAGCGAAACGCCTGGGATCTAGACCACATGGGGTACTATGGGTCCCCGCCGAACGCAGAGCAGGCGGCCACAGTAACTGCCCTCTTAGGACAAGCGGGAACTGGAGCTGGTCAGCAGGCAAAGCCAAATTCGCCGCCCCCTCTTTGGTACCTCGGGCCTGTGCTATTGTCTCCCCCTGGGAGACACCCCGGTCCCTGTCGCCGTGGGTGCCGGTACACGCTGGGTCTTAAAAGCTGGGAGCCGAACCCTGGCGCGCGCTCCCTGGAATCGCGGGTCTGGCTGGCGTCACAAGGGAGCCCTGAGCGAACGCAGCAGCCCAGAGCAGCCTCAGCGCTGGCCCGCCACGATCAGTTCACGCCCTGCCTGCACCCCTACCGGCGCACCCCACTCAGGCAGTCATTCAGTCACTGAATGCCTCCGTCCCTCTGTCACTCTTGTCTGTCACTCTCTCTACTGGCACTCGCCCACTTAAACACCCCACCCCGGAGTTGCGCCAGCTGCGCCAGTGTGCTAAGCGTCCTCCAGCACGCACTCCAGCGCCCATCCCAGCTGCTCGCGGCGGTACCTCCGTAGGGTACTTGGTGACCTGTCGTCCCCCAGTCAGGTACGTACCAAAAGCCCCCCGTGTCGCTGCCACACCCCCATCTCCCAGACCCCCGGCGTGTGCGAGGGCATGGGCGTGTGCGTGTCCTTGCGCTGGGTAAGTACATTACATCGCACACACCGCGACTCCCTTCCCCCATCCGTCCTTCTCCCGCCTGCTGGCTCTCACCCACAAACCGCAAACAAGAATATCTAACAAGTCTATCCCCCAGACTCTTGTCCGCCATTCTGGTTCCCGCTTCCCACAACAACACCAACACTCCCCGCGACTGCGACTGCCACCACCAACTCCAAACTCCCATATCCAACTCCCGTCTGCATCTGCACTCCGCCCTCACATGCATCATACACCACTGTCTCCATGACTGCTACCAGCATCTATCCCGGCATCCTCTCCCGCATCTCTCTCTGCCGTCTACAGTGACACCCTCCACTTCTCGACGACCTCACGGCTTTTCGCGACTTGAGCATCGTCACTTGGCTCAAATCTCCGTCCACCTGCGCAATCGCTTTGCTCTCACCCGAACCTCACACCCTGGCGCCTTGTCGGCCATCACCACGATAACCTTTTCGTGCCGTCCGACGATTGGATTCTACAACAAACTCTATCACCTACTAAACCCTCCACCCCACGACGCCTACTCGAGTCCCGCCTTCACCTCCCTCTCCTCCACGACACCTGTTCGAGGCAATCGGCAGGCTTACACACACGCAATGCCCTATCGTCTGGATACGCACGTTTTAACTGTGGACGCGAACGTCATCCACAAGGTCGACACTGGCAATCCCGCCAACCTGTATAGCATGTGGACTGGTAAGTGATTTTCTCGGCAGCTGCTGCCACCTGCCCTCGACGCTGACAAACAAAAACAGTCTTCTCTCGATGCGCAGATTCCGTCGAACAAGGCCGAAGACTAGAGAATCTTAGCTGGCGACTTTGGCAACGCGAGACCTTCGTTGTTCCCAACGACCGCAAGAACACCTCCACAAACACCACACCCGCCACTCTTCCCCAGAACATCCCCTCCGACTTCAGGATACCCGATCTTCCCCAGCTGTCTGGCAGCGTCGAGTCTCTCGCCGACGAGGAGGCCGTTGACTTCACTTCCGTCTCAGCACCCCTCGAGATCATCCGCCCTCGGATACGCCGCCAAGATTCGTGCACCAGCAGCAGAAGCAAGCGAGAACGCCATATCAGCTCCGACGACTTCGAGAAGATGATCGTTTCCATTGTCAAGGACAAGGGTCCTCTATCGGCCCCGCCCACTATTTCCCCTGCCGCCGCTCCCCAGAAGGAGTCCTTGCCTGCACCGGCCGCCTTTGAGCGATCCGGTTCTACTACCACCGAGTCACAGTCGCCTACCAAATCCATCAGCGACCATTCAGAAGCGTCCCAAGACCTTTCTCCCATGACACCTTCGCGCACTACCGTGGTTCGCGGTTTCTCGCCATCTCAGGTGCCCGTTCCTCGAACTATCCCCAGCGCTGCCAAGTGCTCCGCTACCGACATGATCCCCGAGCCCACTTCCTCCCCTGCCCCTAAGCCCGTGCAGTCTAAGAAGCAGCCGGCCAAGTTTGCTCTGGGTGCAGCATCTTTCTCCTCAACCGAACAAGACCAAAGTGTCGACAACCGCCAGCCTATCATCCCCATCATCAAGAAGCCCATGTTCACCATTGGCGGCTCATCCGAGGA
This sequence comes from Neonectria magnoliae, assembly GCA_037954305.1. Classification (NCBI taxonomy): domain Eukaryota; kingdom Fungi; phylum Ascomycota; class Sordariomycetes; order Hypocreales; family Nectriaceae; genus Neonectria; species Neonectria magnoliae. The sequence continues at coordinate 342,829 of JAZAVK010000001.1, read as the reverse complement.
GGATGGCTCTCTCAAGAGTGCCCTCGCCTCTTCACGACCCAGCTCACTTCTCGCCCACAAGAAGAAGCAGGCTTCATTCAGCACCAATGTCATGACACGCACCATTGAAGACGAGGCTGCTGTCGACTCTGACACTGACTACATTGACGAGAGTGCCATTGACGACGATGACGACTCCTCGGACTGGGAGGACTCCATCGAGGACAGCGGCAAATCTAGCGTGGATGACAACCTCTTCCAACGAGTCGACTCCAAGGCCAACCTGACGTCGAGGCGGTCACTCATTACTCTCATGCTAGCGCAGAACGACCGCATTGACCGAGCCCGGAATCTAGGTAACCACGCTTCGCAATCCACCTCGGCCATTCCTCGGTCCCGCATGGCTCCCAATGGCCCCTCCCTCGGAGGCTCCCCCAACGACTCAGACGAGGCGCCGTTGATGATGAAGGGTATGCGCCATCCCACCCTCAAGCCTATCCATGAGATCCCTCGATCAAGCGCTCAGCCCATCATGGGTCACTCCGGCCATGGACAAGGCCAGGCGGCTCTGTCGCCGCGCACAACGCGCCGTAACATGCTCGCTACCGAGTTGACTGAGTCGCTCCGCCGTCACTTACTTTGGGAGCGCCAGCAAAAGTCGTCGACGGCCAACGCGGTCCTTAAGCGACGACACACCTCACACGATGTGGCCAACCTCAAGCAGTACCCTGAGAAAGCCTGCATCAAGAACAGCGAGGATGTCAACGCCAGCAGCTGGAACCAATACTTCTCCAAGGAGGCCAGCAATGGATACCACTCCAAGGGCTGGTAAAGAACAACACAACACTATTACACAATAATACCCCCGGACAGTAATCACACGCATATCAACAGCTTATACCCCTTCGCGGAACTCATTTGGCACGGCCTCTGGTGAGGCCTGCCGTGTACATTTGGGCGGCGCACGAGACGGCATCACACGAAGCATTAAGCGTTTTCTTCAGCTGCATTTTGCGGCCCTTTACGAAATTCCCATAATCAGACAGGTGGTCTACGAGACCTCCGTTGTCTGGCATCTGATGCGAGCCGGTTTTCACTTTTCCACCGGTCTCTTTTGATTTGGTTTTTTTTTTTTTGCACTCATGGCGGCGTTTCCCACGTATGATACCATGGTCTCATCACTCGGCCTCTACTGGCCGGGATCATTTCACGTGCGATTTGATTTTTCTTTTTCATCAGTTATCACAAGCTCAGGGCAATGGTAGTGTGTACTCTAGTGACGACGAAGACGCGAGGACCGAGGGCAACCTTGGGAGGAGAGCACGCAAGGGAGGGGCTGCGGAGCATGGCTCCAGTACTATGGAGCTTTTACTGAATTTTTGCACATCGGAGCGAAGACGAAGAGCAAAGCGGGGAGGACAAAAGTGGAGAGAGGCCGAGAAAAGCACCCAGATGGGAGGATCCGATGAAGAAAGGCTGGAGGGCAGTTCTTCCGAAAGAAACTAAAAACGAGCAGTCGATAAAAAAAAATCGCAAAAAGGCGAACGTCCATGAAAAGAGCTTTTTCAAAAACATGAATAAAATTCAACGTTAGAGATTCAAACAAGACCGTCTCCCTGTGCAGTGACTGTACTTGCTACGTGTTGAGCTGATGCTATTTTAGACGATGAGCTGGTGGTGATGATGACTTTTTGGCAGCAGCACGACTGGGCGATGATGACGTGCATGGACGGATGGCTGAAGGCTACTGGGTAGGAGTTATGACCCTGGGGACCTCAGAGCGCAAGGGTGCCTTGAAGGCCCGTAAATCAGCTCCAAGCGACGAAGTTTACGAGTCCGATACTTGTGGTGTGCTTGACAGAGAGTTTTTAGAAATCTGCAGGTTGAGGAACCCTTGACAGGTTGGTCTGGATGGTTACATCTCCACCGCCGCCAGCACACACGGGTTGCGGAGTCCCATCCATCCATCCTTTTGTTGTTGAGTCACTCACTGAAATTTTGGTGGGCGATGGGGGGGGAATTGTGTGTGTTCGTGCCTAATAGCCAAGGTATGACTATACGGGAGCGCATGCTGTACAGTAGTCGGGAGAGGTCACTTGCATTGGCGATGGGGAGATGGGCGCTGCAACTCAACAACGGCGTTGGCGCTGGTTGGCTGGGTTCGTCCCCAGAGGCGGCGGTGAAGCCCTTCCTCCCCGGTCGCTGTTGAGCTGCGCTGTGGAAATAGCTGGGTTTGGGCTGGACGGGTTCGTGGAGAAATACCGGCGGGCATGTATCTGTGGGAACTGGACTGGATTGGATGGGAAGCAATGTGTTAATAAGCTGAGAGTTTACCTAGGAGATCTGTCTGGCGAACGAGACGAGACCAGACGAGAAGACGGAGAAAATGACAGCACGGGTTCCACGGGCTCCACGGGCATGAGGATCTGATGGAGACATGGAGCGCCGACATAACTGTTCATCCTCTTATTAACGTTGCTGGTCTCACGGGGCGTGTGAGGCTGTCGCTGACACGGCCGCGGCGATACTGTGGGCCTGATTGGGTCGTATCGTTCGTCGCATCGCAGGGTCCATCCATCGCATAGCCCAGCCCATCGCATCTCGGCATCGGCATTGCATCCAAGGTGGCCCTTCTCCATCCGTCGGCTTAATACTGACTTGTCACGGCAGAGTACCCGCCTCGTTGGCTCGGGCAGAATATGGATTCCTCCTTCTCCTCGGCGGGGGAGGGGGGTTCGCTCCTCAGCCATTGGCACCTGAGTGCGGCGCAGGACGAAACAAAGCCACCGCCCGCCATAGGATTTGGTCACGGGGGGGCTCGTGGCTTGCCCCGTGCCTGGACAGCGCGCAGCCTCGCCATCCCGGACCGACGGGCGCCGGCGCGGCGGAGAAGCTTCGATCGGAGGATCCGTGAGAGCCGCTCTGGATCTGGACGCGGACGCGGCAAAAAGAGATGGATCTACGAGTCCCTCCACAGTATTGCCACAGAAGGGCCATCAAAACTGGGGCTTTCCCATGTGGTCGCTGGTGTCCGAGGCGGCGAGTTTGCCATCCAACAGCGACACCCCGTTGGCCGTTCGGAGTCTTGCTAGACAGGGCATCGTTCGTCCCGGCACTGACCTTTGCGGCGCAAGTCATAGGTCCCCCATCGGAGCGAGGAAAAACTCTCACTCCCTCTCTCACATGCTACTACTGTACGAGCAAGGCTGGGCTGAAGAGGCGGCTCTGGATCTTGAGAAAGACATTGCGGAGCCGCACTGAACTGGGGGCGTGTGGCGCCTCTTGGGTTTTTTCTGCTTGAACTTTGGAACCCTTGGCTCGGGTTTCCCCACACGCCCATACGCCTCCTGCGTGAGGGACTGAGAAGGAGAGGGAGAGGAGGCAGAAGAGGATGAAGGCTGTCGCGTGTGGCTTGGGCCGGTCGCAATGATCATTGATGTCGGCGCTGATTGCTGAACTACAGTTGGCCGCTGGGGGGGGAATGCCATCACGAATATGATGGGCGCAGACGGGCCAAGAATGTGAGCAATGACGCCCGACGACCCTGCCTGCCGGGACAAGGGGGGAATAACTGGAGATTTACCCATTTGCTTTCTTTTTTTTTCGGCTCTCGAATTGATTGGATTTTAATTACAATTTTTTTTTTTCTTTTTCGATATCGAAGATCACATTCGTTCAAATGCCGTCTTTATTGCCCCAAAAAAGCAAGCGGCGAGAAAACGACGCCTCGCCGCTTTGGGTTTGTCTGGGGAAACCTGCATCGCCCTGTTCCCTAGACGGATAGGTCAAACCAAGTCCCGCCCGCCGCAGGACCCTTGGGGCGAGTATGTCGGTAAGGGCGCAGGCTGCATTAACACTCGCATGCATCAATGCGTTTTGCAAAGAACGGTCAACGCGCGATTTCAAATGCGTGCGACTACGGCGTCTGCGTCGAAAAATGCCCAAAGGCGAGCGGGAAACCGGGAGGGCAAAACAAACGGTTCTCCTTTCCTCTTCCTTCCGTTTCCCCCCTCCCCTCTCCGCAAAAACTTCGCCAATGCTGATGACCTTGAGCTGTGCCCCCCTCCCCCGTGAGGTACTTGAGGAGCTGTCCCCGCGGCGGCGTTTGCGTGTGACCTTTTTTTCTGGTGGGGGCGTGTCCATCTTTCTTTTCTTTTTATGTGACCTTTTTTTGGCTTTTCCGAGTGCTTTTTTTCCTGGTCCCTCTTCCCTGGCGGCGGGATCGAGGAGCAGAAGGGAGAATACTTAGTAAAGGCACATGCCCAGGGGTGGAGGGGATGGGGTGGGGGTAGTGTCCCAGAGGGGGAATATTGGCGCCGTCACTTCTTTTCCCGCACTTACTTCTTATTTTCATCCGAGTGCCCTCTTACATTAATTTATCATTTTTACGCTCTATTGAATATTCTCCATTATTCCCAGAGTCTTCTTCTTTGACTCGTCAGGCACGCTTAGGGGGGCGGCTAGTCAGGAATCTTGACAGAGGAGGGGGGGTGTGTGGTCTGGCTCCACAGCATTTCCGATGCTGCCTGGACGCCAGGGCGCAAGCTGTCCAGCCAAGCATCGAGGCTAAACGTCTAGCCGGGTAAAGTGAGGCACAAGCTCGGGAGGCGGTGTCTCTCCTCGGCCCCAGGACCCTGAAGGAGTTGTTAGTCGAACGCCGCGAGCGAGTTTGCTGGAATTTAATGGAATAATAAATCAATTCAAATCAGTTGGGGTCAATTCGAGCCAGTGTGGGACGCGGACGGAGGGCGGAGGCGCCAATGGTCCCTGCATGCGTTGGGGCTGATTGCGTCGGGGCCTGTGGAGGTGTCATTGGGGTTGGGTGGTCGAGATTGGTTGCGTCAGGGTTCTGGTTTGTTCGATGCCTGCAACTCTCGTCATGAGGCATCGTCAGTGTTGTCCACGGGCGTGACCTGTTGCGAGTGAACGGAGGAGGCGTAGGCAGGAACAGCCGCGATTGACGAGACATTGCTCTCTTTGCTTTTCTCCATTGCGATATTGCTGAAGAGTTTATTTGGCTTCGTACGTCGCAGTCACCTGCACATTGAAACACTCCCAAGCGGGATTGCCTATTCGAGCAGAGCCACTCTCAAACCGGGCATATGCCAAAAACCTCCCAGCAGCAGATCCCCTAGCCCTGCCACTACGACACGATGCAACTGCAACGCCGAACAGCTGTGTCTTTTTGTCAGCGCCGTCAGTAGGTACAAGTCACCAGTTCATGTTCAGTGCACCGAAGATTCGGGTCAGTTCGGCTCGGGTCTTGTCGGAGTGGCTTGCCCAGCCAGCACGTTGGATGCAGGATGGCTCCTCGAGTGCCGTGCTTCCCCAGGTTTCTTGCTCCGCGTTCCCGCGCTGGGCCGAGGCACAATTGAGTCAAGTGATTCTGGTTTGGGTCCAGGCGCGGTAAACAACCCCGGCTGCCGTTTTCGGAATCTGGGGGACGTGTTTCTCATCCTGCGAGCAGAGAGGGGGGCATGACGACGTCGGGAATGGGCGGCCTTGTACATGACATAGACGGTCGAGTTAGCGGAGGGCGAGCTGTGCGGTGTGGCAGCCGACAAGGGTTCGCGACGGCATTGGCATTGACAGTGACATTGTTGGTCGCGGGCGTGGCAAAGTTACTCCCCGTGTTCCTGGCCCGAGGATGCAACCTCTCTTTCACCGCCTGACAGAACGCTGCAACTCTCAACTGACAATCCAGTTTGACATGCTGCAAGGCGTTCGGAGGAGAAACCGACAAGGAAGCCCGAAAAGAAAGTAAAGGCCCGCGGACCCTGGTCGGGAAACCCTCCGAACGCATATTTCGAAGCTTGTTTGTTCGTAGCTCGTCCTGTAGTACCTCACCAGCTAGCCCATGTACCTCTTCTCCTCGAGTCAACCGAAACGGAGTCATCCAAGGCTGAGAACGGGGAGCTATGTCGCTCACCCACCCCTCGCGAGTCACAGGACGGTGGCCGTGTGAGTGCCCGGTTTTAGCATCTCAGCCGGGTCCTCGCAAAAACCCCCGTCGGCTAGGAAAGGGTCCATGATACAGACACCAAGAAAACAAACCCGGCACGAGGTCGTGCGCGCGATCCTTTGAACAGAGTAAGAGAAGGAGGAAAAACACTCCAAGCCGTATGACCAGACACCCGAGCTCAGTCCCCGAAGAAAAGCTTCATTCTCCTTCCGTCATTGAACCGGTCACGTTCGCGGGCTGTCACACGCCCCCTCCTCTACCTGGCGTTTCTGAATATCTGGGGAACCGTTTTTTTAGAATCTGGATTTTTCGCTGATCTGGACGGGTAGCCGCCCTCCTCTCCCCCGCTCGCTCGCGAACAGGGCGATCCGGAACGGTCTGGGGTAAGAATGAAGGTACAAATTGATTTTCTCCCCTTCCCGCCATCCAATTATTTCCGGGTCGATGATTCCAGTGTCCGACCGCCCGAAACAGTCCGCGGGCCCTGGAGGGGGGAAGTAAAGCGTTCAAGTGCTGACGGAACGCTTTGGTGCTCTGTCTGTGTCGTGCGGAACCGCATGCCTTGGTAGCCGCGCACGCACGAAGAGATTCCGGGACGGCCAAATCCCGAAATACCAATTACCTACACACCCAATCCCACACGCAGTTTTCTCGGCGTCCGGCCACGGTCCCTTCAACGGCAGGTACAGAACAGGAGAAACTCCTCAGGCAGAGGGAGACCCCCTTGGAGGGGCGCCAGAAGGACGGCACGGCGCATGTGCGTGTACATGACACCGCCGCGTAGTACCTTGCTCGGGGCCTGCAAGACACGACACACCCAACAACACCATGGCCGGGCAAGACGTCACTGGCCGGGGTGGAAAAGTCGGACGGTATTGATGTCATGCGTGGCGCGGGCATGTGGCTTCGTGGCTGGCGGCCGGCCCACGGTTTCCACCCTCAAATCTGCCATTTTTGTGACGATGCATCTCTGCTTCTGTGGCTTTTATGACAGTAATCTTACCGCCTTTTAGTCCAACCTATGGTTGCTGGTGAGCGACGTGATGCTGGACGGAGCGGTGCAGGGGGGAAGGGGTCGACGTGTTCACGCAGCAAGGTGCGCGTCACAGCTCATCAGGAATATTGAAGTCTATTAAATTCATGACAACTTTGGATATCATATTCTTGGTGTCTTTTCAAATCAACTACCACCTTAGCTGCTGGACGAACTGCTGGATCAGAGGACGACGGGTGTGGGGTTAAGCTTCTGCATCTTAAATGGTTCCCACGAGGGAACAACACTTGCTAGTTCAGGTCAAGGGGGAGGGGCAAGTTGACGATGATGATGACGAGCAGCGTCAGCGATGCAAGGCTGTCACATTTTCAATTTAAGAAGAGGTTTCAAATGTCAAAATTCGCGACGTGCCATCACATCACAGTCGGCATCGAGATCCGGGGTTTCACGATGGGCGGCCTACGTCATAATCCGGGGGCGGGTTATGGCTCGGACCACGTCTGTTTCCTATCAGCGTGTCTCATCCCACATTGAAGTCTTGAGATGCCTGGGATACGAATGTACCTATCCTCCCTGAATCTGCATGGCATCAGTGGCTGCGTGCGTTGGATGATGTAATTGTCGACTTGGAATTGAACGGTGGCGAAACAGGTTCATTTCATGATTAGGCTGAGATGCCGGGTTTTCTGCGAATACTACGCATTGATAGCTCTCGGCGTTATTCAATGGCGAAGAAGGGCGTGTTGCTGTTGACAGGTATCCGAGCAGAGGATAGAGCGGAGTTCCTTGTCGGACCTTCGAGAGACTTCTTCGTGGTCAGCGCACAATGTGGTTGCGTGCTGTGTTGCATTCGACTGAAGTGGGTGACATTCTTACGAGACGCAGCCGGTCCAACAGCGGTTTACCTGAGATGGATACAGTTTGGTTCCCCTGCGAAACCCCTTTTCTGCGCGTAGACGAACTGGACAAAAGTTGACAGCCTCCACTGGAAGGGCCGAAGGGCTAGTGGGGGTCTACCACTGAACGCAACGCACGCTGACGTGCGCTGAGGCACAGTGGAAGGGTTGCATTCGCCGATTACAGGCGACAGCGATAGACCTCAGATCTCGAGTCGAGCACACCCACTTCGAAGCTGCAACGGGCAGAGTTCGAACAACCCTCAACCCGCGCGAGAACGACGACGGCCAATCAGAGACTTCGCCAGTGCACGCCTTTCGCCTCCAACGAAGGGGTTGAGTCGCCAAAACCCTGCAAGCGTTTCTAGAACATTTCTCCCGCATGTGGGCCGCCCACCACGGGCGAAGGCTGGGCACGTCATCCAGCATTGGGAACTGATGCGCCCTATCAAATCTTTCATGATCACGCGTTGACGGTTCTTTTTCTAGTGGTGGTGGTGGTGGTGGTGTACCAAGACAGAGGGGGAGGAGGGGGAGCATCACCCACCACCCACCACCACACCACTAGATAAGTAGGTACCTAGATACGAATACAACACACACACTCCCACTCGTGTGGTCATTTTGGTTTGTTTTTGTTTTTGTTCCGCTCCGGTCTCGCAGCAAAATTTTCTTCATCCTCTTGTGACCACCCAAAATAAGGTGCAATTGACCTCTCGTTTCTGCCGGCCATTGCAGCTTATGATTTCACCCACCCGGTAAATTGCCTAGTTAGTCAATACTGGGAAACGCCCATGTCGCGGAAACTCAAAACAATAATACCGTTGCGTATCCGTATTGATTCGCATTATATTTGACCGCGTAGTTTTTGCCTGGGCGAATGTCGGAAAGTGGGGGCATGAAGATGAGGCCAAGACCGGCATAAATCCATCCATAGGCAAAGCTGGCCAACTGTGCGCTATAAAGTACAGTGCTTACATTTTGCGGATACTCGTGAGCACGCTTGCGCGCTCATACCGACATTTCCCATCTTGCACTCACCGAGGAAGCCCCCAACTTGTACGCGAGAACCAAACTGACGGTGAGGGAGAAGGTCTGAGGACAGGTGGCCGTTGGGGGATGGTAGGTATTAGGGAGCCTTGGGTCCGTGGAATTATCAATGCTATTCGCACGTCTATCTGTTTGGTCCCATCCGTCAGCGAAGCCAAGGTGAAATAAACGGCGATGCGTTCGTTGGGCGGCGGGAGGAACCCTCCCAACAAGAGCAGCCGCCAAATGGAAGGCCGCCGTAAACACAAACGCAACGCAACGCAGCCCGTATTTCCCGCTGGCGCGGCCTCTGGACTCCTAGGCTGGCATCTCTAACCCCTAGCTCCAGCCTCCAAGACGAAGCCACGCGAAGAACATGGCAGATGGCCCCAGGTACCGCGAGCATGTACCGCTTGTACCGGCCCTCCGACCAACACGTGAGCCCGTGCTAGGCCGGTCCCTCGCCAATCACAGGCGCTCCTAGCTGGCGCTGGGCCCGGGCTGGGTTTCCGCGGGTGCTCCGGGTGGGGCGCCGTCACTTTCGGTCGTTGGTCGGTCCGCGGTCGGTTCTACTCAACACCAACATCTTTCTCGCCCGCCTTGAAGGCTGGCGTCCAGAGCTAAGCATACTCGGTTGCGATTCCGGGAAGCCCGCCCCGGGGCCCAAGGTTTCGCGCTATCCGCCGACACTAAGAGCCCTATTCGAAAACGGGGCATGTCTTGCGCCGGCAGTGGCATTTTCGCTGCGACACGTGAAATCCGCGTGGTGCATGATCCTCTGCGGCGAATTTTGCTATGGGGACTTGTTCGTAGGGCTCTCTCAGCCTCCCAGCGGAGGCGTGTCAGGGCGACAAAGAGGGGTCCTTTGGGGTCCGATAGAAGGGCCGAGTTCGCGGTCCATGACAGGGAAGGATTCCATCAGACTGAGTAGAGAGGAGTCGATCTAAACAGCCGGGAGACTTGAGACCATCTCGACCAGTCTGCCGAAAGCACCCAAGAATCGCTCGCAGGTGCCCGCCCTCAGGTGCCCCCGAATTAGATGCGCTCGTACGTACATTTCACGTAACCCTCGAGCGAGGGCAATTAACGCAACCAATTGTCTTGCATCGTTTACCAAGCCTGCGGATGACTTGCGTAAGCCTTCGTCCAACACGAAGGTGCTGACCGTGCGCGAGCCAAGCCCCAAACAAAAAAAGACGACGACGAGGTTTTCCGAGTACCGGTGCTGAATTCCGATTCCGACGTGTGTCAGAGACCTCACGGCGCAAGCCCCGAAGTTGAGAGGCCGGGGTTGAACCTTAAGAAAGCTTGGGGGAGGGCGCCAAAACCTGCCGGTTCGAGGCAAGATTATCCTGATTTGGGCTTCGGGCGATGACGCTCGGGACGGCCACGTCCAGAAGGATTGATTTTAATTTGATCCCGGGGCGAAAGGGGAGGTGAGTCCGGCGGCGCTTGACCTTGCGGTCGTCATCAGCTTTTTTTCCCGCCGGCGCACGGGAAGATGCCACGGGGCGTCGTCTCTCCTCCCCATGACTAGATGAGACGCCCGATAGTCCGTAATGATGGCGGTTTCGTCGTGCGCCTGCGGGAGGCCAAAGCTGAGGAGGGTGTGCGTGTATGCGCCTTTGGTTTCTGGACTTTGGGGCAAGTTCTCTCCCCATGACTCTCGTCGTCGACAATGTACCGCTCGTCATCGTTGTTGGCCACCACGTGGAGAGCTTTCTCCACGTCTGGAAGCCGGGGAAGAAGCGGTTTAGGTCTTCTTGCCCTATTGCAGCATCGCGTGCGAGTCTGCAGGCAGGTCCGGCGCCACGTGTAGTGCGGTTTTGGAAGCCTCGCGCAGGAGGAGTTCTCTCCGATGGGGGAACACGTGAGATGGTTTTCGCGGTGAGATGCCGAGGGCATGAAGATGCCGAAAGCTAAGTTGCCCTGACGCGGTGACAGCCCTGCTTGGGGTAGATGATCGCTGGGCTGGGCTGGGAGTCATGATCGAATATTTCGATTTAAATTATATTCTAGCGTGTTTGTAGTGTGGTATTCTATGAAATGATGGTGGCGTCAATGGCTTCCGATCTCCGTTTTGAACTGGTGTAAGTCGGGACGTTCCGTTTCGTCCATGTTCACCAGAAGCACGTCAATATCGAGATCAACACTGATCAATTAGAGACGGAAATGGTGATATCATGACCTGGCTTCTTAATGTTTTCAAGAGTCAATGGTTCTCGAGATGGTGTTGTCACACGTCGCAGATACACAAGGCACTTCTTGATCCCAACACTACATCGTCCATGTCGTATACTAGTAACTGTGCAATAATCCACAAACCAATCTCTTTTCGTAGCTCAAACATTCGATAGCAAACACAGGCTCAGACGGTCTTGTTGTGTCAATGAACGAATTGCTTGCTGCGTCATGCACTCGTACAAGCATGTTCAGAAGTTCACCGAGGTGCGAGGATATCTTGCGTAGCAACTGCTGTGATCCCATAACTATTGATGGCACGGGGAATTTGTTACTCTCCGTGGCTTTGCTGAACCTCCATGATGGTGGCATCAATCCATCACCGAGACATGAGCTTTTGCATTGCGGAGGTCTCCATGTCCAAGTACTCAAAGGAGTTGGACTGCTTCAAAAGAGCTTTCATTAACGGTAAGCTGTTGTAATGGGTTTAAACAAAAAAGAAAAGAACCGTCAGGTGGGGTTGTATCATGACACGACGCCGTATTATGTTGACCACTATCCTGTTTCACTCTCTTGTGTCACTGCCTCTTAACGTCTACTGTCATTCACCCGGGAATAAGGCAAGGGACTTGTAGACGAAGCGAGGCCCTGTGATAAAAAAGAAAGAACCCGGTACCGCAAAAACACAAAAAGATAAACATACAACACTCGGCATTCGCTAGTCGTCACCGACCTAACTACTACTCAAGCGCTCCTCAGCTTGACTCTGGGAGAGCAGACGGGATCCCGTATTCTCTGAGGGCTATGGTCGTATGTGCTGGGGAATGGCGGTAGTAGGAGTTATCAGAAGTGTCGAGGTATGCGCCTGGGTGGTGAGGACGAAGTTGACGGGGCGGGAACGGATCGAGAGAGGAGAGAGGAGATCAGACTGCCCCGTTGGTATGAACCAGCGGTGTGTATAATATTTCATCCTCTCTGTGCCGCTGCTTGGGAGAAAGATGACCCAGCGAGGCCGTGCCACGGCTTACACCGAAGCCTATTCTTCCGCCTGGTCTGGTGCAACGAGGTCAGACCCCAGGATTAGCCAGCCACTTGCAAACGGTGCCGGGACGTTCGTCACGACCACCAAGAATTAAATCCAATTATTCGATTTAATCATACGCCATTTAATTCGATTTATTCTCCCTCCCCGAGACGCTCACCTCTGTTAGTCCTCGGTCGGTTCCCCCTGTCACCACCCACACGGCAGCGCTCGACACCTTCCCCGCGTCCAGAGCCCCGGGGTAATGGGGTAACATCGCACACAACCCCGGAAAACCTCATTCGATTTCCCAGTCCCAAGTCCGCGGTTCTCGGTGCCCCCCTGGCCCTCTCGTTTGGGGTGGGGTGTGTACCGTCGGGTTGTTTGTTTTCCATCAGCAGACGCGTTGCAGACGGACGGGAAATAGTCCCCGTTCCAGGGCAGAACTCTCTCCTCCCCCTCCCCCGAAGCAACAGGGTCGGTCAAAGGGTCGCGAGCGAAAGGAGGGAAATGGCCTTGACGGTCCGGGGTGTGTTTTTCTAGTAACGAAGTCCCGAACAACATGTGACGGCGGGGACCCAGGCTGGTGATGCGGAGGCGCGGAGATGATGGCCTGTCCATCTCGTCAACCTCGATGCGGGGGACCAAAGGAAAACCGCCCGGTTTCGAGAGAGGAAATGAGGAAGAAAACGGACGACTAGGGGAGTTCGGCCGAGGCAGGATGCGCTGAACGAGCCCAACTCACCACTTCCAAACTCCGGGGCATACAACTACTCGCATCGGAAAACCACCGAAAAGAAGCCCTCGGAGGCGCACCCGCCACGTGAAAGTGTTGATCCCCCCCTCCCTTTTCCCCTCCCCACGGTCCGTGTCCCAGAATCCGACCGGGTCGTGTGATGAAGGTGACAAGCTGCCTCTCGGGCGACGCAAGAAAAACGATGCGTTGGCAACCACGAGGCGACCATGACGGCCGTTTCGCCAGGATCAGGCCTCGGGACGGGGGATGGATTAACCCCATCCAGGTATTCTCTCCCAGCTCAGCCAACACGTGAGGTTCTAGGATATAGGCAGTTAGTTGCCTATGCGATCCAACACCCGGAGAAAGACGACGTTTACAGCACAGCTACGGACACGGGGCGGATAGCGGAAAAGGCTTGCGGCCCGGCGGCCGTTGGATGCCTGGCACATGGAAATGATCATGAGGGAGGGCTCGTAGCGTGCCTTCATCCGAGGTGGTGGCATGGCACGTCTCAGATGTCGTCAGAATATGGAAGATCGCTGAGGATCCTGAGACAATCCGTGGACTTATCCGGCCGCTCATGACTCCTTTGAGGAATACTCGGGGATGCCCAGCGGCTGTATTCGTGCCGCACACGCAGTTACGTCGTAGACTACAGTTGCACTGTTCCAGGTTGCGGATGATCTTTCTCCATTTTACCGATACACGCGGGACAACATGCAGCATTCATCATGTGCTGTTGGAAACAGGAAATGAGCAGCGGTAAGTCAATGGAAAATGGAGAAATAAACAACGAATTAAATCAACACAACTAGCTAAAATAACAATTAATTATAGTATTAAAAATTATGTCTCCAATTCCACCTGTGCAGTCTCCGGCACATAATCTCCATAAGTCCTAGCCGACGCGATGTCCATGGCCTTCAGCAACACCATGGGCATTGAGCCCGCAGCCGCGACGACAGACCACATCGTCCCACTGGTGAGAATATCGCGGAAGTTGACGAACCCGACGCCCGGGTCCTTCAACTCCACCGCCCCAGAGTACCGAACCACCTCCCTCGCCACGAGAACTTGGGCGATGAAGACGGAGGCAATAGAGAAAACCATGGGGTCAAAGAATGAACCCTTCTTCTTGCGGTGGACGTCAGGTGTTTCGGTCGTCGACGTAGTAGTTGCCATCTTTGAGTCATCGTTGACGGCCTTGGACGTATCACTGGCCGTCTTCGACAAATCAGTGATAATCCCCGGCGCAGTACCAGCGGCCTTTGACGAAGTCCTGGTAGACTTTCGCTGGCGCATAAACAGGAACTCAGAAGCGAAACCGGCTCCCACAGCTGCCCCAATGAGAGCGTAGTCGGACACGACGCCCGAGAAGGACGCGTTGTCGGTTCGCAGCTGGCGGGCAGCAATCTCATAGACGAGGATAGACAGCTCAAGAACAACCCCCACGCTCGTAAGCAGGGCATGTAAGAAGGTGGCAACCGTTGAGTCGCTCAGGGAGTCGTAGATCATACCGGGACTTCGAGCCAGTTGGCTCACGAGCGAGGCTCCGACAGCCAAGACTCCCGCTTCGGAAAGGTTCAAGACGTTGCAGACCAAGAGACCGACGGCGATGAGGAAGATGGTAAGGTTTGCGCGGGCCATTCCGAGATGCCCCTTGACCGCTGTCTTGTCGAGCTTGGCCATCGCCGGTGCAACCGGGGTGGGCTTCTCGTCCTCGTCCTCAGAATCGGGAGGGAGGAAACGGGTCGCAGCGTCCTTGGCCGAGATGTAGTAAGATATCTTGGCCAAGGACTGAAAGAGCGGCACGTTGAGAGCCAGAGCACCCAGAATTGTTGAGCGCCCGACGTCCAAGGTCGAGCCGCCGCCGTAGTGCACCCACCAGGCGACGATGAGCATTCCGTAGTGAAGGTACAGATCTCGTCCCCAGGGGTCGGTCTGCGAAGCCTTCACCGGGAACACGACTCTCATGCCCATGGCGCTGGTCAGGCCCAGGGCCGCTCCCAACAGACCGAGGAAACACAGTTTCGTCAGGTCCGAAGGTGTAAGAGCCTGCGTGTGATACAGGCCGTATACGAAGAAGGTCGACAGGAGAGTTGTGCTGAAGGCCGCTCCCAGGACGAGATGCGACAAGGGAATCGTCAGCCGGTGGGCGAAGACGATGCTGTACGGCCGCAGCGGGTCGCCCTTGATAACTTTGAGCCACTTCAAGTTCCGGTGCGCAACGTAGAGCGAGTAGAAGGCCCAGAACAGGAGGCAGAACGTCCATACCCAGTCGCCCATCCGATAGGGGGTCTCCAGGGCGTTTCCGATGGACCAAAGCGCAGTGCCAACCTTGGAAGAGACGATCCAAGAGGTCCATCCCAGCACAAGGCTGTACATGAACGTCGACGAGTGTGGCCGCTTGCCCACCATCTTCATCACGGAGATTATGCCCGGTCCCAGATCGCCGAGCTGCGACGCGAAGAAGATGTACAGCGGCTTGATATGGTGAATCGGCGGGCTCAACGCCACGTTGGCCGTAACCACGAGACAGATGATGTGATGCACAAACAGCTCGGTCGAGAAGTTTCTCACAGGGCCAAGCTCGGCCGCCCACACCGTCACCTGAGACCCAACACAGATCTGGCCCGAGATTGACATCGGCTGGCCCAGACCCCAGGGCGTAGTGAGGGCAGCGTGGGCGCACGAGGGGAGGGTAATGGCGGTCCCAAGAACGAGCCGCATAGACATCATGATAATGGGGAGGAGCTTCTTGTCGCGGTGCTCGCGGTTGAGGTCGTCGTAGAGAGTCGGGTTGAGTCTCTTCACGATAGTCTCGCCGAGGGGGAGCAGCGACCACCAGGCGCACATGGCCAGGACGAGCCCGCAGAAGAGCATCGGCCCGCCCGTGGAGGATTCAACTAGTTCCATGATGGAGAACAAATGAGTCTTTCTCTGGTTTGACGGACTCGAATGGGCGCAAGTGCGCAGAAAGAGATAGGTCGAGTGTCTGCGATGGGACCCGAAGAATGTTGGAGAGAAGAGTCTGCCGCTCTCAGAACTCGCAAGGGGAAGGGGGGTCAAATACTATCCCTTCACCACGCTCTCCGAGGTGCTTGTGGACAGGTGGTAACTTCCGGTTTCGTTGGGGGCATGTTGTTGACTTCGTGATCGCAGGTTGACTCGAAGGCTATTCGACGCGGCAACCATAAAGACACACGCGCGCAGCTACTTCATCTTGGTGGGATGCCCTCCACAACCGACGCATCCATCTGGCCTCTTCATCCTTTCACCATTACCTTCCTCGTCCTCACCCTCACCCTGAGCACAATCCTTAAATCTTCCAGGAAAAACGTCAGTTCCGAGGTGGCTCGTCATGGCTTCCTGTACCATCGAGAAACAGTTCGACAACCAACAGACAGGCCAGGGGCCCAGTCCCATAACCCAAGTCATAAGCCAGCCCACTCCAGATATCAACCAGACGCCGCGAGCCAAATTCTTCATCTTCCTGGTCCTGAGCATCGTCGCCCTCACTCAGGCATTCGACGCAACCTGCATCTGTGTGACCCTCCCGGTGAGCTCCGTCTTTCCCCCTTCTCACCAAACCGTCCCTCTCACCTGCACATGCTAACCCCTCTTTCAAGACCATCGCTTCAGAGCTTGACGCGACCGTGGCAGAAAGCTTGAGCTTAGGAACAACCTTCCTGCTGGCCAACACCATCACGCAGCCGATCTTCTCCGAGTTGTCGCACGTCATCGGCCGGAAACCCGCATATTTGGCCGCGTTGACCGTCTTCGTCAGCGGCACCATCGTGTGTGGCTGTGCTCAGAGCAGTCTCATTCTCTTGATCGGCCGCACGATCCAGGGAGCAGGTGCTGGAGGGCCTCAGGCGCTGTCTGCCGTGATACTGACGGACTTGTACACGCTGCGTCAGCGAGCACGATGGGTGTCGTTTCTGAACATCTCATGGGCCCTGGGAACCATTGCAGGGCCGATCATAGGGGGCGCCTTCACTCAAAATAAGGACATAGGATGGGTGAGTTTCCAAACAACTCATGGGTGCCGGATTCTGACTTGTGTAGAGATGGGTATTCTGGATCAACCTCCCAGTGCTGGGGACGAGTGCGATAGGTGTATGGTTCCTATTCGGTTACGACAAACCTAAGGGGAGGTTTTGGCATCTACTCGCTCAGGTCGACTGGTTTGGTATAGTCCTCTTCATGGTCTCGGCTGTGTCGCTCCTCCTGCCTCTGAGCTGGGGCGGCTCGCAATTCCCTTGGAAATCCCCTCAGGTGATAACTCCTATGATTGTCTCAGTCATGGGATTCATCACTCTAGGAGTCTTCGAAGGATGGGGCGCCAAGAAGCCCATGTTCCGGCCGAGTGTGTTTCGCAACTACTCAACCAATATCCAGTTTATCAACACGACGATACACGGCATTCTCATGTGGATGGTACTCTACTATCTGTCCGTCTTCTACCTCGGGGTCAAGAGCTTCACACCGGTCATAACGGGTGTCTGGGCTCTCCCAGCTACTCTGACCGTGGCTCCTATGGCTATTGTGGTGGGAATCATGGTGTCCCGGACTGGCAACTATCGTTGGTTCCTCTTGAGTGGATGGTGCTTGACCATCGTGGCGTTTGGCGTGATGATCCTCATCGACGAAGACATGCCCGACGGCGCTTTAATCGCAATCACCATGGTCTTGGGCATCGCGATGGGCGTCCTCATCCCGGCCATGACTGTGGGCGTGCAAGCAACAGTAGAGAGATCCGATGCTAAGCACGCCACCGCGATGGTTTATGTCCTGCGATCAGCAGGTCAGTGCTTAGGCATTGCCATTGGGCTCAGCGTCTTTTCCAGCCGGCTCCAGCTCGAACTCGAAGAGCTCGGTCATGATAGGGATGCGGCTAAGAACACGATGAAGGCGATCCGACACTCTCTCAGGACCGGGGGGTTGAAGGACATCGCGATGCTCAAGGCCGTAGTGACGGCCCTGGACTGCGTCTGGGTGACAGGCTGCGCAATGGCGGCCGTGGCAGGGATCCTGGCGCTATGTACGAGATGCCCTCGTCTCCCGAAAGATGAGGAAGACGAGGCTCCGCTCCAATTCCAAGCAATAACCAGCTCCACCCCAGGCGGAGGACAAACAAAGTAGTTCCCAGCAGTATTTGCGCGGAACGTTGGTATTAGTCTAAAACGGCAGGGTGGGAGGTGGCGTCGATAAGCATCAACGAAATGGCTGGGCATGCAGAGAAGTCCATTTCCCAGCGGTCCAAGCTTGCCTCTAAGATGGGATGGGAACGCAGCTTGGGTCCCCTTCATCCCAGAGCTTCCAAACGTCCAGATGACACCGCAAGCGCAAGCTGTGCGAGATTGCGAGAGGATACCGCAAAAGGCCCCAACCACCCTTGGAACTGAAGTTGGCCGGCGGCGACGGAGAAGGCGAAGTCTGACAATGTTGCAATGCCAAAAGTTCGGGTCCAAACTTGAGGGCCGGTGGAGCTCGGGTGAATCCCAGTTCAAGACTCCGTCGCGGTTGTCCCGAGTCCTCGGGAGAATTCGTGGGCCCCTTGCTGTTGGTACTCCTGGCATGGCGGCCCAAGGTGGCACGGCAAGGAGGTTCAGGGTGCTGGGACGGCTAGTCTCGCGGTTCTGGGTCCTATCTCATGTCAAGATCGACTACATAGCAAACTGCCGGCCATTGGCATCGCTCTGGTTGGGTACCGCCCCCCTCGCTTCGACTCCAAGGGCGCGAAGAGTCTCACGACCCTCCCTTCTCCGTCGTCTTCGTCCAAGCAAACACTGGGCCCGCCGGTCAACGCTTGGACATGGTGCGTATCGTGAGCATCACCCTCGTCCGGATCAGCAAGAAACCAGCTGGAGAATGGCCAATGGCAACATCGGTTTTGGCGTCGGGGAACTCGCCTGGTCGCTACCAGGTAACCGAATAAAACCCAGCCCTCCAGGCCTCACGTTAGACTTCGACGGCGGGTCGGGCGGTCTGCCGGGTCTGGCTCCCGCGGCGCTAACGGACTCCCGGGATGAGCCCTGGATGGATGACCAAAGACTCGGAGCTGTCAAGGGCTCCCACTGAGACCAGGGAAGCGATGGTGTCAAAACAGGGGCTTGGATGCTGGTAGTTACCAACGCGGTGGAATTGACGGCGTGATTTCGGGTTCGTGGAGTTTTCCGAGATGTCATATTCTGGGTCATCCTGGGATCCTGTCGTTTAGCCTCTATTATTTTAATAATAATAATACAATATATTTGCGGAGGGTGTGAATAGGTTGTAATAATGGACGTTAGCAATACGGCGAGAGCATACCGCAACAGTCCGGATAATATGGCGGATAAAGTCACTCCGTACCGCTCCGTGACACGTCCCGTTGTTGCCTCAGTCAGCAGCGCTGCTTGCTTTTCTGACCGCTGCGAGTTGCGCAGGAGGCAGCGCGCCAACAGCAACGCCAGTTCATGCCGTGCGAATGGCATACAGATGGTCGTTCAATGCATTCCACCTATCATGCTACTTGTCTCCGTCTTCTCTACGAATGTCTTTTTATCTAATCACGGAACCTGCGAGGCTTGAAACCCCAAAACGGCCACCGTTTCGTGTCATGTATTCTCCAAGGGGCCACCGTCGGACCAGGTTCAATAAAATAAAATAATGGGAAAATGAATAAAAAGAGATAAATTGGGGCAGGAGATGGACCAACCAACCTAGCCAGGTCCCCACGCGCCCCCCTCCTCTTTCCCACCGATAACCCGGATCACGGGCAATACCCAATCACCACGGCTTCTAGAAGACTGCTGCTCCCATGACCACGGCCCCAGACTGAGCCAGGGGCTGGCCCTGGCGCCGGAAGGCATCCGCGGGAAGAAGCCCGGACAGGGTTGAGGACGGGGTCGAGCAAAGGGCCTGACTCGAGGGGAGGATTGTTCAGATAGCCGGGGCCAGCGCCGAAAGAAGGCCTTGACACTTGGACGCCACGGCGAGCAGGGGGGGAGGGAATCAGATGAATCGCCGCGTGACAAGGATGGGAGGCGTCATAAGCACGTGTCGACGTGTGTGGGCGGCGGGGGGGATGGTTGCATCCCCGGCTACTTGGAATGGGAGAGAGAGCAAGGCGTCGCGATGAGGAGAGAGGAGAGAGAAGCAGGAGTCTGGACGAGGGGAAGAGGGCGGATGGCTTAGACGTGATGGTGTGACGGCCTCCGTCTCCAGTTGTTGACACGCTGTGGGACGAGCAAGAGGCGAAGCTGCTCTGCTCTGCAAAATGTACTCCGCAGAGGTTGGGTTTCAAGGCATCATCAAGGTCCGAGCAGTGCGTCCTTGGCCAATGGCAGTCGGTGAAGAGTACCTGTGGGAGGATGGATGGTTTGGCGGAGAATGGGTGAGCCACCTGCAAGGACAAGGCAAGCAAGGGAGGGACTCACGGATCTCTCCCTGCCCACGACGGCCAGCGATAACATGACATCTAACACAGGCAGCTGCACGGATGCCATTGCAGGTAGGGCAAGCGAACGCGAGAAGCGCCGGATTACGAATCGATGTCGACAGCTAGGCACGGCTGCAACCACTGTAACCTTCCCAAACTTATTACATGCTACTAACAAACCCCCAATGTAACAATCTCTAAAATACAGACGTACCGGTTGGGCAGTGGGCAAAATGGCGGTAAGGCGTGCTACACAAACATTAGCAGTACCGAATAACCATTGCGTAAAACCAAAGGACGAACGCTCTGTCACCCGTCCGTCCGTTCGTTTCACCTCTTAAAAAGGCCTCAGGCTTGCCAGCTAACGGCGGTCCGAGGACTGTTCTTAACACTCCCGCGGCGGTCCGTGGCGCGGCCCCCTCCCGTCCTCGTTTTAGAGGCAGCCTGCTAGACTAAAACTTTTGCCATTCAGGCACAAACGAGGCGGCGCTAGAAGGCAAGCCCAGCTCGAAGACACAATTCGGGGTCACGTTGTCTCGTTGGTCCCGCGTGGCGGTCGGAACGTGTCTTGAAACGGGGAGGGGGCGGACGACAAACTCGGCCAAATAGGCAACGTCGCTTTCTGCATTGTACAGAAGAGGGAGGAAAGGGGGACTTTGCCATTTTGTGTAGTTTATTCATTACGTGTATTGACGAAGGCGTCCACTCACGGAAGTGACGCGGCTTGGGCTGGGGTGCACATCGCCAACGAGGCGCAAGTCAGCCGGGCATGCGCATCTGCCCATTTCCGTGCTTCCATATCGCCAGCCCGCCAAAGCCTCATCTCGCGCACCGCATCTCCAGTTGGACATGATCTGGTCGACGATGACGACATTGGCCCAATGTGGCCTCATGGCGAGCGGGGAAATGGGACCCTTTTCGTGTCTCATGGTCCTGTTTTGTAAAAGAATCGTCTCTAATCGACGTACCTAGTTAATTGCCTTTTTCCCGAAATACCCTCAAACACGGCCGTTCCCCTTAAAGCCCCCGGAAAAGGGTCCTGTGACGTCCTGCAAAACAGGGTCCAACCACGGGACCCAAGCCGTCCTGGAACGCTGTGGGGTAAATTGGTACTGCAGCACATTGGTCTGCAGGAGAGTCCAAGTATGAATCAAACCAAAGCTGGTAACGCTGGCAGCCCTTTGCAATGTAGGCTGTGGAGTGAACCCCCTTGTCGAGCAATAGACTTGCGCATGAACGGGATGGGTCGCGGCGACGGCGAAGGCGGCCATGGTCTCGGACTGACTTGCGCCCACCACACACACACTCGACAGCGCGAATCTGAGTCAAGTTCGAGTCTAGAAGCCCCGTGGAACGCAATCGTGAGCCCTGGGCCATCAACTACGGCGGATGTGGTGCGCAGGAGAGGAAGTTGTGCATATGCCCATTCGTCCAGTACCTTGCATGACGCGAGCTCCTGACTCTACGAAGCCAGGAAAGAGTCAAGCAGCCTGGCGATACTTGGCCATGAGGAGAATCTACATCGGTGACCACCCTGGGATACTTGGCTGTCTCGGCGCAGACTGACTTCAGACGAAACCTTCTCTCGACATGCCCTTTCCAGCCGCAAGTAAGTGGTCGTGCGCGGGGGACGTCCAAAAGATTCCAGAAGCCGTTATCTAATAAAACAAAACCACCACCACCGTCTCTACGTATACTTCACCCCACGCCCCCATCCTCCATCCCATCACCGAGCCACAACACCCAAAACATCCGTCCTGCGCGGAATCCCAACACTCTGCCCTCCCCCCTCGGCACGCCATCCCACCACCCCAAAATGCCCTGACAGATCCAATCCAATCCAATCCGGTCGGCCCCTCCCATCCCACCGCCCTCTACAACACTTCCTCTTCTGGAAGCTCGTACGGCCGGTGGCTGCAACCCCCGACCGAGTTCACGCGCACGCATGGGTGAGAGCGAAGGCCTGGAATGTGCAGCACCGCGCCCGAGGCACTGGGGTCGTTCAGTTCCGCGCTGAGGCCCTCCCCTGGCTTGCAGCAGTTGCTGCAGATGCCGTCACGTCTTACTGTACGTGGTGGATTATACACATACTATGTGGTTTCTTTCAGGGCGTGGTGGATGGGTTCGTCGGGTGTGATCCCGTGGCGGATCGATACCCTCGCTCGTCCCCGCCGAGGCTTGAGCGTCAACGTTCATGCTTTGGCTGGTAGAGAGTGATCAGGGAGTGATGTGATGAGGCGGATCCGCATCTAGGACCTGCCCTGCAGGCCAGGCAAACCCTCAGGTATCCATATCTGTACGATCCTCCAGATGAGGACTCTCTCTCCATCTCTCTGGACGAATCCTCCACTTTCCGACGGATCCCACTCCCCGATATCTCCATCCCGAGAATCACAAGTCACAACCAAGCCGCAAACCCCGTGGTCCTTCGTTCCCCTACACCATGTCCACCGTCCCCTCCTCTCTCCCCTCACCGGTCAGCCACGCCCTCCAAGCGGCTTCATCCCCCATCACGCCAGGTCCCCAGTTGTCGTCCATCCACGGCTCCCCGTCGTTGAGTCTCCAACAGTTTTGCCACTTGCCTTCCTTTCCCTTTCCCCGCAGGCAACAACAACAACAAAACCCACTTTATCCGGGAAGAGTTCCCACCCGGGCGGGCTCCGGACCTTGGATGGCCCACTTTCCCCCGGCGAGCCTCAAATGCGTATCCCCTCTCCGCATGCAGTGAGATGGATGATCCCCCCGATATGAGGGTTTTCCCGCGATTCTCCGAATCACTGTGGGTTTTTCTTCCCTGGAGTTTCTGGGGGGCGGGTTCTCGTGAATAAGCAATGAACAATGTGCACGCGACGTATTTATTTTGGTAGAGGATTGTCCCGGAAGAGACCCGATGCGGTGATACTGGAGATGCAGGGTTGAGGTCAGCTTGATGCGAAGTAGGGTACCTGATTTGATATTTGTCATCTCGTAAAATAAAAACAATGAATTAATCAATATTACTGTTTTCGAGGTTAAAATGCTGATTTATTTGATGTAATATTCATTGCGAGAAATATAATCAATCGTAACGTATCCCCCAAAGATGGCACAACCCAAGAACCATCTGACTTACACCTAACCGCCCGGGCTGCCACCAGAAGAACCAGATAGTCACCCTCCAGCTAATCCTTATGGCATCCCGAACACAGCCAGTACGGATCACATCTTACCAGTAACGCAACGTCGCACTCCTCGAGCACAAGAACAACAGCCCCTCCCCAAGAATAGACGATCGGGAAACGGGACACGGGAAACAAAGAGCACGGGAGTGTCCTAGACGCCGGCCGCGTCAACCCCCCCCTTTCTCCGCGCGCGTTTCACACGAGGGCGGGGGCTGACGGGTGGTGTGCTTGCTTTGTGCGAGGGGGAACGAACCGCGAGAAAATGGCATCCCGAGCTCCTACTTGACTGGCTGGCCCGCTGGTCATGCGGTTGCATAAACCACCCACGCTGCCTTGAGTGAGCGGCTGCGACCTTCTGGTGGCGCGGCTGCAGCCGCTGCGCGATGGGACTTGTGACGTGACGGGGCGAGCGCCGAGGCCGGTGATTGGGGGCCGGAAATGGGGGGGAAGTTGTGATGCGTCGGCTCGGCGGCTCACCTCGCCGCGTCGATAGCTGTACTTTGGAGTTTGTGCCTTCACATGTATTCCATCGCTGTTACAAGTACACCAACGAAAGCCGTCAGCCATCGATTTCGCCACTGGTACACTACTACAGTCTGTGCTATAGTTACTTCCCACAGCGCGGTGGGCTTGGGTTATTCCTTCTTTGCCGCCTGGCTGCCTCCAATCCTCTTGTGCTTCCTCGGATCCTTGCGACTCATCGTCCTCTGGTCCCGAGTTCCTCTGCCGCCCTCCCAGAAGCCTTTGCCCTTCCTCCCGATGACGCTCCGGCCGCAGAAGCCACACGCCTCGACGGCGTAGTTCTGCTCCCGGCTGCACCACCCGCAGATCATGCGGTTCGCCCACTCGTTGACATGGTCTTCGGCGTCGTCGTGGCACTTGTCGCACGCGTGCACGCGGCTGCAGCACGAGAAGCGAAACCACCGGTACGACTTGCGGTAGTGCTGGCATGCGCCCTTGTCCGGCAGCGGATCGCCCGCGTGCAGCCCGAGCTTGTCCTGCTTGCGCCGCGGGCCCGTCGTCGGTGGCGGAAGCGAGCCCGGTGTGATGAACAGGAACTTGACCTCGGGGATCTTAAAGGTGAAATTGGCGTGGCAGTCCCGGCAGACGTTGGTTACGGCATCGCCCCGGACCGAGACGAGTCCGAGACTCGGCGTCGAGCACCGCGCGCAGGTGGGAACAAAGGTGCTCGGGAGCATGTCTGCCACTTTGCAACCAGATAGATCCAGGAATCCTGCCCTCGATGAATGCTCGTGAACCAGCTGTGGCCAGAAAGTGACGGCCAGCGAGGTCGCGCACTTCTTGCAGCTCACCGTCTTCTCCACATCAGGCTTAAGGCCACTAACGTCGTTGACGGTTTTGCATCGCTCGCACTTGACGCTGAGGCTCAGTACGGAGATCTGGATAAGCTCAATGCCGTGGAGCTCGATAGATGGGAACGACATCATGGTCCCTCGTTCAGGGGTGTCAGCCACCACAGGCGCCCTCTCAGTGCCTCCCGTATCCAGGGCAACACCACCCTCATCTCCATCCTCAGGGTCAGTGCCTTCGTCCGACGATTCGTCCTCTCCGTAGACCAAACTCCACTCCGGAGGCCGGGGAATGACCTGAATGTGGCTTTTCTCCCCAGAAGGCGTTGGATTCCTGGCACTTCCTTCCTCGGCTCCTTGGGGTTCGATGGTGGCTCGTAGGGCTTCAGCCTTGGCTGCCTGAGCCTGGGCTTGGGCCTGGAGTTGCGCTTGCGATTGCTTCGCCAGCTTGTGGATATTCTGGGCGAGATAGTTCAGATGGCTCATGAGCGTCATCTGCTGTTGCTCGGCTGCCTTCTCGGAAAACAGGTCTTCTAACGGCTCGGCATCCTTCGGATCGACTTCATTCAGCTGGATCCGGAGATTCTGTAGCGGATAGATGAGAGGAATGATGAGATGAAGACTCTGTACTGCCTGTAGGCCAGGTGGGAGCTCTGATCGCCGTTTCGGCTCAATAGATAGAGTGTACACAATGCCGTCAGGAGATCGACGATACATGGGCATCCTCCCCATCCGTGACTCGAGTTGGCGCACCTCCGTTGCCCTCCTGGCCTTTGCAGCAGCAATCTGCTCCTTCGTGTAGGATGGTTCCGGGACATATGTGCGCGGTGCAGGTGTCGGTTCAGTAGGCTTAGTTGGCTCGACAGGAGCCTTTTCTGCTTTCGCAGCCTCTGCTTCCACATGTCTTGTGTCCTTGAAATTCACAAGCTTGACCGTCTCGACCTTCTGCTCTGACAGGAACATTTCCAGGTTCTTATCCAGCTCGCGGGTGAGAGCCAACAGCGTGGCTCCCGGTCTCTCGTCCACGAGCTTGTCCCAGCCCCTTTCGATATTGATGCCAAACCCTCTCGGGATATCTTTGTTCTTCACAAACAGAGCCGGCCTTTCCTCCGGGTACTCGGACGGAACGCGGATGTCGCATTGAAGATGGTCCAGCTCAAAGGGAAAGTCCGGATCGGAGGGCGCCAGCTTGAAGACCAGCGATGTAGCTCCGTCAGGGGCCTTGGACTCCTTGGGCGAATATCGTCGTCGCAGCTGCTCGATCTGATAACGCCTCGGGTCCTGGGTCTGTGACTGTGGTACGGGCTTGGGCACAATACGTGAGGAAGATGGCTCCGCCACGGCCTGATTACGGGTCTGCGGGGAGCCATCCGGCTGCTTCTTGAGAGAGATCATGGTGACGGGTGTCGTTGTTGCGAGTGTCTGAAGATGCGGAATAATGGTAGCGGGGTGGTGGTGATGCGAAGTAATCGAACGTTACTGACACAAAGAAAACCCAAACGCCAGCGCAGATAGAATGAGAAGGTGCTGAAGTCTCAGGTAAAGTTCACTGTCTGCTTCACGATACCAATCAGCCGGGCGAGGTCGGCATTTTATTATTTGCTTTGGAGCAGTCGTTAAGTTGGAGATGGAGGTTGTGGCGAGTTGCGGCTCAATTCGCCCCGCCCCGCCAAAGCGAGCCACGATGTGGTCAGATGGCAAGCGGGAGCTTAATTGGGGCAATTGCTAGTGCAATGACTCACGGCGCGTCATTCTCAGTCATTGGCACGACCAGCCAAATTGAGAGAACCGCCAGCTTACTGCGGACTAGTAGGCTCAGCCGAGAGATTTGCGACTGTGTCATAACCCAAAAACGTATTAAAACTTGGGATTTAGAGTCATTGATGAGAAATATTGTAATGTTTTCGGTAGCGCCAATGTTTAGTGAGTCAACTTCTTTCTTACTAAGGTACTAGTTGCCTGTAGTTAGACGGAGCCTTGTATTCCGATGAAGTATTTCGAGTATTCGGAGACTCAGAACGAGCAATTTTAGGTATGCTTTTGGGAAATTCTTCTTTTATGAGTAAATCTTGCTCAATATATACCCGAGCAAATATACGCAACAAAACTATAGGTTAGCCAATGTACTCGTGAAACCAAGCAAATGTGCAGTGTCCCTTGATATGCAACTTAACAAGACACTCTAATGCAGAGTATAAGCACCACCAGTGAGAGCCGACAACTTACAAGGCGCTTCAGTTCAAGCTGCCCAGGGACCGATGATCGCAACCGTTTTCATCAAGCTCACATACCGTTCCAAACAACGGTTGGTGCATCACCTCAATGCGCTCGGCGATCAATCCCGCGTCGCCCCGTAGGGTTCGACCCCAAGAATGCGCCGCATCCTAAGATGAGATTGAGTCCTACGTTGACAAAATATCGGGGTAGGCATGTCGTAGCTCCTCATAGGACGGGAAGAACTAACATTGACAACGACATCAAACACTTCTTGTGCAGCCAATAGCCCCCCGGCGATGACCATCATCTTGCCGGGACACGGGATGATTGTTTGAAAAAATACATGACCTCCTCTCGCATCCATTGAGGCCAAGTTTGTGCAAGCAAACCGGGAACCCGCGAACAGCCTACATTGTTTTCTCCAACATCAAGTAAGCAGAGCGGCCGCTGCGTAAAGAGACAAGATGTAGATTCTTAGCGTAGTCACCCTCAGCTGCAGAGCTCGTGGAGGAGTCGAGGGTGACATGCAGCGGGCTCCTGCAGCCATGGTTGCATGAGGCGAGAACCTGAATGGTAAGGACACGCGGGGATGAAACGAGGGACTCGACGTGTGATGTCGTCTGCAGCCACGGGAACACCAGCAACACCAAGTCCACTACTTTGGAAAAACACCGGAGCGTCGAAGAGACAAGAGGAAAGGAGAGGATCAGAGGATGCCGCCAATGGGGAATGGGCGGTTGTACAGCGGATTAAGAAAGGAAACCCATGGGGTGATGAGTCACGGGGATTGCACCCCGTGGGGGACTATCGGTTGTGGCTGACGGATCGTCGAGGCCAAGAGCGGAGATGGCAAATAGCAAAGCCAAAGGGTTACAGAATGATTGTGGGATATCGCGGTGGACAAGGAATCCCAGGTTCCCGGATGACCGCGTTGGGGTTGCACGGCTCCCGAGGGGGCCTCCAGATCTATCACAGCACAGGTACCGCGGATACTTGACGGTGATACATCAGCTCCAGTGCACCGGGGGGGGGGTTAGCCAGGCCACGTCGATGTCCAAGCTGACGAGTCGCAGCCCGAAGGGGCACATCTGACCTTGGGATAGGAAGACGAGAGGCCGAAATGTCGGCCGAGTGGACCTGTAGATGCCAAATCGTCAAGGTTGGGTGAATGCCAACAGGGCTAAGGAATTATGACATGTTTGACGACCAGAGTATGACAGCCTGAAATGGGCCGGCGAGAGGTCGACGGTGAGAGAGAGGCCAGAGGGGCCGGAGTGTCGGTCGGATGTGATGGGGCGCCAAGTATTGGAGGAGATATGGTTTATTTGCCGGTTAATACGAGCTTTGTGGCGCTGTCGTGGCACCCAAGTGAGATGTCAACTTGGGCAAACATGGCGGGAGGTCTGGTGAACAAACAAGCAAAGGATCCTGGGCCGTGGAAGTTGGAGTCTGAACAGAGCCAACCAAGAGGGAGAGCCAACAGTTGATAGATCAGAAAAACGAGAGAGGGCGGACAGTTTCAAGCGTAACAAGGCCAACCACCAACTCCGAGCACGGCAACGACAATAAACAGCCCTACAATGAGGCGTTGGGATGGCTGATGAATGGCTGAATGCCTTGAAGGGCCTGGCATGCCAAGTCCAACCAAAAGCCACCAGCCGGCAGTCCGCGGGATGGCACGCTCCACCGGAATGCCGTGATGCGCGAGCCCCTGTGACAGCGATCACTTACTGGCTGTGCAATGTGTATTCGCAGATGCTGAGAGCCATGCGCCATCTCAACCATTTGCGTACTGTACTGACAGGGCTGGAGGGCGTGGGCCGGCATCCCGTGATAGGCGATGGGTGATAGGCGAGCGAGGGCGCCAGCGGACTTGGCTAGTAATTAAGGTGTGGAGGGAGAGGTTGAATGGGGGCCGCAGACGGTGGTGGGGGAATTGCTTTTGGAGGTGTGGAGTGGCATCCAGTCTGTTTGTTTGTTTGTTTGTTGCTGAGGGGTGTTGAAAGAGTGAAAGAGTAAAGGAGTGCAAGAGTAAAGGAGTGCAAAAAAGAGAGGGAAGGTGTGTCGAAAGACTGTTGAAAGACGGTGCTGAGGGAAGGTTGGTTTGTGGGCGATGATGGTGTGTGGTGTTGGTTTGTGGTGTTGGTGTGTGGTGGGAGATGGTGGGAGGACAGAATTAGAGATGGGCGGAAAGGGTGGGAGGGTGGCTGCCAGCTCATCGTCCACGAGCAGATGACCTTGGAACAAGCCTCGGACCCGACACACTCATTCCAGGGCGCAACGAGGCGCTTCACCCACGAGTCCACCGCAGGCTGTGGGCGGTGAGGTGAGCCCGGGAACCCGGCTCGGGTGGCTGCTTCCCCGAAACCACGGCCATTGGGGGACTGCGAACAGTCTACTTGGTACCAATAAGCTGGTTTCTTTCTTGAGTTTCTTTTCTTTGTCGCTAAACCGGAGAGATACATTGGACGGGCAGGCAGGCCGGCGGGAAAACGTGGTGGGGGGAAGGGTGTTCGCTGGCTGGTTGGACGATGAGATGAAAACAGATAAATTCCGGCAGATAAATAAAAATCATAAAATAGGATGCAGGCTGCTGGTATTTTGTTTTTATTTTCTATTTTATTATCGTTGCTCGTATCCGGTTTGTCCTGCACCCAACACCGCTATTTCTCCCTCTCGTGGCAATATCGCCGCGGAGTCATGTAGATGTCATCACAGCGGGGCGTCTGTCTGCTGTTCTTCGATATTCTTGGGGTTGACAGCACATCAAGGCCCCTCTCCTCCCAGCAAGAGCACGCAAGTCCATGCCGGAGAAGAGTCATACCTAACTTATTACCGCCCAGATAATTAAAATAAATAAAATACTTATAATTTTTCCCAACATTCTTTTTTATCTTTTTGTTCGTTCTAAATCAATCTCAGCCCGCGCCGCGGATCCACAACCACGGGGACGCATATGCAGATGGAGTCGCCGCCGCCAGCCCTTGACTCACTCACATGCCCCCCATCATGCCCGTCCGCTGCACTACGACTCAGAAGAAAGAATCGGTGAAAGAAAACGGAAAACCTGCTAAATGAAATCTACTCGCCGGGCCTGGCACCTTGACCGTTTCCTGGTGGCAGTGCAGGAGGGCCCGCACCGCAGCGCCACGGAGGCTTGCCTGATCGAGGTGCCGCTTTCAAGCGACGGCCGACGGAGGACGTCTCGGTACTTGGTTTTCCGTAGTCAGATGAGGTCAGCTTCTTTCACATGGGAGCGGAAGATAGGTCTGTCTACGGAGCACGGCGATGTCGAGATGCAGTCATCTTGCCATCCACCATCCAACGGCTGCTGCATTGGCCTTCCGCACCAGGCGGGATCTCGTAATCTCCCAAACCAGGTCATCCTCGAAATCTACCGCCAAGTGCTGTTCTCCTGGCATCATTCTTCGTCAGTGACCATTCTCGCATGCAGTCTTGCAGAGTCACGACCCTACGCCGGTTAGTGGTCACGCTACGCCTCAATGCAGCTCTCAACACCAGACGAAACTCAGCCAGTCTCCCACCGCGGCACCGATCCCAATCAGCTGCCTCAATTCCCATAACCGCCCGAGGTCTCAGCTCCGAGAGAGAGCCCTGGCTGGGGAGGCAGGGTTTCAGTACACCCGTACTTGGTGCACACCCTTTCGCTGCGCCCGAAGCTGCTACGAACGGATGATGATGGCGATCACAAGCGTCCAGATGCCTACTGCTACTCTGCTCAACTGCCGTATACCTCGTGACCTCGCGGTGAATATATCGACTCACAATGTCCCAATGCGGGGTGTCTCGTCCATGTGAATAACTTCATCGTGTGAGGACTCGTTGCATGCGTGGGAAGTTTATCCTCGGTTGGCATGTGTGGTTCTTGAATGTCACTGTAGGCTTGATGTGTACTTATATATTTGTGACCTCGTATCTGTGACTACCTACACTAGTAAGGTAGGTACAGATTTTAGGACAATTTCACATGTTGAAGTGTTTGAACCCGTTCTACCTAGTTGGAGTAGGCAGTTATCAGACAATGACGTTGGCACGACGGTGTAATTACCAACACGGCCATGACACCGAACTTCACCAGATGGATACACGAATGACATTACGGTCAACGCAGCAACAGAACTAAGCACCAACCGACATTCATACGTGGAACGAAGCAAATGCCATATCCCTGGCAAATCCAATCTCCATCTCAATCTCAATCGCAAAAACCCCGTAAGCTGATACAGCGTAAAACGCCCGCCCAAGCCACTCCCCACATTTAGCTCCGTTGATTGGCTGATCGCATTCATCGCTTTCAAACCGCCATGACGCGCAACGAGATCCTGTAAAAGCCGGCCTGTATCCCGCCGAATGGCTTATCCTGCACCTATCCTGGTGCGTGCCTTGCGAATAGCCTTAGACGTGGTACGTAAATTGCTCGCTTTGAATACGATGAATTGCGTGGCCTCTGGTTCAGATTTTGTATATAGAGTATCTTCGAGTTGTAGATGGAAGAATTATCTAGTCAATGCAGTTACAAGCCACTCAAGGACATACACATCTGTGCCAAACACTCATCTTTCTTGTTCATCTCTCTATACCCAAAATATGGCTGACACAGATGACATCTGGATGTATAATCCATCCTTGGCCCTCGCCATCATTGGAGCTATTGTCTATGGCATCATCTTTGTCCTTATCTCCTACCAGACACTCATCAAGTATCGGGCCTGGTACTTCACTGTGGTTCCCATCGGAGCAGCTGTTGAAGTGGTGGCTTACGTTCTTCGATCATATTCAGTCAAAAACCAGGCCGAGTTGGTACGCTTCCACTTTTCTTACTGCCCCTTGATGGAGTCTAACAATCAACAGACCCCCTTTATCATGATACTCACTTTCACTGTCCTGGCCCCAATATTCATCGCAGCAGGAAACTACCTCCTCATCAGCCGTCTGATCCTTTCTGTCCTTCCACCTTCAAACCACCGCATCCTCAAGATCCCTGGCGAACGACTTACACCCATCTTTGTCATCTGCGACGTCATAGCCTTCTTGATTCAGGGCGCCGGCTCCTCAATCGCAAGCGCCGATGAATGGCAGGGAGATGGCGAAAAGATCGGCCGTCGCGTGTTGATAGGAGGATTGGTCTTCCAACTCGTCGCGTTTTCGCTCTTCCTCTGCGTATTCGGCAGGCTTCATGTCCTCGGAAATCGGTGGGCAGTGGAAGACGCACCCCATAGCTGGAAAATGGTGGTTCGTGCTGTATACATCTCGAGTACTTTGATTGTCGTAAGTCTCCCCTAATTGCATGGTGTAGCAGCGGACTTATTCAAATAGATCCGATGCATATACCGCGTCAGCGAGTTTGCTGAAGGAATGAATGGATACGCCTTCCGTACAGAATGGCTCTTCTGGGTCTTTGAAGCTTTGCCAATGATCGGCGCCATTGGTATCTTCTGCACCTATCACCCAAGCCGGTACCTTGGAAAGCAAGGAACCGGACGCAAGACTCCTAGATCGTATGATACCGTTGAGCTATCTGGAGGGTCATCGAGCACAACTGAAAGGGCGTGATGGGGGTCAACCATGCGGTAAAACACCCAGGCAATGTCGCCAGACACAACTCAGCGAGACGGGCTGGGACAAATGAGGGTGTTTCGTGGTGGTTACATGGGACAGACATTGTTCAGCTTAGACTGGGTACATGTAGTTTTCCGTTACTCGTGGCTATATCTAGAACAAGGGAAATTCTGGAATCAGTTAGCTGGGCAAAGTTGAGACACCGAGATCGGTGTTTCAAGGTCAAGTAAGCCACTCGTTGGGTCTGGCTTATGGTAGAAATAAACCCATGCTCTGGAGGTGGCCTCCGGCATCACAGGAGATAGTTGTTAAAAGAGCTGTAATTCTATTATTCTTCGGGTTATCTCTTAAAGTAAAGCCGTATAGTCAATGTGGCCTTCGCATTTCTGCCCGTGATTGCAAGCTGAAGTCACTGACTCCGTGTCAACAGCGCAAGGGGCACGACAAATGTCGAGATGCTCTCAGTATACTAGAATAGAGCCTCGGATTACCGAGGTGCGAGGAGATGGCTGAGACCTGGCGCACGAATCAAGGTTACGGGGTTCCAGCAATTATAAGATGCATCCTTGGAGGACGAGGAGAACCAGTTTTGGCTGGCGCCTAATTATCGAATATTGTCTCTTGCGGTACAGAGCCAATCGGACAATCCCCGGGGTTTTGATCCGTTAAGGATGTTGCCTTTATGGCTTATAAGTTCGCAGAATCGAGGACACACCCATGGAGGCTGAACTGCTCGTTGGAAAAGTTAGAGGAGGGCGGAGTTGGTTGCCTTTGAGACGAGTTAGAACGCAGACCTAACCACCACCAAGATACAAGAGGACTTGCTCTTCTATAGCAGGCAAGGTGCCATGCTCAGTCGACAGGGTTGTTATCCCATCGTTCAAAAAGAACGGTCTCCAAACTTCATTCTCTTGATTAAACGAGTATGTCAAACCGCGGACAAACTTGGCGGGCCACTCGGCGTACTTGTGGTATTCGGGAGGGAGCTGCTCCAGCATCTTATCAATCCAGACCTTGGACATGTCTTTCCGGCAGTCACATCCTTCACGAGTCCCAAGGCTTCCCCAAGGTTTGGCGCTTTGCTGTACGAATGTCTTTCGGCTCATGACATAGTCGAGTGCAAGCATGTGTATGATGACAAGCTGAGACGCGGGGTTGTTGGGGTTGATGAAAGATGCAAAGTCTTTAGATGTGAGTTCGCCTAGCCTATCGTAGAAAAACGACAGCTCACGGAAACCTGGGAGAAGTTAGTGTTGTTTGAGAAGGCGGAGAGTCTCGCGTACTCATAGTTGGATCTGTAGCTGCCAGGCTGGCTATGGTCTGCATATGTGCTACATATTGTAGCTCGGGCACACTTTTGCACAGGTGACGAATCCGCCCTATGCTGATGCAGAATTCGTCGGCGACGATGGCATCAAGATTTCGATCAGAAGCTGTGTTGGTCACAATTTCCTGAAGCTTGTCGATATAGGAGTCTCGTGCGAAGCTTTTAAAGATGGAATTCTCTAGGTTCGACATCGTTTGGTTGCCAATGAGGAAACCTGTTGAGCAAATAAGTTTCCGTTTCAGACAAATGATGAGTATGAGATCTTCTTACAGCCCCGAATTGTGGTGAAGAAGTCAACCAGACCATCTGCCATGTAGGCAGCCTGAAAGGTTAAATTCAGCATTGCCCCGAAAGCAGCATCGGCTTCTGGTATGGTTAGATTGGGTTTCGACAGGTGATCGTTCAGGGACTTGATGGCAATAACTCGATGCTTCAGTGCCGCCTTTTCATAGCCAGATGACGATACCAGGCCGAGATGGGATGCGCCAAGGGCCAGCATTGAGTGGAGCAAGAAGTCATACTGCCCGTCTGCTATAAGTCGCTGCCGCATCAATCACAAAGAGGGACTTACTTCATGGGAGAGGCGAGAGGCACCCTGCCACACTGAGAATCCATCGATAGGCAAAGATGGATAGGCTTCAAACAAAAAGTGCCTGAAAAAGTTCATGTCGTCGATGTCAAACGCGGCCGGGGTTGACCGCAACGGCCGGGATACGCTTAAGCTGGTCGACGGCTCACGAGAACCGCGGCTTTTGCTCTGCCCGTACTCGCATGCCAAACCCAGCCGTCTACACGGCCCGCAATCCGGCGAGGCCTCATCGCACTTGACCTTCCGCCTCTTGCAATTGGAGCAACCAGCTCGGGACTTGGTGTGACCCTTCCGGGGAATAGGACGGCGCTTAGTCGTCGTCGCCAGTGCCACTGGCTGGTCACCAGGAGATGCGGGAGACCTGGAAGCCGAAGGACCCGACATGAGACGATGTCCTGGTCTTTGAAGACCCGGATTATGATACGAAATGCCGTCAAAAGGAAAGTGATGAGAGGAACACGAGGTTGAGAAGAACCCCAGCTATTGTGAGAAGTCGAGGCTGACATGCCGCATTAAATATAGCGCGTGCTGCCAATGGTCGGCGATGCCACACGTCCATTTTGGGAGCATCCACCCTAAACTCCGATAAGAGACACCAGCTCAGCCCTACGGTTCGATTACATGTGATGGGTGTTGAATCTGGACACAATCATTATTTACAGGCTGAAAGCTTTGAGTTAGGTCTGATGAGGCCGTTTAATTTTCGTCTACAGACCTATTCTAATGTCACCGTCTCATGAAACATCCCAGCCAGCATCCATACAAAGCTGGATCCCAGCCAAGTCGCAGGAGAGGAACTGCCGTGACGGGACAACAAGCACATTCTATTCATCACATATGCTTTAGTCTAATCCCGCAACTCTCCGTTTGGCCTACCACTCGTTCTCATCGGCACCCGACACAATAACGTTGTTGATCTTCAAGATCATGCGACATAGTTGAGTCGCCAACTGCAGCTGCTGCTTCTTGCCAATCAAGGGATCAATGACGAACGCTTCCTTCATGTCGTTGCTGCCGCGTCCCATGCAGTCAACACCGAGTCTGCCTCGGTCCTCGCGGTTAGCCTTGACCTGCTGACTCTTGACCTCCGCTAGAGTTGCGATGGGGTTGAGACCGCTGTTCTCGGCCAGAGTCATGGGGATCGTGTCGAGAGCCTCAGAGAAAGCTCGCATGGCATACTGCTCCAGACCAGGGGTCTGAACAGCAGCGTCCTCGACTGCCAATGAGCAGGCAATCTCGGCAGCACCGCCGCCATAAACGACGCGGTTATCGCGCACTAGGTTTCGCACGACGCACAGGGCATCGTGTAGAGATCGCTTCGCCTCATCGATGATCTACTCCATATTAGCTAGCTCTCAACCCTGGAAGAAGGTAACTGCTTACCATCTTGTTGCTGCCACGGACAAAGACGGTAACGGCTCGCGTATTCGCGCACTCCTCGATAACAAGCATCTTCTCCCTCGTAGTGCCGAACGTCATCTCTCGCACAATACCGGCCTTGCCAAGCTTCTCCGCGCTCAGATCCTCAAATCGAGGCACAATTCGGCCATTGGTAGCGATGGCAATAAGCTCAATTTCAGGGCCACCAACCCACCGAACAGCAGGGAGCTGGTTCTGAAGCAGCATGTGATTGGCCTCGTCGTCGAAACCCCACTGGCAAATAGCCAGGTTGGCGCCTGTGTCCTTGATCTGTTGGATCATCTCGGTGAACTTTTCCTTCTCGTAGTTTTGCAACTTCTTGAACTCTTCGACGCTGGTGATGTCAAGCTTATGCTTGGTCTTGGGCTTCGGGGGCTCGAAGGCACACGTCAAGATCGCGATCTTGGCGTCCCGCACCTCGGAGGGCATCTGGGGGTGAGAGAAGTCCTTGTCGACGATGACACCCTTAACGAGAAGGGTATCCTCGAGAGCACCTCCGACCTTTCCGTCCACTTTGATCAGCTCGAAATCGACGTCTTTTCGCTCGAGGTCGGCAACGGAGAGCACAGCATCGACAGCAATATTGGAGAACTGATCGTGAGCCTTGGAAACAATCTTGCTTCCAAGACTTGTCCGGGCAACCTTGACCAGGTTGGCAGTCTCTTCCTTGGAGAATTCGATAACATCCGAAATCTTGTCCAGTTCTGCCACAGCGATATCGCAGGCTTGGTCGTAACCGTCGGCAATGCGGATAGGGTGGATGCCCTTGTCGATGAGGTCGGCGGCCTGCTCCAAGAGAGCACCGGCGAGGACAACGACACCAGTAGTACCATCACCAATCTCCTCGTCCTGCGACTTGGAAAGCTCGACTAATAGCTTGGCGACGTGGTTTGTAATCTCCATTTGCTGCAGAATTGTAGCGCCATCGTTCGTTACGGTGATGTCTCCGTCGGGCGAGATGAGGATCTTATCGAGGCCTCGAGGGCCAAGGGAGGTCTTGACTATGTTCGCGACGGTGCGGGCAGCGAGGATGTGAGACTTGACGGCTTCGTTGCCGAACTGGCGGCGCTTCTTCCCCTGACTGAGGACGGTTAGGAGGGGTTCGGGGTCGGACGGGGAGGGACACACTCTCTCACGACGATGAAGGGTCGGCCTTGCTCATCCTTCATCATCGCCGCTGTTCATAAACATGGTTAGCCAGGAATCTTGAGGCGTGGTCGTTGTCGTCGGGCGGGCAGTACCATTCGACATATCTAGATCTGCCCCCTCATTAGCTTCAACCCCTCCACAATATATTTGTGCGAGACTTACTCATCGCCATCTTGGCAGTCTGTCGTCCACCGTGGGGAGCTGTAGTCGCTAGAAACTGGGCGATTACGGCAAAAATAAACAATGTCCCACGAAATCCTGTGGCAGACTGTAGCTTCCAAGCGTGTTCTTGATCGTGCCCGATTTTTTTTTTGAGGTTTTGGGGTTGCCTTGCACACCCACCGCATCGAGCTCGGCCGGCGGTGAAATGAAAACTCCGGTTTGTCAGGGGCTGCCTGGACGTGGAGTAGCCCAAGCGCTCACGTGCACAGAGTATTTACGCACAAGTATTAAGCCATATTAGGCCAAGTGTATGTCAATTCTGCTCGCTCATCCATCCCAATTAATCCTAGCTCTTCTTTTTCTCAAGTGCACTACGTGAACTTTTACAACCATTGCTAGACCACTACCGGTGTGACTACATCATTCGACCCCGCCACAGCTGCCCCGCCATGACTGAACCTCGCTCGATCCTCGACCTCAGACCTCAACTTTGAAGGGCCCTCACCTTTCGTTTCGTTCTGTCCACCCATCTCCATTCGCCCTCTGCGCTCTGTAAGCCACACTCGACCCGACGACAAAACGGTGTCGAAAACCATCTACCCCCCCGCAAATCTTAAGAAGGCGAACTCTTGCGGAAACCTTCCTTGGCAACCCGTCCTACATAAGATACCCTTGTTCTATTTCTTCAACTGGAGACCAGTCAACTCCCATCCACGTTCAAGCTCACGAGGCTTCATATCTCATTTCACTTCACAACCAATCCCCAACTACCGATACGAAACAAAGCCGCCAGCATGTCTCGACATCGAATCGTCCACACGTTCAACCCTGACGACATCGTGTCCGAGTTTGATGGGGAGGACTATGATAACGAAGAAGCTGAGCTCAGTCCCGAGGATCGAGCAGCGATGACCAATGGCACCGCTGAGATTCGAAGCGCGCTTGGATCCGAGGCCGATAAAGTCACAACAGAGCAGATCCAAGAGGCACTGTGGCATTATTATTACGACCTTGACAAGTCAATTACATACCTGATGAAGACCTTCATCGCACCACCACCAAAGCCAACTGCAAAGAAGGCCCCAGAAGGTAAGTCTAGCGCAGTCTCTTTTTCTGCTTCACGGCGCCTTTTCGTGGAAGGACTTGGAGCAGGCCTTGGGCGTCCAGCATTTGGAGATAGCTTGGGTTACGACATGGGGCCCATGCCACCGACATCACACTTCCCGGCTGTTCAGAACCCTAGAGCGTCCTATTCCAGTTTCTTCAACGACATGCCGTGGTTGAACGTGCCGCATCATCGCCAAACTGTTTTCATCGAACCTGATCGCCCTCGGGGAGGCCTGTTGGGAGGTGGCGAAGGCGCACCAAAGATGTCCAAACTGCAAGCTCTAGCAGCAGCAAGGAAAAAGAAGAATGATGAAAAGAAAGAGCAGGATAAGGGGCTCCAGGCTGAAAATGGCATCGCGAAACTATCTCTCAATGATTACACGCAAAGTGAAAACCGGAACGCCGTCGCAAGCTTAGCAAAACGACAGAAGACAAATGACCAGCCGGCTCTACAGCTCAGTTCTCAGTCTTCAGTGTCCGCCAGTATTTCTTTTCGTCAATCAATATCTCAGAATGAGATCGTTGGTGTTGGCGCTGGCGGCGTGGATGGAGCTGCCGACCCTCCAACCAAACCTGAAGATGTGGCCCCAACCCAGACAGCTGCTCCGTCTGCTTTCGCAAGGACTCTCTTTGGATCTGCTCCGGATTCTTCCAGATCCCATAAGCCCGATGTTTATGCAATGCCATACACATCCTCATCCTCGTTTTTCGCCCAGGCCTTCGCCGAGCCAAGTCCAGACGACGTTGTGCTTGCGGCTCAGGCGGAAGGTTCGAGTTTTGCAAGGACGAAATGATGGGCTAATTCTAATTCCTATCCAGCGGGGAAGAAGGTCGCAGCCGCCCCCAAGGCAGTGAAGAAGTCTCAAAAGGACAAGGCTGCTCTAAAGGAGGGAGATGGTGTCAACGACATTTCTGCCTTGCAGATCAATGATGCGCCACCCCCAAAGAGCAAAGGTCTTGACGTTGTCAAAGAATTTGAGAGCAGCCTGAATAAGAGGAGCATCAGCTTCGTGGTCGTTGGTGAGTCGAGCGACGTACGCTGCTTGCGATAGAAAGCTGACATCGTTAGGTCATGTTGACGCAGGCAAGAGCACCCTCATGGGCCGCCTGCTCTTGGAGTTGAAATTCGTCGAGAAACATACCATTGATCGATACCGAAAACAAGCGGAGAAATCTGGAAAGCAGTCCTTTGCTCTGGCATGGGTTATGGACCAAAGAAGCGAAGAGCGAGAACGAGGCGTTACTATCGACATCGCAACCAACCACTTTGAAACCGACAAGACCAATTTCACCATACTCGACGCACCAGGACATCGAGACTTTGTGCCAAACATGATTGCCGGGGCTAGCCAAGCTGATTTTGCAATCCTTGTCATTGATGCGGACACTGGGGCCTACGAAAAGGGACTCAAGGGGCAAACGCGGGAGCACATCCTGCTGCTTCGAAGCCTGGGTGTCCAACGGCTGATTATCGGCGTGAATAAACTCGACGTCATCCGCTGGAATCAGCAACGATTCGAAGAGATTTCGGAGTACATCGGTGGTTTCTTGTCCGGTCTAGGGTTCCAGGCGAAGAATGTGACCTTCATCCCGATATCGGGTCTCAATGGAGACAATCTGGTCAAGCGAACAGAGGATGAGGCGGCTTCATGGTACACCGGCCCAACTTTGGTTGAGGCATTGGAGGATTCAGAGCCATC
Organism: Neonectria magnoliae; assembly: GCA_037954305.1. NCBI lineage: Eukaryota > Fungi > Ascomycota > Sordariomycetes > Hypocreales > Nectriaceae > Neonectria > Neonectria magnoliae. Next base: position 302,881 of record JAZAVK010000001.1, on the reverse strand, counting down.
AACCACTCGAGCGCTGAAGAAGCCGTTCCGGATGGCCATCTCGGAAGTCTTCCGGTCGCAACTAGGGACAGTTACCATTGCCGGTCGCATTGATGCTGGTTCTATTCAAATTGGCGACGTTGTTTTGGTGCAGCCGAGCGGAGAGGAGGCGTACATCAAGTCTATCATGGTGGATTCTGGTGTACAGGACTGGGCAGTTGCGGGACAAAGTGTTAGCATTGCTCTCAGCAATATCGACCCCATTCATATTCGGGTCGGTGATATGCTCTGCCACAAATCGCAGCCCATCAACTGCAGCGATACGTTCATCCTCAAGGCCATGGCATTTGCGCATCTAATGCCTATGCCAGTGGATCTTCATCGTGGGCGACTTCACGCGGCAGGTCAGATCCAGTCTATCGCTGCAACACTCGACAAAGCCACAGGAGCAGTCCTCAAGAAAAAGCCGAGAATTGTGCAGCCAGGCGATGTTGCACGAGTGGTTGTCAAGTTGGCTACCAAAGCTCCTCTGGAGTCAGGGCAAAGAGTTGTTATTAGAAGCGGGGGGGAGACAATTGCGGCTGGTCTTTTAGAGTAAGCCTTGGGCCCGGATTCTGTCAGGAGTCTAGGATATATATACGAGAGATAAAAGATGGATGTAACGGTGCTTTAAGACAAAGGACAACATGTATGATGGATTACTAGACTGTAACGTAAAGCAGTACATCCGCAAACTATACCGAGGTTTCGCGGCGTCTCACATAACATACGTTCCGAGGCCCCCATTGACAACATTTCAACCTCTCAACATGACCCTGAGTAGACAGTTGCACTACACAGAATGCCCTTCAAGCTCCTTCTCTGTCCAATCCCACAAGTTCTTTGCCAGATCATTGTCCTTCCCATCATCGCTTGCCAATCCTCCAATACCCACTGGCTCATAATACTCCCCGCTCTTGACATCCTTTGAAACCGAAGCCCAAAGCTGGTTTTTGACTCCCTTCTCGACGGGCGCGAGGAACATATTCCCAACTTTGACCAGGGCCCTTACGACAGTCGGGGTTGCCGTCGCTCCCTCCATCAGTTGAGTCCGCACCACACCCGGGTGGATAGCAGCGACCGTGAACTGGGGATATTGTTTCGCCAGCTGCCTTATCCAGAGAACATTCGCCAGTTTACTCTGGTAGTACCGCCCGTATGCTCCCAGACTGTCGGCAGTTGTCTTGACAGTGTCGAAACGGCAGCCCCCTTTGGAAGCGTATGCATGGCCGTACGATGCCAACGAGACGATGCGTACATCTGCCTCCGGGTCGATCTTGGCCGTTTTTTCCATCAGTGGGAGTAGAAGTTTGGCGAGGAGAGCGTGACCCATGTGGTTAGTCCCAAACTGCATCTCGTAGCCATCTTTGGTGAGGCCTGGTGGGACCGCCATGATACCGGCGTTGAGCATAAGGATATCCAGGCGGTCAGACTCCGAGAGTACCGTCTTTGCTGCCTTCTTCACCGAGTCGAAGGAGCCAAGATCCAGCTGGAGAAGCTTGATTGGCGCCTCGGAAATTGTTTGCTTGATCTCGTCGGCTGCTGCCCTGGCTTTGTCGAGGTTGCGTGATGCAAGCCATATCTGGCAGGGATTATGGCGAGCAAACTCGACAACGGCTTGCTTCCCAAGACCGCCGTTTCCTCCTGTGACCAGGATGACCTTTCCAGTGAGCGGGGGAATGTCCTTCTCCGAGTTGAAGGCGACTGATTTGCTATTGAAGATCATATTGGTAGGGGTTTATGGAAGGAATATGAGTTGGGGAGGTCGAAGATTTGTTCAAGGCGTGGAATAAAGATACGAAGTATGTGTGCTTTGTGTAGGATATGAAGAAAAACCAAGAAGACCTTGGGTTGGGTGAAGGGGTTATATAGGGGATGGGAGGAAGTGGGAGGCCAGGCGTATGAGTATTTCACATCAATGCACAGCCCGGCTCTAATTTCTCAAGTCTAGCCCCAAGACTATCCCATGTCTTTGTCTATGATGGAAGAGACTCCCACCGAGAGCCAATGAAGGGATAGTTACCCTCATAGTGCAAGGGTTCATGACCATGAAGATGGGCGTTGGCGGCGGCCTTCGAGCAAGCACGGGGGAATTTTAAGCCGATAACCACGTCATTCGTATCATCGGACTTAGGTTATTCGCCTAGTTCACTCAAGTGTCATAAGGCGCGGGACAATTACGACGTGCAGGATCCAAGATGCTGTCGCGGATGGACGTTGTACCATAGTAGAGCGAATCAATCCGCCCTGGCGCCATTCCCAAAAGGGAACTCAATCAAGTCTTGGCGGCAGTACCGGCTCAGCCCCACCTCAAGGCGGCTTCCCGAGACTAGTTAGGCCTCCACTCCGTAAGCCGTAGCGACGCGACGCATGAGTTATCTCTCGACATCATGATTCCGTGACTGCTCACGGCGACCGAAATTTCGTGGTCTTGATATTCCGACCCTATTGGAAAAGTCGAACAGTCTACCCATCCATGCCTGCTCGTTCATCGTCTTCAGCGACCAGTAGGTGCACTCCACCCGGGTAGACATCAAGTCCGTCCGTCGTGCTATGTGCGGGGCCTAGAGTTGGCTGACCTCATCCGTACCTCATGACAGATCCAGGCCTGGCTTCTGGACCCTTCATTGTCGCTACATCTCTAGAGAAGCCAGATCCGGAAACGCGCAAGCTTATTCGCAGCCATGTCATGCGCGGGAAGAACACCCGCAAGTCTAAACGGACCAAGGAACTACGTCAACAAGGCGAACCGGTGGCCCTCGACGATTCACTGAGGTGCCAAGGACCCCGGGCTGATGGGGACCATTGCGAAGAGCAGGAGTGGGCCTTGGTGTCCCCCCACAAAGTTGCTTCGGAGCTTTCTCTCTTCGGATACGTGGATGAGATGAAACCGTACATGCTAAATCTTATCCATCGAGGTATGTTTCCTGGCCTCTGCGGCTCCTCGCCTTCGCAATTGCTTGAACTTCATCTTCCAACACAATACAGCCTTCACTATCGTCAAACCGTCAACCTACACATTAGAGCTTGCCCTTACCGATAGTGCAACGGATGTTTTCTGCTTTTCCAATCTCTCCCAACACCCTGCTTTGCTTCACTCCGTCTTGTTCACCGCCCAGGCTTTTAGTGATCTTTCTCTCGGACTCCCTTATGGGAAGATCGCACAAGCCCACCTGGCAAAGACGCTGTATCATCTACAACAGAGTGTGCAGAACAGTGATGAGGCCACAACGAGTTCCACCATGGTGGTGGTGTTATCGCTGGCCACGGCGGCAGCTTTGCTTGGGGATGTCCAATCGGCAGCAACGCATATGAAAGGGCTTCATCGCATGATTGAATTGCGTGGCGGGCTAAAGACAATCAGTAAGGGTGGTATGCTCGAGCACAAGACGCAAAGGTAAGCCTGAGGTGTTCTTCTGGGCCATCAACTTGCAATCTCTATTAACCAACACATTTCAAACTCACCAGACTCGACTTCGGGCTCGCTATTGCGACCGGGTGCGATCTGCGATTCGTGCAAGATGACGTCTCATGGGGTCCTCAGATTGCTCGTGGGATCTCAGTGACCAGATTGACAGAACTGAGCATGATTCAGCCACGTCCTGACCCACGGCTTTTGAACATCTGGGTGGACCTGCGAGTCTTCTCAAATTCCGCAAACGAGGCTACAAGAACGGGCGTAAAAATGTCGGAAGCCTTCTTCTCTCGATTGAACACTTCAGTGCCGCCGCGGCTCATCGGCCTGCGGTTCGATCCAACATCGCTGTCAGAGCTCTTGCGACTCTGCATGCTGGCATTCATGAAGAGTCTCCTCGTCAATATCAACGGACTCGGACCCAAATTGACATTCATAGCAAATGGGTTAAAAGACGCCATCCTAGCGCAGCAATTCCCTCCGGCGCCCGAACAAGCTAAGTTTCTGCTCTGGGCCCTCTTCGTTTCCAGCATTTCTATCTTTGAGAACTATGAGCAGGAGTGGCTAAGAGCGGCGATGGTGCAGACTGCGTCAGTGCTTAGTCTTAGAACTTGGGCGGAGACCAGAATGGTTCTAAAGAGCTTCTTGTGGATCGACATGGTCTACAACCGACCCGGAAAGCTGTTGTTCGAGCAATGGCTCGAAAATCCGGTCACTGAGATGGAGACTAACGCGACAGCGTAAGAAAGTAAGAGTCAATTGGAGGAACGCGACGGGGAGAAGTAGGGCCACATGGTGAACACGCCGAGGCAACTGTGAGGGAAGAAGGATTTGCAGATTGAACACGTAGGGAAGATGTCTTAATGTCACAACTTTTAGCAATAACGCGAACTTGTATTTGGGTAGGTAACTACGATTCAACCTGGAAAGAATACTATGTCCAGGCAACACAGAGAGGTATTTTTTATTGAGGCGTCCTGTGCTCTTTCCTTACTATTTTTTTTGGCTTTCATGTCTTCTTTGTTGTCGAGTACAGGGTAACCCCAACAACAGTTTCAACACCAACAAAAACAGTCTTAATAACGTCAGCTAGCTAATTAGTGCGATACAAATCGGGGACGAGTGTCCAGTCAAGGGTAGGGCGATAACAGGAAAAGCAAACTTGCGGCCGGGACAGGAGGTGAGTTGTCGCACGGCATAGCTGGCCACGTTTGTCATCCAGCGGTGAATAACAAGGATGCTACGACGTATGGAGGACAAAGGACAGAGTACGAAAGAAATAGAGACACGATGGAAGGTTTAGCCTACCTGGTTCGTTCCGCGGAAGGATCTCATGGGTGGGATTGAACAGGACCGATATTAAGGACAGGTAACAGGTCCCCTCTCATGTCAGAGCCCGCGATAGGATCGGTAGCGTGGCTCCGAGTGCCCCACTGCCATGTTGGGAATATTCTCGAACTTGACAGGATGAAGAAGCCACTTTGAACCTTTGAACCTGTTTAGCTTCCGGAATGGGTCCGTCACTGTATCTAACCCCCCCTTGTTTGTTTACCATTGTCATTGCTGGCTAGGCAGTTATCCGCCATGAGTCATCTTTTGCCCCAGACAGAATGTTGTAGAACTGAATTGTCCGGGAAGACATTGAAAGTCAGCACGATGGTGGCGCATGGGAGTCAGAGCAGTGGACAATTAGCTGGCTTTTTCGGAATGCCGATGGCGCCCCGCGGCTGATGCTGAGGCGCGCTGGCAGTTAGAGCGTTTGAGCTGCCCGGGACCGATAGTGTCGGTGAACTGGAGCTGGGTTCTCGCACGGTGAGAACCTCTGGGGACGACGTATCACAGGCGGGTGCTTTGTTGGTCCCGCAGCGCAGCCTGGCGCACAGACGGCAGATGGCACTTGAAAAGGCACATGCGATAGGGCTCCCGCACAGTGCAAGTCCGAGGGATTCACGGCCGGGACCCCTGTCACGTGGGGCGCAGACCAGGGGTGTGGCGGCTGATGTGAAATCTGGCCTCTTGTGCAATCTGGACACCTCGACTTTTCTGGAGATGGCCTTCATAAGCTCCGGACTTTCTTCCTGTCCTCCAAACCCGTCTCTCCCAACCATCCACGATACCCCCTCCCACCGAATTGAATACGCCAGGTTGAGGATACAGAACCTCACTGCGTTGGGTCAACTTATCGTTTTTTTTCTTCCCCCTTCAAACCGCATTGCCTCGACTTTTCGCAAGCAACCGCACAACTCTTCCCGCCATGGCTCGTTCAAGGAGCTCAATGGCCCTGAGCCTGGGACTCCTTTGTTGGATCGCCCTGATCTTCGCTCCCGCCGCTTTCGTCCGGACTGTCAGCGCCGACGAGGCCGACAACTACGGCACCGTCATTGGTATTGTACGTGCCCGCGCTTCGTTCTGCGAGCTCTTCGAGCTTGCCGAGCACCCCTCCAAGTCGCGACCCAGCTAACCATTGCTCTGCAGGATTTGGGTACCACCTACAGTTGTGTGGGTGTTATGCAGAAGGGCAAGGTCGAGATTCTTGTCAACGATCAGGGTAACCGAATCACTCCCTCCTACGTCGCCTTCACCGAGGACGAGCGTCTGGTCGGAGACTCCGCCAAGAACCAAGCCGCCTCCAACCCCCACAACACCGTCTTTGATGTCAAGTATGTCAAACCTACAAAACAGCCCAACTGCATGGATCGTAGCCGCTAACAGTACTCGCAGGCGAATGATCGGTCGCAAGTTCAACGATAAGGACGTCCAGTCTGACTTGAAGCACTTCCCCTACAAGGTCGTGAACAAGGATGGCAAGCCCGTTGTCCAGGTCCAGGTCGACGGCTCCGCCAAGCAGTTCACCCCTGAGGAGATCTCTGCCATGATTCTTGGCAAGATGAAGGAGGTTGCCGAGTCCTATCTCGGCAAGAAGGTCACCCACGCCGTTGTTACCGTCCCCGCCTACTTCAACGTAAGTTTTGCCATCCCCACATGACTTCCGAGCAGCTTGCTAACTTGGCCACAGGACAACCAGCGACAGGCCACCAAGGACGCCGGTATCATTGCCGGTCTCAACGTCCTCCGAGTTGTCAACGAGCCCACCGCCGCCGCTATCGCGTACGGCCTGGACAAGACCGATGGCGAGCGACAGATCATTGTCTATGATCTCGGTGGTGGTACTTTCGATGTGTCTCTTCTCTCCATCGACCAGGGTGTCTTCGAGGTCCTGGCTACCGCTGGTGACACCCACTTGGGTGGTGAGGATTTCGATCAGCGCGTCATCAACCACTTCGCCAAGTCCTACAACAAGAAGAACAGCGTCGACATCACCAAGGACCTCAAGGCCATGGGCAAGTTGAAGCGCGAGGCCGAGAAGGCCAAGCGTACCCTGTCCTCTCAGATGAGCACCCGTATCGAGATCGAGGCCTTCTTCGAGGGCAACGACTTCTCCGAGACTCTGACCCGCGCCAAATTCGAGGAGCTCAACATCGATCTCTTCAAGAAGACCATTAAGCCTGTTGAGCAGGTTCTCAAGGACGCCAACGTCAAGAAGCACGAGATCGACGACATCGTTCTGGTCGGTGGTTCCACCCGTATCCCCAAGGTTGTGTCCCTCATTGAGGAGTACTTCAGTGGAAAGAAGGCCTCCAAGGGTATCAACCCCGATGAGGCTGTCGCTTTCGGTGCTGCCGTTCAGGCCGGTGTTCTTTCCGGCGAGGAGGGTACTGAGGAGCTCGTTCTCATGGACGTCAACCCTCTGACCCTCGGTATCGAGACCACTGGTGGAGTCATGACTAAGCTCATCTCCCGCAACACCCCCATCCCTACCCGCAAGAGCCAGATCTTCTCTACTGCCGCTGATAACCAGCCCGTCGTCCTCATCCAGGTCTTCGAGGGTGAGCGATCTCTTACTAAGGACAACAACCTCCTCGGAAAGTTTGAGCTTACTGGCATCCCCCCCGCACCCCGTGGTGTTCCCCAGGTTGAGGTCTCTTTCGAGCTCGATGCCAACGGTATTCTCAAGGTCTCTGCCCACGACAAGGGCACTGGCAAGCAGGAAACCATCACCATCACCAACGACAAGGGCCGTCTTACTCAGGACGAGATCGACCGCATGGTTGCCGAGGCTGAGAAGTACGCCGAGGAGGACAAGGCTACCCGTGAGCGCATCGAGGCCCGAAACGGTCTTGAGAACTACGCCTTCAGCCTGAAGAACCAGGTCAACGATGACGAGGGTCTCGGTGGCAAGATTGACGACGAGGACAAGGAGACTGTGAGTTGACCCGCATTTGATTCAAATCCTGCTACAGCTGCTAACAACGATTCTAGATTCTCGAGGCTGTCAAGGAGGCTACTGAGTGGCTTGAGGAGAACGGCGCTGAGGCCACCACCGAGGACCTTGAGGAGCAGAAGGAGAAGCTGTCCAACGTCGCTTACCCCATCACCTCCAAGATGTACCAGGGTGCCGGCGGCGCCGGTGGCGAGGACGAGGCTGGTGATTTCCACGATGAGCTTTAAATGCATAGACGCCGGATTGTTAAATGGGAAAAGAAAAATAATTGCTCCACGTTTTCAGGTGTTTGGCTGGTGGTGAATCAGGAGATGCCGGCATTTGTCTGCCTGCATTAGGAATGTAAAGTAGATGAGCGCATAAATTGAGACTTGAACATCACAAGAGCATGATTTCCTAAACTATTCCTAACTTATGTGTGGTTGTTGAATCGTTGTGCGTGCTGCTTGGTTTGCACTGATGTTCCTTCGGCCTATATCGTCACTTGGGTGGGTCCACTAGCTAGACAGGCACCTTGGGGGTGAGCGCGGCAACAACACTCCGTCGCTGACCCCAATAGTCACAAGTTGACATCATTCACAGAGGGACTGGAGGAACAATCGGACGAAAGAGAAATGCGTACCCTTAGCATGGCAAAGGGCTGGGGGAAGAGTCACGGCGTTGAGGAACATCGAAACGGGGCCTATCTTGGAAGTGCAAACGACCGTTTAGGGCAGAGACGAGGTTCAACTATCGAAGCAGCGTGTGTGGCTTGACGTTAAGAACTAATGGCGACTAATCGGGACTGTGGAAACAGGGCGTCTGGCAGCGAGCGCCTGATTCGGACGAAAAGCGCGAGTGTCGAGCCTGGAGTCACAACCAACTCACCTTCAGATACATTTTCGGACTGCGATTGTAGCTCCTGCCCACAGGGCGCATGCGCATCACATTCATAAATCTCGCTTCGTCTCTCCTCGGGCTCTCGATCTTTCCTTCCTTCACACTTGAAACTTCATGCTTGAAGAAACTGTCTTTTCTTCCAAGCACTCCAACTCTTCTGAAGCCGTTTCAAGTCTTTCCGACTTCTTCTCACGACTTTCCAAGTCGCATCCCAAGTCTTTCTAAACTCTGTCGAGTCGTTTCAAACCTTTCCAACTCTTCGCAAACCTTCTTTCCAAAACCCAAAGTCGTCAACATAATGACTTCGCCCAACCCCGAGTTGAAGAGCAACAAGTCCGTGGCTGAGCCAATCCAGCCGACAACTCCTCCTGGTTATGGAATCCGACTTATCTTGCGGCCCAGCAAGAAGTCGCCTACCACCGAGGATGCCACTTCGGCTCCTCCCACCATCACCACCCCTCCTCGTCGTCGTCGTATCATCTTGCGCCGCAGCAAGATGCCGGCTTCGACTGGGGATGCTCCCACCACCACCGCCGCCGCCGCACCCCGCCGGCCGCGAATTATCCTACACCACCGCAACAAGCTGGTGTCATCTCCCACCACCACCACCACCGCCGCCGCACCCCGTCGGCCTCGAATAATCTTGCATTCCAGCAAGGAGTCGACGTCTGCGCAGGATACGACTCAGTATCGCACGAACTTCCCGGCTCCCCCGTTCTCTCCTTCTGCCGAAAGCAACAGCAACGGAAACACCAACCCTTGCGGTCCTGACCTCTGGTTTGGCTCCGAGGTCGACTTCACCCAGCTCTTGATCGAGAGTCTGGAGCGCGACGTCAGATCGAGCGGTATCTCGATCGATGCCTAGGTGACAAGAGGCACCAAAGCCCTTGCGAAGATGGAGGCGGGTGCTCACGACGAGCAGTGAGCGGGTGTGGCAGAGGCATGATAACGATGATGATTACGAGACACATGATGAACGAGATTTGCTAGTATTGGAACTTTCTAAAATGGAACATGGAAACTGAGATTGAATCTCAAATTACGCTATGAATAACTTTCTGGTTCGCCTTCGTGATTGTAGAATGAGGTTAGCCAAAGGGTCCCGTCAACAATGCGGCATACTGCACTCGCAAATGGCCGAAAGCAACGGTTCAACCTGCTGTGTTAGCCCTTACAGCACCCGAATGTATAGGACCGCACAGAGCCTAGGCCACTAACCTTTAGGCTCCTAACTTCTGTAACTTCACTACCTATTATTTAGGGCCCTTGATCATTCAGGCTTAAGACCCCTAATCACTTAGCCCTAATAGTCTCAGCATTTGACTCAACTTTTTAGAAAGTTGCACAACTACCCAGTCTCAGGTCACAGCAAGAGCAACAATTAAAGTTACAGGGGAGTTCTTACTAGGATGCAAAATAAGTTAAATTCGAAAACCAGGAAGAGCTTTCGGCCTTCTTAATCGGATTTTGTTGAAATGTGACCAGGACCTTGGTAAGGAGATTGCCTGGGCTCCCCGAGTTCAGCAAAACCGAGTCCAGCAACACCAAGCCAATGAGGCTGAGTTGTACAAGCTTGAGTCTAACCCCAAAATACCCAGTCCAGCAACGCCGAGTTGAAAAAAACATCAAGTCCAAGCAGACCGAGTCCTGTTCCTAAGATTCAAGCTGCACGCACAACGTATGAATGAACCAAAGGAACACCAGAACCATGCTGAAGCCGATAGTATTATTCCAGTGATCGACGCACTCCACTATTGTACTCGTTTAACTTACGTTTGGTCCACAGGGTAGAGTGGAACAACTCCCATCTCTCATCCAGGTAGATGGCTTGGCGCCCATGAGTAAGGCGTTGACTAGGTAGCCATCGGCTCATTACTACTAACTTTTTGTTCAACAACGTTTAATAGCGTTGTAAGAACCCGATTACGGTTATACATCTCACAAATTAAGTGGTGGATGGTAGAAAAAGATATAGTGCGTTCAGTTGGTGCCATTGGACTAAGAGTGAAACTGTCATTAAGCTCCGCTATTTTCTGTATTGCCACAAGGCCAAGCGGGTTGGAAAAAAAAACCACGGGAATGAGTTGCACCAAAATGCGATCGTCTTAGGTGGGGGCCAGTCCGGTGTTTTTTTCAACCCGCTTGAAGGCTTACACGAGGTGAAGGCAGTGGGAGTGAAATAACACTTGCCTATGCGACTAAGACGTATAGAACGGATTGTTCGTTATTCTTTTTGGTACGTGATCGTTCCACAGCGAAGATCATCTAGGGCGAGCCGGCGCCATATCGTGCTACTATGCTATGGTATCCTACGCCCATGGAATATGGGCAAAAGTTGGCTTAAACTCATTGCTCGTGCTGCGAGTCCAACATGTCAATGTCTTCTGACGTCACGTCTAAGTCAGGCCCCTACTTAACATGCTTGGGCTTCCCATCCAAGACGAGGGGACGAGGTCAAATCACTCCACAAACGATAGACTAGATCGGAGCACGGTGAACAAGGCCCCTCAACTGCCGAGGTGAGCCAGGTTCGGCCAACTTTTCCCCGAGTCCCGCGCGGTTATGCTTAATCCTTCGCTGTGTCGCCTGAGGAGGATCACTTAGCATTGGCTTAATGGGCCGTCTCGCTATCCGAAGCTGGCCGACCATGAACATTATTGTCGAATTGGGTATAACTTAATCAAAAACCTTAAGCGCAACCAGCTCAGTAAAGTATCAGAATGGTATCAAATTAAAGGATATCGGGCGCGAAACCCCGACGGGCGGAGGTCGCGGAAGACTGAAGAGGTGAAATACTGATAAACGGACGTGAAACGCCGAAGGCCGCGATGGCTGACGTTTCTGAGGCACCCACCAAATCCCCAAGAAACTGATACCACAACCGCATTTCTGCAATGCCATCCAGTGCGGTCGTTAATTACGCCTTAGACAATAACCTCTCGATGTATTGAACATAATGAATTATAATGATGCGACTATGAATCTAGCGCTATAAAACCCCGGGACCATCTTCTCTGAGGCAGTAAATCACGAGAACCCGATACTGGTGGCGCATCACGATGACCGGACACGAGGGGACGGGGTTGCAGGTGCGCAGCTTTGCTGAGAGCTTTCGAGAATTGTACTGACGCATGGTTTGCAGCGCATTCGCCCAGCTCGCCTCAATAAAACCCCGTGGTTTCGAACGATGAGAATCCGCAGTATGAATCACGAAATGATCCGATTCGTACCAAGCGATCGAGGGACAGCGGTGTGTAGAGCCTGTCGAGAATCGAAAGTTCGTTGCGAGTCCGATCCCACGGATGCGGGTGGGCCGTGTAAGCGGTGCAAGAGATCAGGACGGCAATGCGTCGCAGCAGTGCTTCGACCGAAGGGGCAGAAGAAATCCAACAGCCTGGTGGCGGAGTTGGGAAAGAAAATCGACGCCCTGACAGCAAGTTTGCACGATCATGGGACTGGGACTGGTGCTGCAATGATATCTCCCCCTCCGACGGAGGAACAGCGAATCTTTGCAACCACTTGGCATGACGATGAGATGAAGAGGAATCTGCACCCTTTCGCGAGTGGGAATGACCCATCAGCAACAGGAACGGCTTTCGATGCGCACCCGGTTCAAATGCAGCCAGCCGACCTCGTGATGATGATGGGGACGCCCGGGTAGAGGAGGGCGGCTGCGAGCGGGAGCGATCTTCTCAGGGACATGGAGTATCATCCCCCGCCGATGACGATGAGCAGCCATTACAGAGACGTTGTCGACCGCGGTATACTCCTCATCGGACCGGCAACGAAATTGCTCGAGCGTTATAATAGCAAGATGCTGCAGCATCTACCAGCCGTCGTTTTACCACCTCAAATATCCATCACCGAGCTACGGCATACGAAGCCAATTCTCTTTCTCTCGTTGATGGCTGCTAGCTCGGCTGAGATGCCGACACTGCAGCGACAGTTAGCGATAGAACTGATGGAGATCTTGGCAGAAAAGATCTTCATCAGAAGCGAGAAGAGCCTCGAGATAGTCCAGGCGTTGCACTTGGCCGTGATTTGGTACTGGATGCCTGGGTATTTCGAAGACATGGATTTTTATCGTCTCGTGTACATCGGCGCAGTGATGGCCATCGACATTGGCTTAGGCCAGGATACATAGGGCATGAAGGCCATGGCATCTTACCAGAGGCGAAACCATGCAAGCCCACTGCCGGACCCGACAACCATCGAATCGAGGAGGGCATGGCTGGCATGCTATTTCCTGGCTGCAAGTACATCTATGACATTCCATCGACCGAACTTGGTGCAATGGACGCCGTTCTTGGCCGAGTGCGTCTCGGTACTCAAGAATTCGCCTGACGCGGCGCCGACTGACAAGTACTTTTGCCATATGGTGTGGACACATCACCTTGCAGAAGAGGTCTTGCTAGATTTCTCAATGGGGGATCCCATGACGGTATTAGACATTACCGATCTAAGAGCCAGGTGCTTTCTGCGGGTGCTGGGGCGGAGCTTGGAAGAATATGCCAGCCCTATTCCCCAGGAACTCATGCAACGTAAGTCTTTCGTTGTAAAGCTGTCTATCTGAGACCATCTTGCTTACAACCGTCCAGCAACCTTGAGAATAACGCTCCATGTTGATTCCCTCCGCATGCACGAAATTGTGCTCAATTGAGAGGCAAAAGAGGATATGAAGCCGCCCTTCGACACCGCGACGCTGAAGGAGGGGATACTAAAGGAGGAGTCCCTCACACCATCTCACGTCAACGCGCTTTGCTCCTGTCTCACCGTCATCAACGGAATAGTCGAGACTTTTCTTGGCATGGATCTCGAGAATATTCGCAGCCTGCCAGTGTTCAGTTTCGCGAGAGTCGCCTACGCTATTACCATACTCGTCAGGATAGCTCTCTCCGCAATGAAACCCAACTCGGAGCTGGGGAAGATTTCCAACAATGAGTCAATCAAGGTCACTTATTACCTTGATAGGCTTCTGCACAAATTTAGCGATGCAGCAGCGAATAATAGGTGTCGATCGGTGGTAAAGTTCCTGGCTGTTGTGGACATGCTTCGGTCGTGGTTCCTGGAACAAGTTGAGGGGCACAACCCTGCATCTTGAAGCTATCCCCAGCCTCCCTACAACATAGGGTTCCTCGTTTGGAACGACTTTCGCTCCAGATCCCAAGTACCCCTCTCACAACTGTTCCGAGGGTAGGAGGGGTCATCACTCCGACTGTATCGGATAAGTTCCAACCATTCCAGCGGTCTACCTGATCTAGCTTGGCTCAAAGTTGGAGGTACTGGTAAACCTACAACGTCATTGTCATCTGCACTGAACGCTCATCGCATAAGGCACCACCAATGAGACTCTCATTGATTGTTTATAAATGGTTGGGAATTTGTAAATTTTGGGCCGTATTATGGCTGTTTACTGTAAGCTGAGGGTCTGGGAAAGTTTGAGTATGCTTTGATCGAGAGCCTTAATGTAAGGTTGGGGATGGTTGAGAGGATGGCAATGTTAGTGCTGGACATTAATGGCATAATAAATAGTATGATTAAGTTAGCACTACTCTGTACGGAGTACCGAGTAAGTAAAACGGGCTAATTTCTAGTGTGGTTAATCCAATTTTATCTGGCCAATGTCTCACGTGACAGCGCGTACCTAAGCTGTTCTCCCGCCTCCCGCCTCCCGCCTCACGCGACGCGAGCGAAACGACATATGACGACACCACATCCTATCTCACCCAGCCCTCGAAGTGAATCCCTGAACCCTTTGTTAAGTCTGGCCAATTATCTGATCTCGATTTGATTGTCAGCGTGAGAAGGATGCCACCTCGAAAGCGCGCCGCCGACGAGGCAGTTGCTGGGCCCCGCCGGAGTTCACGGCGCACATCCACCAAGAGCCAGTACTTTGACAGCAGCGATGACGAGCTCAAAAGCAAAGAGGTCGAAGAGACGGAACCGCCACCGAAGCGGAAGCGTGGAAGACCCCCGAAGAAGCTAGTCGCAAAGAAGGAGGATTCGGAAGAGCCGTATCAAGACGAAGAACAAGAACAGGAAGATGAGCAGGACGACGAGGATTCGGACGATTCTGATGCGCCACCAAAGGTGACGTTCATCCCGCTGCCGAAACTACTCGATTCGGGAGACATTGAGTATGAAGACGAGAAGCTGCACCCGAATACGATTCTTTTCTTGAAGGAACTCAAGGCCAACAACCGTCGGCCGTGGCTGAAGTGTGCGTGCTCGACCAACATGTGCCATGAATGCAGTTGCTAACGGGAATACAGCACACGACCCCGAGTACAGACGTGCTCTGAAAGACTGGGAGTCATTCGTGATGCGCACGACCGAGACCATCGCCGACGTTGACGAAACGATACCCGAGCTACCCGTCAAGGATGTCACCTTTCGCATCTACAGAGACACACGTTTTACCAAAGATCCCACACCCTACAAGGTCCGATCTCTACAATCTCACTTGAGCGAACCCTGCTCACAAATTTCATGAATACAGCCTCACTTCTCCGCTGCCTGGTCCCGCACCGGCCGCAAAGGCTCGTACGCGTGCTATTACATCCACTGCGAGCCCGGGTCAGCCTTAATAGGGGGCGGCATTTGGTGTCCGGCCTGGGACAAGCTTCTCCTCCTCCGCCAGAGTGTGGACCGGCGGCCTAAAGCCTGGCGCCGAGTTCTCAACGACCCAGACTTCAAGCGAATGTTCCTCCCTAAGGTCAAGAAGGACCCTAAAGAAAAGGCTGCGTTGCGCGCCTTCGCGGCTGAGAACAAATCGGGCGCGCTGACGCTCGCGCCATCGGTACGAGTTCACATGAGAAGTGTGGGGCGGCAGTTGCTAACCACTCCTCATCATGATAGGGCTACCGACGTGACCATCCTGATATTGAGCTGCTTAGACTGAAGAACTTTACTGTGGGAAAGAAGATTAAGGACGACTTGTTCACCAGTGAAAATGCACAGGAGCAGCTTAAGGAGGTCTTTCGGCCACTATTTGGATATGTGAGTGCTGTTTTGCTTTGGTCCCGAGGATGATTATGACTGGAGCGCTCACAACATGCATAGGTTTCGTTTTTGAACAGCATCGTAATGCCAGATCCTAACTTGGACGAGAACGCGGACGATGGCGACGACGATGAAGAAGAAGCAGAAGAAGAAGAAGAAGAAGAAGAAGCGGAAGCAGAAGAGGAGGAGGCCGAAGAAGTCACGAGCGACAGCAGCCCCAAGTGATACACCAAGCTAAGTCAAGGATGACTTCGTTCTTGGATAAGTCCTTGAGTTGGGGTTTGGATATACAGTGCTCAAGACAAGCAAGCGTCGGACCTAAACTTCAAATCAACTTTCAGACGCTCTCGTGCACAATTGAAGTTGAACCATTTCACATTGTCTACTTCACATTAATCGACATATATACATGGTGACCATTTCTTAGGTCCGCGTTTAAGTCGTTCAGATAACTCGTCATTCCCGCTCTGCTCCTAACACAGGTTGAAGCGGGCCACACTGGGGTCGTGGTCGCTGACCTGGTCGTCGAAGTTCTGCCACGTGTTGAGGTGCAGATGCTCATATTTGACGCCGGTTCGCAGGCTCTTGCTGATGAACATGTGGTCAAGCGCCTCGCAGTTCATGTCGAACAGGTACGTGTATCGCTCCACGGCAGAGATCTTGGCCGCGTCGTCCATGTCCATCAGACCGGAGACATCCAGGAAAGTCTGCATGGGCTCGACCTGCACAAACTCGTTGAAGTCGCCCGCCGCGATTATGTGCGCCTTGCGGTCCGCAGCTAGAATCTTTGCGATGAAGGCTGCCGTCAACTGCGCCTGCAGCGTGCGCTTCTCGACGCCCTTGTTGACAGGAGGTCGCGGGTCACCGTGCAGCGACGACGAGCCGCCCTTGCTGCCGAAGTGCACGTTGACGGTGAAGAAGGGCGTTGAGCTGCCCTTGACCGGCTTCCACATGGCAACCAGAGGCTTGCGGCTCGCGTCCCAGGCAGAATTGGCGGGTTCGATCAGGCCGGGGTTGTACTTAAGCGTCGGGCCAGGAAAGACCTCGTTGACTTCGGTGGCATTGCCCGGGTTGACGTCGACGAGCTGGACGGCGTCGGGGCGGTAGAGGTAAGCGACGCGGATATTGCCTCCAGGCTGGCCGCCATCCTTGTTGTTTACGGGGTCGACGTCAACGAAGTCGTACACGACGCCGCTGGCCTCCTCGATGCCGTCTACCAGGGCGCTGAGTGTCTCGTTGGCGGAAACGACACCATCGTTGGTGGCACCCGTGTTGTCCTGCACCTCCTGGAGAAAGATGATGTCCGGAGTGAGCAGCTTGTGGACGATCTGGTCGATGACGAGGGGCAGGTGGATGGACGCCGGGTTGAGGTTCTCGGCGTTGTAGTCGCCGACAGTGATGCCCTTACAGGTTCCGATGCTGGTGAAGCCCACGGCTGGGTAGTCGGCGTCGGTGGACTCGACCACTGCGACAGCGGTCAGAGGCAGGATGCGGTAGAAGCCGAAGGCGTTGTATACGATGCCGGTGATGTCGCCGAGGTAGTCGCCCAGCTTGGTGTCGTCGGGGTTGTCGGAGCCGTCGACGGGGGAGCCGATGATGATGGCTTCAGGCTGGGCATCTGTCGAGGTCAGCATGTATGCTTGGAGATCACTAAATTGGACAGGACCGGAGAAGAACATACCCTTATCCAACATGGTCAAGCCGCCGTGACCGTTCAGGCCGGACACCTTCCAATCGCCACGGACCCAGACATCGCCGAAGCTGTTGGGGCGGCTGACGGCGTAGGCGTCCCGGACGGTGACCAGCTCGCCGACGAGGCTCTCCCAGAAGTCGAGCCCGTACGTCTTGGGCTGCAGCTTGGGGTTCGCGACGGAGACGCGCGTGGCCGCGTTGGGCACGGCGAAGACGTCGCCGCCGTCGAGCTTGGAGTAGTGCTTACCCGGCGGCGTCGGGGTGTCGACGCCGATGACCAGGGGCTCGAAGGCCGTGTTGGAGGACTGCACGACGATGTTGGCGGGGGACGTGAGCTCGGTGAGGTAGAGGTAGTCCGCGGACGATCTACCCAGGCATTGATTAGCACACAGGTGTTCCAAGGCAATGCCGGCATCATGACAACCATCATGACTTGTTGCACTCACCTGTACTCCTTCACCAAGCCGTCGAGCGTCACGACGTCTCCCACGGCGACCTGGGACGTGGCCCTGCTGCCGAACACGTACAAGCCCTCCGAGGTGGCGCGGTTCCTGTCCGGCTTCGTGGACCGCAGCCAGAAGCCCGCGCTGCTGATGGCCGTGACCAGGCCGACGACATCAGTGACGTTCTTGCCGTCGTAGGGCGACAGGAACCGGTCGCCGTTGATCTGCGCTATCGTCTCGGCCGACACGGACGCGACGGCGCCGAGCAGCGACGCGGCGAGAGAGGCCTTCATCGTGGAGGAGCAGAAGACGGGAGAGGGAGCGAGGGGTGAGGTGGTATCGATGATGGTCCAGTGCATGCATGCATCCTGTTATATATGTATGTGCATCCGCATCTGACGATATACACCGACCCCGACTAACAAAGACGGCCTTCCCCCATAGCAGTGCCCATCCCCGACGCCAACTCTACCCAGCCCAATGCGATACCGAAGCCTCTGGACATTTCCCACCCTCATCGCCAAACAAAAAGCAGCCCTGGGATGATGCATCCTGCTTGGCATTGCGCCCCGGTCAAAGCCCGTACCAGCTCCGTCCTATCGATCCGCGACGCCCTGGCACGTTCACCGATGCGCCGCCGGCGATTCGGCCACTAAGCATCGCGGAATCAGGGGGATCTTTTTTAGACCAGGGGGGGCAAAAACCACCAAGAAGGAAAAAAAAAAAACCAAGGCCGAGTGATCGCGGGCGCGCCTTGCCGCATTCTGCAGGTGCCTCGGTTGTCTTGACTCTTTGGCTCTGTCTAGTCGCGAAATTGGCCTACAACACAGCAAGCAAGCACTTTTGCAGCGTCCGGTCCATGGCAAGATCCCAATTCGCCATTGGCCAGAACCCCTCCCTCCCGCGCCTTGGGATTATACACACGCAACGTCCTGCATTGCGGCCACCTCATTCGTCGCCCGGGCTCCCCCTGCACACCTATAAACATGGCCCTCTCCTCTCCTCTCCCTTACATAGACGCAATGCCCCGGACATTGGCGGAACCCGCCGGTCGTCCTACTGTGTCCAGTGATGCGGATAGGAACAGCTTCCTGATCGAGACAACGTCCAGCTTTGAGAGATAGACTAGGGTCCGTGGAACCTCCGTCTATTTATCTTTATCTCCCTCTCAATGCGCTCTTGTGCGCACACTAGGCTTGACATGTGAGTTTTCCAGGACAAGATCATTTAGCTTGGAATTGCCGGCGGCCAGGTTGCTTCCCTTGCTTCAGTTTCCGTCCCTTCGCTGAACTGTCGTATCAACAAGTCTAAGCAGTAGTGACGTGCATGGACTATCAGTCACCCTCGGCTGCTCGGCAGAAGCCAAGTCATCCCTCCCCCATGATAATCCACTACGATAGTCCGGAGTGTATAAGAACGCGCCCAGCTTCCTCAACATGAACTCAGTACCGCTATCGGGCAGGTAGCTCGCTCACCGACCTCCAGCGGAAACTACAGCCTCATTATCTCAGTCACGCCTGCGGGTTTGAACGAATCGCTCAAGAAGACTAGGCGAATAGACGATAGCGGGATTCCCCGTCTTTTGTCACCTCGATTCATGGAGGAAAAACAGACACTGCCGCTCTTGAGGGCAACTCTATCGGACAGAAAGAAGCATCATCTGCCAACTCCGCCCAAGACGCTGTCATCCCAAAAACCCAGCAGTATCCAAAGTTGCCAGCGGGAAATGAAACCAAGAAACCTCGTCTCTGAGACAACCTCCATACCACCCTCATGAGGGCATATGCGGGGTGACCTTTCCTCCTCAGCCAGGAATCCAAAAGTTTCCAACTCGGCCTTGGAAGGGCTCTGAAGCGTCGAGCCCGCTACCTAAGAGAGACACCACCAAGACCCAAATATGGATCTCCACTAACCAACTCTTTCCCCTTAGATAGCTGATTAAACCCCCGTTTGTTCTCAGAGGTATTTTTGGACATATTCGAGCTCTCCGAGAGCTCTAGAAGAATCCCATTAACTTGCGCTGATTAGCCCTAGGGCTGGGGCGCGTGGGGCGGGATGCGGACTGGTTTCGCGTGTTGTAGAAGAAAAAGGGAATATTATGGACCACAGTAAGCACTGTTGAATCAGCCTTTACTGGGACCGGCAACGGACCTGTCAGAGTCGATCTTGTCCTTGCCCTTGGAGTCGTTAGACATGTCTAGGTCGCGATAGAGGTTGTGCTCATATATGTAGTTGATGACATCATCAGGGATTCTGAGGCACAATAGTTAGCGCGACACTGGAAGGGACACATCGACGAATGGACACTCACAGGTAATCAATGCTCATGTCTCGCTTCAACAGCAAACGGACTTTAGTGCTACTAATGTCGTTGGTGACGACCTAGCCATGAGATGTTAGCAACGTAGCGGGGTATGGATGCCGATGCCGAATGCAACTCAGATGCAGCATGGCACATATTGGTGTCGTACCTGACGAATGATGTGAATATTTTTCTCCCACTGTCCGAGGTTCGACAAGGCAGAGCCAAGCTCTATTCCAGAGCGCTCAAGAGCAAAGACACCGTAGTTGCCCAGAATATGGTCGAGATCGTGGGAGTCCCAGACCGAGGGAGTAGACATGGTCTGGATCAGGTCGAGGCCGGCGAGAAGCGAGATGCGGGCGCGCTTACGGGTGCCATCAGTGCACTCGACGCCGCCCATGACTTCGTTGATTTCGTAGTTAAAGTGATCGAGCACACGTGCTGTCGGAATGTAGGTCGGACTCTCAGCCTCCCAAGGGTCGACCATCAACCACTTGGAAGTGTTCTCAGTGGCCATCTCACACATGCGAATGCGATGCCGGGCCGGAGCAAGGCCCTTCTTCTTGTATGAGTCCGAAACTGGGCTCAAAAAGCCCCCAATAACTTCGAAGCCTGTCGGAGAACACTTTAGCAGACGATCTCGCGACTAATATAATGGAATTAACTAGTAGAAACCGACCTTCATTGCGACAGTGATCCCTGGCCATGGCGAACATACGCAAGTGCAGGAAAGTAATGGGAGAAAATGAGCCACAGGCGACCAGGACCAAGGGGACCAGAGAAGGATCGCAAGTACGTTGAAGTCGGTGCGAAGGGAACGAGTAGCCCTCGGGCGTCTTGTCCTTGACATATTGATAGTCATAAGCCATGATGGGATTTGTGATGCGTGCGAGGTTGCGAGGTGATTGTATAAGCGCGGGTGCGACGATTGAAGTTTTATTGTCGTGTTGCAAGATTGGTTCTTGAAAGCCACGGATGACGACGAGGGGTTTGGCTGTGGTGACGGCCGGAACCGATGGCTAATTACGTTGACAGGCGTCGGCGGTGGGGCGTGTTTGCCGAGTTACAGTGATGTTAGAGGGCGAATGCCAAGCTGCAGCGGTTACAGCACTGAGATACTCTTCTAATAAGGAAGCCCGTAAGAGTTGGGTGGAAGGCGGAGGGAATTTCGAGCCCTCGGCGACCCTCGGCGTCTTCGGAGAGGATGCCTAGACGAGCGACGAGGCCCAGGCACAGGGCGGCAGAGCACGGGGTTTTCGGCGGAGGGGTAGTAAAAGTGATGTGATAGACGGCGCAAGTCGCGGGACAAGGAGCCGAGAGCGGAAGAAGAGATGTTGTCGCCGTCTCTGTCGCTGTCGCGCAGGGTTATTGATGGGGAGAATTGGCGAAGAGAGGAGAAAGGGTATAGAGTATGTGAGATACTTGGAAGATGGAAGATGGAAGAGTGAAGAGGAGAGAGTCAGCGGGAGGGAAAGCGCGAGAGAGGGAAGGTTTTCGTTTCTGGTCGTCTCTAGTAGATCCAGTTCGAGCAGGGCTCTGGATCCACCCTGTCAACCGCGAATAACTACGAAGTATCCGTACAGTGGTTGAGGGGCTCTGTCCCCCTCCATCCCACCTCCTAAGTAGACATCCACCGAAACTAGGCGCTGGCCAACAACTGGTCAACTGGTCTAGGCCACGCAGACACGCCTTGACACCCGCACGCACGCCATTCTACGCCATGTTCAGTGCTGCGGGCGTCCGTTGCCCTCTTAGGGCCGTTAGTCAAGTAGGAGGGTGCTGCTTAATGCCCCATACGGACGGCAGAGGGGCGGGCTGCCATGTGCAACGTTCTGGCCTTGTTTTCAACCCTCTCCAGCGTTGGCAGACCTGGGACCAACGGGGGTAATTCCTCGGCTGCCGGTATGATGCGGGATGCGGGGACTTCTTTCTCCTCCTCCCCTCCGCCCCAATCCTTGTCGATATCCTATTCTATCCAGGTTCCTCTGTTCACGACGCATCAACCCGCATCCCTGTCTCTCCTGGTCCGCTCGCTCCAAAGGAACTCCCTACTAGTCGACGATCGAGCGTGCGAGATTGATCGTTGAGAAGTCCCCAGGGGTTGGCGGCCTTTGTTTTAGTGGCGGGGGAATGACGCTGCCGGATCCAAGCCTCCTTCACCAAAGCACGCCGCTGCCCCGGGTCGAGGGAAGCTCGTCATCCCAGCAATGCGCTTGACTGGTTCCTGGCAATTGCTGCCCAGACCTTCGAGACTAAACCCCAGCCGCGGCCTCGCTGACGTCTCATCTCCCTCTAGTCGACGGCCGTGGTTCGTCAGCTGCGACTAGAGGGTGACGATCTGATCTGTCCGGCACTGCATCTTGGCCTGGGAGTCCGGGGATTGCCTCTCTAACTTCCGGGGGAGGGCTGCTGGGGATTGCTCTGTTGGGTCACCTGCCCGCTTGGCTCTGCGGACACGACAACACCGTTGCTCGCCTGCGCCCGCCTCCACACACCCGTCCAGGCGTCCAGGCGTCCAGGCGTTCGGGGCTGGAGATCGAGGCCTCCCGATCTCTTGGCCTATGGCCACAGCGTCTCGCAGTGTCTCACAGTGTCTTGCCGCCCGCCCGCTGGCCACCGTCCGCCTTCCGACGCCTCCGTCACCCGCAGAAACCCAGTGCGCATCACAGCTGCAGCTTTCCCGCGCTGTCAGATCGTTGGCTGGAAAACAACCACCACCAAACCTTGGCACTCCGCCTCTGGATCACTTTTCGGCGTGAATTACAAACGTTTCCGGCCGAATTCCTCAGCTTCGTCAGCCCAGTGACTCAAAGGTCCCGCTCGTCCCTGATGGGCAACGGTAGGTACGTTTTGGGTTTGGTCCTTTTTTCTTCCTTTTCAATTGTTACCCCACGAAACGGGCTTTCTGGCAACGGAGAATGCTAGGTTGGCGCCTTTATCTTGTGGGACCAATCATTACAGAAAGCCTTTACAGAATCTTTCAAGCTGTGGGCTTGTTGGGTTCCATTGATGCAGGTAGGCAATCCGTCTTGTGTTGCAATGCCATCCCAACATTACCTACTCGCCGCGAACAAGGTACAATTACGGTGCTATGCGTTAACGAAAGTGGAGATGAGTGCTCCGTAAACATCGCATTCTCCAGACAGATCATGAATTGGTCCTCGTGCCTTTCAAGGTACGTATGCCTATGCACTGCGCTGCTTGTCTCACCTCTTTGCTCCACAGTCATGCTGTCTAACCTTGTCAACTTTTCTTCTCCACCCTTCTCACGGTTTATTAGTGACGCGTGACGAGAAGTGCACAATTTGCGATTCATCATCAATCATGTCATCCTGTGTAACGGCACCCTCTACTACTTAACGCGTTGCCTGATTGTTTCGGCTCCCAGGCCGCAGCTACGCGAGAAAGAGAAATCCTTGAGAGCAGGCTTTTCGGAAACGTCGAGCACCTGCTACACGTTCCTGGAACGCTGTCTGAGATCCAAACTTCGGAGCAAGTTTTCCGATATCCCGGCTGTAGTTCAACCGGTTCATCATCGCCTAATTCGCTCAATGCGGTCAATTTCTGCCAAGTCGTTAACGTTAGTCCCAGCCACAGAGCTCCTCCCAAGTGGTGGGTATTGTTGTTTTCCCTGTCCATCGTTATTGTGCCATCAGTGATACCCAACAATCAGGTTTGGGCTGCACACATGTATCTTATCCTGCCATAACTGTTATCTGTTATTGACATTTCTGCCCCCTTCTTCAACACGATACCGGCCCTTGATCAGAGCCCAGCACTGTTGTTCCCCGGTTCGAGTAGCGGTTCCGCAAGAGAACCCTGTGAAAGACTCAGCCAGACCAACCTAGGATTGGTCCTGAATCATCAACTGCCCCCATACACCGTCTCCTTGCCATCCTCGCGTGACCTTAGGCTTTGACACTAGGCTCACCTGTTTGTCTCCACCTCTCGGTGGACCGGAGAGGCGGAGACCTAGACCGCGCGATGTTAGAAAGCGCAGTTCTAGCCGCCGACAACGGACCTGTTGAGAGCGCTTGTGAGGGCTTTGTTTTGTCGAACTGCTTTCCCCGGGAAATGATGAAGTTAGCTGACCGAATCTAGCAAGAGTCATGTACTTGACAGATGCAATTGATTCCACCAGTTTTGTCGCCCTCAGGTCTCGAGATACTGGAGTCGTTGACCTCTCTGGTCGCATTGTATGATGTTCTGTTACTATCTAGGTACATCAAGAAAAGTACACCCGCGCTGAGTCTCCAGACCACAACCCCAAATAGATGTTCGAGTGGACCTACGCAATTGCAGTCCGAGTCCCGGTGCCCAGTTTTACCTGTTTTACGATTAAGATCCTCTAAAGTCAATAACTGAGAGACAAGAAACGCGGCCCTTGCAGAGAACCACGAATGGCCTGTCTGATGCTGTCAGGAATAAGTGGCGGGTTGCAAGTTCGGATTTGAAGCACGTCTCTGCCGGGAAGGACACTATTGCTTAAAGTTTTATGTGCACGTCCGCCTTCTCTTGAGGTATCCGAGTGAGAATGATACATTCGCGTAGGGTTACTAGCAATGCATGACGAACAAGAACGCTCATTCGGGGGCTTTGTCTAATAAGTACCAATTGGTCGTGCTCTTTGCCCAGGGAAACGGGAGTCGCGTACGACTCTGCTCATCCGTCGAATATGGGTTGATCTTTTAGTCCGAAGACAGCAATGTAGCTGCCACGTTTATCTCGGCAGTCCATGAGAGGTGTCGGTTCGTTCCAATCTGCTGTCTCAATCAACCTTGCCGGTCTTAATGAGGAGTTCAAGGACATTTGCACTGTGCGCAGCGGCCCATGAGAAAGGTGTCCGTCTGTTGTAGTCGCTTGAGCCCAAACCGGCTTTGCTGGTTTCTATGAGGAACTTAACAGCTCACCAATTGTATTCAGCAGCCCAATACGAGTTTATGTCGGCTGGCCCAGGTACGAACCTAAGGATCGCTTCACTGCCATGACCGGCAGCCCGCGACAACCCAGGCACGGGGCATTGACTCCTGAGTTCTGGCTAACCTCGCCCGTCTTAAAGAGGACCTTTTGCGGCGACGTTGTCGGGCACTACGGCGCATGAGAATGGAGTCTGGCGCGCTTCGTCCTTGCAGTCGGGAAGGAATACCTCAGTTTGAAGAACGCACGCAAACGTCCCTTCGCTGGCTACTGGCACAAGGCATGTGAGCAAAGATCTCCCCTCAAGAAACTCAAGTTTAGCTTTACTGGAGACATCGTTTCTTTCCGACCTGGAACCTGGTTATAGATGCTAGACTGTCCCCGAATAGTATCACACGATGTCAGGGGCGTGGCTATGGCATTACAAAATGCATGGACAGTTTCAGTTCTGCCATTCTCGAGAACTAGTAGGATGGAACCACGTGCCACTACGTAAAGAAAGACTTATCTTGGTGCATAGGTGTCGTCGCATTGAGGTATTATGATGGTTCCCCATCTCATCGCCAGCGGCCAAGTCCCGAAGTATTACGGCATGCACGTCGCAGCGTCACCTTCATCGCTATAGGATCTTCAACGTCTCCATAGTTTTAGGTAAAATATCTAATACTTGAGCTAAGTCACTCACTCGATTGTTTTCCAGCGCCCCAAAGATGTTGGCCTTCCAGTTGAGTGAAAGCTAAGTTTTGGTCGCTATATTCACGAATTGACGCTTCTGTGAGTTATACTGTATCGCTTTAGAAGACATCTTAATTGAAATTTGCAATGTCGGCTACGTAGTATTGGCTATTTGCCAATTGCGCTTTTCATTGAGCCGCCTCATTACGTGGACATATATATGTATAGCCCCGGTACAGGTGAGAAGGTCATCATCTAGCACCTGAAGGACACACCTGACGCGTGGGGCCCGTGTGTTGCCCATTTACCTTCACTCCTTCCTTACCGTTGATGTATGCATTGTGTGTGCGTTTCTCATGCTTCATCATGCTGGTAATTGCAGGAATCTAGGAGCATGTTTTTGGGCCATGTTTTTGGGGGCCTTACCTCCTCTTAACCCTGTATATTCGCTTCC
This sequence comes from Neonectria magnoliae, assembly GCA_037954305.1. Lineage (NCBI taxonomy): Eukaryota > Fungi > Ascomycota > Sordariomycetes > Hypocreales > Nectriaceae > Neonectria > Neonectria magnoliae. The sequence continues at coordinate 276,802 of JAZAVK010000001.1, read as the reverse complement.
ACGTAATTAATCGTGTGATTAAGATATTCGGGTCGGATATGAGCAAAGCTAGTAAGTTATCTACGTAGTAAATGATTAGGTTCTGGTCGTGCGCAGCCTAGGGACAAATGATTAAACATGCATGTGCGAATAACATCTGAATACGATGCACAGCCACAACCCCCTGTATCGATCGGGGGGTCTTCTAACCGTCGGACCAACAAGCCTCATGTCTCGGGCTGTTGATTAACCCGGTTTCAGCTTGTAAGAGAGCTGTGACTTGGAAGAAGAATTCATCATTTAGATATGAACATAAGACTGGGCATATACACTGCAAAGTCGAAATTCTGACGTTGCCGTCACCACTCTTCCTGTCACAACTCATTCGCCCCCCTCATTCTACACACCGCAGCACATACGATGGCAGAGACAATAGTCATCCTGGGTGGAGGTTACGCCGGAATCGGCACTGCACATAAGCTTCTCAGATACACGAAACCCAAGGTCAAGGAACTCAAAGTTGTCCTGGTCTCATCGACTACCCATCACTTCTGGAACATTGCGTCTGTACGGGGTGTTTTGCCCGGGGGGTTTACCGACGAGGAGATGTACCACTCCATCGAGCCTGGTTTTGCAAACTACGACAAGGACACCTTCGAGTTTGTGCTCGGTACAGCTACGGGCATCGATACAGCCACGAACAGCGTGTCCGTCAATGCCGCCAATGATGCCAGAAACATCACATACACGCATCTGGTCATCGCCACAGGGTCATCTTACCCAGGCGGCCTACCATTCACGACGGTTGGAACATATGAGGAGAGCATCGGCGCGCTGCACTCTCTGCAGCGCAACGTGGAGTCCGCCAAGTCCATTGTCATCGCAGGCGGAGGACCAACTGGCGTCGAGACCGCGGGAGAGCTTGGCTATGCCTATGGGGATTCAAAGCAGATCACTCTCATCATCGAAGGCAGCAAACCTCTCCCCCTTCTAAATCCTAATGTTGGAAAGACCGCCGCGATGGAGCTCGAAAGGCTCCAGGTTAAAATTGTTGGCGGTGTCCGGGTAGTCGGTGCCAGCCCGGCAGACGATCAGGTTTCGATCACTCTGTCTGATGGCCAAGCTCTTGTGGCAGACCTGTATCTTCCGTTGTATGGAATGCGGCCTAACAGTGGGTTCATTCCTGCTCAGCTCCTGGACGAGCGAGGTAATTTGAAACTGGACAAGAATCTTCGAGCAGTGGGATTGGACAACGTCTGGGGCGCTGGGGATGTTGGTGATGCCGAACCTAAACAGCTCATATACGCCGAAAGACAAGCTCTCCATCTAGCGGATAACTTACACGCGGTCCTCACCGGGAACGCAAGATCCGTCAAGGAATTGAAGCCTACGGTGACGCCGCAGGTGTTCGTTACTGTTGGGAAGAAGAAGGGCACCGGGCAGTATAACTGGCTCAAGATTCCTGGTTTTATTGTGAGCGCGGCGAAAGGGAAGACTTTCTTCACCGAAAAAGCGAGCGGGTTGATTGCTGGGAAGAACATTGTGAGGTCATCTATTTGATCATGACGTAGATAATACTGGATCGACATGTGTGGCGTAAGAATAAGCGTAGACAAGAACTTCCTAGACCCCGGCATTTGCAGTAATAAACATGTATAGACCGACATCGAACCCATTAAATCTCTGTGTGAAACCTTCTGTGGTACTTGACATTATATCCTTCAATCGTAACGTTATTTAGTTTTACCCAAACCCAACATCGAGGCTCGAGCGGCCGTCGTTAAAACAGGGATGTAACACTGCCGATACCGCCGATACCCATTAGTCGGAGCCATATGCAAGTAGCTCCCCAATGATTACCGGAAGCTCACACATCCGTGCAAACACAGCCATCGCTTAAGCCGAGTTTGCAGGCCTTGGCGGTTGCGAAAACATGTCGGCCAGATTCATAACCCGGGCCGAACGCGAATTGTGGCTCAGACAGATGTCGGCATGATCTTGCTCGTCCAAGTGCTATACGTACGTTCTTAGACGATTTTCGCGGTATCTTGGGCTTAATAAAGGGCAAACTAACAGGCCATTTCCAGAAACATCGTTTTGAATGTTAAAGCATCTTTTCTTTTCTTTTTATTCTCGTGCGGTGCAGCCAACACGATGGCTTCAAAAAAGATGGTACAGAATGCGACTGTCGACGCCGATGGCAAGTCAATATCGTCCCGGTTTATCGATTTGGTCAAGGTGAGAGAACAACCACATCTACAGCATCTTCAGAAACACATCACTTCTGTTCCGCACTCCATGAAGAAGAAACTAACACACCTTGAAAGCTCCTTTCCACGATCAAAGGAGACCTCGCCAATATCACAGCACCATCCTTCTTCTTAGCTCCATCCTCGGTCGTCGAGAATCCCCACTGCTGGGCTCAGCGACCAGGCGTCCTTGTAGCCCCGGCACTAGAGGACGATCCTCAAAAACGCAGCCTTTTAGTGCTGCGGATGTTTCTCATTGGTCTTCGTAGTCAGCTGTACGTGGCTGGCGCGCCGGGTGTCAGCATCAAGAAACCCCTTAACGCATTCCTCGGAGAGCTGTTCCTTGCGTCCTGGAACGACGCTGACTGCAAGGCCACGACGAGGCTCGTGGCTGAGCAGGTCAGCCATCATCCACCCATTACGGCCATGCACATTGCCAGTCAGGAGCATGGCGTCCGGGTAAATGGGTATGCGCGTGTCGAGATGACGTTTTCCGGAACCGTCAATATCCGTCAGATTGGCCATTCGACGCTTCATATCGACAAGTTTGACGAGGACTACATACTACCTCTGCCGGAGGTTCAGGTCCGCGGGTTCTTATCCGCCTGCTTGTATCCCGAGACATTGGGGACGTGCAAGATCATCTCCAGCACGGGCTTTGTGTCGGAGATCAGCTTCTCGGGGAAGGGCTTCTTGCGAGGGAGGAAGAACTCCTTCGAGGCGCGGGTATATCACAAGAACGACGCCATGAAGTCATGTAGGTACAAGGTGGCAGGGGTCTGGAGCGAGGACTGGGAAGTCACCGACGGGGCGACGGGAGAGGTTTTGGAGACGTACAAGGTCGAAGCTACCGAAAACCAACCAGCGACGATGGCTCTTGAACGCATCGAGGACCAAGATCCGTGGGAATCGAGATTCGCTTGGAAGGATGTCATCGGCGGGTTGGAAAAGGGCGACCTACGGGCAGCATCGACGGCGAAGCACAAGGTAGAAGAAGCGCAGCGAAGAATGAGGCTGGAGGAGAAGAAAACGGGGGAAACTTGGGAGCCTTTGTTCTTCAACAGTATACCTGGGGATCAGCACGAGGTCTTCCATCGTCTGACAGAGGGCACAGGCTGGGCTTTGTCGGATTCCGAGACGAAGGGCGTCTGGGTTGTTAATGACGAGCGGCTTGCCAGCACTCAGAAACCCTTCAGGGGGAGCGCTACGCCGCTTCGTCGAGACTCGGCCCAATAGCACAAGGGGCTTCCTATAATAATTGCACCAATTTTCTGCATAAGTTAGTCTTCTTAGTATCCAAAGTCCTCCCAGACAACTTCCTCCCCCTCTAGCCAACTCCCCAACGCCGCCAACAGACCCGGCCCCGTACAGAGGAAGAAATGACGCCCACGCCCCTTCAACTTCTCGGCATCCCCGCGTCCCATTCTTCGCATTTCCACCTCAGTTCCCATCTTCGCAACCTGCTTCTGGTACGCCTGCCCCGTGACGAAGAGCGTGGTAGCAGCCGCCAGCGCGGGAATCTTGGCGAACGTATCAACCGCCAGGGGAACATCTTCCCCACGCAGAGTCCAGAGCAGCTTGAGGGAGACGCCAGCGTCGAGGACGGCTTGGGCCTGCGCGAGCAGCGGCGTGATGCCTACGCCCGCGGCGACGAAAACAGGCTGTGGCGCTCCGGGGTCGAGGGGAATGCGGAAGGCTTCTTCGCCGCCGAACCCGAGGACGGGAATGTCCAGCGGGACACGTAGGTTGTGCTTGCACAAGAAGTTCGTCACGGGACCGTGTTTCTTGGCCGTGATCTGAACCTCGCTCGAGCCCGGAAGACTCGACACCGTAAACGTCCTGACATAGTCGTCGTTCAAGCTCTGGGGGTCTTCGTCCCGCATATGTGAATAGCCCGAGCCCAACTCGGGCTCAAAGTTGAGCGTGACGTATTGGCCCGCGTGCCACTGCGGCGCGGCGCCTCCCGACGAAAGCCGGAATGTGAAGCGATTGACAGAAGGCGTCAGCACCTCGCGCTTGACAAGATTCGCCGAGAGGCTAGACTGGGAATTTCCAGAGGATGCCATGTGCGTATCTTGCTCGGAGAGGAGATGTCGGACTGGCGGGTTGTACGGCGAGTACTCCAGCACGGAGCCGCGAAATGGCAGGCCGCACTTGACGTAGCTGGCGGCGGTAACGGAGATCTTGACCGCGAGCTGGGTGCGTGCAAGCAGGGAAGAGGCTTCTTCGCCGACGAGGATAGAAGCCGAGCCTGTGAGGTAAAGCACGTCGGCGGTGTCGAAGTCGGGGATCATCATCCCAACCAGAGGGTTGACCTTGAAGTTCCCCAGGGTCTGATACAGTCTGTTCCCGGAGACTTGAGGACCGCGTTAGCATTTATCCTTGGAAAAGAGAAGTTGTGGTGGGAGACTTACACTCTGGATACACCAGCTCCAGACCGTCTTCTTCGTTCCTAACCACCCTCACAAAGCCTGGACTTCCACCGCGGTGGTTCGTATCCATCTCCTCGCCGTTCGTACTCGAGAGGAAGAACATGTCTGCTTTTCCGATAAGATCCAACGCCTCTCGCGGTAGAGGCAAGCTATCAGAGACTGGCTCGGGCTTCATCTCATTCAACACCACATCCTTCTTATTGAGATACTTGGGACAGTTGCCCAAGCTCCCCGTCACAGCCATGGCCATCTGCACCTCCTTGCCACCACCAGTCGCCGCCCCCGCAATCATCTTGCCGATCAACTTGACGCGGTCCCTCGTCTCCAGGTCAATCGACAACCCGGCCATTGCCTTGCCATCGCCAGCACCCGTTTGCACTACGGCGCCGTCCTGCACATCCGCGCCGACCCACAGCGCCTTGAAGACCGGGTCGTGTCTCGTGTCGACGGCACTGTTCAGCGCGAGCACGCCTTCAGCGACGGGTCTCGCGAAACCTCGGTCTCCGCCCCAGACGGTCGTCCACGGCCGGCCAGCGTCGTCGAGAGTGCCGAGAGCAACGAGCGACGACTGCATCACCCGCATGGCGTACCGCATGGGCAGGCCTGGAGCCGTCGGGTTCTCGTGCCGCGGTACTTTCAAGAGCTGGTGCATGGCGCGCTCGCCTTCATGGAAATCCGATATGAGAGACGGCATCTTGGCGCAGGTATTCGAGAGCAGCGTGGTGACGGACTGAATCAACGAGAGAATTACAAGCAAGCAATAGAAGACGCTATGGGTCACATAAATTAACCTCAGGGAAGACCCGGGTCGAAGAACAAAAAAGAAATATTTGCACAATAGTAGGCAATGGAACGAAGCGTCTAGTTATAGTGTTGACAAATCACTAGACATGAAGGGCGTGGGCTTTACAGTGGCTTTCATCGCCCGTGACATCAGCGCCAAAGTAAGCCAGAAGGTGTCATTCAACGTCCCATCGCCCGAAATGGGCCCATCGTCAAAAAGCCACCATTGTAACCTCGCTATATTTCGCCGAGCCTAGGTTAAATGTGACTTTATACTTTATACACCCCAATCATAGTAATTCTTCTAAACCCTTTAGAATGCAGAATCGGATATCAAATATTACACAAGAGACTACGCTTCCTCTCAATGCCAACTCCATGGCCCCGGATCGTCAAAATCGTTAATAATCCTCCTCAAAGTTCGATCCCTTCACAATCAACGTCAACTTTTTCCTAATTCCAGTATTCCCGTCCCCTTTGAGACTCAACGTCATATCCACGAGGGGGCCCGCCAGGGCCAGGTGAAGGGCCCATGCGAGGCGCAGGAGATGCTCGAACACTACCAGCCCCCGAAGAAGCTGTAGAGTATCGATCATAGTATTCTCCGACGGCCGGCATCGGGGCCGTCATGTTCCGTTGTGGAGGGTACTGAGGAGGTCCACGGGGAGGGAGCGGCCCTGTGGCGCTTCTCATGTTAGCAGCCCGTGGGGGCGCAGAAGCCACAGAGGAGGTCGTCGAGTATCGATCAGCATACTCTCCAACGGGTGCACGAGGCGGCATGGGGGCCGTCATGTTCCGCTGCGGAGGGTACTGGGGTCCGCGTGGAGGAGGCCCTGTGGCGCTTCGCACAGGTTGGTTCATTGGTCTTTGTTGATCGTCCCAGTACGAGTTGTCCATTGGTGCTGGACTTGCTCGACCTTCTGGGTTGTAGGCTTCGTAAGTTCGCTGAGCTGGCCCACGTGTGGTCGAGGAGGGTCCAAAAGAATCCCCAGATTGCGAGAAGCTGTCCATCGGTCGTGCACTCGGCGCACGAGCTGGAGGAGGGAATGGCATTGACTCGCCATGGATCGGGGCTGGCGTCTCGGTGAAGCGGTTCATACTCGAAGTTGACAACATCGGGCGAAGAGGCTGAGAACCAAAGTTGCGCTGCGAGCTGGCTGTCGTAGATCGCGGCGGGGGGTAATTTCCGACGTCCAGATTGGGCACCTGGGGGTCTGGAGATGGCGCTCTCCCGTAGCCCATCTCAGAGGCGGTGGACACCAGAGGCGCCCGTGAAGAATAGGTTGCGTTAGAAGCCATGGTGCCAGTTCTGGATGGCACCGGACGCCTCTGTTCCATCTTGTTCATCTCCACGTCACGCGGGGTTCCAGGGCGTGAGGAGTAAGCCGGAAGTGTCATCATGGTGTCGTTGCGTCCCAGCATTGGCATGTCTGGCAACTTGTCGTTGTTGAGAGGACCAACATCTGGCAGGGTAGGCAGAGTTGCGATGCGCTCCATAGGAGGCTTCTCGCCATTCTTCCTGGCTGTTTTAAACTCGGCCCGCAGACGGTTGGCTTCTTCCCTTGCGAGTGCCTTGTTGACTGTCTTGGTCACAATCTTCATCAAAGTCTTGGTGACCTTGCGTCCGCAGTAACCTGAGAGGCCGCCGTCGGCACTAGGGATCCAGTGCCAGAGGAAGAAGACCCAGAATAGCACAGCGGTGAGGAGAAATAGTGCCGAGAAGACCCAAACAACCAAGGTAAAGCACATGCCTGAGAGAGTGAGAGCTTGGCGATAATCCTTCTCAGCAAGGGTTTTGATCTTTTCGAAGAAGCCCTTAATGGAACCGCCCACATCTTGGTTGGTGATGGCGAGCTGGGATTCATACACCGCCTTGATTGTGAAGGCGTTGATCACCTGGCGAGGCCCAGAGCAGATGATGACCCGAATCCAGGCTGCGAGTAAGTTAGTAACCTCAGTTTCAAGTCTGACAGAACTGAAACTTACATTGGAAGCTGAAGTATGTAAATAGAGCAATGTACTCCGCGCCCTTCTTACTCTTAGTAAGTTCGGCGAAGACTAGGAATCTCCTGAATCCGTGGCCGGAGCCCATCCGAATTGATTCCCATCGGACAGCAAGACTGTCCAAGTAACACTCGGCAACGTTTCCCCGTCGAATGACCTTAAAGGCACGGTAGCCTTCGTACGCAAGGTTGAGAAAGGAGAGAATGATGCAGATGGAGAATATCCACTTGCTGATATCGATACTGATAGCCGGGTCAATTCCACCAGACCATCGGTTAAAGGCGAGCAAGTTGACGGCGGTAAAACTGTCGACGGTGTACACGGCAATGGAGATGAGCAGCATGACCCAAAGGTAGATGTAGGCGAAAACGGTGCCACACCCCTTGGCCTTGAAGTCTTTCAGGTTGATGTACTCCCATCTCTGGTCCGCCGTCTCCTCGGTCTGCTTCTTGCGGTGGCTGAGGCAACCCATATTGGCGAATGAAAAGCTGACGATATCGAAGTTGCGAACGGCCTGCCGAATAAGAAGAAATCGCTGCGAATGAAGAACGAAGGAAAACTCGTGGATCGGGTATCTAAGTCAAAGAGTGTAAATGACGGTTGAGCGGTCCTGCCGTCAAGCACAAGTCGATCCTCGCCTGCGAAGGGTTCGACTGTGCTGCTATCCAGAGCAAGCGTATGAGTTCGTACGAGTATATCGAGTCGGTTCCTCGCCGGGAGAATGTGAGGGAGGGAAGAGAGAGAGTGAGACGGATGTCTCGAGGCGTGAGTTCGAGTGAGTGGATTCGTGCGAGTGGGGCACTGCGCTGGGTGATGGCGCTGGGTGATGGCGCTGGGTGATGGCGCTGGGTGACGGCGCTGGTCAGTGCGCGCTGGTGGGCCGTCAGGATCGCGACGACGAGGGCATGTCGCTGATCGAAGGAGCCGAAGGAGCAGTTGGAAACATCAACCGACTAACAGCAGATGGAGGTTGACGATGGGAAGATCAAAATGTCGGTACGTCTCGTAGTGCGCACGCGTGGAGGTAGGATGTCCGCGGAAGACGGAGGCGCCGAAGCTGGAGCTGGAGCGGCGCGACGAGACGGCAACGCACGTTGGAACAAAGGAACAGATGTTGGCGACCGGGTGTCGTATTGTGGTTTCAGATGGCTGCAGGGCGGGTTTAATAGAATGCGACAAAAGAGTGACGAGAGCGACGGAGACGTCCACGGCCTATTCTGGCGGCCATGACAATACCAAGACAAGCTGCGAACGGGAGGCTTGGGATGAAAACGGATGCAGAGGAGAGATGGAAATGAAGGGGAGGCCGCTAACAGTGGTCTCGACATTGGAAAGATGGTTGCGGCCTTCCAGAGATGGACGGGCCGGACCTTCCCAACTTGCTGGCGTCTTCCCTCCTCCCACCTGCTACCTGCCACCTCCCCACCTTCCCACCGTAGAATCATTCGGGGGTCGATTTCCCATGTGGGAAATGCGGGCGTGGCGCCCAACGCAAGTACCAGCCGCCCATGGCACATAGGGTTTAGCGCCTCCAGGGTGTGGCCGTGGAGAGGAACCATTGTTACGCTGCTGGAGGCGCCGCCGCTGCTGGTTGGTTCAAAGAGCACTCGCCACAGGACACTCAGAAGCGGTCAGCCGTCATCAGTGGACGGGAGTTCTGCCCACTGTCGGAGAGATCTTCAGCGGCCTCAGAGGATTCTCCAGAAGCTGTCAGAGCGTGTATCAGACACCAGACACCTGCCCAGGGAGCCACTCAGAGGCGCTGGCTGCGGGAGGCGCTTGGATGACATTGGCCACTCAAAACGCTCCCATGCGGTGGATCCATGCTCAAACGAGGGTTCAACCGCCACCCGAAATTCCCGACCGAATGTATCTCATCCAATCCTGGTTCCTCGTTCCGGGGACGAGCGAGATGCCAACGGCTGTGGAATAGGCGCCAGCCGTTCACGGCCTCTGCTTCTGTTTTCAATCGTTGCGCTTCCTGCTGCTTGCCGCTCGAGCTGACGCTTGCAGCTCACTCTACGGACGGCGACGATAATAAACAAAACACCTAGACGTCGTGGCCCCAGTCGGCTTGTCCAAACACAGACAGGCTGCGCGTCGCCCAACCTGCGCAGTGCTACCGCAACTGGCCGATTCTCGCGTCTCAGCAGCACAACCCGTTTCAGACCAGTTACACGGCCACGACTCCCACGAATCCCGCGCCCGCCCCGGCGCATTCAAGTCCCTCCTCCCGTCGCGGGTGAAACGAGCTAGAAGTGCCCGGGCTGCCTCCCCCCGCGTCCATCCATGACGCCATGACACAATGCGCCGCCGCACAAGGATGATCTTGGCCTTGCTGAGAGTTCAGAGTGCAAGTCGCCATCTCCCGGCCTCAACGGGCCTCCCAGGCGGCCAAACGTCACCTGTACTCCAGACGCCCATTCCAGCGTCGGGCGGGAGATGGGCGACCCTCCCACCGGCCCATTCTGATCGTTATGAGTTGGTTCGCTGATGTAGGTTCGACGGGTGTTTGAAGTCTAGCTCCAGATTAATCTTTCAGCAAAAAAGGGTCCTTTGTCTTCCGCTCTGGAACCTGGCGCTGATCATGGACATGGTTCTGACCCCTCAAGCCAGCAAGCCAAGCCTCGGCCGGCCCGTCCAAATGGCAATCGGCAACGTGATTGATGCGTGAGCAAACAAGTCTTGTTTGTGCGAAACAACTCAGCCTTCTGCAATATCGCGCAACATGAACTAAAACCCTCAACGAATACACTGCGCCTTGAGAGGCCTCTGTCTGGGTACCCGGCTGATCCGCGAACTGCAAATGTTTCCCCAAGTTAACCGACCTGAACAAAGAACATTCAGCTGAGGAGGAGCACAAACAGCAAGCCACATAGAAGCACGAATGGCGGAGTGGGCGATTGCTTCTTTGTTCTCCAACGCAAGGGATGAGGCCAGCGCCCGCACATCGCCAGCCATACAAACAAACTTGACAATGACGACAATAGAAATGATATAGTCCTAAACACCCAAAGATGGATTCCTGTCCTGTTCGAATGAGCAACTTCCTCTTTGATTATCTTGTCTTGTTGAAGAAGCCATGGATCAGAATCGACCAACCTCGGGTGATTTCCCGGAAGAACCCAATCCTACCAAGCTCGAGCTCTTCAAAGAAGTCGAGGATGATGTATGGATCGCCGTCATACCAGGCGATCCTCGTGCAGAACAGTACCTCGCCCGTCCCCTGAAGGACTACAAGCCGCGAAGGGGTAATGGATCTAGGGACGGCCCTTGGCAGAAGCTGCTCTTCGAGCACGGCCAGGCTGAGGTGTTAGCCAGACTCCTCAACCACGAGAACCTCATCAACCTCGTCGGGACCATCGACCGCCATCCCTTTACTAGAACCCAGGAAAGCGACAAGGGGCCGGGGAAAACTGAGTTGTATCTTGTCTGGGACTTCTGCGACGCTATGAATCTCAGTGCGCTCTTCTCCGATAACCCCGTCAACGATTCGTCCTTTTATCTCCCCGAGTCTCTCTGCTGGCACGTCCTCCGGTCCCTGTCGCGAGCCGTCACTTACTTACACGACGGAAGACGGCTCAAACCTGGCGTGACGCTCTCGTCAAGTGAGCCCCCGGAGTTCGTGTCCGTGGATGTAGACTGGCTACCCATCCTTCATCGTGCCATCGAGCCCGGCAACATCTACTTCCAGCACCCTCGCGGCACTGAAACATACGGCCAATGCAAGCTCGGCGACTTTAGCAACGCTACAGTGACAGGTCATGGCATACGTTCAGCCATTAAATCGGCGGAACATCACATCAGGAGGAGAGATATTGATGAATCCGATCGCATTCCTTCATACGGCTTGTCGATGGCCCGAACTCGAGGTCACGAGCCAATTACAGAGACTAGCAAGAACCTTGAAGAGGACCCTGAAGCCCTTGAAGGAGTAAGCTATAGTTGTCCAGTTAGCGTTGATTGGAACTAATTCCTTTGCCTAGGAAGCTCGCCCCTACACTCTGGCCACGGAGCTCTGGTCCATCGGCGCCGTCATCTTCACCATGATGACCGGAGCGCTCCTCACGTACTGTTGCGACGAGTGCGGTTGCGCCCACATCGAGCGTTGCGCGGCACAAGGCTGTCTAAACAACCAAGCCCACGCCGATGGTTGCAGGTGCCTCTACGGGGGCTGCGAGCATATGCCCAAGGAAGACTGCGACGAGCCGAAATCCAGCTGGACACCTTGCCCACCCAGCCATCACTGCCGAATGCCCACGATCAACATCGACACGTACCTGTCGCGGGCCAAGTACACGAAGATGCTGCGCCAAGTGGTCCTGGAGCTTCTTCTGTACGACCCGATGGCGGAATCCCCCGGCTTCCAAACGTGGTTCCAGAGAGCACAGGTGATCGAGAACGAGTACCAGCGCTGGAAGGAGATGACGGAGGAAGGGGCGGACTATCGCGATCTGGAGGACGACCTAGCTGAGCGAAGCAGAGTGGCGAGGGACAAGGCGGAGGGGGGGGGGAGCAGTAAGGAAAAGATTAACGAGACCTACGTCCCCGGTACCTCACTCTAACGCAGACTGACTGATCTGTTTTACATACACCCAGGTTGTTTTGAAATGCACTCATTCATTTATCCAAGAATAGTCTAGTTACGTAGTACAATGTTTGTCGAGTTTCTGTGAAAGCACCCAATCTATTTGACCCAATGATCTTACACCACCCGTCGCAATCAGCGAGGCCCAATTGGCGTTAGGCTGCTGCTACAACCTGGAGCCCTTTAGCACCGGCCGTTGCCACCAAAGGGACCCCGCACCGCTGAGTCCCTTGAGGCGCCCCGCCATCGGTTGGTCCATTCCACCTCGTCGTCAAAGCTTCAATCTCGCAGCTCTCCCATATCTGCCCATTTCCTCACGATCCGCCAACAACGATCGCCGGCTATCGCTGCACGCACTGAAGACCACCGCAAGCCTCGTCCTTGTCTCGGCATCGCCCTCGCCTCCCAGTCCGGCAAATTCCTCGACACCGCAACCGCTGCCCTTGAGCTTCAAAGCCCGCGCTGCGCCCTTCACTCCTCAGCTCCCCTCCACCCGCGCGCGCAACATCGCATCCGCGGTCGACCGCTCCCTCCGCTCCCAAATGTCCCATCCGAACCATACGCCGCCTCTCCTCCTGACGAAGCGCCTGACGGCCTTCCTCCACGCCAACCAGACGCCGACCCTGCCGACCCTGCTGCTCACCAGCCCGCACGGAAAGCTCCTCGCCCACGCAAGCCCTCAACCCGTCTCCGTCCTGCGCACGCACGCCACCGTTGCCGCCTCTCTCCTCGCGATCCATTCCTCCTCGTCTCCCGTGCTGCCGTCTTCGCTTCCCGGCTCGCGCACGCCCGACCCCATCGGCAGTTCCCCGCCAGACGAGGACGATGGTGGCGACGCCGACGACGAACAGCTGAGCCAGTCCCAGCACCAATACCAAAACTTTCCCAAGGCCAAGCCCATCAAGCCCGCCACCATCACCGTTCAGCTCAGCGGCGGCACCGTCGTCATCCGTCGCCTCAAGTGCGGCCTGCTCTTCGTCTGCGTCGGCCCCGCCCAGGACACCCCAGGCGACCACCCTCCCCATCTTCACCCCCACGACCGCTCCGGCGATGCCTCTCACGTCGGCAGCCCTGGCGAGGCCGATAGCATGATCAGCACCGGTGGTCAGACCACCGCCAGCCTCGAGAGCTCCACCGGGACCGGGGCCGCTGCCATTGCCCTCCGTCGCCATGCCGCCGACCTCTCTCGCTGGCTCGACGACAAGCTCGGCACTCTAACCGTCCCTGAGGAGGGTGTTGGCGTCCAGTAAGGTGCAATTTTCGGCAGGTGTTGATCCTTTGGGAACTGGTGGCGTAGCATGGACGGCGTTGGAAAGTTGTGCTTTTGGAATACAAGTTTTCCTTGCAGAATGGACAGGGCATCGAGCTCCTCTGTCTCTCGTTCGGGCGTTTGGGGATTGAACTAGGTAGATACCAAAGACGAAGACAGTCAATATCTGTATCATGCATGGGGATCACACTATTACTTCATCTTTTTTGTTTCTCATTCCGCTGCCTCCGATTTTGAAGGGTATTACATACACGCAAGTAAAGAAGTGTTCTCTAAAAGATTCCTAACAATTCGCCGTGTTGCCCAGCAGAGGTCCCAGGATAGTTTTCCCTCGCGCAGATCTTTAGTGAATAACGCCCATCCGTCCATAACGCCTCCGGATGTAGTACCGTGAAGAGTCCACGCCAAAACCAAGCAATCCCAGACAGTTTGCCCAGGGGTAAAACCAAAACGAAGAAAGGCAAACTCGAGCACTTGCAAGGCAGAAATAACTCGCGCGAGATCATCGATCTGCCTACTCGATGCTCATCCGCATGATACCGTCGTGTGTATCTATCATGCCCTGGAAGCCGATGCGTCCCTTGCTACCGAGGCGGCCAGAGGGGGCAGCCGAGGAGCTGGCGCCTGACAAGTTGCCCGGGGTGCTACCGGCCTCGCTAGGAGCGCCGCTGCCAGACTTATCGCCGCCGTTGCTGCCAGGGCGGGAGCCGGAGGTCCAGGGTTGGACGTCGCGCTGGAGGGGGCTCTGCATGATGGGCGAGTTGTGAACGCTCATGCCGGGGCTGACGGCGCGGCGCTTGAAGCTGAGGGGGTCGAAGTCGTCTTCGCGGCGACGCTTGCTGTTGATGCGACGGGTGATGTCGGCGGCAGTGGGAAGTTGAGGACCGTTGTTCTGCGAAGGCTGTGGGGTTGTGTTAGAACAGGTTACCAGGAGGGACCGATGAGGAAGTACTGGTCACTTACCGGGAGTCCATTAGATCCGCCTTGCGACGGTGAATCCATCGCCACATCTTCGCTAACGCCCGAAGACGAGCCCCGTGGCAGGAAGCCCGCGGGTGGTGGTGTGGTCCTCGCCCCGCCCGTGCTGCTTGACTCGGAGAAGTTGTCCCAAAAAGTCTTACCCTTGGAATTCTTCATGACGTGCTGCTTGAAGCTGCTCGAGAGTCCTGTCGACAGGTCGCCCATCAAGTCATCTTCGGCGACGTCATCCAAGGAATCTTGCTGCGTCAAGTTGGGCGAAGAAGGGGCTGTTGTCGCAGTGGTTTGTGTAGAATCTGCGGCGGGGGCTTGAGGAACCCTGGGCTCAAGGTCCATGTCGCTTTCGCGAACCTGCTTGACGACTTCTGCTTCTCTTCGGAACTCGGCATCAGCTGGTGCCCCCTCCTCCATGAGAGCCGCCCGAATACGAGCAAAGGTTTTTGTTTTGGGCTATACGGATGTCAGTCAGTCAGTCAGTCAGCTTGTCAGGAGACAGACAAACAGTGACTTACCAAGAGGTTTCCACGTCGCGTAACCACCCTTCGTATCACATTTCGCTGTCCGTCTATTCCGAGCCCGTCAACATCACCCATAGTCTTACCCTCGTCTGCGTCAGCCCCGGAAATATGTAGTTGATTCGCCTGCCAGGAGATGCTCTCCCGTCTCGCACGAGATCCACTGCTTGGCGGTGACTTGGAAATAGATCCTCCAGTATTCCCAAAGCCAAGGCCCAGATGTCCGCGCACCTTCTTCTTCTGTTGCTTCCGTGGACGCTGGCGCTGTTGGAAGCTCATGAGGCTGCTCATGGCGGGAGATCCGAACGGAATACTTGGACCGTGAGGACCCATAGCCGGGCCCATCTTAGAGACCTGCGGCGTGGTGACATAAGATTCGTCCATATCCTCATCCATCAAGTCATCGTCATCCGAAGAGCTCGAAGAATCTGAACCAACAGCCTGAGTACTCCCCACCGAACTACTAACGTGCATCTTCTCCTGATTACCCATCACCGACCATAGCGACGTCGACATCTGTTCCGGTCCTGCATAATGGCTCCTCCGACTCGGAATATTCATGGCCCGGCCACCAGCGGTAGGAGACGAGTCTGGGGAAGACTGCTCGGCAAGGGTCGAGTGGTGTAAGCTCGTCGCGGCGCGCGAGAAGTCGAGGCCCCGGGAGCGGCGGGGAAGGATGTTTGTCGGGGAGGCGTATATTTGCGAATGATCGAGCTTAGGTGAGAGAGGCGCCGGCTTGACATAGGGATTCGAGGCGCCGGCGGGAGGTGTGAACTCGCGACGAGGCGGGAAGCCACGGGAGTTGAAGTCGGTGCGACGGGGAGTCACCGGCGTAGGCGTGTCGCAAATAGTGCTGTCGTCCTTGGAGGTTCGTCGATAAGTTTCGACAATGTGAGGCGAGGGCGACAGTTTGGAGGGAGTGCCTCCACCGTCGGACATGGACCTAGTCTTGGCCAAGGGTGACCGACCCTGTGTTCTAGACATGGCGTCGGCGCCTGCCAGATCGTCCATGACGGCCGAATCATCGTAAGGGTCGCTCATTATGGTGCGATGGCGTTCCGTGGGAATTCAGGGCGTAATGGTGTCTCGGCGTCGCACTTAAGGGTCGGTGGGTGAGCAAAGGGTATTTTGGCGATGGACCAATTCGAGGCGAGATGACGCTGTGTCGACCTCATGGAATCGCAGCGACGTTGGTTCTCAGGGGGCGATTTCCACGAGGGGCGAGGAGGAGTGAAAGGGCATGGTTTCGCATGCTACACCAGCGGAGCAGAAGGATGAGGCTGTACACGATGCGAGGATGATCAGAGTTGGGCGGCTAATCATACAGTAGAGGAGCAGCACGGTGCTTCGCGCTGTCGGCTTGACACTACAAGGGTGTCCGCCCCGCAATTGCATCAGACCCGCCGCCCTCAAACCATTGGATCTTACTGTCCGAATGCCGGGGTTCCACCGGTTCTTTGTCAACCCTGGCCAATTTGCACACAACCCAGAGAGAATGCATCTAGAATTTGAAGATTTGTTTATGGGTTTCCCAAGTTTGAACAGCGGCTTAATGTACAAGAAGTGATCATTCTACCTACTTTAATTGCGGCTACTGCCCATTGGCTTTCGCTTTATCACCAACCCCATTTCACAAGGGCTTCTTTGGTAGTCAGCAAAACACTCCCATCCCTATCGAGTGCAACCAAGGACCACCAGCTGTTAGTCATGACAAGAAAGAATTCCAAGGTTCACATGGAAAATGGTGAATCCAATCCGACAAAGAAATCTCGCTAAGCAAATGAAGTTCATTATAGATAGTGCCCAATGCTCAATGGGCTTGCTTCTCAAATGAAGCTTACCCTACACCAGCTGTTCGAAGATCTTAACCCATGCGTTTTTCTAACAAGAGTTCATCTACGCTGTAGTTACCTAAGTATCGATTAGTGCCCGTTGTACTTCAGGCATCGAGATAAATACAGTTTGTGAAGCATTAAAGTTTTCTCTTCAGTAAATTCCGCGACGTCACTATGACAATACCGGCGGATCACGCCTTGCAAACTACGCTATGACGTTGCTGCGAGCAAACAATCAATAAGCCATACTGGGAGCACCTGAAGCTGGAATTATTCTTTTGCAGTATGATACTACCACACGTAGCATTCAATCATCTCACCGGCCACATTCAGTGCAGTACAGTACACCCACGGAGGTTCGTTGTTGTACTACCAGTCGATATTTCTGGTTGACGTCAGTCATGTTGCATCTGCGCCGAACCTGAAGTGGGGTAATTGCCATGGAGGGGCTCACCCACCTTGCTTGAACCGCCGAGGTTGTTTATTTTATCGTTTCGGATACTCTCCTCACTACTGATAAGCCATTTGTCTCTCCCAGATGAACACCTCAAGAGCATTGCAACGTCTCAGAGCAATCCAGAACAGCCTTTCATTCCCCAAATTGCCCTTTGCTCCCTTCTCTAAATGTGATTCCTCCCCGGTCCCCGCTTCCTGAGTTCGCAACTGACTGGAGAAAGCAATCCAAGCTCGATCGGTCACCATGGCGGCCACTACGGATACCAACAACTACAAGTTCAACCACTCGATGTAAGCTTCGGATTCGGCTTGAATGCTATCTCAGACCTGCAGGTACTAATTACAGACTAGGATTCGAGTCAAGGACCCCAAGGAATCTGGTACGTGAGCACCCACACACCTTGATGACCCAGCCAAGCTTAGGCACAGCTGCAAGGGTACCACTCCAAAGCTACTCAGTCCGGGTCACTAATCCGAGTACCCTTTCATAGTCAAGTTCTACGAGTTCCTGGGCATGAGCCTTGTTAAGAAGCTCGAGTTTCCCGACAACAAGTTCGATCTTTACTTCCTGGGCTACGACTCACCCAAGGCCCTGTCGCACGGCAACGCTACCTTTGACAGACAGGGTTTGGTAGAGCTCACTCACAATTATGGAACCGAAAATGACCCGGAGTACAAAACCAACAACGGCAATGCAGAGCCGCACCGTGGCTTTGGCCATCTTTGCATTAGCGTTGACAACATCCAAGCGGCGTGCCAGCGTGTCGAGGACGCAGGGTACAAGTTCCAGAAGAAGCTCTCTGACGGCCGGATGAGAAACATCGCGTTTGTCCTCGACCCTGATGGTTATTGGGTGGAGGTTATTGCCCAGAACCCGTACCAAGAGACGGAGGATGTCAAGGAGACTGATGTGTCGACCTACCTCATGGTAAGAAATCTAAACAGCGTAGACTGAGGGATGTGTCTTCTAACTCAACTAGAACCACACCATGATTCGCGTCAAGGATGCTCAAAAGTCTCTCAAGTATTACAAGGATGTTCTTGGCATGAGTCTGATCAGAACGCTGGAGAACTCGAGTGCAGGCTTCAACCTCTACTTTCTGGGATACCCTGGCAACAAGCCCGTGACCGACGCCATGGATATTGCTGATCGAGAGGGCCTTTTGGAACTGACCTGGAATTATGGCACCGAGAAGGAGGAGGACTTCCGGTACCATGATGGCAACTCTGAGCCTCAGGGCTTCGGCCATATCTGTGAGTTGCTGATCTTGGACGCTGCAAGTAATTACGGATAACTGACTGCCCAGGTATCTCGGTTGACAACTTGGAGGCCGCTTGCCAGCGGTTCGAGGATTTGACGGTCAGCTGGAAGAAGAGACTGACGGATGGACGGATGAAGAACGTTGCGTTTTTGCTGGACCCTGATGGCTACTGGATCGAGGTTGTCCAGAACGAGAGGTTCACTGGCAAGGAAAACTTCTGAGAAAGCGGCACAAGTGGTTCATTTCGAAAACGGACGCCCATGTAGGTGGTATCTCTAGCTATGGAAGCTCCCATGCAGAATGTAAAGATACGATGACCGATGATCCGACGCGGGCGTTGTGGTACAGCCTGACCGAATAGTCCAGGATAGGTGCCCGAGGATTGTACCGAAAGAGTGATTTACTGACAAGGCCAATTTGAATGACGCTCGAAGGCGGGCATCGTCACCGCTACTAAAAAGCAATACTGCAGCGTGTGGTGGTATCGGCTAATGATGACGCCAATAAGCGGCAAAGGCGCCCTCTCGTTCGCGAGAGATGCAACAGCCACGCCGTATCTGTTGCCTCCCTCGCAGGAAATGCACTCATCTCCAGAACAGCACACCGTCTCAACGCCCGAAGCCGGCTGCCGCGAAATGGAGGAGGAGGACAAAGGCAGGATTGATGTTAGTGCACGGGGGGCAATCCAATCAATCGTCACAACGTCCGGCCTGTGGCTTGTAGTAGTTTAACATGGGGGAAAGGAGGGGTTGAGGGCTACGGTTCATCGAGCCGCACGTTGCTCCAATGCAACAGCTCATCGCATCCGTCCCCCCACATTCCCCCATTATTGTCCATTGCGGTCGACGGACTTGCGGTACCCGACGCTTCTTGCTGTGACCAGCTCGTCACATTCGCCCCCCGGCTTTGTCCTCAGCCCGTAAGCAGCAGGATGGACCCCCCGCGCCCCTAGAGTCCTAGAAACACGCCTGCGGCCTGGGCCTTGAGACATGTAAGCTTGGCGTGGGGAGTCTTGCAATGGTTATTAGTCGCATGAGCTGCAGCGTCCTTTGAAAGTTGAGGGGCTTCTGCGTCCAAGGCCTCATCGTCGCCTCTCGGTTGGCTGGCCTTTATCGCTATGGGGGCTCTGTGGGATTGGGTATGACTGGGAATCGTGGCGGAGCGCCTCGACGAGAATTGAGAGCCGGTGGATGAGAGACGGGGAGATGAGGAAAGAGGGGAGAGGGGGATGGAGCTTATATCGTGCTGCAAACGTCATCTCGATTCCTCGGTTCTTCTTTCCCAAGTCTTCAACTTACTCGTTACTTATGCTTGTCGTCTGATTCCACCTGGTCAACGACGCTCATCTAAATCCTCCACACCTTGGTTACTTACCAGTACCAGTACTCAACTACCAAACAAATCCCTTGACCACAGCCACTTGTAAGACTCGCAAACATGACCCCTTCAGCTACTCACGATCCTCCGTCATCGGCGAGCTCGGCCCGGCCCCGGATTCTGGTCCCTGAGAAGGTGTCCCCGGATGGCCTGGCCCTTCTCACTCCCCATTTTGATGTCGACAACCGCCTTGGTCTCGCAGCCGAGGATGTCATCTCCCTGATCCCTCAATACCATGGTCTCATCGTCCGGTCCGAGACCCAAGTCACGGCCAACGTGCTGCAGGCAGGGAAGAAGCTCCGGGTCGTCGCCAGGGCTGGTGTTGGCGTTGACAACATTAACGTGTCGACTGCCACGACACAGGGCATCATCGTCGTCAACTCACCCGCCGGCAACATTGTCGCCGCGGCAGAGCACACGGTTGCACTCCTCTTGGCGACGGCCCGAAATCTGGGCCGCGCCGATGGGACTGTGAAGAACGGAGCATGGGAACGCAGCAAGCTCGTCGGTGTAGAGGTTGGCAGCAAGACACTCGGCATCATTGGCCTTGGTAAAGTCGGCATGAACGTGGCCCGGATGGCCAAGGGCCTTGGAATGGAGGTCGTGGCCGTTGATCCTTATGCCAGCGCCGACATTGCGCGTCAGGCAGGCGTCCAGCTTGTCCCCAGCTTGAAAGACCTCCTCCCCGTGGTAGACTTTTTGACCATCCATACACCTCTACTGGCGACAACGCTGGATCTCATCGGAGAAGAGGAGCTGAAAGAGATGAAGAAGACGGCACGGGTGCTTAACGTTGCCAGAGGTGGCGTGTACAATGAGGCCGCACTGCTGAAAGCGCTGGACGAGGGATGGATCGCGGGAGCTGGTATCGACGTTTGGTCCTCAGAACCGCCGCAAGAAGATTCAGCCGCGGCAAAGCTCAGTAGGCACCCCAAGGTGGTGGCAACGCCTCATCTCGGCGCCTCGACTGTTGAAGCCCAGGAGAACGTATCCATGGACGTTTGCAAGCAGGTCCTCGAGATCCTTCGGGGCGGCCTTCCCACGAGCGCCGTTAACGCGCCCATAATCGTGCCTGAAGAGTATCGCAAGCTGCAGCCGTCGGTGCAACTAGTCGAGAAGATGGGCCGGCTGTACACCCAGCACTTTGTGCGCAGCAAGGGTGGCATGATGGGGCGCAGACGCTTCGAGCTGATTTACCACGGCGACCTTGCGGGCATGACCAACACGAAGCCACTGTTCGCGGCGCTGGTGAAGGGTCTGGTGGCGTCCTTCAGCGACTCGCACGTCAACATTGTCAATGCTACCCTCATCGCTAAGGAGAAGGGCATCGTGATCAGTGAGACGCACTCCCGCCAGGCAGAGCAGCCGACGTTTGCCAACCTGGTGACGCTGCGGTCCTACGAGGCTGGGAGCGGTGGCAGCGAGCAGGTAATTGAGGGCTACGCAACGGACGACCGGGCGTACATTTCCAAACTGGACCGGTTCAACGGAGTGTTCACGCCCGAGGGGACACTCATCATCCTGCACAACTACGACGAGCCAGGCAAGATTGGAGGCGTGGGAACGGTCCTTGGCGCGAACGGCATCAACATCAAATTCATGCAGGTTGCCAGTCTCGACCCGCACCAGCAGCAATTGGCCGCTGTGCAAGACGAGCCTGTGAAGGGCCACGAGGCGTTGATGATTTTGGGTGTTATGGGGCCAGTGAGCCATGATGTGTTGGAAGGGCTGAAGAATTCCGAGGGCGTATTAGACGTTAGCCTGGTCAAGCTGTGATGGACGGGTCTTGGAACGCCTTTGCATTGCCCTCAAGGGAGTCAAGGCAATTAAGGAGTAAAATCCTATCTCGTCGGGTGGATTTTGCCAAGCGGAGAAAGGAACATCTCGGTAGTCAACGCCCACAATTGATACGACATGCCATGGATAATTATCATTTTGTCTGAGATGCCCACCGCCTCATTCCCCTCCATCTCTGTGCATGTCAGCTGGTCTCGTGACACCTTGGGAAATGGAAGAAATGTAACAATGCTACATAGCGTGTACCTGACAAACAAAGCTTATTATGATGCGTGATGGCTCGTCTTGTTTATGCAGGATGACTATGACCTCTGACACTGTACCCTGTACGTAGACCATTACCATAGCCAGGTTAGTTCGACCAGTAATTTGACAGGGCAATTGTTTTGGCCGTGTGTTTACTGGCTGTTTCGCGCACACTACGACGTCGCCTGCCGTAGTGCCGTCCGCTACTCGGCACGAAGAAGACTGGATGAACGGATGCCACAGAGAGAGCTCGTTGCGTAGAGCTCATTGCGTAGAGCGCTGTAGGAATGGGGCCCTTAGTGGACTGTGCTGCTGAACGATCGGGGGACTGGACCTGGCCTAGCGCATCGTGGCCAATCAGAACCGCGCATCCCTCGCTGGGAGCTCCCCTGTTGGCGTCATCGTTCCTAGTTCTTCCCTGTGGCCCCATCGATTCTAAGCGGGTTCTCACTAAGCTAGTGGCTATCTAGCTAATTCGCCCACATCTTCGAACTCGTTCGCCCGTCCCACCCGTTTCTCGTTCTTCTTCGTCATCATCACTACTCGCCCTCGGTGCGAAAGGGTCGCAATACCCTCGACTCAGTCAAACCTGCTGCTTTTCTACTTGACCGTCTTGACGCGATTTGGGTTATACGCCTCGACCACCCTCTTTCGGACTCGTTCTGGACTACTCACTAGCTTTCAGCCATCGCGTCATTGCACGAGTGTACCCGCCATCAACCACCCACGACATTAATTCGAACCGACCTGGCAATCTCTCTCAAATCGCACCCTTGAGCTTAGATTGGTTGCCCTCACACGCTCTCAAGATGCGTCGAACCGCGAGATACAGCTCCCTCCGGCCTGCCGTGCTGGGCATCGGCCGAATCCTCGGCACAGGCTTGTCGGCCGTCGCAGCGCACCCGCTGACCAAGCGATCACCTCACTCGCATGAGCCTGACTCTCAAGGGCCGAGCCTCGTGGTCCTTCTCGTTGCCTCAATGACCCTGGTGCTCCTTGGTGGTGCGTTTGCCGGCCTGACGATTGCGTAAGTTCCCCCTCGCCCTTTTGCTTGGCAAATGTGCTGACAATGCCAAGCTTGATGGGGCAGGACAGTATCTACCTCCAGGTTCTCTCTGGTGATTCCACGGAATCCCAACACAAGAACGCGAAGCGCGTCCTCAAGCTCTTAAATCGAGGAAAACACTGGGTTTTGGTCACGCTGCTTCTCTCTAATGTCATCGTCAACGAATCGCTGCCCGTTGTTTTGGACCGAACTCTTGGTGGCGGCGTCGCAGCTGTTGTTGGCAGTACAGCGCTTATCGGTACCCATGACCTCCCGGATTTCTCTAATGTGAGGCGTGCTAACCACGGAGATAGTTATCTTTGGCGAAATTGTCCCCCAGTCCATCTGCGTCCGATTTGGCCTTCAAATCGGTGGCTACATGTCAACACCCGTCCTTATGCTCATGTACCTTACGGGCCCTCTGTCTTGGCCGACTGCGAAGCTTCTGGATTGGATTCTTGGCGAAGACCACGGCACCGTTTACAAGAAGAGTGGATTGAAGACACTCGTGACGCTCCACAAATCGTTGGGCGAACTCTCCGAGCGGCTCAACCAGGATGAGGTCACCATCATTACCGCGGTTCTCGACTTGAAGGATAAGCCCGTGGCCGAGGTTATGACACCCATGGATGACGTTTACACACTCTCTGAAGACCATATTCTGGATGAGAAGACGATGGATGAGATCCTAGGCTCGGGATACTCGAGAATTCCGATCTACCGCTCGGGAAGCCCGCTGGACTTTGTTGGCATGCTCTTGGTTAAGACGCTCATTACGTACGACCCTGAGGATAAAACCCCGGTTCGCGACGTCCCTCTTGGTGCGATTGTTGAGACGAGACCGGAGACGAGCTGTCTGGACATTATAAACTTCTTCCAGGAGGGCAAGTCCCACATGGTTCTTGTTTCGGAGTTCCCTGGTTCGGACCACGGTGCTTTGGGTGTCGTTACGCTTGAAGATGTGATTGAGGAACTCATTGGAGAGTAAGTCGAGGCCTATGAATCCACTCTTGGATTGAGTACTAACACCATTGTAAGGGAAATTGTCGATGAATCAGATGTGTACGTCGACGTGCACAAGGCCATTCGACGCCTTACCCCCGCTCCGCGAGCTCGTCATATCCACGCCGAGGCTGCTGCTGTGGCAGCATCAGCCAGCAAAAAAGCCCCCGATACCACCATACTTGTGGATGTTGCCGCTGATCCTCACGACGAAGCATCGATGGTGGGATCCTACCACAGCAATTACGACGGCGGATTTCACAATGCTGCGAGAACGGCTATACACATGAAGCGACGTACTTCCGATGGCGGCATCGAGGGCCCCCCGGTTTTAGTCAAGGCGAGCTTAGACGAGATGAGGCAACAACTTCGACTTGGCCCTGCCAACCGTGCGACCAGGCCCTTAAATAACACACGGGCGAGTGTTTTCAAGATCAAGCAAGGTCTTGACGCGAATAGTAGGTTATTTGACGTTGCTGGCAGGCTGTCCCCGCGACCGGCATCACACATCGGCGTGAGAGATTCGCAGCTCGCCACGATTGACACTGAACGAACGCCCTTATTAAGCGAAGATCTTCCGGAGCCGTTTCACCTAAAAGACGGAAAGAAAACTAATGGCAACGGGACCGAAGGAAAATAATTAAGGGGAAACGGTTATACGAAGGCGAAGGCAATGGGCAAGACGTATTTGTATGATGTAGCTCAGGATAGCAGGGCTTATCGGACGTTTGAGACGAAGTCTCAGCGAATACCATAGCGTGGCATGCTTTGGCATGGCTAGCTTGTATCTCAGCCCAGTTCGGATGTTTCTGAATATTTGTGTGTGTCCTTCGAGGGAGGAACGTCATGGGAGGACAGAACCCATCTCTGTGGGTGACCTGGAATGGATTGCGGATTCTCATGAATCAGTCGTAACTCATTGGCTTTTGTTTGTACTCGGTTCCGCTTATTGATTGTCCCTGTCCAAGGATTCTAGTCACCCAGCCGTTCTATGACCTGGAATATATCCGCTCACATCTATATACGCGCCTCACAATGTCAATCATGCCAGATGGCATTCATGCCAAAACCGGGCTCGGGGACTCGGACCCTTGCAACGCGGGCGAGGAATTCGTCCTTCCAGCGGTAAATCTCCAACCAACCCTCCTGATCATCGGTGATGGCGACCCATTCGTCGGACCACGGGCTCGGCGATACGGCGTTGCTGTGGCCGCCGCTCGTGGGCGTGGGGTTGAGCAGGATCTGGCGCTCGACGGCGCCCTCGTCGCTGAGGGCGAAGGCAGCAACGTAGCCCGTCAGGTCGAAGGAGTTTGCGCGCGACGAGGCGAAGAGATAGCGGCCCGACGAGGACAGGGTGCAGACGTCGGCGCGGTACTGGGTCCAGCGGTCGGTCTCGGGGATGCCGGGCGGAATGAGCGGCCAATGGCGGCGGGTGTAGACGGGGAGGTGGGTGTCCGGGTCGACGACGTACTCGCGGATGCGGTTGCCCTTCTCCATGAGGGCGTAGAGGTAGTGGCCGGACGGGTGTAGGGCGACCCAGCGCGGGTGGTCGCGGGGGTCCGGGCAGTCGACGGAGCCGACGAGGTCGAGGGCCGGGTTCTGGGCGGAGCGGCGGCGGTGGACCCAGAGCTTGTTGGCGCGGAGGTCGGCCGAGTAGAGGTAGGTCTCGGTGGGGTCGAAGACCATGCCGTGGATGCCCGAGTTGGGCTGGTACTCGTAGTTCTGGACGTTTTCGAGCAGCGCGCCGGTGGCCGGGTCGGTGGTGAAGACGGCGCCGTGGCCGGCGTGGTCGTAGAACGGGTTGCAGTAGACGGCGTAGGGGGGTTTCTGGGCGGCGAGGAGGAAGATGGCGCGGGTGTTTGTGGTGGCGAGGGAGGCGTTGGCTGTGGAGAGCCGTGTTAGAGGAGGGTGGGAGACTTGGAGGGGAAGATGGGACGAACGATCGTGAAGCATTGGGTGAGCGACCTGCTGGGTGATGTTGGTGGGCGACTCGACGGCGAAGCTGGACCACTTCTTCATGGCGGCGCCGTATATGGTTTTCCTGGTGTGCTGTTGGACCAGTCTGTATCAGCGAATGTTCTGGGCTGGACAAGTTACCAGCAACTAGGGAAAACCGACATTGAAGGTCATCCACGAGATGGGCTCATCTTCGGGAATTGCGGTGCGCTTGACGAGCTTCAGGGTCAGAGCCTCATCGTCAAAGGCAAAGGTGAAGATGGCACCAGGAGGCGTCCAGGTGCCAACCATGAGATGGTGGACGGGCATGGCGGCGGGTGACGTCGAAGCGAAGGATCTCGTGGTGAAAGGGAGAGAGGAGAGAGGAGAGCTCGACGGCGATGGCAAGAAGTGAAGCCGATGACGACCGACGAGATGCCGTATCATGTGCCGGGCGGAATGGGCGACGGGGCCAGGGGTGTTGCGGATGGCGGGGTCGGACTGTCAATACAAGAGAAGGCCAACTAAGCCGCGAAAGAAGTTGTCCTATATCGAAAAAAATAAAATAAAGGAACAAAAGAATATCCGACTCATGAGTCTTGCGAAAAAGACATATCCCGAATTGACCACCGAGGGGGGCATTGGTGGGCTAAACATTTATCCTCGGGAGTCTCGCGCGTCAGTTCGAGAAGAGGGACAAAATCTGGTGGGGGAAGTGGGGGATTGGCGATGGAGAACGTCCCGGGCGGGGTGTGGGGCCATGCCGGGGTGGGTCCTTCGGTACCAGGTGGCGGCATTTGAGCTCAGGCACGGACCAAACTCCGGAGAGAGGACCTTGGGACACAAGTGGGGAGGGAGACGGAGTTATACAAAGGCTCTTCAACTCTAGGTTAGGTATTTGACTGCGGGCTTTTATATGGCATGAGGTACTGCGGTGGTGGAGATGAGCTGAAGCGTTGTGATATGTGAGAGGATGCAAGATGAATGTGAGAGATGCCGTGGATATATTATCGATAGACGGTCTTTGTACTGTACGTCTTGTGTTCCCCAGCCCTTACTTCTTTCGTCACTTGCAGGATGCAAAGAACAACCTCTCACCAGTAACAAGGCGACAAAGGACACTTGCTGATCTTTGCAGATGAACAAATTAGTAAGTAGTCCGCACCAGGATCTCCCAGTCTAACGGCGGACTAGCAAAGCTGACTGAAGTAGGGTGTGGTTCGGTGGAGAACCTCCTGAAGCCAAGTTTATCTCTCTCGAATTCCATCCATAGTATATAGCCATTCCCTCAGCTCTCAAGAACGTGAACGATCGCAGTGTATCGTATTTCTACTGCTGTCGTCCATTATTCAATAGCTCTTGAAGCTCTGCAACGATCTGGTCCAGTGAATGCGGCACATGATGGCTGCTCGCAACCCATTTCTCGTCGTTCAATTCTCCCGCCTGGGAGACGAACAAGTTACAAGACTCAGGCTCACCTCCAAACTTCGTTCCATCTCCATACTCAACACCCATTCAAATCATAGAGACGGTACATGAGATGGGTTTGCCTGTGAGGATGTTCGAGATGAAAGAGTGCACGAGACGTCTTCAAAGCCTCCAAAAGACGCAAGCTGGTACTGAAATGGTGATATTGCCGTTGGTTAAACTATGAACAGCGTGTAGCAGCATTCCCCAGTGCCTGTTTTTAGTTTAAGCAGGGTTGTGCATTTGTAGAGGTGTAAAACTACTCGGTATACGTATATCTCGGCTCAAATATATGTGGCGGGGTAATCTTGTGGATGGGCCGCTGGATCGAATCGGAGCTGTCAAAGACGGAAAACAAAGAACGCCAAAGTACGGTACTTACCTATTATCTCCCAAATGGGACTATGCCGAGTGTTGTTTAGGCGACGTCATCCGTCCTTGGTCCGGCCCCCGGCATCTTCGGTCAATTGGACAGGGCACCCTCTCCGTCAACGTTTCGACCATATCCACCGTAATGAAAATAGAGGAACGGCCAGAAAAACCTGACACCGATCATGAAGGGAATTCCCTTGCATTCAAAGTGACCGGAATCTTCATTATTCTCGTGTTCTTTTCTTGGTTTTCTGCTCAATTACCTGCATACTACCACCGCACCATGCATCCACCCTCTGCCGTCCGACCCGTACATCTTCACGCACAAGACAGCCCACCCCGGACTTGCGCCTCGTCTCCACGGCAACCACGGCGCGATAAACAACCCATCCATCCACCAACCATCCTCCCACGCAACGGCTGACCGACCGACTGACCAGGCTGCTTGCTGTCTTCTTCCCTCGCAACTCAGAACCTGTTACCCCGGTTTTTTCTTCTTCTCCTCTAATCCACAATGGCATAGTCTCGTCTCGTCTTTCGTCCTCAGCATTCTTCACTCTCCCGTCTTCCCTTCTCTCTTCTTCCTCTCACGCACCAAACGGGGTGGGAGCGAGCTTCTTTGTATCGCTGTTGTTCTTAGCTTCTTCTTCCGCCTTGTATTCACCACCTGCCCTCCTCCGTCACCATCCGCTCATCGATAAACCTACATATTAGGTTGGGTACCCGTCTCGCGGCGTGGCTTGTGGTTCCTTCTTATCGACAGACGAGACCGAACTACCCTTTGCCTCTCAAAGCCGTCAATTGGGGGGGAACCCTATTTCGTTCTCGCGTTTTCGCGGAGAGTAATGGACAGCTTCGACGCTCCTCGGCGGCCGCGGCCCAAGTCCACGATCCTAGAGTCGTTCATCCACCGTCGCCAGGCATCTAGCGGCGACGCCCTTCCCGTGAGCCCTCCACTTAGCGGAGGGTACTCGTTCTCCAGCACATACGACGACATGGCCATTGGCAATTTTTCCAAGAACAACCCCGGGGCATTAGGCGAGCTGCAACAGAACCAGCAGGAGCCGGCTCCCCGGGTTTCCCGCCAGTCCCGAGAAGACTCCGAAACCGATCCCCGCGGCCGGTCCCGATCCCCAACTAAGAATATGCTCGGAAACGTCACCGTTATAACCTCCATGGGAAAGGACTTGGCCAAAGCGGGCAAGTCTCGCGAGTCCTCCCCCAAGAAACCCAAGAAGACAAAGTCTGGCACAAACCTGGCCGACATATTCAGGCCCAAGTCACTGCGAAACCTGCACAAGCTATTGTCCGAAGATGACATCCGCTCGTCCAAGGACAAGGAGAACAGAACACCCGACGAGCCCGCAACGACGCCAATCTTCGCCCAATTTACGAGCGACCCTTTATTCCAGCAACCAAGCCGACATAAGAGCATCGAAGTTGGTCGACATGTCAGTGACCCGGATCTGTACACAAACACTCGCCCGGCCAAGGAACGGCCCAAGTCGTTCCAGGTCCCCATCCACTCCAAGATCGACCCGGCCCCGTTGCCGTCCAAGTTCCGGTTCTCGCAAGAGGGTATGCGAAAAGGCTCCAAGGACTCTAGCTCCTCAAAAGCAAGCGGCAAGTCCAGCCGGTCCAAGGGCCTGAGTGCCTTCACATCATTCACACATGGCCGGTCCAAGTCAACAACAGCGGGGGCTATGCCTGAGACGACAGAGCTGCTGCTGCTCGACGCTAAGGATGTCGACAAACACCTCGAAGCCATGCTGGACCGTCGAAACATCCCCGAGAACCAGAGGTACAAGATGCGAAACCTGAACGATACCATCAAGATGGAATTCATCCGTCAGGACTGGGCAGAAATGGCGGCTACCAAGAATGATCGACCTGGATCCATGGGCAGCGTCAATAGTGCCGACGGATCGGCTGTCGCCTCCGGAATCTCGGTCGAAGAGAAGCCCAAGCGTTCTCGCGGTAAGAGCTTCACGCTCTCGAGAGGAAAGAAGGAGCCCAAGGATTCGAGCTCGCCTACCAAGAAGCCCAAGGGAGACGGGACTCTCGGCCGTCACTTCAGGAGCAAGTCCACGGAGAGCGTTGTTAGCGAGGCGCCCCCCGGGTCAAGCGGATCGTCCTCCAACACTGGATTCCTGGCCAAGATCAAGCTCCAGCAGGGCCCTGCCGACTACGTTGCGTATCTGGGAAAGGTACAGAAGCCCCAGCTTGTCGAGGTCGGCAAGATCCACAAGCTTCGTCTGCTGCTGCGGAATGAGACAGTGGCGTGGATTGAGGAATTCATCCAGCAGGGCGGCATGAAGGAGATTGTTAGTCTGCTTACCCGGATCATGGATGTTGAGTGGAGGTGAGTCTGAAGAACATTCTTTCCGTTGCGAAATGCATGCATGGCTAACTTTGCTGTAGGGAGGAGCACGAAGATGCACTCCTCCACGAGAACCTCCTCTGCCTCAAGGCCCTGTCCACGACGGCTCGTGCCATGCAGTATCTCCATTCGATTCAGGGAGACCTATTTCCGAAGCTGCTAAACATGCTGTTTGATCCCGAAAGGAAGGGCCCCAGCGAGTTCACCACTCGCAACATCATCACGTCCGTCTTGTTCACTTACATTGAAAGTGCAACGCCGGCCGAGCGAGTTTTCCGAGCCAAGAGTATCCTGGCCCACCTCCGGGACCCCGAGCCCAAGGAGGATGAACGGCCCGTTCCTTTCGTCATGGAGATGAGGCGCGATCGGCCGTACCGCGTTTGGTGCAGGGAGGTAGTCAGTGTCACCAAGGAAGTGTTCTGGATCTTCCTCCACAACGTCAACGTGGTGTCCCTCCCGTCCGACCAAGCCAAGGCTTCGGGCGCAAACGACGCTTCAGTCCCGGGTGATAACCGGGCATACTCCTACATGCTGCGACACTTCCCTCAGGAGCGGCCGCCTGTCGCGGCAGCACCATACGTAGGTGGAGTAGAGTGGGATGCCACAAACTACCTTGCCTCGCATCTCGACCTGATGAACGCCATCCTCGCGTGCGCGGCCACGAGGGAGGAGCGGAACAACCTCCGAGCAGAGTTCAACATCTCCGGGTGGGAACGATGTCTCGGTGGCAGCCTGCGCCTCTGCAAGGAGAAGTTCTACGGCAGCGTGCACGACGGACTTCGCACCTGGGTCGCGGCGGCAGCTGATGATGGCTGGGACGTCAAGGATGTAAGATACGGGCCGCCGCCGGAGTGCCGCAGCCCGCCCAAGAAAGCCGGGGGCGGTCAGAAGATGAAGGTCGAGCCGGCCCCTAAGCTCGAGATGCCCAGGCTCGACTTTGGGATGGATAAGCCGCAGGCGCCAAAGGATGACGGATGGCTAGAATGAAACCATACTTTTTATGTGCTCGGCGGCAGGGGTCGGATACGCTATCCCCTCGAGAGCGTTGCCGTGGGCTGGCGAGACAGGCGGGACAGGCTGCGCCATGATTTCCGGATTACTAGGTTGCTTTTCTCTTTCCTCTTGTTCTTTTGTCTATCGGGTTTTGTTTGGGTATGGGAAATCACGGGCCCATTGATGGTAATCATGGCCGCAGTACTGCTTTTATGACGGCATGTTAATGACTTAATGACAACACGGAGTTGCATTCAAAGAGGACTGATCGTGAATGCCACCCGGCTGTCTCCAAGGGACGTTCTCAGTTGCCTTTGCTTTTAATGTATGCAACGAGGGCCTGCATTCGTGCTCAAGGTTCGAGTGTCTCGGAGTTTCCAGGGTCGAAGGGCGCGAAATGAGTGAAGAGCCGGGTATCAAGAAGCCGAATGCCCGAACAAGCCCGTCATCCTTCGACATGTAACAGCGCGCAATTCCAAGAGCTACGTTTTCGGCAATCATCCCAATCGCACATCACTTATGCTTGCCCGTCAAAGGTTGCTCCGGTGTCGCTTGAAGGCCTCGTGGACTGTCACACCCTTGAGAACATCCTCCTTGACCTTGTCATCGGCGGCCGTCAACCTCGGGAGAAGCTCCAGCACGGCAGAGACCTTGTCCCTCGGGATGACGACGACTCCATTGATTGGGTCGCTAAAGGCTAGGTCGCCCGGCGAGACGAGGGTGCCGTCGATATCCAGAGGCACCTGCGTGGCCCAGGGGACGCTGCCGCCACCAGCCCCGACGGTGGAGAGCCCACGGGCCCAGATCTGCAAGCCTTAGGTTTTCCGGACAGGTTGACAGGGTCACCGGAGGGCGGTTTGCGGAGGACTTACGGGGAGGGCGGTGCTCTTCAATTCGCCGACGTCCCTCGCGCGACCGGCCACGACGATGCCCTTTGCTTGGCAGACCTTCATGCGAACTGCCATGATGCCCCCGCAGATGGCGTTCTTCTGACCCTCGGGCTGCTGGAGCACCACCAGGGTGCCCGGCTGCGTCAGGTCCGCCCAGTGGACGCCCTGGGGGATGTTGGCCGCGGGTTCGGCGAGGTCGTGCCCCTTGGCCGCGAACAGGACGGTCGACACGGGCGCGACCGTCACCGACGCCGGGTCGCCTGCCGGCGAGCTGAGCAGACTGAGGTCAGCGACGAAGCCGGCGCCGGGAACCTTCAGCTTGAGCAGTGCGTCGGAGATGTCGCATGCGGTATACTGCTGGAGCTCGGCTACTATCTCGTCGTCGGCCATGACGTCAGAACGTGTCCGGCAGTTGCAATTTGCGAGTCAGAAAGGGGAGGGGGTGGGCGCGCAAGGGGAGAAGTCGGTGAGAGAGTGAGGGAGGGAGGAGGAGCTGTGAGCGAGGGGTCTGCTTCTTGTCAGTGAGAAGAGAGGCGGATGTGGTGTTTTGGAGGATGGAGGTGTTGAAGCGAACCCGGACAAGCTCCGTGATTCCGGGAGCCTCCATCGAGCCGACGGGCCAATCAGGTGCGGTACCGATGCGTGCTAGGACGGCACGGGAGGGTTGTGATAGCGGGGGTGCGGGCAGTAGTCTAGTCTAGGTACCTACCTAGTCCACTATAGTAGCCATGTGCGGGTTGATGGAGAATGGAAGCGACAGTGTCTGTTATTCGTGAAGTAGAGTACTATAGGGAAGGTAGATGGACAAGGTAAGTCGGACTAACCAATATTCTGCATTGCAGCAGCTTCGATGTCAGTTCCTGCCTGGGCCGCCCTAGTGCCAACTATTGGTAATCCGTTATTGATGCCAACGCCTCCTTTGCGTTCACCTTGCTCGTCCTCGCCTCGCCTCGACGACTATACATACCCCTGCTGCTCCTGGGATGACGTTAGCCAGCTTCATCAAGATGCCGTGCTTACCTTTGCCTTATCTAGAACAAGCCTATTGTCTTATGCTACATATACTTGTGCTTTAGTATAATGATATGATTATATCCCTGGGGACTAGTTTCCTTGATAATAGCGCCTCGCTTACTCTTACATTGACCGCAACAGAAGCTACTGCATCTCGCCCAAAATATCAGCCTTGGCCAGTTGGATGGAGAAAATTGAAGATCATGGGCAACTACCGCGGGTTCCTTTATCCGTATGGTACCACATGATGGACTTGTGTCGATTTGGACTTGTCTCAAAAAAGGAACTCCCGACTGGCAACTGGGTATATTACATTTACACCATGTCACATATGAAACAGGGCTAGGTACTTCTGAGTACAGGACTTAGCAGTCGAGCTCGCAAAAACAGCATCACAATATTCACTCGGCCTAAACTCGAGTCCTTGGCTTTGTTTGGAAGTGAATGATGGGAGTCCTCAACACTCTAGACACAGCTAGGCCTCGTGCTTAAGG
Organism: Neonectria magnoliae; assembly: GCA_037954305.1. Lineage (NCBI taxonomy): Eukaryota > Fungi > Ascomycota > Sordariomycetes > Hypocreales > Nectriaceae > Neonectria > Neonectria magnoliae. Next base: position 243,439 of record JAZAVK010000001.1, on the reverse strand, counting down.
ACTTTCTCGTGGTCTCGGTTCGCAAATACGTAATTAAGTCCTAAATCCATGGCAAACGCCACTCGCTCAGTTTTATCATTAGAATACAGACGCTGGATGCAAGTTGAGGGTTATGGGTAAGCCTCTAGCGGCGTGAACTGCATGTTACTCAATTCGTTTCGATTTGTATGGAGCCTTGAGACATAAAAATGGAGTACACCTTATTTTAAGATAATCCACAACAACAACTTAATATGGAGGCACCTTAATTAAGAAGATAGACAGATCTACTTCGTCTTAAGTGTTGTGGTTCGTCGTGGGTTGAGGTCAACCGCCTCTTCCGCTCATTCCACAGCGTCGTTTCTTCCTAACCCCTCCTCCAACACATACCTTATCTCGACGAAACAAAGCCGAAAAGGCCCGACAAGGCCTCCCAGTTCTTAATGTGACAAAATGTCAACATATCTTAAGACCAAATCAAGAGTTCTTTTAAACTAACATAGCACCAAAAATCACAAGACCCTTATGGCAGTTTAGCACTTTGCAACCAATGTAGAATAATTCATTTCGCAAATGACTATAACTACAGAAATTCTTAAAAGTTCATAAATGAGCATAAAGTAATCATTAGAACCCTATAAAATGGTAATATATTACCTGAGAGGTTCATTTTGTTGTGTGCCCTTATCATTAGTTCACTACAATACTCACTACATCCAATTGGACGCTTTATTAAACCGCCGTCTTGAAAGATGTGGTGCTAATTAAGGAAAATGAATAAACTGGCGTGTCGGGAAAACCGTGCACCACGGTTTCAAGACCTCTATTCCTTCCCTCAATTGCCAAGGTCCTCTATGTATTTTATGCCCGCTCAAGATGTAAACTGGACCAAGTAGTGTTCTGTTTTCTTTCATGAACGTACAAAGAATGGCATAGTCACCCTTTCCTAGAAATAGAGGGATTATTGCTTAATCGATGCTAGATCCTAGATTACTGTAACGTTGCAACACTACGTGACAACCAATCTGACGCTGAGCGTCAACCCCGGCTCACATTTAAATCAGCCAACGTCTATATTTCATCGAGGCCCTGGTTCGAAACGGAAAATAGATACATTCCGAGAAAGACGATAGCTTCGGTGCCAGCTTCATCATAATTCACTTACTTAAAGTGTAACCCGGAGATTTGTTGTGACGGTTGATTTTAGTAGAAACAAAAATCGGCATTTTTTGGTCTTTCATCCAGAGGAGGTTGAAACTTGCCTTGGGGCCTTTCGTCTATATCAATTAATCGGCAATATGTTAATTGTCGCATGCTCATGTGGTACTGGAGAACGTGATCAACGATGGTAGTGTCGGCCCACAATCCTATCATGCAGAGACCTCTCTTGACCTTTCAGAACTCGCGCCAAAGCTCTTGTGCACTGCATTGACATGGTCGGCATCGGGCTCCATAATGCGGGCCGAGAAGTATGATATCACCGACTGGCAAGTTCGCTGAATTCTTACGACAGGGACTCGCTCGGCAAATGGTCTGGGGCAAGGTTACAGAAATGCTGCCTTCCCGAGATGTTGTAAAGTGCGGGGCGGTACGAAAACAAGCTGCGGTTGTAAGAATGTTCGAAGTAGGCAGACTAGGAACCAATTGAGCCTGTTTTTCTCTCTCTGTCTCCACTGGAGTTTCTTGGTCTTGTAACAGGTACGGTGTGCTCTAGAAGGTGACGACGCCGATCGTCGGCGCGATGATGGCTGAACAAGGTATGTTGCTAGTTTGGCAGTCGTTGCAGGGTTCACACGTAGCCGTACATGGCATGGGCCCGAATCCGCGGATCAAGACCATGGAGGGAGTGAGACATGGTTGTCTCTTTGGCTCTCAACCTGGGATGGCGTTGTTTCCAGGCAATCCGCCGTGGCTTGGGGGCGCACGGATTGGCTGTAAGCTGAACATCCATTGACCCGTTCTTTGAGCGTGCAGTGGTGCGTGGGGCCCGGGATTGGCATGGGGGAGCACGACGCAACTAGGTTGGCGATGAGAGAAGAGTAAACAAGCGACGTCATGAGCGAGCTCGGGTCTCACAAGAAAGCGGGTAAGTAAGGTTGTTGGTGGTTTGTCTACTACGTATTCGTAGTCCTGGTAGACTATGAGTCAGGGACTGGGGAGGCTACAGCCGGTGAGCAGGGACGTGGCTTGTCTGGGGTGGTTGCGGGACAAGGGCTGAGATGTGAAGAGTCTCTTTTGAGTGCCGCGACGAAGTTCCAGTTGGGTGTATTGTCGCAATTGTGGTTGGCTGTCGGCGGGCATCCGACGTCGAGTCATGTTGGTTGTGTGTAGGTAAGGTTTAGGGGAGAAGGTGTCTTCCCGTCGGTGTTTCGGAAAGTTGGGGGAGCACAACAGTAGCTAGATGTAGGCTATCCGTAAGTACCTTATGCCATTGAGCGGTTAGTTACGAGGCACCTTCGGTGGATATTCGGCCTGCATCGATCGGGCAAGGAGGCAAGGGAGCTCATCCTTTGAGATTTCGGGTCGGGTCTGGGAATGGAGGTGGCTTGGTTGTGATTGTCCAGTAGCCTTCAGCACCAACATATTGGGAGGGGGGCGGTTTTCTACCTCATCGTGCCGCTGCATTGACACGTAGGAGGGTTGAGCACCTTGACTAAAGGCAAGGAGGGATGCGCTATGTATGTAGGTTGGTTGGTTGGTTGGTTGGTAGCTCGGTCGGTTGCTAGATGCGGCCGATTATTCGATTCAGTGGGAGAGAGGACATGCATGCAGAATCACAAAGAGAAGCTGCTTCGATAGCAGTGCAGATACAGCCCAAGGGCCAAGTCGAGGTGCCGGCCCTTGGCTACTTCGTAACGACAGTTCGTTGCCTGAAGACTGCATCCATCCGTGCTGCTCGATTCAGAGACGCCGCCGCTCGGCTTGGGACGACTAGATGCACTAGAACGATGGCCCGAACGCTGAGGTACAGCAGTAGCGCGCCCATGCTGCCAGCATCAGCTGTTGTTGACTGCTTCCAGGCATTTGGGCCATTCTAGTTCATGGCTGCGGAGCGGGGCGGGGCCGCAAGCCAGCCGCAGAACGGTGGACAATGGATGGGAACTTGTGGACCGGGGCCATGTGCCGGTGGGAGGGTGTGGAAGTTGTGGTGGTGGTGTTTTTGTGAGATCTGTCTGGGATGGGAAGAGAGGCTTGAGTAGTCTCATGTAGGTAGTTGTATCCTTGGCAAGTCGTGGAATACAGATGGATGACGGGAAGAGTAAGTAGGATAACGCTCGGAAAAAGAGGAAAAAGAAGAACAGGAGAAACCATATCCGTCCAGCGGAGACTGGATCACCGCGCGTCAAATTCCCTCTGCATAACAACCCCGGACGAGACGAACCACAAAGTTTCGCCCCAGAAGGTAGCACGATGCGCACTCTCTCGACCGCTCGCTTGTTGGACGACTGGACGACTGGACGGTTGGACGGTTGGACCGTCGATCGACGGACGAGACAAGACAGTTCATCAACCCGACTTTCCCGGTCGTTCAGGGCCCGGCCTACGGCCAACCTCGAAGCTGGGATCCAGGTAGCGTAGGCCAATGCGAACTAGGACCATGCATGCCATACTTGGTCTGGGAAGAAGATGGAAGCGTGCCCCTCCCGGGGCAACACCATGGTTCGTAGGACCGCGTGCGGGTGCTGGGTTGCCAGTTCACGCTGGACCCAAGCTATGCGCGCCCCCGGCTGCATTATCACCCGCTACTATCGCTAGGGATGGAGTTGAAGAGGGGACTGACTCCTCTGGACAGCAACTCGATGTGGGCTTCTAGAGGACTAAAAAGTTTGCCGCTAAAGACGACGGCCAAGACCAAGTAGTTTGCCTGATGGGTGGGTGACATGTCACTTTTGCCAGAGAGGCCATCTCCGCCGGGAGTGGTAGTTAAGGGGATTCTCAGGAATTACTCACTCCCCAGTCTGTAGGACTTGGGAGGAAGGGACTTGGAGGAAGGGGGCCCAAGGTTTCGGGTCATGCCGTGCAAGGTATGGAGAGGGACGGGAGGGGAGGGGGATGAGCATGGGTGTGTTATACCTAGTCTTCCATACCTTGCATTTCTTTACCTTGCCTACAGTCCTGTAGTTAACCTGGGTGCCTCCTTACCTTACCTGAAGGGAAATAGTCTACGAGAGACACATGTTACATGAGGGGCCATATCCGTGCATAGAGGGGCCATCCGTGGAGGGGGCTTGTTGTTGGGTGTGTCAGTTGTTTTGTCGTCCTCATCGACATTGTCGTCGTCAAACTTTGCCGCATCGCGTTTCCTTCGGCAGACCCTCCAGGATCTGAGCGGGAAACCGCGGATCACCACCTAAAAGTGCCGAGCTCCCCCCTACGGATTAGGAAGATACTGTACTCCGTAGTTAAGTTACGTGTACTCCGTACCTATCATGCAGATAGACTGGGAGTGGAAACGAAAGAGGGGACGGGGACGAAGACGGACGGGGGGTCGGCCGCAGGGAGGGGAGGCCGCTCAGAGTTGAGAGGGGGCAAGTAGTACGTCTTGTGGTGAGATGAGAGCCGAAATCGACGATGTGAGAAGGTGAGCGCGTGAGACTAATCAGTACGAAGTGCATCTAGTAGTTTGTGGGCAGGCGGTTAGTCGAGTTGGTAGGCGTGTGTGGTGGGTGGTGGTGCTTCGGCGATGGACGACAGGTTTTCGAGTCTGGAATGCCCAGACGTGCACCTTCAACGGTTCTATCAATGTTGCTCCTTCGGGCAGCTCACAGGCAGCACACGCCATGAGGGACCCCAGGTCACGGCCGTCTTGCGTCAGTCGAGGAGGCCACTGTGCGTGCGAGGCCGGCATGGAAGATATCTACGAAGTACTTACCTTCCCAGCTGCGATCATACTGTGGTACAGTAAATACCGGGTTGCGTGCGGCACGTGGTGGGCGGTGCAGGGCCGAACAGTGAAGGGATGGATGCATTGGTCAACTGGGGGCCCTGGGATGAGCAGAATCGTCGTCATTGTCACACTGTGGATTGTGGCCAGAGGAAAGCGGGAGGAGGGAGGCCTGTATTCGAGAAATCACGGGTTGGCCATCGCAAGCACGTCCTTACCCCCCGGCCGCCCGCTGGGAGCCCTGTAGCTAGGCTGCCGAGACCCTGCTGGACCCCTTTGGAACCCGTTGGAGCCACCCGTCAACCAGGTTCAGGTTGACAGATCGACGGTGTCTTTTTCTGGGCGGCTCTCGGGGGTGGCTGGGCTTGGGTATGAAGTACCGCCATGGGTAGTTTTTGGTGCCCACGTCACTGGAGGGGGTACTTTGGGCTCGAAACTTTTTCCATTCCGCACAGCTTCCCCCAGGCCCTATCTCGGCTCACGGACAGAAGAGCGTCGCAGGCAACCTGAAGTTCAGCCCAACCTACGCACGCAAGGCGACTCAGGCAAGGCAACCTACTACCCACGAATACAACCTGACGCAGCACTGTACGAAGATACTTCGCACGAGGACGCAACCCGGGCCAGGAAATTCCCCAGAGCTGCCCGCGCCCAGTCCACCTCACACCACACACTGTGCTCCGATCTCTCTTCCCATCTTTTCCCATCCCACCACCGAACCATTCTTTGGCCGCTCGACCCCTCGACCGCCGACCCCTCGTCCGTCCATCGCCGTCCCGTCTACCGTGTACCGTCGTCACCCGCCGTCGCCCCCCCCCCCCAGGGCCCAGGACCCGAGACCCAGGATCCAAGACCTAGGACCCAGCACCCAGGATCCAGAAACTGACTCCCTCCTCCACCTACCTACCTTACCTTACCTTACCTTACCTTACCTTACCTCCAGCCTTTCCAGCCTTTCCAGCCTTCCAACCGCCCAGCCAACGCCTGGCTCCTCCTACTGCCGCTTGACTGCTTGCTTGCTTGCTCCCTCGCCTACTTACTCACTACCTACGCTTGCTTGCTTGTCTCTTGCTTGCTTGCTGCTATTGCGACATCACACCATCTGTCCCTCCCATCCATCCAACCATCCAACCATCCGCTCCGCTCCGTTGCTCGCTCGCCCCCTCGCCTGCTCGCCCCCTCGCCTCGTCCTCGTCTCGTCTCGTCTCGTCTCTCTCCCGCCGCTCGCCCGTCTTCGTCGCTCGCCTCGCCTCGCCTTCTGCGCCCCGTCGTCCGCCCGCCAGAGACGCAACCGCTTTGCCGCCTCCCCACCTCGTTACGGCATCGCTTCCAGCCTCCCAGCCACTAGCCACCCGCTCTTGGCTCACTCCTCCTCGAGCTGCCTTGCAAGCCAGCTTTGACACCAAGCCCAAAAGTCCAACCCCGACCCACCCCACCCACTGGACCACAGTCCACAGGGCCACAAGGAGCCACAGCACCACAAGGGCCACAGGCTCCAAGATCTCGGAGCTACTAAACGCTGCCTGCACTGCACGTCCTGCCAGCACGGAGCCTAGAGCCATCCGTCCTTGAGCTAGGGTCGTCAGAACCCTGTCCGCGACAATGTCAATAAAGTAAGCCTCCTTCGCGAGTCTCGAGCCTCTTCTTTCCCTTTCGCGAGCCCTCCCTTCTCCTCTTGTTACTATTTGTGCCCCTCCATCCGCCTCCGTCTTCTCCTCCGCGTCCCTTCTGCCCCGTCCCTCCACCTCCACCTCCGCTTCCGCATCCGCCGTCTCTGTCGCCCGTTCCATCCCCCCCCTCCCCCCCCCTTCCCCCCCCGTTGCCGACCCCCGTCCGACCACCACCCCTCCCCCCGTCACCTCCGTGCCTCCGTGCCTCCGTGCCTCCTCCGTTTCTACCCCGTCCAGTCCGTTCGTCGACTGCCCCGCCATCTTCGGCCCATGTAGTCATGGACCCCGCCCGACGATGGACAATCCTCACGACTATCTCATCACGAGCCGTCCTCCTTCGCGGCCCATCGACCCTGACAATGCCGATAGCTGGGTTATGCTCAATCAGGGCGGCTTCGTCAAGCTCGGCAACGAGCGCATCCTTCAGAAGCTAGAATCTCGCATTTCATGCGACCTCTCAGTGCCTCAGGAGCTGAGGGCTCGTTGCGCCTCCTTTCAACGCAAGAGTGATAAGGGCACCCTGTTCCTAACAAATAAGAGAGTATGTTGCCCCGGCCCCGGCCTCCCTCGTCCTCCTCCCCTTCTGTCCTTCACCCTCTTTCAACTTACTCTGATTCGTTAACTCCCCGCCCGCAGATCGTCTACCTACCCTCGAAACCTACCCAGGAGCCCAAATTCGAATCATTTAGTGCCCCGATCCTTAAGTTCCAAGACTCAACCACCTCGTCATCTATGTGGTGGGGATGGGTTTGGAAGTCAGATTGTATTCCAGTGTCTGGTGGCGGGATTCCTCCAGACATTCCTCGAGTTGAGGTAAAATTTACCTTTTCAGATGGCGGCATGATGGACTTCAACGAAGCCTACATCCGACTACGAGAACGCCTATTTCAGTATCAAGAGATGCGTCGCGAGATGGGCCCGGGAGTTGACGTCCCCGATGAGCCGTTGCCGGCGTACGAGGCTCAAGCCAGCCAACTTACGCCACCAGAAGGTTCCCTGACGGCCATCCAGCATGATCGAACCGATAGTACCACAAGCCGGAGGGCGCCAGATGAACCTCCGCCAGACTATGATGAGGCGCAGGCTCAGCAGTTAAGCATCCGGCTCGAGGATCACATTCGAGGGGAAATTGATAGAGGGGAAGATGATCGCGAAGGTTAACCTTGCAGCACTTGCTGATCATGCGAGTGGAGGCGGTCCGTGTAACTGAGATCATGGTTCCGGGCATTAACCTTCGCGAAGCAATCTTTATCATGTTGAAACCCCTCCATCTTTCACTCCCCTTACTGTGACCGGGGTTCTCCCTCGGCCTTTCTTCATGTCCTGTAACGGACGATCATTTTCTAGAATTTGGGCTGATAAATTGGCGGCTGGCTGGCATTTGGCGCTCGCACAAGGGCTTCACGACATATATATGAGACTAGAACAAATATTTTCATTATTGCTTCATGACGAGTGACTATTGTGGACGTTGGCATCTCCCATGCTGCGTGAAAACCCTTGGCGATAAGATATCAAAGCGGCTGAATTCCGGCTCGAGCTGCCTACGTTCTGGCCGCCTTACCTAATCATATCCGGAAGACAGGAAGCACCCGGACGAGTTCATCACGTGCGGGAATTCGTGACTGGAACCGGCTGAGCAGGACCAATCAAAATACCTCAATTCCGCATCAGTTTTCCTTCCGTGCCTCTGGCCGAGAGCTTCCGACCTCTTACGATCAGGAACGACACCTCAATCGATATCACCACTCGCCATTGTGAATTCTTCCGCCTGTCGCAATGGGTATCTGGGACGCCTTTTCGGACATTGTCGAGGCCGTGACGCCATGGAGCGTCGTCGAGGCTGAGGCTCCTGCTGAAGACAAGGTATGAGACTCTTTTGTTTTTTGGGCGCAGATTTCTTCCCGACCGACCGACGGAGGCAATTGAGGCGCGCCTGACCTGGGATCCAGTCGATCATCACGCAAGTGTCATCGAACGATACTGACGAATTCGATAGGAGGAGAAGACCGAGGACGAGTCCAAGGACGACGATGACGCAGACGAAGATGAGGAAGAGGAGGAGGATGACGACGAGCCTCACGACCCCAAGGAACAGCTCGAGGAAGGTCCGTTACCCCTTGCCCTACCCGCGCATTGCCATGCGTCTCCAGCCGAATATCTCGATCTCGATCTCGATCGCAAAGAGCGATTTAGGCGCTATCGCTTTGAGCCATCGGAATAGGGTTACTCTGGGATGTTTACTGGTCGATTTATGCTGACGACGAGAACAACAGAGTGTAAGAACTCTGCACAGTGCCACCCTGCCAAGCACCACTTCGACGAGTGCGTCGAGCGTGTCCAGCAACAGGAGAGCGAGGGCGGTGCCAAGGAGGACTGCGTTGAGGAGTGTACGTGCTGCCCGACATCCCAGATTGCGTCACTTTCCAAGCTGTCATGACCGCGATGACGCCTTTCTTCTACTGACAGCCGTTTAAACCCTGGGCTAACCTGACGACAGTCTTCCACCTCGCCCACTGCGCCACCGCTTGTGCTGCCCCCAAGCTCTGGGCCAAGCTCAAGTAAACACCTCACCTCGACCTGACCTGGTCATCCGAATCGACGCGATCCGTACCGATGGGATGATGATGGGATGGCGGAAAGTCAACCGAATGCCAGAACGAGGCAATGGCAATGGCTGCTCTCGCAGTACGTGGGGTGTCCTTTGTACGACGTGCCTGTCCCCGTCTACGAGTGGCAGCCATCTCTGTATCATACGCTGCAACGCCCTGAATAGATTTCTCTTCTAATATGCTGTTCCTTGCATGGCCACGCTGCTGCTGGCTTGACGTGTCTTGATGCCGATTAACTCTTCAGCTTCAGTGTCCAATTGGCCCTAGATCTCAGGCCGCCTTGAAGGCCTCGAAAGAATAGGCCTTGTCATAACGAATAAGATGCTCATATCTGTATTGCTCTCAACACTGAGTTGATTTGCTCTCTTGTAGGATTGGTGAGGTATTTCGCAGGGAAGACGATATAGCATCGGAGGACCTTGGATTTCCTCGTGTTGGATAAGATGTTAACCTTGCTGGTTCTTACAACGCTAGGATTGATGTTGAGTCCTGTTTCAAAAGGGCGACACCAGTTTTGAAAAGACGGCAAGTCTCATTGTTTCTCAGGGCGTTCAATGTCACTCTATCGGCCATTTATCCTCCATTGTTGGATTTGCTGTCTTGGTTGACGGTATCTCATGCAGACCTCATGCAGTTATGGTTCATGGCTAACACATGAGGAAGTTGGGGACTGGTGGTACACAAAAGAGTCACGGACACCCGTCAGTGGATGCAGAAAACCCATGCACGAGATCCTAAATTGGAAGACATCCATGCCCGGAAGTGGTGTAACTTCTGTCCGAGGCTCATGCCAACCGTGGTAATGCTTCCTTCGTTTTATCGGCGGTGTTTCAATATCGGATAACGTGATGGAGACCTAAGGCTGAGATGGTTGTCGATCATTGCGGCCCCGGGATGGATGAGGCATCTCGGGGGAGGGGGGCATATGGAACGCCCACAGTGTCAGGCGGGAGTGTTAATGTGACGACAGCGACAGGTGGAATTATCAGTATACGAAACAGTGAGTTGGTTGGTAAAGGCAGGTTAGCACTGGCCATGGGAATATATCACGTTGCTAGCAGATTAGATCCAGAGGCGTTCTGATATCTAACTTGGCCCATCCGGATCTCACGATTGGGAACGACACACGGCGCAGCAAGTGCCCGAGGCAGAAGAAACCAACCGAAGGACACACACACCAAAACGAAGAATTATTATCATTCGGAAGATATTTCATCACACCTATCGCCGAGCCGGGGGGCCGAAACAAACAGGGCAATGGCTGTCAAGGGTTGAGATAACTAACCCCTTGCTGCGCTGTTGGGGCCGGGCCCAAGCCGGAAAGGAGGACCGGGGCTGATCAGCTGCGGGCGCGTTTATTCGTAGATCAAGGGCTTGAGGGAGCCGGGGGGCGGAGAGATGCGGTGTTGTGCGGCGTAGTAAGTAGGTGAGTACTACGTAGTTCCATGTGCTCGAGGATAGTTGATACAGTGGTCTGTTCTGTGCTGGCTTGCAATTCTAGAGGTGACGAAGTGAATACAGAGGCATCTTTGGGTCCGTAGATGCGAGATGGACCTAGAGAGATGGCGGCTAGACGAGCACGGAGATGGCAGCAGAAAGCGGGCATGGACAGCGAGTGGGACGAGGGAAGCTTGAGATTGAGACTGGCCACGATCATGTGAGAGAGAGAAGAGCGAGGTGAAATCTGGGCGATGGCAGCGTGGGAAGCGAGCGCCGAGGCAGCCAAATCGGGCAGCGAGGTCCGGTGAATGGAACCCAGAGACGCTTGGGAACCCCGCAACGGGTGAGGTGCATGAGGCGAAAGGGCAATCAGCTGTGTAGTTAATTGGCTGGTTGGTTGGTTGGTTGGTTGGTTGGTTGTTGGTGAGTGAGTGAGTGAGTGAGTGAGTGAGTGAGTGACTGTCTGTCTGTCTGTGTCTCAATGGAAAGAGGCAGTTGTTAGTTATCTCTTGTGATGTGTCAATTGGACGGATGAATGCATCAATACCAAGTTCCCCCCCTCCTTCCTCTTCCTCTTCCTCTCCCGTCATTTAACAAGTGACTTAACCCCGCCAAACTTCCCACCCCATCTCCCATCTCCAGCTCGGCCCATCCCATCTCCGTCAGCTCACTCTTTGTCGCGTTGTGCAGCACCGCACGGTTTTGTCGCTTTTACGCATTTTCGCACTTCGATCTCACCTCACCCCGTTCCAACCCCACCAATAGGACCGCCCGCGTCCCTGGAAAAAAGCCCGCCCAAGAAGTAGGAGGGAGGGAGACTAGAAAAGAGCTCCATTACTGACCTGCAGTAGCCGCGCAGAGGTCCTTTGGAAACACGGGCACAGACAACGGAAACGACGCCACTTATTCGCATCGACGCAAACACGCGACGACGACGGCCACGATCCTGGTTAAGAGAGTGCGAGGCATATTTCGGGGAAAAGCGACGAAGCACGCTCCGGGGAGCCCATCCGCCTCTTCAAGTCCTTAACGGCCCGTTGCAGCTGTTCGTGTCGCCCTTGCAAAAGTAACTCGCTGTATCACCCTCCGACGGACTCGGGGGAACCAGGCCTCGTTTCGACTTCACGCCTCTTTTTCGACTTTCCTCCTTTACCACCCTTTTCCTCTCCTGCAAATCACCAACTTCCAGACTCTCCTTGACCGTCGCATCGCGTCGCTGCAGCAGACTGTGTTTCTCTCTTTTACCTCCCCCCTCTCTGCGTTTCTCGGCACCACTTCTTCTTCCGCGCGCCGCAGATCGGCATCGTCCCACTGCTCAATCGAGAGCCCCACGTCACATTTTATCACGATCCCCCCCGGGATCCTAATTGACTAAGTCGGACCTCGACCACTTTCGCCGCCCTGGTCCCGCATGCCTGGAGGCGAAAAGACCCAGGAGGAACAGGAACAGGTACAACAGCAGCGACAGTGTCAGAAGAAGCAGGGCGCGCGTCGCTTCCTCGACTCCATCGCCATTATCATGAGCGACGACGCTGGCGGCGGTCGCTTCTGGCGCAAGCAGAAACTGGGTTCTCACGACTACAGTCTCGAGGAGCGCACCGCCGAGACGGGCGATGGCGAAGGCCGTGGAAGTGGTGGGAGTGTGAATGAGGGCGTCTCGACCGAGTATCGCACCTACAAGCGCCGGTGGTTCGGGCTGGCCCAGCTGACGCTGATGAACGTCATTGTGTCTTGGGATGTAAGTGACGCTTCCAAGAACAAGAACAACAACAACAAATGATATACTAACCGTCCCGCAGTGGATGACCTTTGCCCCCGTCGCTTCCCACGCCGCCTCATACTACGACGTCAATGAATCCACCATCAACTGGATCAGTACCGCCTTCTTCCTCGCCTTCGTCGCCGTGTTCCCCATCAGCATCGCCATCCTGCACCGCGGGCCCAAGCTGGCCTTCATGACGGCCGCCGTGCTCATCCTCATCGGCAACTGGATCCGCTACGCCGGCGCCACCAGGAAGTCCGGCGGCAACGTCGCCCACGCCATGGCCGGCGAGATCGTCATCGGCTTCGCCCAGCCCTTCATCCTCGCCGCCCCGACGCGCTACTCCGACCTGTGGTTCACCAACCGCGGCCGCGTTGCCGCTACCGCCCTCACCAGCTTGGCCAATCCGTTGGGCGCTGCTCTCGGCCAGTTGATTACGCCTCTCTGGGTGAGCAAGCCCAGCGACGTCTCCAACATGGTGCTCTACGTATCCATTCTCGTAAGTCCCTCGAGCCTCAGCCTCAAACCACTCTCAGCCCTTCAACCCTAGATAACCAAACCAAACTGACACAACTCCTCCAGTCCACCGTCTGCTGTGTCCCGGCTTTCTTCGTCCCCGCCAAACCCCCCACGCCCGTCGGTCCCGCCTCCGAGACGCCCAAGCTCAGCCTCCGCGCCTCCGTCGGCGCCGTCTCCAGATCCCTCGAAATCTGGCTCCTGCTCATTCCCTTCTCCATCTACGTCGGCTTCTTCAACTCCATCTCCTCGCTGCTCAACCAGATGCTCAACCCCTACGGCTTCTCCGACGACGAGGCCGGCATCGGCGGCGCTGTCCTCATCGTCGTCGGCCTCATCGCCTCCGCCATCTCCTCCCCCATCATCGACCGCACCAAGTCCTTCCTCTTCGCCATCAAGCTGCTCGTTCCCGTCATCGGCGTCTCATATCTCACCTTCATCTGGATGCCTCAGACCCGCGACCTCGCAGGCCCATACGTCGTTCTCGCCATCCTCGGTGCCTCCTCCTTCGCCCTCGTCCCCGTCGCCCTCGAGTACCTCATCGAGCTCAGTCACCCTCTCAGCCCAGAGATCACTTCCACCATCGCCTGGGCCGGCGGCCAGCTCTTCGGCGCCATCTTCACCATCATCAGCGACGCACTCATCGAGGGGCCCGACGCCAACCCCCCAAAGCACATGAAGAAGGCCCTCATCTTCCAAGCCGTTATCGCTCTCGCCGTCGTGCCCATCCCCTTATGCCTCGGCCTCTTTGGCCGCCAGGACAAGATTGTCCTGCGCCGCATCCACTCTGACGAGGAGGGTCGACCGCGTACCGTCGTGACGACGAATCCGTAGTATGGGTTGGCCAAATGACTATGACACGGGACATGTCTTGAGCAAGCAAGTCTTGCGGTTGCGGTACATGACTGTCGGGGGCCGGCGCGCCTCTTTCGAAACGGAAGTAATCAATAATTAATGTCTGTAAATCTCTGTTACGTGTGTATGTACGTGGGTGTGTGTCATTGCCGCAACATCCATCATGATGTGATTTCTTTCCTTTTTGGCTCTAAAATGTCCAATCCCACAGCTCAAATCCTCACTCGCTTTGCAGGTGCCTTACCCTAAACCCCATTACGCCTTTTTGATGTTCAGAATACTCTCCCACTCGTGTCGCAGTTCCTCCATCATCTTCCATGACTTGACCCCCCAAGTCTCAAACTCTACCAACTCGTCTTCGGTGACATCTACGGCTCCGAACTTCCTCCCGACCGTCTTATTGAAGACACCCGGAGTTGTATCTGCGCTGGCATCCTCGACCTTACCCTCCCAGCCCCAGCCCTCGACCTCGGTCTTCTTGACATCTACCTCGAGCTTTCGGTTGGAGCCGCTACCCCACTTGATGCGCTCGGCGACGATGTCATCGAGAGCGGATTGTTCCTGCAAGACGATCCAGGCGGGTGACTTGGCGCCCGTATAGCTGTCGACGGCGTGCCAGGGAGAGCCGAGAAAACGGGCCAGGCGGAGTACTAATGTGTATATTCCGATGAGGAACCAGGGGACCGGGAAGAGAGTGCTGGCGACGATGCCCGGGTGGGTGACGTAAAACCTGGGTCGGAATGGCTTCGCCTGGGCCTCTTGAGGGTCGTCGGGTGTGAAAAAAGGAGCGGAATATGGTTGAGTGGAGGGCAAGGCGGCGGTGAGGGAGATGATATCCGTGAGTCGTTTAACGGATTCGTAGGGTCCCACGCCTTTGAAGCACTGGATGTCAGATAGGGTCAGCGAGTCCCAGTGAGCCTCGAGACTACTAGACCAGATGATCCGGCCGGGAGCCACTTTCTCATCAGGGCGGCTCAGGAGGGGGAGCAATTCATGGGCGAGGATGTAGTGACCAAAGATGCAGGCGCAGAAGACCTCACCAAGGAAAGGTTTGGAGGGCTAGCGAGACAGTTAATGTCATGGACAAACAAGGTAGTCGGACAATTCAAGAGAAAGCATACGTAGTTGTACTGGGTCCCCTCGTTCAAGATGCAGGTCGGCAGGGCATTCTTATACGTCGGCCATGTCACCGACTGCAACAGACCGTTTGTGAGGAAGCTCCAGATAGCTGCGGGATAGCTGCACCCAGACCAGCCACCGTACGCGGCATTGAACACGACACTGTCCAGCCTCGAGATGCGCACATGGCGGAGGTACTCGTCTGCCAGGCCCTCGGGGTTGCTCAAGGGCTCGTGGAGCAAGCGACTGGCGAAGGCGTAGACGCCGCGCAGATCGCACAGGTCGACCTGCAGACTCAAGATGTGGACGCGGGCCACGACGTCCTCCCACCGATAGCTGTCGCCGACCCGCGATCGCAACACCGTCGAAGTCTGCGCGGCGAGCTGCGCGTAGGATCGCAGCGCGCGGATCGTTTGTAAGGACTTGGGCTTGGAGCGCGTGGTGGGGATGAGGACGAGGTGGGCTGTGAGGGAGCGTGTCGCAAGAAACTCGTCGATGAGACGCTCGGCGATGCTGAGGCCAATTCCACTGCGGATGACATGTCAGCATACCCTGTCGTTTGGCCTTCGGGGGAGACTCCTGCAATTGGGTCAGGCACCTACCTGTTGGCGCCCGTGATCAGGACAAAAAGCTGGTCGTGGGGAGGGACGGCATCCCAGGGTGCCTGGGCAGGTGCCAATTGGGAGCCCATCTGGCGAGATGTGACGCTTCGCTCGGGTTATATCTCAGCAGTGGAGGAGCGAAGTGAGTATATCGAGCTTCGGGACGTGGCTAGAGGGCGAACGGTCGAGGAGAAGTGTTGAGGAGCGGTATCTAAGTAATTGGGATACTTGCAGACGGGTGGCTTCCTTACTAGCAATTAATTGCTCCTGTCCTGCCCCACGTGATACCGGCATGCCCCCGTGTCCGTATCGCCCGGCCAGGCAGCTTCTCATTCACACGTGAAGTGCAGGCTTGATTAGACATGCCGCGCGAGTGGGCAAGGTTCCGCCTGTTCAGCGGGTTATCATTTCGGATTTCGTGTCGTCATCACTGCGGTTTTGAAAAAGGGTGTAAAGCTCGTATTCTTTCCGTAAATCGGGTTCGACGGAGCAGCCCTTGTTGTTCCAGATACACCTGATACAGCTACGAAATGGGCTATCCAACGCGGCCTAGAGTGATACCATGTTGTAAAATAGGTCAATTGAGATGTTCTGTGCTAGGAAAAAAGGGGACTAACACGCGTGAGTATAAAGTGAGAATTCAAGACGAAGGAACAAGAATGCGAGATACGTATACGAATACGTGACGTTCCTTCCTCGGACTAACAACCCTAACCCATGTCTCCCAAACCGTGGCGCAGCATGTGAAATGCCGAATGGTCTAATTGAATCCTATAGTAATACTAATAGACATGGAGCTCGGTACATATCTACCTACAGGGAAAGCGAGAATTTATGATCATGCCCATTCCAGAGAAACGCATACAATAATGAGGAATGATGAGAATGATGATATATCACATCAAAAGGAAGCAGGTTGGAACGTAATCATGATCATTATCTTTTTGTAACTTATTACAATGGCTAAAGTGGAAATGGGCATCTGCAACTCCGCGATCGTAGCTTGAACACAACATGCGGCGTTAAATGCAATGGTTCACCCTGCAAGATACTCCATGGACTTTCATCACTTTTCTGGGCCATCCTTATACCCAACGCCCCGGCTAGGACCTCATTTGCCCATGCATTTTTGTCATGATACCATTACTCCCGGGACTTGTTAACGCCTTCCTGAACGGCAGCAAGGATCAGATCCTTGGCCATCTCAACACCCTCCTGAGATCCGATAATCTCAATTGCCTCATCCTTGGCCTGGTCTCGGGGCACCTGGATCTTGCAGTTGCTCTGCTTTCGGATTTGGTTGACCTTGGAACCGCTGGGGCCAATCACGTGGCGGTAGGTTCTAGGGTCAGGAAGAACAAGGTAACCCGTAGCATCGTGCTTCTTGGCCTGCTCAATGGCCTTTTCAATGGCCTCCTTGGCTTTCGCCACATTCTCGGGTGTGCCTCGCAGGACCCAAGGAATCTCGCCGTCCTCGCCAGAGGAAGCCTGGACAACCTTCCACGAGTGGGCATCACTGGTGGTCTCTTCATCGTCCGTGATCAAGGGCAAGGCACCAACGTTGGAGCGAGTAGAGGAGTCGGGCTTGGGAGGGAGGGGCTGGCCAGCATGATCGACTGTAACCTGATGGTTGTTGCGAAGCTGGCGGAAGAACTGACCGCCGTTGGAGACCGAGTGGTGTAGGTTGCGGGGGACCTGAAGAGTCTCACCCTGCTGAGCCTTGATGAGAGACAGAATGTGCTCTTTGGCCTTCGCCACGTGCTCAGGTCGACCAGTCACCTTGACTCCGGTCTTGCCATCACCCTGGCGGGGGACATCAATGGACACGGACAACTTAGATTCCAGCTGGCGTTTCACATCACCACCTCGGCCGATAAGCGAGCGGTGGTTCTCAATGGGGACGTCCACAACCTCCGTGACCTGGTTCTCGCGCTCGGCAACAATCTCCTGGATGCGCTCCACAATCTTCTGGACGACATCAGTGCGGCCCTCGATCTTGATCGTGTTTCCATCCGCCTCCTGCTTGGGGAATTGGATTGTGCGAGCAAGCTCGCGTCGATCATCAGAGCCACCAGCCTTGACAACAATGTCTCGGAGGTTGGCACCTATCACTCAGTTAGATATAGTTCAAGGATGCAATAATTTCGAGGACTTACCGCTCGCTCCGATCAGAGCCTTGTGATACTTCTTCTCGATGTCCAGGGTACGAACGACAGTGTCGTCGAAGACAGCACGCTTCTCCTCCAGGATCTTCTTGGCCTTGGCAACCTGGGAAGCTGTACCCTTCAGCTGGATCTCAACAATATCAGTGTCCCGGTCAGCGGGCACATCAATCTTAGCTCCACTGGCTTGTCGGAGCTCGTCAAGAGCGGCACCGCCCTGGCCAATGAGAGAACCGACTTGCTTCTGCTGGACGGCGACAGTGGCGGTGGCGGAGTGCTCCTCAAGATACTTGTGTAGTGAGAAGAGCTCGTCACGGGCCTCATCCGCACCCTTCTTGGGTCCTCGAATCATGACCTCATCGGCAGGCTGCTGTCGGCGGGGCTTTCCGGCTTCGCTGGCGGCATCCGCGTTTGATTGATCGTCTGAGACGTTCTTCGCAGATCGGGGGAAGAAGATCAGGACCTTGTAACGCGTTTGAAGACGGTTAATCTGTGTACCCTGGGAGCCAATCAACTCGCGGTGGTACTTGGGGTCGATCTTCAGAATGTGGGTGGTCTCATCAGCCAGGCTACGAGCAAGGCTCTGGATGTGCGAGCGGCAAGTCTCAGCCTTGGCCTTAGGACCCTTCAGCTCAACCTTTCCATCCTGAACCTGGATCTCGACGTCGAAACGATCACGCAGCTCACGGATGTTACTACCGCCCTTGCCAATAAGGTGGTTGGCAAACTTCTGAGGGAAATCAAAAGTCAAGGTAAAACCACGCTCTTTTTCATCCTCCTTCTCCTGCTCAACAAAGGCATTTGCCTTCGCGGCAAGCGACTCAACGGCAGAGGCAGGGCCTCGAAGGGTGATTGTCGTGCCAATCTTGGTGACTCTGACAGGGATATGATCACCTAAGGTGTTTTCCTGCTCCTTCTTGATGAATCGCCGAAGTCTCTCGTGGAACTTCAGGGGGACATCAAGAGTTTCGGCAGTAATCTGCTCCTGCTTGTTGATGAGATCAAGGATATGCTTCTGGGCGTCCCGAAGACCCTGCTGGAAGGCTTTGATCTCTGCATCCGCAGGCTTGCTGCGGGGGATCTGGTAAGGGCCATCAGCAGGTTCGGGGCCCTCGTACACGAGAAGAACAGGGGCGCCGCTCTCTGACGCATCGGGAACAACAAGGTGAACGCCGTAGTCCTTCTTGACCTTGGAGGTGACGTTGTTTCGGAGGTGCTGGTGGAAGAACGGGTCAATGGGCACTGCACTAATTCGAGAAGGGGGTTGGCCATTGATAATGCCAGTAATCTCGGACTGAGCACGAATGGCGTTCTTGCCCTCACGAGAGTAGAGCTCCCAAGGCAAGGCACCATCCTGGGAGAAGGGGGTGTTGATGTGGGTGTTGTAAAGCTTCTCCAAACGCTCAATCTCCTTTCGCTGTCGCAAGTATCGAGTAACATATCCAGCATGAGCTGCAGCACCGCCAGGAGCGTTGCGGTGGAACCGAGCGATGTCAAGGTTCGACATTTGCATACCCATGGCAAGGTCCATGGCCTTCTCCAGGCCGGCCTGAACCTGGTCGGCAGGGCCAATGACGGTCACAGTGTCATCGTCTTCGTCAGTGGGCAGAAGAATGGCACATCCGGTTTCAGCGAAGAAGTCCTCAGTGGGGACACCTCGGTCACCAATAATGAACTGGTGTCGACCTCGTTGAATCGACAGCTGCTCAGCCTCAAGCTGCCTGTGGAGCTCGGCGACTTGGCGTTCAATCTCAGCGCGAACCTTCTGAACAGCAGGGCGGTCACCGGCGAGCTGGATATGGTTCTCCTCGTGGCCGGCAGGGGCAAACACAGGTCGCTGCCCGGGCGCGGCAGCGACGGGAGCCGGACCAGACGTATAAGCCTGCAGAGGAGGAACTCGGATCTGGACACCATGATCCTCCTCCAGCGCATGGGCAAGGGCGTTTCCAGAGCCGGCAATGAACGGGTAGAATGCGGCGGGGATGCCACGGACCTTAGTCTGGACGTTGGCAGATCGCTCGCCAGCAATTTTCAAGATCTCGTTGCGAGCAGAAGCGGCAGAGAGAGCATTGCCCTCAACAATGACGTCAATGGTGGCATCGTCATCGTCCTCGTCCACAGGTTGACTCTCGTCAACCTTGGGCAATTGAATCTTGGCGCCAGTCTTCTCCTGCAGGGCCTTAATCATGGATCCACCCTTGCCAATGATGTGAGCTCGGGTAGATTGAGGAATCGGGACAGTGATGCTTTGCTAGGGCCGAGTTAGTATGGGTCATGACAGTGGGTAAGTCAGCACCTACTTTGGTTCCAATTTGGAAAACCAGGTCCTTGAGTGCCTGTTGAGCAACGTCTTGAGGACCGGTGGCATCAAACTTGAGGCGACCGTTGGAGGAGGTACCCATCGTAATATTGGCCCGGGACTTGCGGTTGATGTCCTTGATAGTGTCGGCGATGGGGCGCTTCAGTTGAGCACGGGGCATGATGTACTGGGGATCAAGGGTAACCGTTTCGACATTGCGGCCGGGGATCAACATGGAAGGCATAGCATTCTTGGGGGTATCGGCTCCGGAGGCGGGGGTCGAGGAGCGCGAAGCACCGTTGGATGCAGCACCGTTAGACTTGCCATTGGCGGTGTTCTTGGCTCCCCAGATGGGCGCCACGTTGGCGCTCTTGCCCTTGGGAGCCCCGAGCTCGGGGAACAATTCATGCGACTGAGTATCGAGCGCACTCTTGGGGCCCTGCGGCTGTTTACCGGCAGCCTTTGCGCTGACTGGGGCGGCCCAAGAACCAGAGGCATCATTGGAGACCTTGGGGGGGAGGTCCTCATCCGGAACATCTTGAACAGTGACGGAGTGAGGCTCAGCATGCTTCTGGAGAAGCTTCTGTGCGACAGAAACCTCACCAAGATCGGTGGTATCGACGGGGGTTTCGGAAGCCATGATGGAAGCTTTGCTTAAATACGGCGGCACGGGACTCTGGAGACGGTGGACGGTCGTAGGAAGGTGACGGGAGATGTTGACTGGAAACACAGCTTGTTAGCGAGGGACTCGCACAGGAATTGTCTTCCGAATCGGGTGGCTGGGAATCAATGCCATTGGGTATGAAGAAGGACATACTGATTGTAGAGGCTGCTGGAAGCAGTGAAGCTTGCAACCGGGAAAAGCTGGAGAAGACGGTGTGGGAGCTCAGTACGTGCGACAGACGACAAATGACCAGATGTTGCGGAGTCTGGGGTCTCTAGAACATTGTGCAAGAAACCAATAGACGGCGATGACCAGTAACCAGGAGGAACAACCAGAGAGGAGGCAGAGACCGGAGACCGGAGGATGGACTCGGAGGAGGCGGATGAAGATGGCAGATACAGATGGGAGAGTGAAGTTGGGAGGTGAGGATTGAGACTTGAGGGTGAGGTGGAAGTTTCTCCAGACTCCCCACGACGTTCTAGCCTCTAAGCCTCTGGACCGCTTTAGCCAGCAGGGATCGCTCGCTACTTAGGTACGATGGAGCCACCTAGCCACCCAGAACTACACCTGCAGACCCTCTCTAATTATGGCGACCGAGAGAGTCTGCTGGAATTTACGCGAAGCTTGCCCGAGGCTCGGAGCACCGAGCTACCCAGCAGTCAGCGGGGCCCTCATGATGGACGGGAAGGCCAGTTCACCCGTTCATGCCACTCCATCCAGAACTGGAAGGACCCCAGGCTCGGGGTCAAAGGGGGTCATCAGGGTCACGGGATACTGCATGTGACCTCCCCACGTCGCATCATTTTGGCGCTATCCTCAATTGCACCTTGGGAAGGAGGTCTCCAAATAACTACCCACTAAGAGAGTCAAAAGTTGCTACGTATGGACTACTATCTCAACTAGCTCGCTTGCCGAGTCCGTCCCGTGCGAATACACGGTTCGGATAGAAAGAGGCGTCGGCAGACCGGTCTTTGGCCACGCAGTCTCAGATATTAATGGCTGCTGACGGTTATTGGCGCAATTCCAACCAGAGGTTCCTCCAACTTTGTCTGGTAAGTGGCAACGGAAGCTTTCTGGGAGAAATCATGTGCTTTTCAGTGGGAGACCGTCTGATCTGAGAGAATGCGCTGGCCAGTTGTGGAGTCGTAGCTGAGCCTCCAAGTCAGGTCAGTTTGCAAGCCACCAACCAAACTTACCGTCACCCAGCGTTGCACCCGACAATGGACGACGTCCAACAGGATGCCCCTCTTTGTTGTCTTCATTGATCAGGCTCAACATTGTCCCGTTTTCTCTCAACTTGGCGAGTCCCCCTATGTTTCATCTCAACAGTCAGCAAACAGACCGGAGCGGGTAGGCTCGGCGTTCAGGGGAATCGAGGGGTTCTCCTCGACGTGGGCTGTTGAGCTTTTACCTTGTCCAAAGCCAGACCCTTTCCGCCGAGTTCCAGCCTAGCTTTTGGAAGTGGTCTCATGTAGCGTAAAGGAGCAGACGTGCTGCAATCTCCGCTCGGAGCTCCAAGCGTCGGTGACAAGCTGTCAGGGCACGGAGTCCCGCGTCTCCAATGGTCAGGGTTTCCTTGCGACTATCACCTATAGACGTATTATCATAAGCGCTCCTCTGCCGTCTCTTCGAGACCCCACCAAGGGTTGTGTATCAGAATGACGACTCAGGAAACATGACATGTACTATGTGGTCGGGAGAGGGGATCTCGATACCCTGGCATGGCCCTCTATTCAGACCGGAGAATTAGTCGTTAACGGAGAGCGTGTGCTGATTCAATGATCCAGAACGAATTGCCGAACCTATGGGATGGGGTTAAACCTTGGCTTTCTTCTGGTCCATCTCGGCTCCTCTCGCGACGACTGCATCACTTTCAATTGCATCTTTCGGCTACTGCAGGTACGGATTTACTGTAGATGGCATGCGACACGTCACGGAACGGCAGAGCAGATCTGGCAATGAGAATGCCCACGTACGTAAGGTACTTGGGCTACCTAGTACCGTAACGTGCTTAGCAGACATGGTCTCGAACCTCGCTAATGCCAAAGTGTGAGCCTTTATGTAGGTATGACGGAGAACTTTGTTGTGCTCTTCTTGCGTGGGGTTTGATTGGAGTCACATTCGCTTGCAGCCTTTCTGCAGGTGCAGCGGAGAAATTGGCTATTGAGGTGACGACCGTGTGTGCTTCGTACACAGATGGACAGCATTGTGAAGCCCAGTTCAGCGGAACCAAGCCTTAATCGAGTCCCATTGCATCCTGAACCTGCACAATGCGAACGAACACGTACGCAGGACCTCAACAAGTGCTAAACCACCACACCTAAACGACGTGGTGGGCAGCCGTATCACTGATGGTCCAGGGGCAGTGCTGAGGGTGTGCTCACTGCTTTCCACAACGCAGGAGGCCACAACCTCCAGTGCCAACGTGGGCAAGGTGTGTCAGAATGGGGTAGGGCAAGCCAGGGCCGGGGAAGGATCCCCCAGATAGCAAGGCACGCCACAAGCAACTTGTTCATCGAGACGCAGGTTGTGCAGTGGAAGTTGTACTCGGTAGTCGTCGAGTGAACGTTGATGAACAGCCACTGATTTGCTGAGCATTGGTCATTTGGAGAGGTAACGGCATTGTATAAATATCCGCAGAGTGGATGTATTCGTAGTATATGCTGTAAATAGTACCCAATGTCCCAAGAGCTGTTGGCCGATTGGGCAGCATCCACCAGCCATCGGCGATGGAAGCGAATTGAGTCGCCAACGCTAAAGTGGAACAAATCCTCGTATAAGGTCGTGGCCTTGACCCAGCCCGCAGACGACACGGTGGAAGGATCTTAAAGAAGATAATGAAGAGTGAACGGCGACCAGCGAGAACCCAAGGCCAGCTCAGGGACGAGACGTGTGAGCGGCGACCTCGAAACCCGCCGCCAGAGCTCCATGAGTATCAGCGGCGGCTGGCGGGTCAAAGTGACTGCTATGTATGTATGTCTCGCATCGACACCCAATCGAGAGGGCTGAAGCGCCCATGTCTCGCCGCGTCGCTGGGGAAAGACGACTCTCGGACTATGGAGGTGAGACGGGCGGGCCCCTGTGGCGTGAAACGAAGAAGCGCCTCCAGCAACAGAAAACGGTAGATGGAGTCGCAGTTGGACGGAATAGTTACCTCATCTACAGAGTTGATTCCCGACTTGCTAAGGCGGCATAATAGGCTGTAGGGGCAGTCCGCGAGACGTTGAGCATGCAATTACTGCCGGGCATGTTGGAGTTGGGAACGGCAAGTCAATGAGTGAAGACGGAGGCTTATCACATCTCGATAACCATAAGCCGGCTATCAGTTAGCACTGTACGAATAGAAGTCGGGGAAACAAGATGAGATGAGATGAGATGACGAGGCCGTCTCCCGTCTCGGCAGGATGCTACTTCGTACATAACGCACGTACTCTCGGCAACGAGGCAAAGGCCTGAGAATCCAAGACACGAAGTCGAAGATCAACAGGACCAGGATGGATGCTAAAAGGACCAGCGCCCCATCATCGTCACATCTCTCCATAGCTGCAAGCCTGTGACCTGCTTCAGCCTCCAGGGCTCAGCGTTGCGGTTTCCCGATGGCCCCCAATTGGCCCCACTGGGGGATGGCGTCTGCACGAATGGATGTGCGTACCGAACTAAGGACGGACGCCGTAATAGCGGACGAATCTGTAAAGCAAAGAAAAAAGGAGCCGAGTAACGAGTTTCCCGGAGGAGTACAGCCGCATAACCTTTACGCCTCGTGCAATCGACCGTCGGCGGAGAGGCTTACAAGTTCAGTCTGCAACGGGCCAGGGTGGATGTCGGACAGTTGGAAGTGCCACATCAGCAAAGGCTTACCCAGGACCCACCGGCCACGAGCCGGCAGCGAGTGGGCAATTACCTTGAGCGGCGGGCTACGGAGCACAGTACGAGGTACTTCGTACATCCAGTTGGTGCAAGCCGTCGACGACAAACGCAGCATAGCAGTAACTAGGATTGTACTGTACAGACGCTCGCCGCTCTAACAAAATTGACTAAGGACCAGGAGCTCCAGCCTTAGACCTTGCAGTTGGGAATCCCTTAAAGCCTTGACCTTCTTGCAGACGTCTGTCTTCTAGTCTCCGCACCAAATTACCAAATCCTGGAGGTTGCTCCACCGGCGCATCCACACGCCTGCTCCTTGGTGGCTACGCGCTTAACAGTGGTCGTGAGACCCTAGAAAGCACTGGCAACTCGCAAAGGCGATCGCATTGAGGCTAACACCGCGTCTGCCCCGCACTGTCTCCCCATGCCCCGAGTCAACAGGTTACACCCAAGACTACAATGGGGGATCCAAGGCCAGCGAAAGGACACCGTCTAAGATATTCCGAGACAGACTGGAGGGAAACAAGAACATTAACATCTAGAGGCTGAAGACTGAAGACTGAAGGATCTGTACCTAAGAAGCTAAGTACTTGCAGGTGGACCTGGTGCTGTGCCAGTGGAGTCGCCCTGTCCAGTCGCCCTGTTCAGTTGGGGGTCGTGGGTCGTGGAAGCAAGGTACCGTGCAGCGCAGTGCAGGTAGACATTACATTACAGTGCATCACAGTGCGTGTGGCTGTTCATCAAGGCTCGAAAAAGGGTTCCATTCATCTCCGTTCACCTCCATGTCCAGCAAGAAAAAACAAGTCAAACAACTTCACAGCAACCTAACCATTGGCCTCACCTGAAGACGTTCCCTTTTTGCTCTCAATTCTGGCCTCATTTGTTGGGGCTCAATGTATGTCGCCAATTCAAGCGCCTCTCCAATTGCCACCGCCCCTGCTTGCCAGCATGTGTCAGGGCCACGGCTTGCCAGCCAGCCAGCCAACAAAGACGACACAGCCCCCTCGGTGTGCATCTCTCTGCGTCCCATCCCCTGGGACTGCCTGGGCTGCTTCTCACCAACCAGCGGAACACTAGAGCAGAGTGGCAGGCTGGCAGCAGAGCGTAGCATCCCGCGAGCGAATCGCCGAGGCTCGTCCTGGACAGGGCGGGCGACAGATCCCCAGGACCCCAATGAAGGCCCTCGTCATCCCCGTAAACTCTGTCGGCATTGGGCTGCACCGTAGTAGGCAAAGTGATGGTCCGCAACGTGGAAACGAGAGAAGAAGGCCGTGGAAGGCATAGTCGATGGAGGTACTCAAGGGACTCCGCACGCCAAAAGCCAAAAGCCAAAAAGCCCGACCAACCAAGCCAGCGGTCCAAACACCAAGTGCTCGCAGGTTGCGTCCGCACTGTCGACTCGCGCCAACGGCCCGAGAGTGTACTATGTTCGGGTGTGGGCGTTGAGTGGTCACTAATGCAGCGTTGTGCAGCGTGGGCACCTCAGCGTCAGCCAAGGCGCGGGCATTTTTACCTTGGCTTGGGTATCGGTATCAGTAGCCACAAGCACAACCTAAGGTTCTAGGGCACCCGGGCTTACCAGGTACCTACCGGTCAGTGGGCGCGTCTCCGGGGGAGTGTGTACCCCCATCCGCCGCCCACATGGGCCCAATTGCAGGGTCAGCCTAGCGTAGATGGGATGGATCACAGTCCATCGCAGCTGGAGCACAACACGCCTGGATCTGAATGCCCAGCACCAGGTTGCCAGGACAGGAGGGAGACAGACACACACACTGGTCAAGCAAGCAAATAGAGTCGGGCAGTGAGATCACGGCGAATTCAATCGCTCCAAGCGCAGATGCGTGCTCTTCAATGATTCACGCACCAACCTGCTGGCCCTTGCTCAACGCCAACTCTCCTCCTACGAGGGCGCGCCCAAACGTCCAAACTCACTACCTCCATCATTCCCTCACGCGTATCTCCTCTCTCTCTCTTTCTCTCCCGTTGCGCTCTGCGGCGCACTTCCCCTTTCCCCTTTCATTCATTCGTTCACTTGAAATCCCCTGCTGGCGGAGCTGGGGTCAATCAAGCTCTCTCGCCCGTATCTCGCTTCGAGCTGGTAGCCCGCACCGCGCACCGCGCGCATCGTCATCCTCCCATCTTCCACCAGTGCCCCGTAAGCAGCACCGAGCAACAAGGCACGACACGATACGAACTTGTTCACCCGGCTCATCGCCAACAAACGGCGCGGAACCAGAAACTGGTAAGTTTTGATTTCGATCCTGATCCAGACCTGGACCCGGGACTCGTTGTCATCGATTCGCACCCCAATCGGATTCCAACACCCCCATCCTTCAGCCGCCCGCAGTTCCCGCATTCCATCCATCCATCTCACCTACGCACTCTCACACAAGCACAAGCATCCCGTTCATTTCATTGTCATTTCCCTACCGCCCGCACAGTACCATCGTACTGCGTACATGCTACCGTACCTTACCCACTCCCCATCTGTCCCGGATTTGCGAGAGTACCTGCGTACGGAGTACTTCCCACTTTGACGCCCCTCCTCGCCCCTCCCATCTCCCCTCCACCCCCATTGCCCATTGCCAACCCACATTCAAACGCAGTGCATCACAGTGGCCAAACGCCTTTTCCCTGTTCCCCAACTTCCAGTTTCCCGTTCCAAGTCCACTCTCCGTCCGCAGTGTCTTCCCCCCTTAGCACAGGCAAAGGAAGAAGAAAAAAGGCCCAGAGCACAAGGCACCCCTACGCACACGCAGCAGCAAGGCCCGCCCGCCCGCACTGCGCTGCACTGCATCGGAACTTGGCTCTGTTGGCTCTGGCTCTGGCCGCCCAAACCCTCGCACCTTTTTCTCCTTGCACACCCTGCTGCCCTCACTCGACCCATCGTCTGCATAACCGTCCTGAGACCTTTTTTAGCCAAGCCTGCCTGCTGGATCATGGACGGCCCCGGGTCTACGTCCTCCTCCGCTTCCATCGCCCCTTCTCACCGTCGCAAACTCATCAAGAAGCCCCCCTCTCACCACTACGCCCGCTCGTCTTCCGGCTTCGATGGTGGTGGCGGCTTCGACGCCGATTCCCTCGGAAGCAAACGCAGCTCTCAAAGTCTGAGACGAGCCCCGAGTGCTCCCCCAGCCCGCTCTAACCCCGCGACCGCGTCGGGACCTCCTCCCTCCAACACCTTTCGATCGAACGCATCACCCATCCTGCCTCAGGGCGATTTTGCCTCCAACAACTCATACGCACAGCGACAGAACCGCCTTTCCGACCCCCACTCGCGGCCTCTCAGCAAGGCCCCAGCCGACGACTTCATCGGCGCCCCCTTCGACGGCGCCGCTATCCTCAACCGGATTGAGTCGACCCAGGCGCCCAGTCCCCAGGGCCCTGTCCACCGCCACAACCACCATCAGCCCCCGCTGCTCAAGGTCGGCGGCCCAGACTCCCATCTCACGACCCCCATCCTACGACCCTCCGCCAGCTTCACCGCGATGGAACCTTCTCTATCAGAGAAGGGCCTTGGGCCCCGTGCTCCGACCGACAGCTCCATGGGCAATCCCAAGCGATATTCCGACGATGGTCGAGAACCCAAATCGGCCGTCCTCCGCAAGAAGTCAGGTTTCTCGGGCTTCATGAACAGTTTAGTTGGCTCTCCCAAGAAACCTGTCATCTCTGCTCCTGAAAACCCCGTCCACGTTACCCACGTCGGCTACGATAGTGCGACGGGCCAGTTCACCGTCAGTCTCCCCCGTTCAACTTGCGGCGCCCCCTTCGCCAGCTCGTTCATCCGCCCGCATTAACATCTGTGTAGGGTCTGCCCAAAGAGTGGCAGCGGCTAATCAACGAGAGTGGCATCCCCGAGAAGGAAAGACGGGAGAATCCCCAAACGATGGTTGATATTTTGCAGTTCTACAAGGAGACAACAGAAAGACCTCATGAGGATCAAAGTCTCGAAAAGTTCCACCATGCCGGGGCCCAGTACGCGGCCAACTCTGCTGCATCTGCAGCATCTCCGGGCACGTACCCGTCAAATTATATGGGTATGTCACCAGTCACTAGTCCACCAAACGAACCCAGGTTTCCAACTGTCAATAATGAAGGAAGTTTTGAGAATCCCCGAGCCCCGCCGCCCGTTCCCCGAGGCCATGTTCCCGGCAAGGATCTGATGCCCAGTCGACCGGCTCCGAAACCGCCCGTCAGCATGAACAATCGACATCATCCTCAGGCTGCCTACGCCGCCAAGGACTCTGGCATAGGTATGCCGCCACCTGGCGAAGAGTCCTTCGGCTCCAAGGACAACAGTCCCATGCTCCCCGAAGAGCACCGCTCCAGGTCGAACTCGCGCGTTCAAGGCCCCTCGCCGTATACCCCACCGGCCCCCCAGCAGAATCAGGCGGTCCAGGCTCAGGCCGCCTTATACCAGCAGCAGCTCATGCAACAACAGCAAGAGCAGGCTCTGGCTCAGGCTCAGGCCGCAATGTCTGGTCAGATCGGTCGCGCTCCTAGCAAGAGAGTACCTCATCCCCAGGTTGCCCCTGTGGCGGTTGCCCAGCCAAGTGCAGCAGCGTATGGAGGTCCCCAGGAGGCCAATGGGGTTGCGAACGCTCCACGACAGCAACCCGGCCCGACGGGCATCCCAGGGGCAAGGCCACGACATCGACCTCGCCAGAGCGCTGCGTTTGACGTCGTTGCTTCTCTCAAGCGCATCTGCAGCGAAGGCGATCCCCGTAACATTTATCGCGGGTTCAACAAGATCGGACAGGGTGCATCTGGAGGTGTCTATACTGGACACGAGCGAGGCACAAACCGATTGGTGGCCATCAAACAGATGAATCTCGAACAGCAACCTAAGAAGGACCTGATTATCAATGAGATTCTCGTCATGAAGGACAGTTCCCACCCGAACATTGTCAACTTCATTGACAGTTACCTCTGCGGCGGAGAGTTGTGGGTGGTGATGGAGTTCATGGAAGGTGGCAGCCTTACGGATGTTGTCACCTTCAACATCATGTCTGAGGGACAGATTGCCTCGGTGTGTCGAGAAACGCTCTTGGGATTACAGCACCTGCATTCCAAGGGCGTTATCCATCGCGACATCAAATCCGATAACATTCTGCTGTCTATGGAGGGCAACATCAAGCTCAGTATGTGGCCGCTTGACGGTTGAAAAACCGTTAGAATCTTTATTTTGGGGCAACGCTAATTGGGACGCAGCTGATTTCGGCTTCTGCGCTACTATCAACGAAGCTCAAAACAAGCGAACGACCATGGTAGGAACACCGTACTGGATGGCCCCTGAAGTAGTCACACGAAAGGAGTATGGCCGCAAAGTTGACATCTGGTCCCTTGGTATCATGGCCATTGAGATGATTGAGGGCGAACCTCCGTACCTAACCGAGTCGCCCCTTCGAGCCCTATGGCTGATTGCGACCAACGGTACTCCTCACATCAAGAACGAGCAGGATCTCTCACCAGTCTTCAAGGACTTCCTGTACTTCGCACTCAAGGTGGATCCTGAGAAGAGAGCCAGTGCCCATGATCTGCTCCGAGTATGTCTCCCTCGCTTCTTTCCCTTCTCCCCTAGGATATTGTGCTGACCTGCGACATAGCATGAGTTCATGAAACAATGCGTTGATCTTTTACAACTGTCGCCGCTGGTTCGAGCTGCTCGAGAGCAAAGAGCGCAAGAGAAGGCTCGCAAAGGACAATAGGCTAGTCCACGCGAAGTTCGTCCTCGCCGAATAGCTCAACCATGGGAAGCGAAAGGGAGATGGCCGTCGGCTAGACGATAGGCAACCCTTTCCCTCCAACCAAATGGCCAAGGGCTCGCTCCTATGGACAATTTGGATACGAAAATACGGGCGACAGCGCAGTTGAACTGGAAGCTTGACCAATCGAACTCGCGTCCCCGGCGGATCTCGCAACTCGATTCTCAATCATCTAATGACCATTTTTTCGAAAGTTTCCTTTTCGGTCACCTTATCATAGCAGGCCTTGCATCTTGAAGTTGGAGTTGTCATTGATGCCGCGTCACGAAATTCGGACTTGCGCAGGGAGACGCAGAAACCCGAGCACACAAAGGTGCCATCAGGCAACGCGGATACGACGCCTGAAAGCACATAGAAATGACACGCTGGATATACCCCCCTGCATACGAACGAGTTACTACCGCCGAGTTTACCTCGAGATGGGTCTATTACGTTGCTAGACCACCTTCTCCTCACCAACTTCAATCATAAAAAAAAATTTGTATTGTTGCCTCGTTTTGCAAAGTTCACGGTGTTTACGCAGGCAGAGGTGCTTCTAACGACGAGATGAAATCATCATTGATGAATTTGTTCAAACTGATATGCTACCCGACCCAATCACAACGCAACCCCACGAAATCATCACCTCATGCAAACGCCCGGGAATCATAACGTCATTCTAACCTAGTTCAGGCGGGCAGTGTTGTGGGAAAGGACGTTGTCCTGGTCCCAGTTTCGGTAGATGGTGCTCATCTGCCGGCGCAGCCTCATACCTTGACCGCGAGCGGCATCCATGCCTGTCGCGACACTGGCCTTGACGTTGCCCAACATGGCGACGGTACCTAGGGCGGCGGGTCGTGGGTGGTGCTTGAGGCTATCGGTGCTGCTGGTGTGGAAGTACAATGACTGACGAACCGACTGGCGAACGGACGCGGCGGCGCGCTGCGTAGTTGTGGAGGCTTTGAGGAGCGCGGGCGTAATGCGGTTTCGCAGCTTGCGTGCGACGCGGAGAGGAAGAGCGCACAAAAGTTGCATTGCGACGTGCGGTTTGTTGGATGTGAGTGGACGGTTTTGGCGTGAGCGCGTATTTGGCCGTTGGTCGTTTGCCAGGAGCGATTGTGATGCGCCGGGTGGCTTGGCGAGTGGATTGATATAGTGAGAGTGTCCTGTGGTTGATTGCTGCTTGTCTGATATCGCGGGCGGCTCTCGTTGCTTGGACTCGTGTTGTTTTTTCAGATCGACTAGAAAAGAGGTGTTTCACTGGTATGTGTCTACTGTTCAGAAACCAAAAGGCGGCTTGCGATGGCTGGGAGGAGGGGGATGGCCTGGTTTTCATCTTCTCATGGGCGCTACCATGCCCCCTGGTTGCCAGGACGCGACGTCCTGGTCCGACGGTGAGGCGCCATCGGCACGCTCCGCCGCGGGCTCATATTGCCTAGTACCGTCTAAGTGCTGCAAGAGAGAAGGAGACTGAGAAGACGGGGGCCCGTTTCGTGTAACGTGGACAGCAATGGTTCGTCCAGAGCTCGGCCTAGGGGAGATGGCAGGCACGTCAGGCGTGCGTCGCATAGAAGCGAAAAGGGCCGGGGCCGGAGCGTGATTGGGAACGCGGGAATGCGGGATTGCGGGTCCCCCGGGACGGAGGAAGAGGCGGTGTCTTAGACGGAAGGCAATCGCGTGGTGTTGACGAGACGGGGAGCCAGTCTTTTGTGGATGATACCACTCTTTTTTACTCCTTGCGCTGCGTTGGCCTCTGCTCTCCATTTGCCCATTGCCTCTTCTTCATTCATGCCGTACCAAACCGGCCTCCCGCTTCTATTTCACCGAACGTTGGCGCTTTTGTCTCCCCCTTCATCAGTCGATGCTGGGCCCACAAACGCGAGGCGGGAGAAAAAAAGGCTTCGAAGCGGTGAGGCGCCGCGGCGCGACACTAGGGGAAAGGGGGCGGGAAAGGGTCCACGATGCGATTTCCGGTTTCGTGACCGCGGCGGTGTGCCTATTGGCTGGGCGGCTAGGCTCCAATTGTGACGCGGGGAATTAGACGACATGCACGGGAAGAGGGGATCGTGGTAATGCCATGGCTGGTGGAGCACCCGGTGTAAGTCGCCCGTGGATCACTCCAGGCTAACGAGACTACCACCTCCTGAACAAAAGTAAGTCTCTGAGGAAGGCTACAACATTGAAACACAAAGACATGGGGCAAAAAAGAGCATCAGAGCCAAACATCGGCCATTCGAAATCTCTTCTTCGTTCGCCGTCAACTTTTGTCTGCAGCTGCCACCCAAAATCCCCGCGCAATCTCGCCTTCCTCTCTATCGTACCAATTCCAGGCTTCTCTATTGTATCCTTTCAATAACATGCTTCCCAAAGTTTTCCCTTTGTCGAAGGAACTATCCATTCGTACCCAATAACTCCGAACAAGCTTGCGAAAAGAAAACCAGCAATATGTTCGTCTTTCATGACTAAGACTGCTTTCGTGCGCATCCGCTCCCCAATATTTGTGTATGTTTATTTTTATCTTGGATTCTTTCCAAACGGTTCTATCCTTCCAAAGAAAGCAAGGCGAAGTGGACTTTGTGGTACCCAAGCGATATTATTCGCTTAGTAGCAAGTGTAACCACCGTCGATGATGCAGTTGGAGCCGGTCATGAACCTGGAGGAGTCCGAAGCGAGGAAGATGCAAAGACCGTTGAGCTCATCAACGTTACCCAGGCGGTTCTGAGGGGTGAGGGACTTCCAGATCTTCTTCTGGGCGTCGAGGGCGGGGACGCGGTTGAGAGCAGTGTCCATGTAACCGGGAGAGATGCAGTTGACGCGGATCTCATACTTGGCCCACTCAGCGGCAAGAGACTTACCAAGCTGGATGACACCAGCCTTGGAGGCGTTGTAACAGCTCTGCTCCTGGGGGTAGTTGACAACGGAGCCGGACATGGAGGCGACCAGGACGATAGATCCGGGCTTGCCAGCGGCCATCATGGCACGGCCAACGGCCTGGGACATCAAGAAGGAACCGTTGAGGTTGATGTCGATGAGACGGCGGAACATGGCAGGATCGTAGGTTTCGGCTTTGATGTTGGAATCAGCGATACCGGCCGAGTTGACCAGGACATCGGGAGCACCGAATCGCTCGACGACGCTGTCGACGGCGGCGTTGATAGCGGCACCGTCACGGACATCAACCTTGAAGAAAGACACGGGAAGGCCAGTCTTCTCGTGGAGCTCAGCGGCAGACTCGTCGCCAAGTTCCTGGTTGGCGTCAAAGATGACAATAGCCTTGGCACCAGCCTCGGCACAGGCGCGAGCCATGTAGTTGCCGAGACCACGGGCACCGCCAGTAACGATGATGGTCTTGCCGTAGACGCTCATGTTCTTCATGGTCTGAGGCAGGGCATCGTATACCTTGCGAGTCAAGGGCACAACGGCCTCGTTCTCAGCAGGGGGGGCGGGGGTATCGTGGGGAACCTGGGCGGCGGCATCGGGGACTTGCACGGTGTGCTTGTCGCCCTGGCCAGCGGCCCAGTTGGTGCCAGGGACTTCCTTCTCACGGACAACACTCTTCTTGTTGGCGGTATCAGAGACACCGCTGATACGAGTGGCAGAGAAGAAGCGGGCCGAGGAAGCCGCAGGGCGAAGTGCAGGAGCAGCAGCTCGAGAGAGGCGAAGGACGTTGCGGACGGCGGCGGAAGACATGATGGGTATATATAGGTGTCTTGGTAAACGAGAGAAGTGATGAAGGAAGGAAGTAGAAGGAGGATAAGTGTGAATGGGCTTGGGTATATTTGATTAAGAGAAAGAGGATGGAGAGTCGAAGCAGAACTCAATCGACAAGAAGGACGTCTTGATATAGGGATGCTCGAGCGGGTCAGATAGATGGAGGTGGGGCGCAAGGTAAAAAAGCTCAGGAAGAAAATCTGGGCCGGGGGCGAACTTTTTTAGAGGGTCAAGTGGCCACTACTGCAGGTTTAGCGTGGCGGGATGTCCGTAAGGCGAGGCTTTCACAATCAGCTCAGCTAGGGCTTGATGGAGTTTATGGTCGCAAGAGTGTCGATTGTGCTACCGATTTGTCCTTGGGATGCAAAGTTGGGCGTTGGTGGTTGTCTCCGAAGATTGTATCCGAGGAGGGAAGCTTCGCGTGTGTATCCGTACAGAGTACTGTGTGATGGTGGGAGGCACTAGGTGACAGCGGGAGGACCGGTACTATGTTCAAGGCTCCTCAATAGCGACGCCAGAACGACAAACGTGTGGACCGGGGGGGCGGGGAGCGATCTGCGGATAGCTATGGAGTTGCGAGCGGTGCAATTGGGATCCGGTTGTTGCGGATGAGAGACAAGGCTGTAGAAGGTGTGTGGTTGGGTAGTCTGCACAGAGGAACCTGGTCAGCTTGAGCTGTTCTATATCTCCTTCTGATGGGAGTTGGGATGCATCCTCATCCTCCGGGAGACCGTTGCTGCCAAGCAGAGGCTCACAGCGCGAAGAGATTGCAGGCAAACATACCAATTGTTGGTGCGAGGTACTCAGAAGCTGAGGAATGCGGGCAGTGTGTCACGGGCCAAAAGAGGATGTGGGATGTGAGTGTGAGGAATCAACAAAGGGGTAATGCTGTGACCGCCAGCTCGCCGGCGTTTATATACTGAGAAAGGGTGGAGCAATACGCTGACCGTTGACTCTGGGGGACTGACCGTCGGTGTAAAACGGTGAGCGAGCGTTGTGTGTGATTCGAGGTGCTGCTGATACACACTCTATGTCATTGACTGCCATGCCCTCACCTTACCTTCCCTCACTCACAGGCGTTGCCCTGGTCCGGGTCCCCGATGTCGCATGGGCCAGGGTCTGGACGGAGACGGGCGTTAGGTCACAAGATCCAGCACCGGGGGGGTGCAAGAAGCAACGAAATTCTGTTTGTCAAGTCGTCAGACAGACCACCACGTCCACGGAGACGAGATGCCATGCTCTCTAGCGATGTGGGGGGAGGGGCGGAACGCAACACTCCAAGAGCAAAGTACATGCGTTTTGGTGATAAGGGACTTGCGAGGGGAGGAGGAGAGACGGGCATTGGACAGAAGCTGTGGTGGATTGCTGTTGGTAGTGGAGTCGTCGAGGTTGTTTTCTGGTTTCCTACCCCTCCCTTACAAACTATGCAGACACAGGTCTAGCACACATGCATTGTTGCCGTCTTTTTTTTTTTGCTTCTTGGTTGGTCTTTGGGTTCGTGCCGGAATTCCTGTTGTTGAGGAGGCTTAGGAAAGGTCTGAGAGTCGGACGTCGGTCAGAGGATTGGTCTAAGAGTACGGTGTAGAGCTCGAGTTGGTGGGAGTCTTTGGTGTCTTGGGCAAGAGTCAGGCAGCTCGGGATGGTTGCCTCCATCTTCTCGTCGTTGCCCTCGACTGCAGCTGGGCAATGTCACCTGTCGCGATGGTGATCAAGACGGTCACATTCGAAAGGAATTCTTCTCTGCTCGTACCTGAGGCACAAAGTCCATCCCACCTCACCTCGCGCATGGGTGTCCTCCCGGCCCGGTCTGTGCTGGCAGGAGAGGGACGGGAAGGAGGTGTGCTCGAGAGGCCAACGCGGGTTGGTTGCT
Organism: Neonectria magnoliae; assembly: GCA_037954305.1. Classification (NCBI taxonomy): domain Eukaryota; kingdom Fungi; phylum Ascomycota; class Sordariomycetes; order Hypocreales; family Nectriaceae; genus Neonectria; species Neonectria magnoliae. The sequence goes on along the minus strand of JAZAVK010000001.1, from coordinate 207,685 downwards.
CCTGCATCGTCCAGACGCGCAGAGGAAAGCGGCAACTGCATATGCGGCTCCTCGCTCTTGCCCATCTCCCCCAACCCTCCCTCCTCCCTTCCGTGACGGAGACATGTCTAAGACACCCCTCACAGCGCCACGGCCCAGCCTACGGATACCAGACTCCCCCATCTCATCGATTGCTGCGGACGCGGAAGTCCGAGGAGATGAAAACGCAACGCCAGTCAGGGCGGTGCTCCATGAGCAACCTAGCCATTGGGTCCTGTCAGACACGGACACAAACACGAACACAAACCACAGTCCGCAGCCAATAATCCAAGATGACCCATCCAAGCCATTCAGACCACTTCTTCCCCTGCCTTGTGGCGCGCCAGATGATGCCGGACCTTGTACCACCACGCAAGGCAGCCTCCGCCCCTTCCAAGTCCTCTTTCCCTTGGAACTTGCTCGAAATGCTCGGTCCCGTCCACCTCATGCTCCCAGAGACGCCCATCAATGCCCGCTGCCAGCTGCCAGTGCGCAGAGACGATCAGCCAGCAGCGCCCCATTGCGTAGGGACCTCCATAGCTCTGGCGGGGCCTGGCCCGGGCTTTAGGGCACCCGGGGACGCCATCGCAGCACCCAGGATCCACTAACTCTTAGGGGCTCATGGGGGAAGTGCAGGGGTAGCTCTTTCGGTAGCTAACACGATATCCACTGTATCCACCTGCGGCACACCACCTCTGCGGCGCCCACCCTCACCTACAGTATCCCTAGTCATCCACGCCGGGCTGTCAAAACCCCTTCCGCCCACCAACAGACGAGGATTGTTCCAGGGAATTCACTGCGTGGCAAATGGAAGCAGATCCCCTGGGCATGCCGGGTCTTTTCCCCATCTAATTTTGGAGTGCCGTGTCTCTTCTTGTTTTCGGTATGCAGCTGACCGGCCGCCCGGCAGCGATGCACCAACCACACCTAAATCAGCCATGCTGGACGCGATCACCACCTAGTCCAGGTAGATTACGAATTACATAGTCGTACGCAACTACCTTATCCTCGGCCACCACACCAGCACCACACCACACACGCCAACCCACAACAAGAGCCGTCGGCATCATAGACCTCAACCGAGTCGTGTCAAGATTCGTTCTTTTCCACTCAGCCCGGGTGACACCCGTTGCGGCTTGCAGTAGTCAAGGGGGATGCCAGCAACTGCGCCGGTGTTTGTTGGTGGCCCCCATCCTTCTCAAATCCTCCAGGCAGCCGAATTACTGTGCTCCTAGACTACTATGGAGCACAATACTGGAGTCAACCAGAAGGAGTGTTGCGTACCCTCCCTCCCGCTGAGCTCACCGCCCATCCGAGTCAGATGGCACCCGTCCAGCTCGAAAAGCTGGCTCTGGTCCGGCGCGCAATAGTTTCAAACCAGGGGTTGATGAGATGAAGGACACAGAATAATCCGCATCTCCCGGGTGCCAGACTTCCAGGACATACCCAAAACGTTCGCAAGTGCCATTGACCTGGGGCAGCCGGGGGCATCGTGGAGTCTGCGATGGCATGGGGTGCCCATGTCCCGGGCGCGTCGACTAGTCCAGGCCTCACCGAGATGGCACAACTCATTTCACGCAAGCCATCATGTGGACATGATGTCTTTGGCATTCCCCGCCATGCCGGTGGCCAACGAGGGCGGCCACGGCCGACACGGGTGAGCCCTGAGCACTGAGCACGCACTGAGCAGGGCACTGAAGAGCATGGACCATCGGATTATGGTGGCCTTCCGACTTCTTCATACACGACGAGCCTCCAGCATGTTGCCATTGGCTTCCTTCTGGCTGGGAGCACAGCAGGCCAGTCTCGCCAACTGTCCCTGATAGAGAGCGAGGCTCGGTTGCGTTGAAACGACGTGGCTGAGTCTGGTTGTTTGGGATGAACCATGCCCAGCCAAACATAGGCAAATGCTTTGGGATGATATCTACGAATCGCACAAGGAGAGCACAACAGCACAGACTTGTCGTGGTTGCATTCCGGTCCGCTGGAAGACGCAACGCTAGACCTCGAATTGCCAAGACAACCTTAACGCCAGCCCGAGATTGGCCCACTTGCAGTCTACGGAGCCGATCACATTGCCCCCACCGTCAGAGCTTTTTTTCCTTTCCTTTGTTTCCTCATTATCTCTTACCTGACTAGTTCCAGTTGGTATGGTCGTAGGACGCAACTCTCCGAAACAAGGAGGGATAGAAAACGGTGACCAAAAGGGTAGGTTGACAAGCTAGTGGGGTTTGTTGAGCGGTGTCCTCATTGCGAGACCGGCTGATGGTCACCTATTCCCCGAGTCCGAGGACTAGGGCTTGAAGGCATGACAGGATGGAATGTGTTAACCACAACATCAGAACATCCCGATCGAGTAGCCTAAGATGTGGTCACTTGAGCCATTATGAGGCAACCCGGCTTCGATACCGCCTCACCATTATGGCCAGAACTACCTTCACCAAGCGTTTCGTAACGAGCTCAACAAAATTTGAGTCGTCGTGTCCGGTCACGCTCACAGCTTCCACGGCAGGCTTTGAGCGGTGTTTGATGTGGTACATTACGTATGTACCGGAGTCTTACTTCGAGACTTTTCCCGCTCTGAATGCCCTCGAAAATGTCAATCTCGCAAGTCTGGCCGGCCTTGGCAGGCCTGGACCATCAGACGATACTCTGCGTCTAAGAGAATGCCGCAGGGCATCTACGCCGCCATATGCATGCCCGCATCGTGGATCAGCCACTCTACCCTGGCAGCTACTGCATGCATTTCGCACATTGCGGGCTCGGACAAAGTCCATGATCGAAACGGCATTGATATGGAGACTAGGCGGGAGAACAAGTCCGCAAGTAAAACTCATCTTGTTTTAGTGTAGGCAGCAGAATTCTTTTCCCAGGTCCAAAGGCAACTGAAGGATTTGCATAGTGGCACCGAACACCCATTCCCCCCACTATACTGAAAAGTTCAACCTGCGGACTCCATGTTATTCGGTACCGACCAACTTCGAGGATCCATGGCTCGAAAACGATGCGCTGGCCATGTCCAGATTCATGGAGGAAGGGCTAACGGATTGGCCTCGCAGGCCTGAACCGAGAAGGTGGACAGAGCTTGGCCGAGGCGCCTAACACACCCGATCTGCATATGTCGCGCCTGCAACAACAGATGGACGATGGGACGATGGCCCAGGTCTGACGTTAGCTAGAGGGGGACCCAGTTGGCCCACGAAAATGGCTCCCGCCTGATGGCCAAGATGGGGGGACCTTCGTTAGGGCGGTTCTAGTGGTGGGGAGCTACCACACTCGCTTGCCCTGGGTTCCAGAATGTCTGCAGAAGCACTTGCAACCATCGTGATCGCTGCGTTGCAGAATGTGCGTGGGAGTGCCGTGCCTATCCGCCGGTGCACGGGCACGGGCCTACCACAGTCTGGGGTATAAGTGGGATCCCGCGTCGACATGGCATCGGGCCATCGACATGTTCCGAACTACCATGCTGCCACGAGAAAGAGCCGCCGACCTCGCTAAGCCACGCCTTTGTATGCTCCGCGCGTGACGGCGGTTGCCGTTCGGACGAGCGCGCTGCTGCCGGGGGACGGGCAACGGGGAGCGGACAGCCCGCCGCCGGAGTCCTTGCAAACTGCGCACCGGCCCGGCGCCGTGCAGATGGACCGCGCAGACCGTACCGGGCCGGACTGTGACAGCCCCTGGCATTGGCTGCTGGGGAGCTCGTGTGGATGCTGGAACCCTAGATGCCGAAAGCTGGATGCTGGATGTCGCATGTTGGATGCTAAAATGTCAGATGTCAGATCGTCCGTCCCAGCTCAACGGGACGTCTCGTGGTTGCGTGCCCGCCAAGTGTACGAACAGAAATGCCAACATACCCATTCGCCGATATACGAACTATCTATCCTACAAGGAGGAGTACATCAGACGCGCCGTGGCGATGCCAAACTGTCTCAAGCCCGCCGACCAGTCCCTTCTCGCCCTCGTCCAGCTAGCCCCCGTTCCAAACGCCGGCGGGCAGGGTATTATTACACAGCCAATCCAGATACAATCAATCGAGCAATGCAAAAGCCACTTCATCCTCTCTGCCTTTCCTCTCGTCCGCGAGCAGCTGTCTTAATCCCCTTCTCCCCGCCCTCATCGAAATCTCCCTCATGGTAACGCCTCTTCTCCTCATCTGCCCTGCACCCCAACTTGCCTTGCAGGTCGGCTGCGATCGATGTCAGATTCCCTTGCCCCGGTACGACATGTTGGTCCAGGCTTTTTGCTGTGAGATCTATCCCGAAAAGTTGGCTGGATCTCGCCACCAACAAGCCATCAAGGAATGGTCCAGGCGTTCTGCCGTGTCGACATCGGCACCAGGGTCTCAGGGTCTGATCCACACGCTCGCCACTCGTCTATTCGTATCGCACAGATCTCGGCCCTCGGCCCCACACGGCATCTCAACGGCCCTGGCCATCGTTGTCGACTCGGATCAGATCCAGGAGTGACGCAATATAGGGGCTCTGCAAATTTTGTTAGCACTGACGTGTGATGTAATCGGCTCCACGAGCGAAAACAATAAGCGACATACCAGGGCGCGGTTCTCTGCCAGAATTTCAAACAGACGAGGTAGGATCGGTCGGAATAGGAGCTCGTTCCAACCACCCGATTCTCCGCCCTCCTCCTGGGCTTTGACTAGCTCGTCTTCGGCCTCCGTCTTGACGACGTTGCGGGCAATGTTGCGCAGCACCAGCGCAGCACTTAACGGGATCCCGGCAGCTTGCGGGGGTGCGTTGGGATTCCGCTCGTCCCGCACCATCATGGTCTCCTCGTAAGTCACGGCCATGGTCTTGGCGGGGATGATCCACGACCTCTCTGGTCGCCGAGCCTGGGCCTCGGACGTTGGCAGCATCCCCGAGACGTGCGTGTTGATGTGTCGCGCGAAGTCCTGGAGGTACATCTCTGTCGGCTCCTCGAACCGAGTACACTCGCCCCAGGTGCAAACGAATTCTTTCTCGGCATTGTCATACTGGTCGTCGTCATTCTTCTTCTCCTCCAAGTGAGTTGTGAGGACATGACTCCACATCTGCTTTGCTTTGAGGTAGAATTGGCCGCACTTCTCGTTCTTGTTGCCTGGGTTAGATGCCGCCCATAGGCATCGACCGTACTCCCTCCCGTCGACGCTGAGCGGCCGTGGGCGGGCGCGGATGCCGTGGATGATGAACTTTTGCTGCGGATCACCCGGTTCTCGCAGAACCTGCGCATTCGAGTCCTTGTAGACGGATGTACTATTTCTAATAAAGTCGGCGGGCGTAATGAGCGGCTGGCCAATAGCCTTAAGCGGGCCAACGAACGCAGTCTGATACGCTTGCCACGCAGCAAGCTGCGTCACGAAAGAGTCGGTGTCCTCCTCGAAGAAGCTGCGGACCCAGCGATGCACGCGGTCGGGCTCCTCGAGCTTGAGCATCTCCTGGAGGAGGTCATCGGGCATCGGAGCGATCTCGTCACGGGCAGGCAACTTCTGCTCGGGAACCAGCGTGAACTCGCGCTGGACCTTGCGGGCACCGTGGGCGAGCAGGCGGGTGAGATGGTCGACGAGGTTCTCGGGGGTCAGGGAGCGTATAAGGTTGTCCACGTTTGGTACAACGGCGGTGTATTGGTAGAGAAAGTCCAAGCATGCGTCGATGAGTTCGTCGTCGTTCAGAAGCAGCCAGCTAGCAATTCGTTGCAAAACTATCCCAGGGACGTTACCCAGTTTGTTAGTAGCCTCAAGATTCATAGAGATTCGGCCAAGAGCACGAAGAGCTGTCAGGATCGTTCCACGATCCTCGGATGGCATTTGCGCAAGCAGGGTCTTGTAAAGAGGGTCGTCTGAATCCAGGGCCATGAATGGCGTCAGTTGCTCTGCGATATCCAACGTCAAATGCCTGAGTTCGATGAGGGAGTCTTTTTGCGGTAGGTGTAGAATAATGCAGATCAAGTCTTTCAGGGGGTAGAAATCGGACATGTTATGAGCATTCTCAGGGAGGGTGACCATATTCCGAACTGTGAGAACAGCCTCAGTGATCAAAACCAGTTCGTCAACATACGCCTCGGGCTGGAGAACATCCGGCATATCCTTCTCGATAAGGTTATGGATCCGCTCCAGGATATCCTGTGTGCCGCTATTGCCATCAAGCACGCCAATATCACTGGTATCGATGATAGGATCCCAGGAGACGGTCCAGTCGATGTGGTAGAAGAGACTACCGATTTGTAGTGCCTTTTCCACCAAGCCTTCTGCGAGGCCAGGGAACGAGTCAAACTTGTACTTGTCGCCTCTTTCGTAGGAGATCTTAACTAGATGGTTGAGAGCGAACGCCTGCTCGGCGGGGATATCAGACCGCAGAGCGTTGAGACAACGCATGTAGATGTTTGGACCATCGAAACCAGCTGTCTCATGTCAGTTTCTAATATTCACAGACAACGTTTCAGGCACAACTTACTGCCTGGTTGCAACGGTTGGCGAGGGTCCACGACACGCTGGGTTTGGCGGGGTTTTTGGAACTCGTTGGGAGCATTGCTAGGTGTTGCCACAGCACGAAGTTGCAGAGGCTTCAGGTATCGCGGTTGGTAGGAGGTGACCAAATTGGAGGTGTCCTCAGGGTTGGGAGGGTGGTGTAGGATTGAAGGGCCTCTGTTTCCTTGGTGGCTTTGTGGTTGAGGCATGGGAGGCATGCCTTGCTGATGCGACGGGGTCTGTGGTGTATTTGCCGCCGGGGAGTTCTGGTGGCTAGTGTGGTGAGTAGACGAATGCCTCGTTGTTCGGGACGGGCCGGTATCGGGTTGAAAGATGACTCTCTGAGGCGGCGCCTCACGCAAACCACGAGATGCTCGGGCACTGGCAGAAGCATCGGGAACGGGTCGTTCGCGAGCGGGCGTGCCATCGTCACCAGAGGCGGCCGAGTCCGTGGCCCCGATGTTGCTCTCACGTTTGCCACGAAAGTTCTCTCGCGTACGGCTCAGGAGGCCGGCACCTTTGGCGGTGACATCCTCGAGGATTTCTTTTGGCGGGGGTTCCTTCCCATGAACGGTGCTGATTTCAAAGGCGGCGAGGTTCTTGTAGAACTTCTCCTTGAGGGAGAAGGCGGTCGAGGCTTCGTTGTTAGAGAAGATGCCGAGTTCAGCTGCCATGCGCCGCCATGCCAGCTTTTCTTCTGATACCTTGTCATAGCCACCATTTGCGACGATGTGATTGAAGACTTTGAGAAGGTCGAGATGTGTCGCGCCAACCTTGGGCTCTGCATCGAGTGTGGTGCCGCGTTTGGAGTGGTACTCGCGCAGCCGCGACATGAAGTCCTCATACTCGGCGGTGCGCTCGATGGCGTGCATCGGCACATCCTGTCGTACGGGAGCCATGGCGCCAGCCAATTCCGTCCAGACAGACTATCAAATGACCGAGAGGGTGTGCGGTCGCAATTGCGCTGGAGAACGTAGATGTGGTCGTCGAGGTCGGTTCGTCGCAGTGCAATTTGTCGCGTCGAGATCGTAAAAGTCGAGGCGGTCGGTAGCACGATCAGGAGCGCCCTGGTCGGATGCTTCGGCAGGCCAACAGGATGCCCCTGGGATAAGTCCAGAGCTCGTGGGGTTGTGGTTTTGTGCTGGAGGTCGTGTCGACGTTCCACCTAGTCCAGTCGGCTGGCTGGGGTCTTTGGTGGTTGGAGCTGCGCGCGCCGTCTCAAAAATCGCAAGGATGCGCGACTGTATTACCTGCACGTGATGATGCGAGGCGCCCCGATAACGGCCAATCGGGTTGTTTCCCTCTTCAACGTCCTTAGTAGGTTCAAGTACGCTTCAACTCGCTCGTACCCCGGATTTGCTCTAAATGTCAGTGTATAGGGAAGGTGCAAGTCTATACCTCGTGACAGACACAATAACGTAGACACCTGAGGTTTCTAGCAGGTGCGTAAACCTCTTGATCTCTGAAGTTCCTTACATAAAATATTCTCCCGCCTTGTAACATTTCTTAGGCAATGGCCAGGCTCACAGGGTCATTTTCCTCGCTGGAAGCCACCCTAGACCTATGCGAGTCCAAGATGCCTAGCCCACCAACGCCAATTTCTAGTTGCCCGCTTACGCGTCTAGAGATCCGCGATGGGTTCTCGCCAAGAATCTACCATACCTGTCGACCAAGTCATATTTTTACCTTGACTTTAGAAGGCGAGCGACCTATTGGGTCTGAGACCGGAGTTCTCATTCTCCTCATTCACAATGGACAACAGCGTCTCGTAAGTGGCAAGAGCGTTGACCCATATAGGCTGGCTTCCTGACACTAGAAAGATATCGATCCGCCTCCATGATCTGCTGAAGAACTCTCTGGGATCTGCCGACATCATTAGCGTCGAGAAGCAGCGAAACGAACTATGCATTAAGATCCCAGGGCAAGGTCGTGCTATTATCGCCCAATTTGAGGAGAAGAGAGATTTTAGTGTCGCCGTCTACATGCTTGAGAAGACACATATTCGCATCAACAACTCTATAACAAGCGATTTGTTAACGTACACCGCACCGTCGTCACCTACTGATTCTCTCGAGTTTCAGACTACTTCAAGCCTCGGTCCACGCCTCTCCTCAATAACACCTCTCCCACGGCTTGTTCCATCCAACAGCTCTCCAAGCCCCTACGCTCAACCGGCCACTTCCTTTACCTCGATGTTGAATTCACCACTCCCACCAGACGTTTCTGAGCCTACACTAGGATTGTCGACAACAGCTCCTCAACTCCAGTTCCCCCAAAGAATACAGTCTTTGCCAACATATGCTTCAGCATCATCATGCAATTCATACGTCGGGCCGGATACAACTGGACAACAGCTTAGCCCTTACAACATGTTCCTTGGTCGGAGTAATAGCCAAGTCCACACCCCTCGAGTTAGTTCGCCTCTCAGACAATCGCTGAACCCCGAAGAGGACACTGGACGCAGTCCAGGTCCGCCCTTTGGGTACAGTCCGTACGTGGATGGCAGCCAAGCCTCCCTCGATCTACCCACAATTCCCCCCGATGCCCCGAGAACTACAAGTGTTAATGACGGCTCCCCCTACACAGACCTTTCCAAGACAACTGGAAGAGTACCCCTCTCCCCTAATGCCCATGCCAGCCCAGAACCATCGTCTCAAGGCTCAGACCAAAGCTTCCGGGATCTCATGCCCAGGCCCCGCGAACTCCCTTTCAGCTCTCGACCAAAGATGTTGGAGCCAAAAAAGGTGACATCGTTACCTCAGAACAGCCCGACCAAGAAACAATCGTTACCAAGACACAAATCGGATATCAAGGAATTGGAAGTCCACAGTGAAGCAGTCGGGGCAGACAGCCCTCGGAGAACGACCTTTCAAGCCACCAATGAAACACCCACCCCAAAGGAAGCACGGCCACAGACCATTGCAGAAGCGGAAGAGCATACTGGCTCGACAATAGAAGTAACTCGCTCTAGCAGTCCCCTCGAATCTCTTTGGTCGCCTATTCGAACTCCACCAAACCCCGAACTGACAATACTAGTAACTGAGCTCGAAACGCTAAAGCAGTTGAATCAAATGACGGCCAAACTTTTTGAGCAATATGAAGCAGATATAGCGAGTGGGATGGATGAGGAGGCTTCTGCAAAGTTCTATATGGACCGTATCATGGATACCCGCAGGGACTTTTGGTCGACGAAACTGGGACATATGTTCGCAAACCAATGGCCTATGCCATGTTAATGAGTCCATAATCTGGGTGCATTGAATCTTGTCCAAATAATTCTTGCAAACAAAAGACCTATGTGCTACGTTCATCGTACAGAAGGAGAGTGGTGACGGCATGTGGGCATGCTCGTTATGGCTTCATTTTACTAATTGGCTAGTCTTGTTCAGTGGTAATGCTACCTAAAAGCAGGGCAAATTCTGTACCTTGGCTGTGGTGCAATTGAGTGAGAGGTTGCTCCTTCTCATAGGCCGCAGGTCCTGGCCAACCTTAAAAGTGAGGTAGATTTGACATAGTTCTGATTTGCCTACTCCTCCATATCTCTACATATACCACACCAGCATCCTCGGCCACGCCTTTTCAATCATCCATCTCCATCCCAAGAACCATTCTTTTCCATCACCACATTCATCGCCTTGGTATTCTGATATTCTTCCGCTTCGAACATCACAGTCAACACTATGGCACTCAGCATCCAGACCGTTTTCGTGCCGGCTCGAGCGGAGCCGGTCAGTCTTCCATCAACTGTGCCCTGCCCTCACCAACCAGGTTCTATGTCAAACCTTGTCCTGAGAACCTCGATAGAGACGCTATCTCCGAAACCAAATTCCGACCACGATGCCAAGGGAGAGAATATACAGACGGGGACACCCTCTGTTCCTGATTCTACAACTTCTTCCCGCACTGTATCGCTAGAGTTGAAGAGATTCTCCAGGCGAGGTTCTCAGCCTTTTTCGAAAGCCTCGTTCAAGAAATTTTCCAGAGCCGCCGCTCGCGGAACCTCCAACAACAAGTATCGACTGACGTCTTGTTTCAGTCTCGATACTGGACTCGACCATTACCTCGCTGCACCAGCCACAGTTCCCAAACTCGCAATGCATCTCGACTGGTATTGCACCCGCGATGGCGTCCTCGACCTTTTCCAGGACCTCGACCTCGTCGAAGTGGAAAACCCGGTCAACAAGTCGGACGTGACCATGTTCCGTGCTGTGAACGAGCAGGCTCGAAACCTTCCGCGTCATATTCTTAAGTGGGGTGAAGCCAAGAACAACGACATCGTCATCTGGAGTATCCAGGAATCCTGCGCAGCAAACAACGGCCGCAACCTTCACTTTACCGTTCCTACCAATCGCCGCCGTGGCATGCGTGGCGAGGTGTGCAAGCTCATGTCGGACTTGACTCGCGGCAGGGGCCGGGGGCGAGAGCTGGCAAAGATGTTCGAAGTCATCAAGGTCAAGGAGGAAGCTCGCGAAGCGGTTTGGCACTTGGTCAGGAGACCTGAGGCGAAAACACCCGCCATCGCCCAGGATCGAGTTGAGAATTGGGTGGCTTCTGTCTCTACTTGAAGGTTCCTGGAGATCATGCATATGCGATGTTTTGGTCAAGAGAGTCCTGTTCAGCGGGGCAGACGGTGGAGTTGCGGAAGTTCAGTTTGTAGCCATCAAGGCACTTATCGATACGCGCATAGAGTAGAGCTGGAGAAGGGGCTGCGGTACTGCCACAAAAAGGCGAGGATTAGTCAGGATCAATGTCTAATTCTATCAAGATCTCACAGTGCATAGTGACATGGTTGGCCAAGCATGTTTTGTGTCAAGAACACGGCGTGTCCGTGTCTTCATTTCGTCTTTGAACATGGTAACAACTAAGCCGACTTCATACAACACATCAGAACCCCCCAAACAAAGCCCGTCCAGTTTTTGCATGACCAGAAGCGAAGCGTCGATGAATGAAGCAAAGATAAAAAACCAAAATGGGAACAGGGAGAAATCCTCTTCCCCGAGGCATTTCTCCAATGCCACCGGAGTATCACAAGAACGTTAAAATGCATTCGTGGCAAAATGCCAATGGCAGTACCGCGCGCGGGTGAAAAAAACAAAGAAGGCAGATATGCATGGGGTATGAGGAGCCCGGAAAGGAATACAAAAACCGTTGTCCAAAGGTGTATATCTCTAAGCAGCCGTGGTTTGGCTTCCTATATGTCCTCCTCTTAATGTCCCGCCAGCCTGGCTTGGTGAGAGTGTTGCAGGAATAGATTCATAGGTTGAGACCGAGCGGGAGCTGGCCTTGCGTGTCGTGTCATGTCGTCGGGTTTCGTGGTAGTTGGTACATCCCTCCAACATAGCTTTTGAGGTAGTGCTTCGAGGTTGGAATAGTATGATATGCGTCATTCTACTCCTTCATTTTGACGTAATTGCTCGGGAAGATGCCCTGCCTCGTGCCAATCTGGCCGGTCCTAGGGGAAGAGTTAGTCAAGTCATTGCAACACCAGTGGCTCGGGACAGGAATTCGTACCACCAGTCGTTCTCGCTGTCGGTGCGTTTAATGATTGTGATGACCTCGCCCTTCTTGAAACCGAGGTCACCAGGCTGGTCTGCATCAAAGTTGAAGACGGCGACGGCCTCGTTCTTCTTAAGCAGTGCTTGCTTGGCGGCGAAATTGGGTTTCGGAGCGGCAGGTCGCCCGGGACCTGTCTTCTTTTCCGTACCGAAGCTGGGACTGGGGCTGTCCTTGTAGACGTATGCATCGTTATGGCCCCCTGCGAACGTATTCGATCGTGTGGGAGCGCCGAAGCCACCACTCTGTTGATCATAAACGTCGTCTTGCCAAGTCGTCGAGCGCTTAGGCGCGCCAAAGCCATTGTCGCCCGTGCGATCGCGCGACACACCCTCGCCATACGCAGAGCCTCGCCGGCCGTTCCAAACGACATCGTCGTGTCCATTGTCATAGACAGGGCTGTCGTTGTACATGGCGTCGTCGGTGGAATTTGTTCGCGCCATGCCGCTGAACACCCTATCGTTGAGGATATTCATGAGGGGACCGGCCTGGGGCGGAGGTCGAACGGAACCCGTCAGAAGCTGCTGCGCAGTGTAGCGTGTTCCGTACATCTTCTCGTTGGCGTCGCGACGCTCGATGATGGCGGAACCCTCGAGGGAAACACCAGCGAACAGACCCTTAGTCTTGGAGTAGCTGAAGATTCCCGCAACGCTCCTTAGGGAGGCAGCACCGGCAGCCTCGGCATTGCGTCCGACGGGACCAGCAGCCAGCGACACATTACCACCGAGGGTCAATGAACCGGCCTGGGCGAAGGTCTTGACGGCGCTGGCGTCGTTGAGGATGAAGACGAAGTCAGTAAGCTCGAAGCCGATCTGACCACCGAAACCGGCGCCAGCGGTGGCGATGGCGCTCGGGGCGCTCCAGGAGCTGTCGGGGAGACGCGCGACGACGAGGCCGCTGCCGAAACGACCAGATCCGAGGAAGCCGGCTTTGAGGACGGTGATGATGGCGAGGCCCTTGGCGTTGGCGAGGATGGCGGGGGGGATGACCTTTTCGGGGCCGAAGGCCTGGCGCGGGCTGATGAAGGACGTGAGGATCTTGCCACACTTTTTACACTCCGCTGTCATGGAGGAGAAGGGAAGCGCGTCAGCAGGCGACTTGGCGAAGGCGGGTGGGATGGAGATTTGGGAGAGCGAGAGAGGGGTATGGCAAGAATGCGCCGAAGGGTAAAAGTCAGGACTTACACGCCATAGACGACGGGAGAGGGTTGTTGAGGCCCATCTTATCGAGAGTTCAGGGAGAGGGCGAAATCACACAGGAGTTGCGCGGTGTGGCGTTGTCGACGGACCGTTTGTTGACGGAGCAAAGCTCACGGTACACGGGACGAGGATCTGGATATTGTATGGGTATGGGTATGGATGGGTATGGGGGTGAGGTGGAGGCCGGCGATGGTGGGTGGGGTTGCGCAAGCTCCGACACGGACGTCACCAGGCAAAAAGAAGACGCGGAGGCCCGATGAGCGAGAGCGTGGGAGAGTAGGTAGTAATAATAAGATAATGCGAGGAGGATTGCGCTGTAGTAGGTAGGTCGTGAAGGAATCGGGAACTGGACACAACTGCGAACTGTCGAGGACTTGAGGAAGAGTAAGAGCAAGAGCCAGAGTAGGACGAGCAACAAAGGCGAGGACAGGAAAGAGACTGACAGAGAGGGAAGCCCGGAAGATAAAACAGAGAAAGGATGAGCGAGGGGGACGAGGCTATGCAACCCGAGATGATGACCAGACCGAGAGCCAAGCCAAGCTTCCATGGAATAATTAGGTACGTAAGTCCCGCCCCAGGCCTCGCGGTTGTGGCGCAGCACTTCACTGACAGACCGACAGACCAGCCCACCGCTGCGAGTTACTGGAGTTAGGCTCCAGAAGCGCTATTCATTGGCGTCCTGCGGGGGATCCATTAAGTCGTCCCACCACCTACAGTAAAAGTCTCCAGCTAGCAGTTAACGTTAGATACCTACTGCGGGAATACAGCATGTACGAATAGAGAACATCCAATGGAGGACCGAACGCCTGGTGCCGCTACAGGGGAGAGCCCACTGGTTCCCAGGCGTCTGAATCACCAACTGAACCCCAAATGGCAGCGGCTTCCATTGCCTTCTGAATGTCGGGCTGCTTCTCCGTTCCGCTGTGGCTGGTGCACGTGCTGATTCCTTGGCGCTGTCCCACTTCCGGCGCCAGTGGAGTTGCGGGAAAGAAAGGGCCAGCGCGCGGACTCCGTGGGCGGCCCGGGAGGAACAGTCGTCATGAGGTCGGTTCTCTTGCTTCTGGTTTCGCCCCGAAGTCTTGTCTCGTCCGTTTCGTCTTGGTGAGAGCGCCTTCTCGAACCCGCCTTTCAACAACACGCATACCTCGTCGCCGGGCATTTGCCTCTCGTCCGCTCCCACGCTCCGTCTATCGAACCGAAACCCGTCGACTTATCCCGGCCGTTTGACGATCCGTCGTCCCCCCCTGGTTCCTCCTGCACCGACGCAAGACGCCCTCATCCCTCTAGACCCCAACGCTGTAAACCGCCCGCCATGTCCGAAGCCTACGAGCGCGAGCGCCAGAACAACGCTCGTCTCGACGAGCTCTCCGCCAAGGTCTCCGCCCTGCGCGGTGTCACCATCGACATCTACGACAACGCCCGCGCACAGGATGTCATCGACAACACCGTCAGTCCCCGCGCCCCTTCCCATCGCGCTCTCGCGCTGTTCCTCTGACGCCTGGCGCGCTTACCGTGCTGACTCCTCCTCGCAGTCCGATACCTTCTCCAACATGTCTACCAGCATCAAGGGCTCCGCCGGCCGCCTGACTCGCATGGCTGCTTCGGGCAACCGCGTCGCCATTCTGAAGCTCTCAGGAATCGTTATCGGAATATTCTTGGTGCTGTACTACGGCTTGAAGATGGTGTTCTGAGCGGCTGGTGGTCGTTAGGCACGCCAATTCCATATCTTGACACATGATGAAACACGGAGTCATTCTGGGTCTGAGATCGACGAGTCATGGGTCTGCGGCAGGAATCGAGTCGTTTTCAACGTATCGGGGAATCAGACCACTCGTTAGACGACCGCTGCCCTAGATGTTCAACACGAGGCGTGGACCGTTAGAGGAAAGATTAAACTGACGAGCGAGGGCGTGTTGGAGGCAGGTGTCCTCTGGAGGATTGCTCTGCTGGGGTTATACTGTACCGAGTAAATGCTTATCGCATCGGGTTTTGGCGTTGGCTGCAAAAAAAATTATACACATCTAATACTTTTTACCATCCTACAAAGTACATCCCATACCATAGATCACCACCGTTTGAAGTCGGTATAACTTTGAAGATTTGAAGCCCCCATTCCCCTTTTGTACGATCTACATGGACTCCTAACATGCAAAACAACCCTGGCATGCTCGTATTCGTTATGTTCAAACATATCGTTCCCCCCCTCACACCCTGAGTTCTCATCAAACTTATATAGATACCTCAATCGTCGTTTGTTTAACTCCACACGTTGGAGAACAAGTCCTCGTCGTTACCAAAGCCTCCACCGGACTTGTTGGCCGTTCCGCCAGTCGTCGAAGGGCCAGTGCCGCTAGTCCACCCTCCGAACTCCTCATCCGCCGCCACCTTCGGTTGGACGTTTAAGCCGCCAGTCGCGCCGGGAACGATGGATGTATTAGCAAAGGAGGACGACGTGTTTCCAAAAGAAGGAGACGTGTTGGCGAAGGAAGCACTCGAGTTTCCCCATCCAAAGTCGTTGCTCGGAGGCTTGGCCAGCGCGGGGCTCTTCTGGACTGGGGCCGCCACGGGAGCCGGGGCCGGGGCCGGGGCCGGGGCGGCGGGGGTGTTCCATTCGTTCCCGCCCCAAACATCGGCGCCGGAGAAACCACCCATGGAGCTGGTCGCCGCAGTGGCTGTGGTAGCAGGTGTCATCGCGGCAGCGGGCGGGGGTTGAGGAGACGAGAGGTTGAAGACGGAGCTGGAAGCCGGGGGGAAGCTTGGGTTAGAGGGCGGAGGGGGAGAAGTATGGGACACAGGAGCAGAGAGGTCGAAGAGGTCACCCATGGCAGAGGAGGATGCTTGGGCTGGCTTCGCGGACGACGGGGGGGCGGATGTGGAGAAGCCACCAAAGCCTCCGCCGAGAGACATATTCGAGGGCTGCTTTTGGTGCGAAGGGGCGGCAGGCTGAGAGGGCTTATTGTTGAAGAAGCTCCCTCCACCAAGTCCACCAAACGCACTGCTGCTGGTCGTGCTGGACGTCACTCGGCCGGTGCCGAAGCTGGCAAACGGATCTGGGGCAGCCGGCTTGGGAGGAGGCGCGTTGTTGGAGATGCTAAGACTACCGAACGCGTCGCCGAAGCCGCCAACAGATCCTTGGGACTGATGGCCATATGTCGGGGAGGGCATACCACCAAAAGCACCTTGAGCAGGCTGCTGAGGCGGAGCTTGCGGTCGGGGAGCAGTGGCATAGAGGGACAGGATGGACTGCTTCAGATCGGGACGAGATTGGCCGGCACTTGTGTTGGTGCCTGTGGTGCTTGCTGGTCGCGGAGGAGCCGAGGGCTCACCAAAGAAGTCCAAGCCCAGCAGGGAATCTTTGGTGCTCGTGGATCGCGGGGGCGCGGGATCACCTTTAGGAGCCACCTTGGCCATGGGAGGTGCGGCGCTGTTTGATCGGACTGGTACGGGGTCTCCGCCGATGAGGTCGCCCTGAGGAGGCGGAATGGTGCGAGGAGCACCTGGATGTCCCTGCGAAGCCTTCCGGAGCGACTCTTTGCGCTCTATCACCTGCTTCTCCTTGACCAAACTCAGAGGCACATCATCATCGCCGTCGGCATCGAGAGTCGCAGGGTCGGGGATGGGCCCGTCCATGGCCCATCGCTTGAGCTCGTACTTTGTGCGGATAAAGTTCTCTATCTTGCCTTCGGAGGGGGCGTGGCCGGCAGCCAGCTTGGCTTCCCAGTACTTGTTGGCGCGCGCGTTGCCCCAGCTGAGGATGCTCTGGAGCTGTTCGTCGGTCCAGGAGTCGAGGTCGACCGACTTGACTCTGCTGATATGGGTGCCCATGCCGCGGTGGATGCCTGAGCATCGGATGCAGATAAAGACACCGAGGTTCCAGCTGGCCCATCGGGGATCTAGAGGGAATCGCAACACATGTCAGCACCAACCGTCGCGCAGAGTAGTTACACGAAGCATTGGGGTCTTGATTCTACGAGAGCCACGTACGCTTATTCCTCTTGCAATCGGCGCAGACCTTGTTGGATTCCAGCTTCAGGAGGTTCTTGATGGTAGCTGTGTTTTGCGCCGCCCGCTCAGCGGCGGGGTTCGGGGCCCTCCTTGACATGGTGGTGGAAGACGATTTGTAAGGGGAGTATAGAAGGGGATATGGGAGGAAGATGGATGATGGACTCGTGGGCGAGCGATTCGACGCGGGACAAAGTTGAGGGCTCCTTAGGGTCAAGCCTTTGTTGAAAGTGGCAACCTAGACGGTGTCTCGAGTCGGGTAGGGAGGTGCCAAGGTGGTCGGTGGTGCTATAACGGAGGCCTTAGCGGAATTATTACGCCCTGAAGCTAATTAGGTAGTAGGATAGAAGGGTGGAACCGCGGTTCCAGGCTGATGTTTTGGGCAATGCAGTGGTTGAGTGGGTGGGCATCTTGGGAGTCGCCGCCTCACCAGCCACAGCGGGCAACGAGAGTGGGGGCCGCTACCTAAGTAAGGGATCTACTGAGACCTGACTCCTGAGGCAGCAACCACGGGCATTGATGCAATAATGAGGTGCCTTGACTTGTCCATCATGACTTCTCGAACTGAGCATGAAGGAATGACGACACCAGGTTGCTCTCTGTCGCGTTCTCAGTCGGGCCATGGAATTAATTTCGATGCACTCTCAACAGACAAGGCTGAATTCAGACATTGACTTTGCCCCCAAAGATTACTCAGAACCCTCTGCTCTGCCACTGATGAGGTTCACGCACTGACGGGTCTCGGGGTTCTCTTCCAAATACCTACCCAGTAACTTAGCTCATTGTGGCTGTGGCACTTTTAGACGCAGTTGATGATGCAACTCCCAATCCCTCGAGTATCGATTACCGACTCTGCCCAAAAAGATTCCACATCGCCGTGCCCCTCATTTTCCCCATATCCCAAGAACCAAGCCCATTGAATGATTTGTCACACTTGCATCGCCACCATATCACTCTCACCAGGATCCAAGCTCGAAGTTTCAGCTTAAAACAAAAGATATAAGGAAGAGCTCGTCATCTCGTCTACTTCTCGACTTTCCCAACCAGCTCACTCACCCACCAGTCCTCTCATCGCTGTCCATGCGATCTTCACGACTCTTAGCAACCCTCATCTACACCTCCAGCTTCTCAACTCGTGTTGCACTACCGCGATCCTCGCGCCTTGCTATCCTACCGCCCACGCCCATTCGATCCATGTCCGGCACTTCCTTTCTTAGTGGACTCTTCGGCAAATCCGCCCCCAAGTCCTCCAACATGTCTTATCCCGACCAGCGCTCCAACGACGAGTGGCAAGCAATCCTGAACAAGGGTATGTCCAATACCGACTCGAGAATTGTCCTTCGCCGCCCGAGACTAACACCGTCCCACAGAGCAGTTCCGCATCCTGCGAGAAAAGGGCACCGAGGCTCCCGGCTCCGGCAAGTTCGACAAGCACGCCCCGGACTCCGGCGTCTACACGTGTGCCGGCTGCGACGCGCCGCTGTACAAGGCCGCCCACAAGTTCAGTTCCGGGTGCGGCTGGCCGGCCTACTTCGACAGCATTCCGGGGGCCGTCGTCCGGCACGAGGACAAGACTTTCGGCATGACGCGCACCGAGATTGTTTGCGCAAACTGTGGCGGCCACCTCGGCCACGTCTTCAAGGGCGAGGGTTATGCAACGCCCACCAACGAGCGCCATTGCGTCAACAGCATCAGCTTGAACTTCTCGGCTGAGGACAAGGTGACAGAGAAAAAGTAGTAAGGAAAAGAAGGCTTAGGTTGTTCTTTTTTTGTGGTTGTTTGTAAGGTGCATGGTGCGCGCGAGGTGGTGGGAATTACAGGCATCCTCACCTGGGAGGATGTCAAAGCGGGTTGGGGGCAAGGCGCTGACTCCAAACTATTATATGTATTCACCGATTGAAGTACAAGACATTCATAGTGTTGTATGCCTTTTTTTTTTTTTTTAAAAAAAAAAAAAAAAAAAAAACCCCCCCATTATACGCTCGATGTCTGTGACTCTTCCGTAGCCAAACAGGTTTGAACCCAAAATAAACTCAACCAATACATTTCCTATCTCCGAAACTATGTTTGCCCACTCCTTTTCTGTCAATTTGCCCTCTCTCCCGTTTCCTTTCACCTACTTTTTTTCTTCTTTTTTCTTTTTCCCGTTCTGCAATCGTTCGTCACCAACCTTTCGTTCTCTACATACACGATTCACAACCAGACAACAGTCGAGCGCCGCCGGATACTATAGGCGTTTTTACGATACGAACTTCTCTGCAAGGTCTATGGTCCTATTGGAGGGAAGTTGAACCCGAGCGATGACCAGCGCGATTACAAACGTGGCAAAGAGGACCAACATGAAGGGTATCAATTTCATCCGAACGATCCGTTTCGCTATTGGGACTGGAGGCTTTTATTCAAGTATGAAGGAAGGGAGCCACAGCCGGCCGAGCTTCAATCACTCCCATGTGTTCGTGAGTACGTTCTCACTCTCTATGGAGCTTTGATTGCGAACCAAGTCGGGCCCACGTTTCCGCACACAAACTACTCTTACTTGAAGAATGCACCATCAAGCGGCCCGGATAGGTTTACGGTTTACTATTATCTGGATCAGGACTACTACCAATGGCGGTGACCAGAGCTATATCATCTAGGTGGTCGGGGCTGGAGTGGTCCTGTTGTATCCCTGATGGCAACGGCGGGCTTTGATCTTCTCACAAGCACACTGACATCTAGCCTGGCCGAATTCCGACGGTTCGTCATCGCCTTCCACGGGGAGATTCTACTAAGTCCTCCCATCACCGATGTCACGAATGTTAACCTCCCCATAAGCGCTCCTAGCCGATGGCGGAGAATCACTTGGCACTGCAATGGCTTTATACGTCTCTACCGACAGCGAGCGTGGGCCTTGCTCGACAATAATCGCCATGGCCCTTGGTTTACACCAAATGATGATGATAGACGAACTTTACGTCGGCTTCCAACGGTTGATGACTATCGCCAATGTTATGGCGCTGGGCCTGTTGGTGGCTTGGGGGGGGGGGGGTGGGGCTTGGATGCGGACGACACGAGGAATGAGCGTATCTGCCATGGCCAAGGATTTCAATCGTACCCTTCGCTATCCTCCAAGATAGGTCCATATGTTGGAAACCCTCTAACATCTTGAAATGTACTTACCTGGGCTGAAGAAATAGAATTGTTGCTTGTAAAGAGAAGAATCGCTGCCTGTAATAGGTGAATAAAAACCATCCACACCCGCCCACTCGTTAGCCAGATGTAGATGAGGCTAGTTGTTAGGACAATGTTACTTTTTAAACAGTGTACACCTCTTTAGCTACTCGATTATGTACTGTATGTGCAGCGTTCCTTGAAGGGGTACGGAAATGGGGATAGCTTCACTGCTGTAAGGACTCTGTAACCGGTGGTACCACTCGTTATGATTGCAGCGCTTTAGTACCCTACGGTATGTTATATCCTGTATTCTATGTCCACTATACCCACCGTCCTTGGCCCGGCCAAAACAAACCACGTCAATATGCGCCATTGGTCATTTCATTCAAGATATCCCTCGTAATCGACTTTCCCCTTAGTAACGCCCTTGCTCCAATTGTAGCTCTCTTTGGTGACAGTTTCCGATTCTCCTTCCCTGCCAAGCCTGGCGGAACCTTGCCTTTCATGATGTTTTTTGGTGGTCTGGCTTTTTGAGGAGTTGGGCCCGAGGTAATTTGAGTCCCCAAATCTTCAAAATAGTGGTTCCCAAGGGCGTCAGCTGGCAAATCGTAGATCCAGTCGCGATCTTCCATCAGCGAAATAAACTTGCTCAGCATATTCTCGTCGCCGCTCTTCTTCAATGTGCTTCTGCTTCCTATCACAAGCAACTTGGTCTTCGCGCGAGTAAAGGCGACATTGATTCTCCTCCAGTCCTTCAACAAATCGCCGATATTGCAGGCCTCATTACTTCGGACGAGACTCAGGACAATCACCTCCTTGTCTCTTCCCTGGAATCGATCCGTCGTGTGCATCTCCACGCCGGGGAAGCACTTGAGCTTGTCCTTCAACAAGGACAACTGTGCTCGGTAATGCGTCATGACACCAATCTCTGAGTCCGGGACTCCCACTGTAAGCAGCGAGTCGACAAGCTGAGAGACGATGCGAGCCTCGGCAGAGTTGACGATACGCTTACCCTGAGCTTCCTCGCGCACAAGCGGCTCGATGGTATCCGTATTAATGAAGCGGACGCGGGCCTCGCTATCGAGAATGTCGTACAGCCAACACCTGGACGGCACGGGACCGGTACAGAATGACTGACTGGCGACGTGAAGAAGGGTCGTGGCGTCATGATGTCGTTGTCTGAGAGCATCCATTCGTGGAATATCAAGCTTTCTCCTTCGGAGATTCTCCGTACCACAACGAAGCTTTCCTTCGTAAATCAATGTGTTGCTAAGCATCATGATATCCTCGCACATGCGGTACTGATGCTCCAGGTTGACGACGGATTGGGGATGAGTATCGGAAAGGAGCTTGAATAGGCTTACATCAAGACCGCCTTGGCGAGCTTCTTCGTTTCTCACTACAGGAGGTAGTTGGTTGTGGTCGCCGACGAGGACAAACGTTCGTGCCATTCTGATGGGGCCAGCGCAAATTGGCAGAGTGATTTGTGATGCCTCATCCACGATACAGTAGTCAAACGAACGTTCATGGAAGATGGCATGGTTGATACCGAGGCAAGTTGTTGCGACAATGGGCGTACCATGCCAAGCTTCCTTGATTTCGTCAAAGGATTTCATCGGGTGGCCAGCGAGAATGGCAAACTCTTGGACATCTGGATGGACCTTTGCAGGGGCTCCTAGGCGAAGAATGGGCGTCTTGTCCTGCTTGAGCTTAAGCAGAATATTGTCAACGGCGGTGTGGGTGTGAGACGTCAGCAGCACACTCTTGCCCTGTGAGGTAAGCGCCCGGATGATATGTGCGATGGTCGTGGTTTTGCCCGTGCCGGGCATGCCTAGAACTAATGCGTAGTCCTCGGCACTCATAACCTTCTCAATGGCCTTTCGTTGATCGATGTTAAGGTTGTCACGATCTGAGATGGTATACTGCGTGGGAGCAGATTTAAATCTCGGAGCAACGAGGTCGACGATCAAGTTTCGAATCTTTCGAGCTCCAGGCACATCATCCGCCATGATTTGAACCAAGTTGTTGCGCACAGTGGCCATGCCATTGCTGAACTCGTCTTGGTCCAGTCGGTATCGAATTGGCGGTTCGTTGCTCTTATCGTGAGTTTGATCTGGAGTGGTACCTTTCTGGGCCACATCCATGATGCTAGCAAAGACCTGGTTGTCCACCTCATCAAATCCAGGTTGTCGAATCCGAGCATTGTGAAGTCTTCTGTCCACCGCTACGCTGATCCTTTGCCTCTTCACCGCTGACACATAACCGATTGCCAGGGCGAAGTGTCCCTCCTCATCCGAAACAACGATGGGCTCTCCCACAGACAGCTCGGACTCGAGAAACGAGAATCCGGGTGGATGGCTCCGCTTGACAAAGGTGTAATGATAGCGATTGATTTTTGGATTGTTAGTGTCGACGGATGCTGAGCCTTCTTCAATGATAACGTCTGCGAAACACCGGGACTTCTTTTCTCTCTCGGCACTTGTCATAGTCCAGAGTTCCCGTTTGTTTTTCTGGCTCTCCTTTTCTTCCTTAGTGAGGAGGTTCTCCCAGTTGACAAAGAATTCTTGGTGCTTGGGAGTAAGATGCTTGACCAGCTCGTCAAACTTCTCGTGCATTTCACTAGTTTCTCCGTCACCGTTGTCTGCCAGGCGATGGTAGATAAAGCACGATCTCTTTGCGTAACAGTTACCGCACATATGCTTGCTCTTCAGCATTGGAGGCAGCTGGACGCTCCTTTCTCGGATATAAGATGCTAACTGGTTGCGTTGCATAATCATGTGTCGGAGTTCTTGTCGGATCGCAGGAATCCGTATTGTCTTGGAACTCTCCATGTAATATAAGATGCCATAAGTGACTTCGATGTCATATCGGTCTGATAGTAGGAGGGTATAGAGGGCCGTTTGCACCATATGGTTCATGTTTTCGTGCTTGCCAGTCTTGACCTCGAAAGGAACTGTCAAGGTCCGAGTCTGTTTGCCATCTTGCATCAGGACTTCAACGGTCGCATCAATGTTACCTTTCAGTCCGTACATGGGAGACCAAACATGCTCCTCGACATCCAAGAGCTTGGTGACAGCCATGTTGCCCTTCTTGCCATTTCGATCGTTGACAGTAGCTTCGGGCTGTAAAGCAATTAGGCAAGACCACGACACAGATAAACACCACATACCTTTGGTTGAGTTGACACGAATGCTTTGGCCCAGTAACTGAGTTCCGTCATCTTTGACTGGAGATGCTCTCTAGCTACGGCCATTCCGACCTTGATCGTGTAGAGGTCTTCCACGTGTTTTTCCGTGATCCGTTCGATCACCGTGGCCAGATACCGAAGATCCCATTTGTTGGCGAGCAATGCTTCCTGGAAGATCTCGTGTAGCATTGTTCCATAGACCAGTGGCGGCGTCGGTTCACTGGTAGCCTTCACGCGGTCTTGGAGCACAGCTCGTCGCATGCAGCCGAAAGAGTCGGCCACCACAGTTGCCGAAATAAGTTGATCGGGGTGGAGGATGAGGAGGCCTTCAGCATCATCGATGATGCATTGCCCCTTGGGGGTGAAGGCTCCGATGATGTGGACGTAGGATTGTGCATGAGCTGGCGTCTCATACCAGGAAGCTCTGAGGTGAACCGTCTTCATATCCTTGGTATTGTCGGCCTGGATGAGGAGGATCTGCTTCAACATTAGCGAGTGTCTTGTCATTATCCATGCTTTGGAACTCACCTTCTCGGGGTATGTATGCCCATATTGGTTGACGTACTCGCCCTCTAGCACATTTGTCACCAAGTATCGTTGGATTGTCCTAGGCTTGCAGCTGCTCTACCGGTTACTTAGTGAATGTTGCCTCGATCGGTGTTCCTTTAACGTACGTCTCCGGGGATGGCGTCGTTCTGCTTCGCTGCCTGGGTTGCTGCCAATTCCACGGCTTCAAAATCAAAGTCGCCGCCAAAGGGATCACCAAATTCATCATCTGGGTCTACTAGATCATCGTCCAGTATTATGATGGGGTTTTGAGCGGTAGGTGTGAGGGGCTTGGCAGGGGCCGGTGCTTCGGGGGCAAGTTGTGACTGCGCTGTGGTGATGAGTTCCTCTGCTTCATCAAATATGTCGTCGTCCAGGTCCTCAAACTCATCGGCCACCAGGACTTTGGTCTCGCTTTGTTGTTTTTCGGCAACAATCGAAACCCCGCTGTTAGCTATGGGGACTTCCAGTTGTGTTGCGTTGATGCTTGCTTCAAGTTCTAACATGGTGTCGTCGTCAAAGTCGTCGAAATCATCGTCGCCGTAATTTGAGGAAGTCGGTCCCGGGGAAGCCTGGTGGTTTACTCGGCGTGGAGACCCAGTCGAGGTAGCACCTATCCGCCTTTTCTTAGGAGATGGAGACTCTGCAGTCAGATCTTCGACTTCAACCTCCCCCTGGCCGTTGATACTACTAGTCACCGTATCAAGCAGAGCAGTGACAAGCGAGGACTTGGATGCAGCTTCCCTCTCCTCCCTTTCTCCAGTAGACCGGCCGCCCGATGTTGACCTCTCAATCTTTCTCTTCTTGGGGAAGCTCAATCCGCAGCTGATGGCCCTTCGGAGGTTCCCATCGGCGAGTTGTGCTGCCGGTCCCTTCGCGGGCCTCGGCGATGATGACACCATCAACTGAGCGAGTGCTGGGTTCGTAAGTCCAAGGGCTTTGCTCGCATCTTGGGATCCGTTTAGGGAGTATCGATCCCACAATTCGAGGGTCGGATCGGCGTGCGGTGACTTCAATGCTTGGGCGAGCTTCTTGAAGTTGACTGAGGGGGGATTCGGCTTGTCTGCTGCGGGCGACGATATTGGCGACGAGCTTCTAGCCCGCTTTCTCCCCTTCCGAGGCATCATAGGGGACAGAGCCGAGGTGTAGAGAGTATCCTGCCTATTGTCCCAGAGCACTCGATCGTTCGGTGAGATGTGGCATTCGTCTTCGGTGGCGCTGGTTGGTTCGAGGAGATCTCGCCATGTTAGTCGAGTCACCGGTGTCACGGCGCTGTCGTCCTTGGAACCGTTCAATGGTGACGGCCGTTGAGCACCGACGGTCTCTCTATCATTCGAGTCACCCGTATCATCGGGGCCGGGTTTATATTGGAACTGATTTAGTTTGCTTTTTGTCACCTCCGACACCGGTCGTAGGGGCCTTGGCTTCGGGGTTTGGAAGACGGGGTTGCTCTTCGATCGCTGCCATGGTGAGCGGTTCTTCTCAAGCGTGGTCAGCCGACTGGGAGTTTTTGTCAACAGGACCATAGTGAGAAGACTTACCTTGGAAACCCCAACATAATCGGAATAGGACTTCTGGAGAGGCATGGTACTCAACAATGGCGGCCAGACTTGAGAAGTTCACAAGCCTTGTCCATGAGTGCGAGATGGAGGCAGCCGTTCAGGAATTGACCCTCTAGCGTTCCCAGGGAGCAACCGCGATCTAGGACGCGTTTAATGGCCTGGCCCGGACCGCGTCACGACCCACCCCGCTGCAGCAGCAACGCGCCGCTTCGGTTATCGAAGTACATGCATCACGTGAGATACATCTCTTATCGATAAAGCTTGCCCCAGACGTTCCGGCCGACCACCACCAACCAAGAGTGCAGATCTATGTCATCCCTCCTCCACTTGCGTCACTGAATCCCGCTTCGATCCGTCATCCGATATCCTCAACTTCACTTTTGTCTTCTGGTCCTCTGATCTGGGATTCACCAACACCGCGAACAACTGTTCCTAGCCAATTAGGCTTCATCCTTGGTTCCGAGTTGCCCGCGATCGCAATGAATGGACCTGTCAATGGCGGGCCTCAGCGCCAGGCCTACCAGCAGTCCATGAAGGAATGGCGCCAACAGGCCCTCGCGGACCGCAGCCAGTATGAGGAGCGAGTCAAGGCCCAAATCAACCGGACCTTCCAGGAATACTCTCCTCCCTTCTATGCCTCCATCATCGGCTTCAACCGCGAGAGGAACCTCCTTGTCGTCACCTCGAGAGTCTCGGGCTTTGCGTCCACCCTCGGCCGGGATCTCGAGGACTCGGAGACCAAGGCCATTGCTGAACACACACTTTCAAACATACACACCAATGCGGAGCTCAAATGGGCGACGCTTGCTCTGGCTGGCTACATGACGTACCGTGGCCGCCGCACTTGGCAATTTCCCTTCTATAAGCCCAAATTGGGCGGCAGATTCAATCCCAACGTGGCCACCAGTATCTTCTCATCCAGGAAGATCCACGGCACCTACCCTCGCCTCACCTGGCATACGCTCCGCTTCACTGCCTATGCCGCCGTGACAATGCTCATGGTAGAGCCCGTCTTCCGCACCGTTAACTTCATCCGAAGCGAAAGCCTCATGGCCGCAGATCCACGACTCGATCGGTTCATTAAAGAAGCAACCTCTCGGGTCGAGCAAGTGATGACCGAGGGTCCCGCAGGACCAGGACAACAACCTCAACGGGGACAAAGGAGGCAGAGCAACTCGGATGAGCAAGATAACACGGACGTCGATGAGTATGGCAACCACACTGCCAAGCCTAGACTAGCCCCCTTCACTGCACGTTTGCCTTGGAACGAAGCCAATAAAGAAGCCGCCGCTCAGAAACAGTCGTCTGGCAATGACTGGAGCGTTCTCGACGATGACGATGCCTCCCCCGTCGCTTCCTCCACAACGAACCAGTCAAGCACCCCCGCAGCTGCCGGTGGCTCATGGGATCGCCTCCGAAAGCAGGCCCAGCCTAAACAGCAACCACGGCAACAAAATCCTGAACCTGAGGCCCAAGATGGATGGGCTGACGCCGGTGGTTCCCAATCTCAGTCCCAATATGGATCTCAGCCCCAGTCCGCATGGGGCGACGACGAGGAAGGCTCCTCAGCTAAGGCACAGGCGCAGAGAGAGTTTGATCAGATGATTGAGCGAGAAAGGCAGGGCAATGACCAGACTCGGCAGTGGGGGGGTAGGTAGGAGTCGGAGCATGGCGAGCTTGGTGTAATCGAACTGTATATCATTGGGGCCACGCAGCTCATCCTCCACCTGTATAGTACTGGGGGCTGAAGAATAAAAAACCATGAAGGATTCCCATTCAGTGTCTTGGGAACTGCTATATGATTGATTGAAGGCGATAATAGGCACAACGAGAGGAATTGGATCTGAAGAGAAAATAACACATCCTTTAACACTACTTATCCCGGCAACCCTGTCAATTACTAAGTTCTGTCAGGTACAACGCGCAAAAGGCCCGGACCTGTGGACAGACGCACTATCTACTCTCCTTCTCAAGGCTTGACCGCGTCAGACACCTCCACGGGCTCAATTTCATTTCCATCCTGCTTCTTCTCAACAGTTGTCTCGAGGATACTCTCCCCAGCCGTGTTAGCAGCGAGGGTCTTGATCTCCTTAACGGGCGCCTCTGTCTTTTCTTCAGATGTAGGTTCAGGGTCTTGTGAGGCCTCTACCTTAACATCCTCGGCCTCCAAGGCAGGCGTCTCTTCAGTGGGCGTCTCTTCGGCGAACTTCTCTTCGGCGGGCTTGTTTTCACCGGGCTTCTCCTCGGTGAGCTTCTCTTCAGCGGGCTCCTCTTTGGCAGGCTCCTTTTCGGCAAGCTTCGCTTCAGCAGGCTCCTGTGTAGCTAACGCCTCAGGGACCTCTTCCGTCTTTTCTACCTCTTGCTCCGGTTGTACCTCTAGGAGCACTGGCTCGGCTTGCTCCGTCCGCTCCTCTTTCTCCTCCTCGACAGCCGGGATAGATGTCTCCTCGCCGGCAACAGCCAAGCTACCGTGATCTGGATCAAGGGACCAGAACGTCTGCGGCGTAGAGAACGACAAGGTCGGTCCAGTTGGTGCCGCGGGCTCACGAGCGGCGGGGCTCTTAGCCGGCGCACGACGCTGGGGACCTCGGGCGCGACTCTTTCGGGCGTCGGGAAGAGGAGCCTTCTCCTTCTCCTCGGTGAGGTCCTCCTGAGGCTTGACCTCCTCCTTCTTAGGAGCTTGGGGCCCCAACTGCAGTCGCTTATTTAGATCGCTCATGAAACCTGCCTGCAGGGCGGCAATCTTACTGCCCACCGGTTTATTGCCCACCGGTTTGCTAGGCACAGGGGGCTTGGGTTTAGAGAACTCGCCGTCCTTAGAATCCCCAGACGTACTCTTGGTAGGTCTGGGAGGTATCTGAGGTTTGGGCTTGTCTGACACAGGTGGCCGAGCTTTCTGGTTTTCATCGCTGGGAGTCTGCTTGGGTTTAGGACGCTCAGGAATGGCAGGTCGTTCTGAAGTCTCTGTCGCGGCCTTGACAGGGCGAGATGGAATCTCGGGTTTGCTCTCTTCCTCTGATGATGCGGAGACGGTTGCCTCATACAGCTGGCTCTCCGGAACATCCTCCCAGATATCGCGACTAGGGAAACGCTGAGCGGGTGCCGGTCGCTTCAAAGGGAGAAATGACTCGGAATCTCTCTTGGGCTCGGTCCAGGTAGGCTTTTCTTGACTCCGGTGGGGTTTTACATCAGCGGGGCCGTTCACCTCCTTCTCTGCCAGCTCCTCCTGTTTTTGAGCGAAGGCGTGAGCGGGGGTCTTGGGACGATCTCGACCAGTCCCAGATGACAAGGTTCTGGCCTTCTCACCCAGATCGGGCGTTGAAACCTCCGCTGTGTAGTGAACGCTGTTGGGAGCGTCTTCCCAGATGTCCTTACTGGGGAAGTAATGTCGTGCCTTCGCCTCAGAAGTCGCCATCTCCGCCTCCTTCTTACCCTCTTCAGGGAAGAGCGGCTCATACTCCTTCACGTCATCCAGGGGCGTGGATCCAAATTCTTGAGAGTGATTATCCCTGTAAATGCTAGTAGGTCTGCTGGAGGGACGGCTGGAGTCATCCATATCATTGGAGCTTCTACGGCGCTCGGGAGGGGGGTGGACGGCCGGTTGCTGCAGATACGGCGCCTTGTCTTTGCTGACTTCATCGGGGGCAAGAATTGGAGCTGTATACTCATGCTCCTCGCTTTCAACGATGTGCTCAATGTCGCCGGGAGACCGATACTGCGGGTGCTTGGGGTCGTCGACATGGACTGTCCTCTCGCCATCTGGGCCAGTAACCTCAGACTTGAAGGCTGCAGCTCCGGTCTTGTCCCCAGTAGTAGAGGCGGGACCCGGCGATGAGAGGCGCGAGGCGAACTCTTCGCTTGCCTGAAAGCCGACTTCCTCGGTGGGGGTAGAGTGGTACTCTGAAGAGGTTGCTGCGTGTTATGTGTTAGTCGATTACGTCACATCAGGTATAACCAGCACTTACCGAGGCCCGCTCCACGGCTGACGGTGTCCCGAACAAGCTTATTCAGGTCATTGCTGCTCATGGCGAAATCATTCTGACGGTCATGTATGGGCGTCTTGTGCTCCCTGTCGAAGACATGGGGGTTCTTTTCGTAGTACGCCTTGTCGAGCTTGTCCTGGGGCGCAACTCCGTGGCCATGCATTCCGTAGCTGCCAGGAGGTCCACCACGAGAGCTGTGCTTGCGATGGTGGTGCTTCTTGGTGTCCTCGGAGCCAGGCGCAGGGGACGGAGCCTGAACATCACCTAAATGACGGTTCATGGGCACGCGCTGTCCGATCTCGGGGATGCCCTGGTCATCATCCACATCGGGCTGGCTGTCGGTGGCAGAGAAGGCAGTGCTGGGCTTCTTCTTGAGGCCGTCGCCAGAAGCGGGACGGCCAATGCCAAAGGTGGCGGCCTTGTCAGAGTCGGTGCGGGTGACGGTCTGGACTCGTTGCTCTGCGCTCTGGGCGGGCAGAGAGGGCTTCGGGGCGTGGAGCTTGAGGTCTTCGCCAACGGTGCGGGTATGCTCAGGAGAGGTCGCTCGCTGCTGCTCCTGCTTCTCCATCTTTTCCGCGTCGGCTTCCTCGGTCACGGCACTGTATTCGCGACCCTCCTCGCCGAGGGAAGGCATGGAGACGCTGCCGGGGCGGTCGATTGGCTCATTGGAGTGCTCGTGGACAGCATGATTCGGGCTGAAACGGAGGGATCTGGGGCTCTTCTGAGGGATGCCATCGTTTAGGGGCGAAGGAGCGAAGCGGTCGGGGTTGGGAGACATCGAACGGTCGATTAAACGCTTGCCGGCGGGACGAGGAGGAATCTTGGGGACAGACGGTACCGAATCGTCCTGCTCCTGGTTTCGGACAGGCCGGGGAGGAATGGCAGGTGTTTGTTGCATGGTTGCGGCGGTCATTGCTGTGTATATGTGATTGCTCAGGACGAGCTAGAGTGGTGTAAGGATTCGGCGGATGGAGGGAGCGGAAACGGGGCGTCGAGGTCTTGTATACTAGCAACGCCGGGATAACTAGACTCCTAGAACCAACAAGCGACCCGGCGGTCAGCATAGACTTTTGGGACGACGGCAACTGCAACCCAAAGGACGAATTGAGGCGAAAACAGGGAGGGGTGGGACAGGGGAATCGCAGGAAGCTTCAGCTTGCTTGCTCCAACAGCGTCGGCGTCAGCGTCGGCGCGGGAGCTGCATGACTCTGACAGCGACAGTCTAGACGGTTTGGCCAGACGGTTTGCTAAGAGCCACAAGCTTATCGCGCCCACTGGATACGGTTCATGGCGCTATCAGAGATAGAGGGATGCCATGCCGCACACTGCGCCCGCCGCACACCCACCCGCACACCACGGTTCAGGGGGACAGGAACTTACCAATGGGGCTGCGATGATTGGTATGAGAATCCCCCGATGGGCGATGGCGATGTTACTGTGTCATTCACAGTTCGAGGGGAGAGAGCCGGAGTGGTGACGGCTTCGGGTATTGCGTTCGTTGGGTCTCAGCAAAGCTGTCGATTTACACGCATCAAACACCGGTCTTGAGTCTGGGTCTGGGTCTTCTTGCTTCGAAGCTCGGGTCGGTCGCCGGCGGCTCCAATTGTCCCTTTATATGCTCCGGCAAGCATCCACCACCAGTCCACCTCAGCAGCATCCAGGTGACGGCCAGTGCCACTTCGCTATAAAAGCTGATTGACCTTGGCCCGTCCATCGTCACTTGCTGGCGAAAACAGGGATGAGAATGGCGCCAGGCCCACCGTGTGAGACGTGGCCGATCACGCACAGTGGCCGGCCGGCCGATGGTCCAATCGACGTCTGCCATGCCCTCATCCAGCACACAGCTCTTGACGCGTGCATCCTCCGACTTCAAGACTCGTCGCTGTCGTCAGGGCCCTCTCCCCTATGTATTTGTGGCGTCTTTCAACGGCCTATTCCAACGGGTGACATCTGATTGCACAAATTGGCCGCTTTTCTCGCGCCCTTCTCATCGTCTAGTAGCTTGCCCTGGGACTCGCAGCTTGCTCAGTTCGTCGGCGGACGCCCTGGGCTGCGTCAGTACTACGAACGGCCCAGACACAGTGCGGTCCCCCGCATGAGGCCACCGTCCAGGACTCCGAGTACAAGCGCAGGTGTCTAGACGGAAACGGCCAAGTAACGAGTCTCTCATTGCCCTGTCCAGCGTCCATGAATACAACAAAAGGTACTTTCATTGTCTACTGTAGCTTTTCGGTTGTTTTAACCTGGGAGGTAGCAAACCAGATTGGCTTGTCCTCTTCACGTTGAGAATGCTTCGAGACACAACAGAAACCAGGAGGAACCCCTCCGTCAATGCAACCGCCGGTAGCCCGTCAAGCTAGGAACCGCTGGTCAAGAGGAGAGGAGAGCAGCTGACGAGAAAATGGTCCCTTGTTGGCCTTGTTGGGGAAGAGCTTGTGACGGTACCGTATCGTCAAGTATGTACACCATCATAACCCAAGTACAGAGTACCTCGCGTGTAAGCACAAAGCCTGCCCGCGTCTCCGTATCGACTCTCACACCTCAAGTACCCTCCTCCGTCGCTCTCACCGACCATCCAATAGGTGCTTGCGCACATACAGGTACATCCCACATGGCGGGACCCGTCTGCAGCGGCACATCCCCACCGATCGCAACTGAGCTGCTGGTGCTCCAGACTGTCGAGCTAGGAGATGCCAGGCGGTGTCGCTGCGCCATGGGATTCCAGGCAATGACGCTTACTCGCCGGTGTCCTACTGGTCCAGACGACATGGAAACACGGCCATCATGACGCCATGCACCAAGAGCCCCTCCGCCCAAACGCCAAAGCTCCAGTGCTCCGAAGGAGGCCGTCCCTGAAGGAGTAGTTAGTTTAGATAGCTGTGGGGACTCAGGTGAGAAGCGGAAATCTTCGATCCCAAAAGCCGGTCCGGCCCTGTGGCTCTCCCCTCCACCGTGACCCCTCCACGAGAAAGTGTAAGTTGTGAGTGCAATTCGCAAATGTAATTCCAACGCCGGTCGAGAAGCCCATTCCATTCCACGGCTCCCACGTTGACCCCTCATCCTCATTCCACCCTCTCATCGGCGGTGCCTTATTGTGCCAAGAGTCAGCCATGAGGGCCGACTTAGGCAATTTTGTCCAGTAAATCACCAGTTGCCATGTGGTAAATCTACAGCAAGCGTCCGCTCCTCATCAATGCAGACATCGTACAGCACATCACAAAATGCGCACTGTGTTTTCCCTGGTGCCCATCTCGCTATCCCTCTTGTGGAGAATTGCCGAGATCTCAGCGCATCACGAGGAGCCACAGGGACTTTGCGCGGGCCCTGAGGCCCCTCCAGCTATTCTTGGCCGCTCGGTGCTTGACGCCGCCAATGGACGAGTTGGGCCAACTGCATCTAGAACCATCATCTGATTCCGCTGTCTCCGAGGGCGCTGCATACTGGTTAACCGACAAAGTTGTGGTAATGTGACCTTGACAGTTCAGGCAGAATCATATTGGCTCATGTTTGGATTCTTTACTGCTCCTCCAGAGCGCCCGATTGAGCGCCTAACCCTGAGAGATACTTTTATTTATACAAATTAGGGATAGGGGTTAGGGTTGGTTAGGGTTAGTTATAGGTAGAATTAGGGGTAGTATTAGGGTTGAAGATAGGATTAGTATATAGAATGTATTTTATAGGATCTTATAGTAGGTCATGGTTGTGATTAATTAATCTAGTATTTTTATTGATGGATGTACTTGGTGCACGTAGCAAAAGTTGTTGGTCCCCCTAGCAATGCTCGTCATCAGGTGACTACCTACCCAGGAAGAGGAAGTGGAGTAAGCTTCTCTTTCATGCTTGTTACATGTTGGTTCAACAGCTTGTCCCAACATTTCCTCTACAAAGATATTGACAATTACTTTGCTGTGCCTACAGTCTCGTCACCACGCACAATCATGATGGCATATTGAGCACCATTGGTATAACCTAGCCAATACAGCAGTGTTCAACACGGAGATAATCATGTTCTAATCTCAATCAAGGCGCCAGCAGAAACCACTCGAGTTGGGAAGTTCCACGCTAATAAACTCGTCAATACAAATCAGCTACTTCCAAGTAAAAAACGTTAACAAAAAACCGTTCCCCCTCCCAGACGCCAAATCCCTATCAGGGTATACAGGCCACTGCTCTCCAGCGGGGGCCGTAACTTCATGTGAGATGGGAGGATTTGCTCCAATGGCAGACACCCTCCTTGCACACGCTTCCACAGTGTTTGTTGTCATCTTCATCACTATTTCCACCTAGGTATCACTCCTTCGCCGTAACCGCTTCTTCATCTCGCGGAATCTTCGTCACTTTCCGGGTATGGTGTGCTTAGATGTTGCGTCGTCCTCGGCTGTCGCTTCTACGTCGTCAGGCCCTGCACGGTTCTACACGATCATCTGAGCAACGCCCTGGCCACCAAGAGTCTTGCTGCCAACAAAGGCCTGGCCCTTGATGCCAGCGAGGCCGTAGCAGATGGCTGTCAGGAGCAGGAAGACGCCGGCAGCAACCAGGCTGCTTGCGCCGGTGAGAATGCTGATGAACTGAAGGGCGCCCATGACGGCATACGCAGCCGCTCGCATGTAGTTGGTCGAGATCCTGCGGATCATGACATCGAACTTGCTCGAGGTCGGACAGATTCGAAGGAGCAGCGGGACCTCGACGAAGAGGATAATAAAGGCTGATGCACTACACAGATCTTGTTAGTGGGTGGGGAGCCCGTTGGTTCGTCGTGTCGACGCGGGAGCGCAGGGAATACGCACATGGCGAGAGCGCAAAAGATGATTCGAGTCACCTTCAGGGAAAAGATGCTAGAGATTCCTGTCGCCAAGCAAATGATCATGGACAAAATGCCCAGCCTGTGGCGAATTCATCGGTCAGCTCTAGTATAGGAGGGCAATTGCGTCGTCGTCGTCGGGCGACGATGCCGGCTCCGTCGGGGTAGCTCCGCTCAGAGCTTGCAAGCGCGAGCATTCGCGAGCATTCGCGAGAGCTTCACGACTACCGGGGCAATCAGGGCAAGCTTACCATTGTCCGTAGATGCCTATAGAGCCGGTCAGTATCACCATCGGGCCAGCGCACAGCATCTCGGCGGCCACATACTGAAGTTTCTGGTCTGGAACTCCTCCTTGAGCGTCATCGTGACAGCTTACGTCGGGGGTCTCGTAATCAGGTTGGAGGATGGATGGCGATTCGAGGGAGCGTCGCGCACAGCAAACAATGCGGGCGAGGGAGTCAGGTCGAGTGCGAGGGATTATCGATGAGCGGAATTCGATGCTTGGAGTCGATGTGGTTGCGCCGGCGATGGTAGACAAAGGACGAGGTCCAAGATGATTACGTCGTATGAAGAAAGGATGCACGTAGCCTTTTCGCGAAGGAGCATCCGACGCCCACTCTCTCTCCCTGGGCTGGTTTCGGTCCCCAATTATTCGAGGCTGGCACAGGGCTTGGGCTTTTGGTCGGGGGGCGGGGTGACTGCTGACTGTCCGTTGCTAGGTTAGTAGCGACGCTGACAGGTCCGAGAACGACAAGGATACGGCGCTCTGATTGGGCGCTTGATCAGTGTTTCAGCGACGAGGGCCTTGGAGTTCTAGGGGATCCGGGGCGTTGAGGAGCCTACAACAGGGGAGCTGGTCCACTGGAGCTGGTTGCTGGTGCTGGTGGTCTGCAACGCAATCTGTAAAAGTGAGACACAGGCCCGACACCGTTTTGCCGAGAGGGTAATTTGACGTTTGGGGTCTTGGCCTGTACGCATGCGATTTCCTCGTCCGGGCGACGGCCTGCTTATGATGATTGTCGGAGGTGAGCAGCAACTCGCTCTTTCGTATTCGGGACTCCATCGCAGCTTATTATTACCGCCATCCATCGCTGTAGCCTGCATCCGGACCCAGGCAGCTGCTCGTTTGCCCCAACCGAGTGACGTACGGGCATACGCGGCATGACAGCCAAGCCTCTCGTCCCGAGGAAGAACACAGAAGCGCCATGGCTCGCCAAGCCGCGACTTACCCTACAGACGAGCGCAAGCGTTCTTGGCTTTCTCCATCGACCGGCTTGGCGAGATCCATCTTGTAAGTCAGTCGTGATATTGAGGCTCACGATGCAGTGTCGACGACGGTGGTCTATAAATGAAGAGCAGGAAAGGTACAGAATTGTCAAACGTCGAAACATGGACAAATGACACCGAGTAGACGCCGATCTCTAGTCAGTCAACCCACTCCATGTTGCCCAAATCAGCGCATAAATCTTCCAACAGAGGACAAAAACCCATGCTTATACTGCCATGTCATGACTCTTCATCACCAGAAATGATACAACTCGCCTGATCGTTCCCTGTTGTAAGCATGCTACCTCTCACAGCCTCCCAAGTTAAAAACATGTCCCCAGAACGTCACGTCCATTGTCCAATGTCCTTAGCGCATGCGGAGATAGCGCCGCCGGTCCCAGCGAGAAGTTAGAACTAACAACATCGACAATTACATCATTCTTCACCACTCGAACCCAAGGCGGGCTAGCCCTAGCTTGCGGCATCTCGCATCGCCTTTAAGCTTACTAAATAAACATTATCAAGGGTAGTAAGTTGGTATATGTTACAGCTTCCAAGGAACATTCGCATCTACATCCACATACCGCAATTGCCCGCCAGCAATCCCCTTCTCCGTACCTCCGATATACGGCAGCGACAGTCAGCTTTGCGGGGCTTTGTCGACATAACCGAGCGCCACCATGACGCTCACCATCCTCTCGGACGAGCAGGTGAACACCATCTTTGAGAACCTAAACCTCGACGACCTGGATGAGTTCCGGAGCGTCCTTGCCTCGGCCCTTCATGAGTTCTCCACCAATGTCAAGGCTCCTATGGAGTTCCAGCAACCGCGTGGTGTGACCACGATTCACCCAGACACCCAAGTTAAGACATCGTACATGTCCTCATGCGGCCCCTGTGGAATGGGCTGCAAAGGTGAGCGTGTACCGCCTATGGACGAGCGCAAATACTGACTCGTTTTAGTGGTGTCACGTCTGAACCCCGACATCGCAAAGGACCAGCACGTTAAATACATCCCTCCCAGTGGAGTGCTAAGTTTGTTCAAACCAGACGGATCACTCCTAGGTCTTGTCAACCCCAAGGCCCTGACAGCCTTCCGCACCGCACTGGCGTCCGCCTGTCTCCTCAGCCGACGGAACCATGTCAAGACCATCACCGTCTTCGGGAGCGGCATGCAGGCGTACTGGCACGTTCGGCTCGCTCTGATGATGCGCGGCAACACCATCAAGCACGTCAACGTCATCAATCGCAGTTTCTCCGACAACGCCGCTGGCCTGCTCAAGAGATTTGCCGTCATCCCCCATAAGGAACGCGAAGGCTGGACTGAGACCCAATTTGGGCTTCTGACGCCCACATTCCACGAATACAATCGCCTCATCAAGGAGCAGATCCGGGAAGCGGATGTTATTTACTGTTGTACTCCATCGCAGGAACCTCTCTTTGATGGGTCCATCCTAACGTCCCATGAGGGGCGGAAGAAGGGCCGCTTGATTATTGCCGTGGGGAGTCATGGGCCTCATATGCGGGAGCTACCGGATGATCTCATTCAGATGGCCGTGAAACACCACGAGAAGCCGCATCGCCACTTCCACAGGCATGCAATTGACGGCGGTGTAATCGTTGTAGACAACCTCGAGGGCGCAATCAAAGACGCGGGAGAAATCATCACGGGCAAAGTCGACCCCAATCATCTCGTTGAGTAAGTCCTTATCCATGAATACCCGATGAGAACCCACTGACATGGGAAGACTCGGAGAGCTCGTGATGCTCCATCGTCTGGCCCTCGAACAATCCGACGCCGAAGTCGCGAGCAGCCAAGCATCCATTTCCTCTGGATTGGACAACATGGACCTCGAAACTAGGAGCCCCTCCATGTCGACTGTGTTTAATAACAATTCCACTTCACCACGGTCCAGAAGCCCGACACGATCAATTGGCTCGGATTCTCGCAAGAGTGGTTCCTTGTTTCACCTCCGCAAGAACTCCAATAGCTCTTCGGAAACGGACAAGAAGAAGAAGGAAGACAGCCTCGCGTTGTGGCTGAGAGACGGAACTGTCATCTACAAGAGCGTCGGATTGGGCCTCATGGACTTGGTGGTAGGGACCCACCTGATCGAGGTTGCGAACGAGAAAAATCTCGGAACACATGTTGAGGCATTCTAGTCCAATCAATGACGCGAAATGTTGGAGGCTAATAACTGAATTCGAGAGTTGACATAGAACGGAGGCAATAGCAGCGCAAAGGCGAGTAAAACAAGATTATTCGTCTGAAAATGTTGACATTCGACAGCATTCTAATTATACAATTTATCTTCCAACCATGCTAATATCTTAGTTCTCTTTACTCGGCAACCCAAACAGCCGCCATTCCCATACCAGTTCCTATGCACATAGAAGTGCTGCCAACCTTCTTGCCTGTCCGCTTGAGCTCATATAAAAGGGTGGAAACCTGGCGAGCACCGGTGCATCCTAAGGGGTGACCAAAGGCAATGGCACCACCCTTGGGGTTGATCTTTTCTTGAGGAATACCCAGCTCGTTGGCGCACCACAAGCACTGGCTGGCAAAGGCCTCATTGATCTCGTAGATGTCCACATCCTCCTTGGAGATACCAGCAAGGTCAAGAGCCTTGGGAATGGCCTTCCAGGGGCCCTGGCCCATGAGGAGGGGCTTAACGCCGACGATCGAGGCGCAAACGTACTTGCCGATGATGGTCTGTCCAATCTTCTCGGCGGTGGAGCGCTTCATGAGGAGGACGGCTGCAGCGCCGTCTGAGATCTGGCTGGCGTTGCCGGCGTGGATGGAACCGTTCTTCTTATCGAAAGCAGGGCGGATCTTTCCCAGGGACTCGGCGGTGATTCCGGGGCGAATGCCGTCATCCTTGGAAACGGTGATTTCCTTGGTCTCGCCAGTCTTGGGGTCCTCAAACTTGACGGTGAGGGGTGTGATCTCCTGGTCGAAGAGACCCTCCTGCTGGGCCTTGAGGGCCTTCTGGTACGACCCAGCAGCGAAAGCATCCTGGGAGGCTCGGTCGACGCCGAGATCCTTGGCCATCGCCTCTGACAGGACACCCATGGGGACTTTGCAGTTGGCAGCTTCGGTGTAGTTCTCGAGCAGCTCTGAGAACTCGCTCACGGCATTAGGTCTGTAGCCAGTCAGCGCGTGGACAGTACTTCAATATTCAATGCCACTCACCCATAAGACAAGCTCATGCTCTCGACACCAGCACCGATGCCAACGTCGATCATGCCAGCCTTGATCTGGTTTGCGACATCGACACAGGCTTGTAGCCCCGAGGAGCACTGTCGGTTAAGCGTTCGCACGGCGGTGGTCTCAGGGAAGCCAGCGACCAGAGATGCTGCGCGCATCTCGGTTGCGCCGCCACCAGCAGCCAGTACAGTGCCGACACAAAGATCCTCGACGAGGGCAGGGTTGATCTTGGAGCGAACGATGATGTCCTTGAGGACACCAGCCAGGAGGTCGGAAGCGTGGGTATCCTTGAAACCGCCCTTGCCGCCCTTGGTGAAGGCGCTTCGGCAGCAAGCAGTGACGACAATCTGATCAGAGGAGGATGGTTAGACACAAACCAAGAGATAGGGACGTTGTGAGGGTTTCTTACATCATCGGGGCGCTTCTCCAGGATCTTGTCGCGACCGCCGGCGGTCGGGTTCCCAGAGATCTGGCCGCCGATTTGAGTAATTCGGTCCACGGCTGGGATGAGAGAGAAGAGTTAGTAAGGGGCATTTCGTGACGAGTTGCAGCGGGCAGAGGGGATGGAGGAGGGCACACATACCACCCATGATGTCGAGCGAGTAGACGGAAGCGTAGGTTGGAGAATGGATAAGGAAGCGCGTGGATGTCGAGGACCTAGGACGAGAGATGAAAGCTGAGATGGAGAGATGGGAGAGAGGAAAAACAGGGCTCCAGAAGCTGTAGAGGGCGATCAGCAGGCGGTAATATAAATACACGTAGATAGTAGCAAGGCGTTCACTAGACCTCGGATGTGGTGGAGACAAAGCGAGGTTGACCGAGTGTCGAAGACATCCCCGTTCCCCGTCATGGGAAGTGGACTCGGTAGGCTCGTGGTGGAGGGACCCGCTGATGTCAGCTGGGGCATTTCGCGCCGACCGAGGCATCTTTTTGCCCCAGTCTTGGCGCATTTAACTAGCGCCACATCTCTAGCGCCTCTCACATGCCAGTTTGCCGCACAGTTCCCCAGCTTTTCGGCCTCAGGCAGAGGAGGTTTGCGTCACGAGGAACGGCCAATTCCATACCATGCGAGCCTCGTGTAACCGGCAGATACCTTAGTGTAAGCTGAGGGTCATCTTCACAAGCCAGCCTTTTGGATTGTTCTTTGCCGCCGTCTCCAAGGCACTAAAACCTGAGGCATTCAGACCATGAGCATTCCGACCTGATGCCAGAACGCCCTTGGAACTAAAAGTCTCAAGTCCCATCAATTGAGCTTAGTCCAGGATAGTGGTTGCTTCAATTTGTGCATTTCAAGGCATGTCATAGATCCCTAAATAATATGCCGTTCTACTTACATACAAACGTATTGTGAAGATGATAATCTTGAGTCTAGTAAGCAACCAGAATTGGTGGCTGTCCACTGGGAAGTCCACATTCGGCAAGCAACACTCAAAAATGTTGAAATAAATAAAATGCGAACAAAGAAAATAGCAAACGAGAGTCCTGGGTATCCTCGCTGAGTGCTGCAAATCTGTATTTGTGCTCAGTAATTAAACCGCAGTTTGCAGTGGGCGAGCCGAAAAACGTCGATACCTAGCCTATCTGTCTTAGTTGAATGGCCCCATGCCTTCGGCTGACGATGGGTACCAATGCGCTAGATCCGAACCCGATGCCCCTGAAAGCGAGCGGGGAGTGTGTGGCTCGAGCTTGCAGTCGGCAGACGAACCCATAGTCGAACCGAAACCGTCTCCTGTTAAAGCAGATGCAGGCGTGAGATAACTTGACGGCGCCGATGACTGTGGAAACGACTCTAGGAATTGCTCCGGCCTGCTTTCGGCCGAGGTGTCCAAACTAGCGGGAGCAAGCCACGGCACTGCTTGGTGTATGTGCGAATCTAGATAGTGGGTGGCACGGGTTAGTACCTGCATAGATTGCTAGAATATCTTGGGTAGAGGAATATTCTCATGATGACTTGCCTCGTGACACCCCAACCGCGGAGACCAAGCGGAGTTGTGCCATAGCTTCATACCCCAGCTCGATGATAACACCCAATTCCCTATTGCTGACTCGGCCGAGTGGCATACATAACCGCCGTTCGATGGGCCCAACGTTCTCCACGTCCGTGATGTCGAGGAAGCAGAAGTACTTGCGTGGCTTCTCCAGGGTTTGATTCATGCGACGCTGGTGAGGGATAGGGTGGCGCGATAAACGCATGCTATTTGCAATCCCAATGTCGGCGAGACTGTGACGACGGCCCGGACAGCATTTTGCTGCACGATAATGCATTTTCCCATTCCGGTCCTTCAAGTTGATCCGGATGACTTGTCCGTCGAGGACCCAAAATATCGCTTCCGAGACGGAGTTTTGAGAAGGAGACAAGGTAGCCCACGAGGATTGCTGGTCTTGAGCTGTGTTCACTGCCAGAGCTGGAGTTGGCTGGCCCAACTTATCACTGACTTCGGCGAACCCAGGATCAGGATCAGGCTCAGTGGCGACGCTATCGAACTGAGGTTGAGTGATAGGAACAGCTGCTCCATTAGAAGGGCCGGGCGGGTTGAAGGGTGATGGCCCCGGAGGGACCGTGAAAAGAGTTCGGTCCTGAAAAGGCGATCGTGTTGAATTATTGGTTTGCCCAAAGCCAATGTCGGATGCCTGAGAGTTGGAGTACGATGCCGAGCCGGCGCCGTGATCGAGATCGAGGTTCGAAGCCCGTCCACCTGTACTGGCGATATGTACTTCAAACAGAGGCGGCCTCATCAAATTCGGGTTCCCGTCTAGGCGCTGCCGTGGTGTTCGAAAAGTATTATCGGCAGCAGACGAATTCGGGTTCCGCTGCCTGCGGCTCATCAATCACGCTTCCCGCTGGGATTTCCGAAATTGCTTGCTAATGCTATTTCAAGCTCCGAAGAAGCATCCCAAAAAAAGAAGATGGTAAGACGGTCACAGGGGCAAGCTCGCACAGCGGCAGAACCTCCAACTTTGTACGCGTCAGTCGGAGAGATAAAAATGGTACTTGAGAACGGCTGACGATATTGAGCATTGTAAAGGGGTGTTATATTCCCTGAGTAACGCTAAGCTATGGACCTTGGGGCTCTGATTTGGTATTTCAAACTCGTGGATCGTCAGTCGCCTCATCATTATTAACAAGGCGGCAGTACAATTCACAAAAGTGGCAGCGGCGTACGATGCTGAAGCTGCTAGGCTCCTTTTCTGATGGTGAGTTGATGCATCTTCTCTCCGCCACCGCGTATTACTTCGCCATGTGGGAAGCTGAAGCCTGATATCACTATTGAAAGCGGGCGATGCTATTTCAGGATTGATACAATTGTATTGTTACTGTCGTTTTATCCCTCATGATTGTCTCCTCCTATTCGACAAGGAAATAACAAAACTAGGCGAACTGCCAAGGCAAAGTGGCAGTAAATGACCTGACCGAGATGCTTACCACTAAGCCTCGTTGTTTCCACACGAATTCGACCGGCATATGCATATTGGGCAAATCACTGAATACCTAAAGATCAACGTGCTGATTGAGCACCCTACGTGAGACAACCACAACCATCATCTTAAGTCTTAATCTTGACAAAGAATAATATATACTAAGGCTAATCCGACCCTTGATCTGAACTTTTAGCTCTATATAACCTAAGCACTATATATCCTAGCCTATCCTAACCACTAATTCTAGCTGTTAACCTAATATATTTAATATTATCTTATAAAGAAAGAGTTAAAGGCGAAGCCAGCGTTATCTCATGACCTTGTGCGGGGCAAACATTTCTTTTTGTAATTGTTTCCCTGACTTGCGCTGACCGAAGAGCTCAGCTGATGAGAAAACCGTTCGTGCAGGTTGCCTTACCAATCGTCATGCTTGCCATGGCGCTATTCATGCGAGGAGTCCGCCCACCTGCGCCCGAGATGTGACGATTACTCTTTTCCCTTTCCCCTCTTTCAAGTACGAAAACGTGTGGTTGGACCAAGACAGTTTGACAAAATAGTTCGATATGACCATGTCTTAGGACTACAGTCTTCAGTTTTGATCAATGGTGATTCGTCATCGCCCAAAACTTGAGCGCCCTATTTTCAACAAAGTTCTAGATGCAGGCTCTTCAATCCTAGGCGGGGGCCATACAGTGAGGCTGACCTCACTATATTAATATGGTCCCAGTGATCGTGTTCTGTTTTCTCCGGGGGACTGTTGTTTGTCGATATTCGCTATGAGGTATCTCCTCGGTCGAAGCTCTCTCATCTCCTCACTTTACGAACCACTACTTGAAAAGCGCTTTTTGTAACCACGCCTTGTTTGTGGGCCAGTATGTTGGCCGAATTCCACTTACATATAATTATCTAACTCTTTCAAGTCCCCTCGGAGAATGATACTATGTTTGGAAGAAATGGACCCGGCCCCGGCCCTAAACAACTCGCCTGGTAACACAACTCGGCACCGACCTAGTAGTCAATGTATCCCCAGGCACGAGCGAGCCCATGGTTGGCCGTGCATCCTTGCTGGTTGCAGCTCGACGTGGCTGGAAAGCGCTCTACGCGTCAAAAGCGAGATTATCTGCACACA
This sequence comes from Neonectria magnoliae, assembly GCA_037954305.1. NCBI lineage: Eukaryota > Fungi > Ascomycota > Sordariomycetes > Hypocreales > Nectriaceae > Neonectria > Neonectria magnoliae. The sequence goes on along the minus strand of JAZAVK010000001.1, from coordinate 164,201 downwards.
AAGTGATCATCCAACCCTAAACCCTCGAGTGAGTCTAGTATGCCAGTCTCTAACCTAAGCTAATGCATTGAAGGTTTCCAGTCAGGGATTGTGGACCCTAGGCTACACCTTGGATCCAAAAGAGGCCATCTCATCCCCCGTTTCTACTCATAAGGTCGTAAGACCAGGGAATGCTATCAAAGCAGGGTTCAGGCGACGACACTGGTCCCGTAGCAATGGAACCAGAAGAACACGCTCGGAGAAGTGCCACTTTACCAAGAGATATGCCAGGAGCACCCCAAGTAGGACCATTGGACTGGGATCGGAAGAATTCTGCAAGTCGTCCCGTTCCAATGGATTCCGAGAGACTGAATATTGGGACATAGAACCAGGGAGCCCTGGCCAAACGGAAGACCTTGGGATGAAACCAGTTGAGGACCTTGTCATGGAGACAAAATCTGGCATCCCAGCCACGGAGGATCCGCCATTACTGGAGGACAAGGAGGCTATCAATGCGTCTTTAAGCGAGATCCAGAGGAGGGTATCTGTGATGGCACTAACTGACCCGGCTGAGCCAGGATTCAATGGGGAGCACGGCAGCTCTATCGAGCAGAAGTACAGTGCTGGTGAGACCCTCCCAGTGCCAGATGTGGAGTTATCCGACGATAGTGAAGTGGATGATGAAGATTACTGGGAGTGGGACCAAGACAAGCAGCAATTCCGACACTGGGACGATGAAGACGAAGAATGGGTTTACTTTCCAGAGAGTTTTGATTGAGAAAACTCATGTCCTGTGGCGGAAGCCGCTATGAAACTGAGGTATGAGACTCCAATGATTGAACCGTCAACTTATATTGATGAAACAAAGAGACTTAAGATCTCATCCAAATTGGTGATTATTCAAGATTCCATGAAGACTGATACTTGTCTGGGTAGCTGTCGTAAGGATAGAAATACTATACAAATTGGATAACACAATACATGAATTCACATTAAGAATTCTCATCTACACAACCCCCTTGCATAATTGCTATATTAGTGTGGGAGAAGGCGAAGAAGATCTTAAAGGACGCTTAGCTTTCCCACCCTGTACTGTAGATTAGCCCTACTATACTATCACTCAGTTAAGTATAATTAAAATAATATATAATTCTATGTTAGGCACTAAGACTGACGTCGAAAGCCTCTGTACCCTACTGGGAACCTTTAAGTAGTGTTACCCTCACACTAAGGTCCTTTACCGCAGACCTACCCATCAAATGGTGTTCTCTCTTAGAGTAGAATCTCTCGATAAAGCTTTCCTACACTTATCCTGAAATCTATTAAGGCTAACGCTCAAAACATGGTGATGTGAGTATATGATGGTCGCCTTGAGACATGATAAGTGATGAATAGAAACATAGAAAGCAAAGGTCTACCCTAGGAACTGCTTGAAACGGAATAGGAACATGGTGACTGATTCCTCACACTGTATTATGAGTTGGTTCCTGCTTCCTCTAACTAATTGGAAAACGCTAGCAAAAGATCATGTATTAGCATTCGTGTCGTCCGTCGATCCCATAGGTCCATACGTCAAAACACCGTGGGATCATCGTCATCACGAGCGCTCTCATTTTGTTGGCACCTTGGGGTGCTACGTCGAGATTAAAGCTAAGACTTCGCTGGTATGAACAACTACAACATCGTGGGCGCCCAATTCAAAGATTTCGGTACTTCCAGGATCCCCGCGATGGCGGTTCTAGCACACCCTCCAAGCTTGGTGTTAGGTTGGGTATTTTATATTTATCATAGGCATGATTAGGTATTGAGGCTATGAAGAGAACCGTTCCAAGGCACCGCACTTTAGACCAGAAGAGGATATGCTCGGTGTAACCACTTAGGTCGTTGACTTCTTTCCAATATGTGACACATAATTTTCGTGAAAGCCACATTTATCCATCCGGTTTTACAAATAAGAATCAGCGCTTTTCGTTTGACGATATATCGGGTTCTTCGTCGGAGTCGTCTACATCCTTGAAGTTGCCCTCAAAGCTAGTGCAAAGTCAGCATGAAGCCTATAGGGAAGAAATGAATGCTTACGCCTTTTCGCCAACGATAACCTTGGCGAACTTCTCCAAGTCCTCGAGCTGGGCGACGCAACCTGTGAGACTCTCGTTGTATGAGTAACTGTATATATCGCTCCACGTCTTCTGTCTTTCAAGCTCTTGGTATTCGACGTTTTCGGCCATTTCTTTAGCGACCTCGGCGGCCTTTAGGAGGAGCTTCTTTCGAGCGGCTGCAGCACTAGGGAGGTAACGCTAAGGGAAGTCAATACAAGTCTCATCTAAAGAACGACCGTGACGGCAACCAGAAATAGACGGGCGTGGTAGCTTACAGGGACTTTCCGCTGGGATCGCAGAGCGCCAGCGAGGATGTATAAGTTTGCTAGAATGGATGCCACAGCATCTCGCCGACAGCTGAGGAGCTTTTCTGCAGCGACGGGGTTGTCGCGGATGTAGTTTGGGTTGTAGAAGAGTGCAGATTGGCGGACGGCAATGAGATACTCAAAGAAACGCTCACAAGCACCGGCTAGGGCAGAATAAGGAAGAGGATCGAAAGGAGCGCGGAGGCGGAGCTCGTGGCGGGTCATGACCTGGACTATTGTAAGTGCTGATCCAACGTTTCAAGGCTGGTAGAGAATGTACAAGTAGTTCTCGCACATGAGAGAAGCCCTGTCGCATACGGCTTTCCAAGATTTCAGATCTCGTAATGTCCTCAGGAGTTGGATCTTCCCCTTCGTCGAAATACACATAGTTTGCGACCACATCTGAACTACATTAGAGATGAGCTGGCTGAGGCATTGGCGCCGACTTACTTCTGTACATGACGCTCATGAAAAAGAGCATAGATGAGAGTGCAAAGCGAAGTTCGCGTCTTGCACCAAAGGCCCACAATAGCGAATTCAAAACAATTGCCGTCGAGGTCGAAACAAAGAAAACCAAGCCCATATGCATTGCGAGAAGAGCAGCGGAAGACGCATCACTCTGGTCCCGAAGTCCAAGAGATATGACAGTGAAGGAAAGACATCCGACAAGTCCTGAACGCTGCGAAGAGGAGTTAGTATAGGACTGGCAAAGAAATGAGCAGTTGGTTTCTTACTGGATGGGAGCTTTGCGTGTAGCGAAACAGCATAGGAACCATGTATATCGCGGCAAATGCTGCCATGACGAAAGGGTTTCCGTTCCCGGCGGCATAAGCAGCACCACTCCAGACGGCACCGAGGATGGCTGCAAAGGCTCGCATCACGAGATCCTGCACATTGCCTCCGACTCGTGGATGCATCATGATCCAGCCTATACAAACACCCCACCAGGCCTCGTAGCGATCCCACCACTCCAAGTTGCTGGTCGACCATGCAGGGATGGACAAAATCGAGATCAAGATGGCAACTTTGAGAGCATACCTACTCTCGAAACCCTGCATTCGGCGGAGGATCGTCCAGATCTTGTACCCAAGCTTGTCCCTCCGGGAGGCCGGATGCCCTCTGATACTGGGTTCCATCGTATAGGGGATGCTCTCGACCCTCGTGACGGCCTCATAACTCGGCCTCGGCTCGGAATGGCTTTCCTTAGCCTTCATAGCCTCCAGCATGTGCGAAATCTCCGCAAAGGTTGCCTGGTATATGCCGGCAGTGGCACCGCCGCGATCGTGTCGGACCTGGGCGTTCGTCGAGTAGATGGATTTCCGGAACGAGTATGTAGGGAAGTTCACTCTCATGCGATCAGAATTGAGATGCATTTCGTGGACTTTGGCATTGAGTTTAACGATGGATGCGGCGGTTTCCCTAGCATGTCTCGCGAAGACGAACAGCTCTAGGGTCTCAGACTGGTCGGCGTAGGTTTCAGGGATGTCGTTGGAGACCAGTAGGCTTGACTCGGCAACGTCCAAAGCAGCCAGCGCGTTCTTTAATCTGACTTGGATGTCTGGGATGTCCGATGAAACATCTTTAGGCGGGCCAAAGTAGCTGCGACAACCGGAGAGATCCATCAGCGCGCCATGACACCTCCTCATGCTTTCCGCCATGCACGCGAGGACTTCTTTCGTCGGGCTCGACAGAGCGTTGGCTACCTTGCGAGACACGTCTTCTGCCTCGGAGAATGATTGTGTGCCGTCTTCTGATGAGTCCGGGGCTTCAATCGAGGGCCCGACACCAGGACCGCCAACCGTGATCTCGACTGGCTGGTCTCCGAGATCCCAGTCATCGAAAAGGAGAGTCTCGGTATTCATTGATAGAAGTGCTCTTACAACACCCTGGACCAGGTTACGTAGTTCCCGCACGTCGGTCGGGCGGAATCGAGTGATGGTGATGTCGATTCTCATGTCTCGATACGCCGTTGCCATGTCCATAAATGCTTTTGTAAGACGTCGTCTTAACCTCCTGTTCTTTGGGCGAGGAATAATGAGTGCTTCCTAGGATATCTCAGTACATAGGAAGAAAAGCGGACGAAGCGCAAATGTACCTGCATAGTCCTAAATGACTTGTCAAGAGCCGCAGTGAGCGGGCGGTTCCCAGCATTAGGAAACACTAAAACGTTGACAACAAAGGCCACAGCTTGTCCCAGAAGCCACGGTAGGCCATAGCTCCAAAGCTTACTGAATTCAATGTCTCGGCCGTTTGTTTCTGCAAGAGTAGTAAAGGCAACAGCAAGTCCGGCGGCCAGGGCGGCTTGATAGAGGCGCAGATAGAGTGCGCGGATGATGGCGACGCTCGCCATGAACAGGGCGAGGAACACGGTCAAGATACCGCCGTAACCGGCACTTGCGGCAATCGTCGACGTGGACAGTAGGAGTCCGACAACACCCCAGGCCAGCCCACAAGCGGTGCCGAGAAGAGTGAAAATAGCTCCGTCCACTTGTGATCCAAAGGTGCGTCCTGGATGGTTGAGAATGACGGACACGACTATGATATAGTCATATCGACCTAGCCAGTTTCGCACCACCGGAATAAGACATAATATGTAGGAAATTAAGAAAGCGGTTACAGTTTTAAGCAGCTTGATACCAGCTCTCGTGGTCGTAACACGCCGCACCACGGAGCGCAGCTCATGTAATTGACGAGGGAGGAAGTCTTTTGGCGAGAGGGGATGGCTTTTATCGAATTCCCTGGGCAGCGCCGCCTTGGACCTCTCGATGACCTCGCCAGGCGCGAGCGGCGACGGCTTCAGAAACAAGGCGTCGAAGAAGCCATCGCGCATCTCGGACACGCCGTAAGTGTCCATGTTGATGCGGTCGTCGGAGATCATCTGGTCTATTTGGGCAACGCTCACCACGGAACTGCGCCGGGAGTCGAGGTTAGGCCGCGTAAGAAGGGCCCCCCGGATTGACGAGGACGTCGGAGAGGCGGATCGGGGAACCATCGAGCTGGTTAGCCTACTCGGGTCTAGTCGTTGTGGCTCAGAAGCCATCGAGTCCGTCGCTGACGTCTTTCCGGGCTGGGGGGAAGCTTCCCCATGGGGATCTCGACGACCCGGCTGGTTGGGGCCATCTTGTTCATTGGACAATCCCCTGGTCATTGTGGTTGACTGGATCATCAAGTCGGTAACTTGGTTTGTGGTCAAGTCCAATCGGTCGAACGGCGCGAATTAGGTTGTGAGAGCAGGTCGTTGCACGGGTAAGCTCTTGTCCAACTCCATCGAGGACTGAGGCGGGTGGTTTGGCTGTGATAGTTGAGAGATGTCCGTCTTTGACTCTGCCGACACCGTACTGAAAGAAGTTGTTGACGTTGACGAAGACTGGTGACGAAACTGGTGATGGGCGAGTCTTGGATTGACTCATGGCTAGAACGAATAGTAGCCGGAATTTGCCTCTCAAGCTTAGCTGGTAGATCAGTGGAGAGACGACAAACCAAGTCTACACCGACAACCAAAGGAAGTGAGCAGCAGTCACCGTAAGCGCAGCAAGAAAGTCAAGAAATGGTTTCAGAAATTATTTTCTAAGACGGATTGCCATAGTGCTTGGCCTTGGGTCGCAAACTGGTAATTACAACACACGGGCCTACCCAATAGATTCTACCCAAGCGGAGGGAATGTGTGCCCAATAGCGTGAACTTCAAGCAAAACTGATAGCTGAGGCTCATTATGACTGTTGTACTTGAGTGTATCTTGTTGTAGTTCTCGTGATTTTCAAATGACATTTTTATTTGTACTGTCGTGAAATGCAATCGACTGCATTATTGGCAGGCATAAGCTGGTCCAAATCCTAGTGACACAATGTAGAGGGGTGTTCGTTAGCCCGCACCCAGGCGTGGTCTTATGACCCCCCTTCAGTCACGTGAACCCGATCCCGATCTGCCGGCTTCACGTTGGACCTCACCAACAAAGTCCAGTCTTCAGCCATATATCACGCCTCTCAACCCCAGCCATTGAGGCACCGCACGACCTCCCGCACCGCCGACCCCCCTCGATTCCTCGACGAACAATGGCCCTCATCCGTCACGCCGTCGCGCCCCTGCGTGCCGTCCGCTGCGCCCGCCAGCCCATCGCCACCAGAGCCTTCTCCGCGACCGCCCGCCGACGGGGTGGCCACGGCGAGTCCCAGTTCGAGCCGCCCACCGGCTGGCTCTGGGGCATCAAGCCCGGCGAGAAGGCTGAAGCCGAGGGCTGGGAGTGGCCCATGTACCTCTTCTTCGGCAGCCTCGCCGCCACCGGCCTCGCCCTGGCCTTCAAGCCCGATACGACGTGAGTTGTGCGCAATATTCTGTCCACGGACGAACCGCTGGATGTGCCGCCTGGCCCAGGAGCTCGTTATTGCTGCCATTGGGTGCAATCTGGATCCTCAATGGCGAGCTATGGTGATGCGGCATTTTGCCAGGACAACCCGATGCTAACTGGCCCCTGCAGTGTCTCAACCTGGGCCCTCGAGGAGGCACGGAGGAGGTTAGAGGAGGAGGGTATCCTGCCCGACCCTACGAAGAAGGATTGAGTCCGCAATGGATGAGCCAATGCAAGAAGAAGGGATGGGAAACTGGTGGTGATGGGGCGAGGGCAGACTCCTCGTCTGACTGTCAAACTTGTACATGTTATCTGCGTTTTTTCGGAAGACAACTTCCTACAATGGTTCAAATCACTAGACTGGTTGTTTGGGTCGCTACAGGTCTCTGCAGTTTTTTGTCATATCGTAGTTTTGGGCGTGAATGTATGCAATTGGATATTTGTGAGTCAGCAGCCGCAATTCAACTACCCGATATGGACTCAATGCAACAATAAGCACAGTACTTTCAACGACATTGATATAAGCCGGTCCCGGACCTCTCTTTTATTCTATGTAACCAAAGCAGCTCAAATGCTGTCGGACAACGCCAATACATACAAGTGCCGAACTCGCCCTTTAGGAAGTCGCAACGTAACTCCACTCGTGCTCCTCATCGCCATACTGAATGGCCTCCATCCACTCCTTCATCTGCAGAGCAATCTCGCCAGACTCCTCGTCCTTGGCCAAACCGCAGTCGACAAGCTCGCCCTTCCATGAGATGGATCGGATGGGGCTGACAATGGCAGCAGTACCGGCACCAAAGGCCTCGAGTAGTCGGCCCTCCTTGGAAGCCTCGGCCAACTCCCCCATGGTGTACTTTCGCTCGTCAATCTTCCAGCCCTGAGGCTCAAGTCGCTCACGAGCCAACGCGAGTATGGAATCGCGGGTCACACCCTCCAGGATGGTACCGTCAAGAGGAGCAGTGACGAGCTCCTTCTGACCAGTCTCCTTGTTCTTGAGGGCCACGAACATGTTCATGGTGCCCACTTCAGTGACGTACTCCTCCTCGCCGAAAAGCCACAGGTTCTGCTGGAAGCCACGGCTGGCAGCCTGCAATTGGGGAAGAATGCAGGGCGCATAGTTGGCGCCCAGCTTCTTGTCACCGACGCCTCCGGGCCAGGCTCGGACGGCGTAGTCGGTGGCCTCGAGTGAGATGGCCTTAAAGCCGGTGGGGTAGTATGGGCCGACAGGTGAGGCGATAACGTACAGAAGGGCGGATCCAGGGGGTCCAACGCCAAGGGTCTTCTGCGTTCCGATCATGGTGGGTCGGAGGTACATGGAGTATCCGCGCTTGTCGGGGATGAAGCGCGAGTCGAGCTGGGCGAACTTGGAGATGAGGTCGATGAAGCTCTGGGGCTCAAAGGTGGGTAGTGCGATACGGGCAGACGACTTGTTCAGGCGAGCCATGTTCTTCTCGGGTCGGAAGAGTCGCACCTGGCCTTGCTTGTCCTTGTAGGCTTTCATTCCCTCGAAGCACTCGAACGCATAGTGGAAGACGCACGTCGCTGGGTCCAGGGACAGGTTCTGGTAGGGGGTGATCTTGGGCTCCGACCATCCGCCCTCCTTGGTCCACTCGATCGTGAGCATATGGTCTACGAAGCGCATGTCAGCGAGGGTCGCGAATCGGTTTACAGACAGACATGGGCTTACCGGTGAACTCTCGACCGAAAACGAGGTCTTCGGCCTTGCTCAGGGCCTTGGGCTTGGTGGTCTTGGTGATGGAGAGCTTGGAGACATTGAGAGCCTCAGCTTTGGCGCTGTAGAAGCGCGTGGCCTGACAGAGCGGTAACAGCCTCGAGCTGGATGCTCTGGTTGCGCTCCGGACAGCGGAGCGGGAGACAAGCAAGGGTCTCATTGCGACTTTGTGGTGTTTGGAATCGTATCAGGGTTTTTTTTTTTTTAACTCTAACGAGGACAATTCAGGTGCAATTGAGGCAGAAAGAGGATTGCGGGCCACTCGCAATAGGGGCAGATCTCAGAGTGCCAGCCACAGTCGACGGTGAGGATGGACAGAGAGAGTTTGGGGTTTTTATTTGACGGTGGGAGGAGGCCATTGCAGTCATGGTGCTTCGGAGTTGGATCGGACTCAGAGTGGAACGTCGACTCGTCTGGATTGGAAATCGCCCGATAGGCTGGCGGTCACCACAAATGCCCAAATCCGAGGTACTTGGGAGGGACATGCCGGTGCCAGCCGCTACTGCCGTCTCCTGCCGCGAACGGGTGGAACCGAGCGTATCCGTGGGGTCTTGGGAGGCTCTCCGGCGAAGCTCTCCCCTGGAAAGGAGCCCTGAAAGCCCCGGAGTGCCACTGTGTTCAGTCAGCGTTAGCGGCTAAGCTAGGTACTAATTAGAGATAGACGCCGCGCCGACTACGCTGCTGCACCTTATCGCGCCAAGCCAACCTACGCATTAATTATGGAAGGATTATTTGTCAACTCCACGCGCCTTGTGCTGTTGCTGTCGTCGCAACCAAACATCCCACGTCATCCTGGCTCAACCCTCGACGAACGATCCCACGATTCCACGATTCCGCCATCTCGCGACCCCACGCTCGTTTTCGACTCGCACTGCAACGGACCTTGAAATCACTGGATCCGTATTATTCGGGCCTCTGCAGTTCTCTCCAGCCTTCAGGGAAGTGCGCGCAAAGCACTCAACCGCCCTCCCCTAAACATCCCTGGCATCTCGACATGATCGCAATAGCTGCCCAATCGTTCCCCGCGTAAACGCACCATGTTCTCCTCGGCGTTCAAGTCCATCTCCGCCACCAACATCACCGGAAACTACTCTATCTCATCCACCCCGACTTCGACGGCTGGTCCCTGGAAGATCTACGATGCAAAGAAGAAATCCACCAGCAAGCCCTACAGCGTCTTCGTCTTCGACCGGAAGTCCCTCGACTCCCATGGCAACTCCCTAGGCCGCTCCGGCGCCGCCTCGTTCAAGAAGACGGTCGAGGAGGTTGTCGAGCGGTTGAAGAAGGAGGCCTCGAGCTTGGCCAAGTTGCGCCATCCCAGTATCCTCGAGCTGGTCGAACCGGTTGAGGAGACGAGGGGTGGGGGTCTACAGTTTGTGACCGAGCCCGTAACCGCCTCGCTCTCCAGCGTGCTCCAGGATAAGGACGAGCAGGAGCGCGCTGGAGGTCCCGGCGGAAGGTCGAGTCGATTCGTCACCGAAGATGCCGACGGCGTAAAGAGGAGGAGGGAGCTGGAAATTGACGAGTTGGAGATTCAAAAAGGATTGCTGCAAATCAGCAAGGCTCTTGAGTTCTTGCACGAGAATGCAGGGCTTGTTCACGGAAACATTACCCCTGATGCGGTCCTCATCAACGCCAAGGTACGTCAAGTCTCTAATTGATATCTCTCTCTTCATTTTGCTTACACATTGGCAGTCCGACTGGAAGCTCAGCGGTCTGGCATTTTGTAGTCCACCAGAAGGCTCCGATAAGCCAACGTCCATCCAAGGAATCAGTCTCTACGAAGTGCTCAACATGGATCCCCGTCTGCCCAAGGCCGTTCAACTCAACCTCGACTACACCTCACCTGACTATGTCGTGGACAACAACATCAATTCGTCTGCTGACATGTTCTCTCTTGGTCTCTTGTCGGTAGCCTTGTACAATTCACCTCACGGATCTCCGCTGGAGTGTAATGGCAGCCTCTCTACCTATAAACGGCTCTTCCAGGCTTCATCCAACATTCCCTCAACCAACAACAACTTCCTCTCATCCCGACCACTCCCCAAGGAGCTTTCATACCAGGTCTTGCCACGGCTCATCACAAGGCGACCTGCTCAGAGAATGACAGCCCGAGAGTTCCAACAGAGCGAGTACTTTGACAACATTCTGGTTTCGACAATTCGGTTTCTTGACGCCTTCCCGGCCAAGACTCCAAACGAAAAGTCTTCCTTCATGCGTGGTCTCCTTAAGGTGTTGCCGTCTTTCCCCAAGTCTGTTATGGAGAAGAAGGTTCTGCCTGCGCTACTCGACGAGCTTAAAGATCGCGATCTTCTTTCCCTTATTCTTCAAAATATCTTCAAGATCATTGAACTGCTCCCCTCAGCACGGCGGGCTTTCGGGGAGAAAGTCCGGCCAGCTCTACGGGAAATTTTCGTTGCCAACGCAAAGCAAGCTCAGGAAAAGGATCCGGCTAGAGACGCCGGGTTAATGGTAGTCCTAGAAAACCTTTCCCCAATAGCTAAGAACTGCTCTGGAAAGGAGTTCAAAGACGGTATGTGGGGGTTTTCAGCTCTACAGTTATCAAAAACTGACCGCGCTGTTAGATATGTTGCCAGTTATTCTGGCCGCGATTGAGTGTCCCACTCATTCCATCGTGGATTCGGCACTGCGAAGCCTGCCAGTGGTCTTGCCAGTGTTAGACTTTAGCACCATCAAGAATGAGCTGTTCCCCGTGATTGCAGCTGTTTTCAGCAAGACGAACAGCCTCGCCATCAAAGTCCGTGGTCTACGGGCCTTTGTGATTCTTTGCGGCGGCACAAATGAGCAAGGGGGAATAGACGATGGTCTGAACGGTCTCGCCACAACCAACAGGAAGACCTCTTCCTCGAGCGCTCTCGACAAGTACACAATGCAGGAGAAGATTGTCCCATTGGTCAAGGTCATCAAAACCAAAGAGCCTGCAGTCATGGTAGCGGCCTTGAATGTGCTTCGAATCGTGGGTCAGACTGCCGATGCTGACTTTGTGGCCATGGATATTTTACCGATTCTCTGGAGCATGAGTTTGGGACCTCTACTCGACCTGAAGCAGTTTCAGTCTTTCATGGAGCTCATCAAAAGCCTGTCAAAAAGAGTCGAGGAAGAGCAGACGAGGAAACTCCAGGAGCTCTCGGGAACGTCAAACGGCAGCACGGCTGCTCCCAACGAAGATTTCATGGCCTTTGGAGGTGTCACCGGTACCACATTCGATCAGGGTAGCGGGGCCACGGAAGACGACTTTGAGGCTCTCGTCAAGGGACGGGCCATAACCAGCCCAAGATCGAGCAATGCAGGAGGCGGCGGCGGCTGGGAAGACGCTCCATCGGCAGCTGTTTCCGCTAATAGGTCTTCCTCGAGCACTCCGCAGGCACCAGCCTTTTCATGGTCAACTCCTCCGCCTCCCGTAAACCCGACGAAGCCGCCAAGCATGCCGGTTGCCAAGTCTCAGCCCAGCTTCCGGACTGTGACACCGGACCTGGGTCGTTTCGAGACGCTGACGCCGAGCTCGACACAGTTCAGTCAGCCTTTGCAACCGACACAGGCGAGTTTCTCACCTCCACCTCAACAACAGCAGCAACACCAGCCTCCTTCAACATTGGTCAACTGGGCCTCGGCTACTACGCCATCAAACCCTTGGGGCTCGGCAGCCTCGACGCCCTCTGTCTCCGGATTTGGGGGCAGCATGAACTCGTCCATGGCGAACATGTCGATTCGACCGGGTTCTGCGGCCACTTCTCGGACTCCATCCTTTGCACTGCCGCCGCCGCCACCGGGCGGAGCCACCCCGTCGCCTTCTTTCTCTATCGCACCGCCTCCTTCCAACACACAGGCAAGCCCGTGGGGATCAAGCACGAGTATGGGTAGCGCGCGAGGGGGACTTACGGGCTCGTCCAGTATGGGCAGCATGATGAACCAGGGAACGAACAATACGAACACAATGAGCGGTGGGCAGCAGAAGTCAGGCCTGGATAAGTACGAGAGTCTGATTTAGACAACGGGCGTTTTTTAAAGGATGGGCAAGAAAGGAAGGATGGATGGCATTGCAGTGTCTATGGATGTGGATAGCATGTACGTGGGAATAGAGACTAGGCTTTGCACAGCCTTGTGGGAACATATGTGGTTTATGTGCTGGTGTTTGTTCGCATCCAGTTGGGTTGAGCAAATCTACATTTGGATCTCGATCAACTGTCAGTTCAGCTCGTCTACACTTGAAGAATTTCACTTGGCCAGTTTACCTATCTACCTAGTGCATTCTCTAGATCAGAATACAAGCCAACAACCCAGAGTATCTAGGCATTTACAGACTATCCACGCCTGTCTAACGATAGCTCCTACGCCTCGTGTGCGCCTCTTAACTAGTGGCATCAAAGCGCAATCGTCATTCCATCATCCATTCGTCTTAGGATCAATCATCGCCACAACCCCAGGGTCCTTTTCCTCCGCCCGCCTTTCTCCTCTCCGTCAGACCGGGGGCGCAACTCAAACCTGCTTCCCCTCATCACATGCTTTCCCTAGGTAACTGGCTAGCTCTCAGCCAAGGCGAAAAAAGCCCAACCCCGCCAGCGAACAACGCTTTTATCACGCGCGCGCCTTTTTTTTTTTTTTCCATTGGATTCGCCTTTCTCTCTCCTACATGCTTTCACTTCAAAACCTCAGACCCAGACCGGACTTCGAGCAATCCATCCTCTTGGAAATCTAAGCCTAGCCCACTCACTCGCTGTCCCTGTTCTCCGTCTTCCGCGTGCGCTTTGCTTTTGAATCCTGCCGAGACAGACAGACACTCTACCTTCCCTCACTCACTCAATCCGGGACTCCTGCGTCACTGATCGATCCGGATCCGGGCTGGCCTGCTGCTGCGTGCGTCCGTCTGCCCGCCGCCCGTCCGCCTCCGCCGCCGCCGCCGCGGCGTTCCCGCCCCCGTCCCCGTCCCCATCCCCGTCCCGTCCCCGTCCCCGTCCACCGGCCCCAAAAGAAAAGAAGATTCGAGGGAAACAATTGCCTGACGAGTGACTGGAAAACGAGTGACGACGAGTGATTTCCTTTCTCCTCCTCCCGGTCTCAAGCCTCTGCTGTCCCCCCCCCCTGAGGCGTACCACTACGTACGCGCTGTGTGTATCCGCTGGCCCCGGCTGCTCCCCCTGCCCGCCTGCGAGTGCTCCGTCGCTGGGCACTTTTGTACCTTGTTTACCACGCCCCCCCCGGGCCGTGTCTCAGTACGTCATTCCGCAGGCAAATCACTTGCCCTGCATCCTCTCCCATTATCGCAACCCGTGCTCGTTTTCTGCCGAGCATTGACACCAGAGGCCGTCAAGCCGTCATTCCGTCTGGTTCATAACTATTTGCCGTCTCAAAATACTCACACGTGCTGTTAGATACTTGCCTCTGTCCTCTCCCGATTCCCACTCCGACTCCCACTCCGACTCCCGACCCCGATCTCTGCTTCCGAGCAGCAGCAGCGAATCCTTCGCCCGCTCCTGCCTCCGCCGCGCCCTCCTCCCCGTCCTCCCCGTTTGTCCTCCGTCCAGACGGGGGCATCGCGAGGAGCTCGAGGGAGATCTTCGGACCTGGAATGTTGCTCTGCTTTTGACGAAGCCCCGACCATTTATCGCCAATTGGCCGCCGCCATTCGGCTTATCTATATCTCAGCATGAAGTTCGGCCAGCAGCTCGAGAAGGAGTCCGTCCCCGAATGGAGCCTTCGTACGTCTCTCACCTCCCACGCAACTGAGTCAATCCCCCTCTGAACACTCGCTGACTGCTCAATTGTGTAGACAACCTCGACTACAACTCTCTGAAACACGAGATCAAGGTCCACACCACCCGCGACCAGGCCACCGCCATGGCCATTCCCGGCCACAAGGACGAGCACCTGTCCAAGTTCGAGAACAATCTCTACATGGAGCTCAGCCACCAGCACGACCGCCTTCATCTCTTCGTCTCCAGTAAAGCCGATGAAATTTCAAGACGACTAGGTACGTCCTCCCAGCCTCCCGCGCACTGTCCCACGGACGCACGCTGACGAGAACTTTGCTAGAACACCTTGCCAAGAGCGTCTACCGCTGGATCCGCAAACCTCAAGATGAAATGACGCCCGACGGTGCCGTCAAGTATCAGAGGAGGTTTGCCAAGTACGAGCGAGACCTGGTCCGGTGCGGCGGGGACATCCAGGCGCTCTCGCGTTTCACCAGGGCCCAAGTTGTCGCCTTCCGCAAGATCCTCAAGAAGTACAAGGTAAGTAACTCTTCCGGGAGTTTCCCTCATCATCCCAGCCTATTGGCAGCATTTTTCTAACGCAACGGACCTCAGAAATGGACCGGCTCAACGACTCTGAGCTCACGCTTCAACGAGAACATCCTCTCGGACCCTAAGAGCTTCACCCGACGTGACTTCTCACACCTCCAAGACCGCTACGACGAGATTACCTGCACTCTTCGTTCTTCCGCCCCAGTCCTGAGCGAACCCAGCTCCCCAGAATCAGTACCGCAGTCTCTTTCCGAGCGAGCCCTGGCTCAATCTTACAACACCTCCAGGGGCATTCGTGGTCCTCCGAATCCACCCCAACCTCAATTCGACGTCTTGCCGCCCCCGAAAATCCCGACCCAAATCAAATATTGGAACGAGTACGACAATGGGAGCGAATGCAGTGGAGACGAGGAATACGCTATCTATATTAATCCCGAAGAACCCATGACCTTTCCGGGACTCGACTATTTACAGGGCATCTTAAAGATGCCTTTCGAAAAGGCAAGAGGCTGGCTCAAACTCGATAGATCTGCCGAACGGCAGCCCCTTCTCGCCGCCAACCGCTTGCCTCGCGAGTACTCCTCCGCCACCTTTAACAGCGAATCTGATGAAGAAGGCGGCTATGCCAGTTCAGATAACTTCCCTGCAGCCGGCTATTCTACTCACTACGCCCTTCCCAGCCTCGCCCAGCAAAAGGCTTCCCGTTATCGCGAGAACGCCTTTTTCTGGGGTACCATCGGATGCTTCCTCGCGTCCTTCCTCCTCCTCGCTATTGCTAGCATCCTTATCTTTACTGGTAAGCATAAGCTGCGAGCCGAGGTTGACGCAGGCGTCACAATTGGCGTCGTTGCTAGTTTATTTTCCGCGTGTAGTGCGCTGGGCATGACTATGTATCGGCGTGATCCGCTCCCCTTTACCTACCAGTTGATGGTCGGGGTATCCTTTATTGCATCATGTATCCTCAACGGCATGTTGCTCATCCTCGTTGTAGGGAACACTCCATGATGGCCCATTCGATTTGGGACTAAATACCGTCTGGACCTCTACTCATTGGGCTGGGAGACCGGCTGGATGGTTTCCTTGTTGTCATGTTGACCTTGGGCTTTGGCGTTGAGCGCATACCACTGGTTGAAGCTGTGCTTTGGTTTTTTCTTTCTTCGTTTCCTGGGTTATGTGGCCTGAGCGATGTCTAGAATGTGTGTCCTGGTGCAGGACTCGGTTTGCTTGGGCGCTGTGTTTTTGTTCGTAGGACGGGGACGACCATGACGTATAGAGCTATGACGGGACCTCACGGTAGAGGTATGGATAGTGAAGCGATTTGGCCGTGTTGGTGACGTAGCTTTACCGATATCGTAGAATACCAGCGTAGTTTACGTACTCATAAATATCATGTCTCATGACTTCGTATCTCGTATCTCATATCTGAGTCGTGATTCGTGTCTCCTCTACTCGTCCAAGAAACACCATTGAACGCTGTCGCTCGATGCTAAGAACGATTCGACCTTGAGAACCAGTTGTCCTTGGAGCACAACGTTAGCTTGACCAATTCTGAACATAGGTATATTACACTCAGAGACCACTTACCAGCGACGTTCCAACGCTTGGCGAAGAAGTGAAGAGAGCTGAAAATAGCGTGGAAGCGGGCATCGGCGTCGGGAATGACGCTCTCGAAGTGGCTGAGAACCATGAGGCAGTGGTAGGCGGAGTAGGGGGTGAGTGGCGAGCAGGAGGCTAGGAGGTGAGGACGGCGGGCCAGCTGGTCGTTGAGGTCGGTGGTGGTGTCGGCAATGATGCGAATGGTGAAGTTGAGTCCCGCGATGGCCTTGAGGGCCGTTACGTTCTCGGTGGATGGGTGGATTGTTGTCGAGTCGACGGTCCGGAGTTGGCGGCAGTAAAGAAAGAGAAGAAGACTGCAAATAACACGATTGATTAGCAAGCGAGTCCAATTTAGGGGATGCTGAAGGTTTGGGGAGAGATATATGCATGGCAGGAAGGGCAAAGAGAAAGGGGGCTACTTGGACATACCAAGTGCAGGTTGCGAAACATTCAAAAAAGTCACCCCATCGAGAGGCTTGTAATACCATGGCCTCAACTAGGGAGCGAATGGCGATATCCAGCTCAACGAAATCTTCGACGAGGGAATCCCGGGCTCCAGAATCGGGGTTCGGAGACAGAGCCTTGGTGTAGAGCATGGCACACTGGCAGTTGCGCTGAAACGGGCCCACGGGCACCGCAGTCGCCACGCCGGCGGGATGCCGCTGAATCGTGCGCGTCTGCATCTGCGTCTGGGGATTCCAACCCACGTTGGTCGCCGGCAGCAGGTCGTCGGCGGCCGGGGCGGGGACCTGCAGCGGCATGCGAATGAGGCTACAGTCGACGTGGATGAGGCGGTCCAGGACAAGCATGCTCCAGTATACGCAACGACGCTCTTCTTCTTCGTAGGATACGGGAGATTCCTTCTCGGCAACGACGTACTTGCCAGGGTGTATTTGCAAGGCGAGGGCCATGGTATTGGCGTCGCCGATCGTGATGTATGCGCGCATAACGTCGCCGTGGCCGAATTCGAAGAGGGCGAGCAGGATGGTGCACTGGATGAGCTCGACACTTGGGGCGGATAAACCACGTAGAATACCAAGGATGCGCTTGGCCGCGCGGTAAGCAGGGAGGTCGATCATAACGCGCTCCTCGAAGATGCGCGGGTCTCCCGCGGCGACAGCCTCATCGTCGTACTGGGTCGCGAGCTGCATGCAAACAATGAGGAGGGCCAGGGAGGGATCGCGAGGGATGCCGGCCGCGGCGGCGGACAAGGAGCCTGGACTGGGGTCGGAGCCGGAGGTCGTGCCGGGCCCGGGCCCGAGGTTCTCGGCGCGGAGGGCGAAGAGCTCCGGGTGGACGACGGAGAGCCACGGGTTCATAGTCTCGAAATATCGATCCGTGGCATCGCGCCACGATATGTTACGAGAAAAAAGGAGGGACATGATGGCCTCGCTAGAGACGCCAAAGGCCGGATCGAAGATGCTACCCGGGCCTGCGAGGTCGGTGGTCTTGGTACTAAGCAGGTAGCCAGGGTCCACGACGGCGGTGGCCGGGGCCGTGTAGATGAAGTCATAGCAACAGGTGGTGGTAAGTCTAGAAGAGATGGCATATCAGGACACAGAACCAATCTTGAAGATGGGAGCCAGAGTCGACCATCACGTACCTCGTACAGCGTGAGCAGGCCGGGAGGGCCTTGTCGCATTTCTTCTTGGTGCGAGTGCACTTCTCGCATGCTCGATGGGCGCGCTCTGTTTCCATCGGGGACTCGGAGCCGCGAGACGATGATACGGACCGAACCATGTTCTTTGATCTTCTCATACGGTAGTTGGTTTTCTTTTCTTTCTTGTTGTTTAGATTTGTTGGCGGGCCGTCTAAGATGACCCTTTTTGTCTCTCGCCTAAGGTAGCAGCGACACACCACAGTCAGACGATGACACCCTACTGCAAAAAGCCCCCAAAGGTTGACGGGGATGGTCAGGAACGGGGCGGGAGCTAGTCACAGCCTCGCCGGTGGATGGTGGAAGGAAACGGTGGGATTGGAAACGGGGAGAGAAAACAGGCCAAGGGGGAAGGTGTTTTCCAAGATGCTTTTCAGATGTTGGCTTTGCAGACGCTGTAGATATCAGATAACAGATCAGATTTGCCGGTGGGACTGTGCTCGGAATCGAAGCAAGGCTGGGCAGGGCTGGGGGTATTTAGGGGACGGACCGAAGACGTTGAGACCACGGTCCGTATGCTCCAGAGTTGGAGGTTTGGACATTTGGAGATGCCCAGCGACGGCATCTAAGCTGGGTCTAAGCTGTTGGTAAGCTGCTGACGGCCGGGAGGGCTACCTTACTGTTAAGCATTACGGGAGCGGATCCAGAACAGGAAAGACGGGGAAAGAAGCGTCAGGCAGATTGTTCGGGAAGATTTGGGGAGGGAGAAAAAAGAAAAAGAAGGAAATCGCAGAACAAGACTACGATGACGAGGCAATCGTGTGCCATGTGCCATGTGCCGGTGTTATGCTAAGGCCCAGGCCACCTCCCCAGGAGCGAAATGCACCCTAAACGATGGTTGCGTGCGCCTTGGCGGATGATGCATGGGACCCGTATTTCCTGGGACCGGGGACCAGGGGGGAGGGAGTGGATGGAGGAATTGATGGAATTGGATGGAGCGCTGGGGCTGACGGTATTTGGCATTATTTTTGACACTTTTTGACAGTGAGCAGTGAGTTGAGTGGGTGGTTTGTCCAGAGCTAGGGTGGATGGACGAAAGTCCACACGGCATTCATCTAGGCGGATTGGCTCTACCGGGTACTGCGATACGATACTCAGCACTCCTCCTCCACTGGGATATGGCCTGTGCACTCCATATTGCCCTTATTGAATAACTTGATTACATATTCGTGCATACGTACAACTGAGTCGTACGCACCCTCACAAATCACACTCGACCTTACTCACTTGCTTCCTTGCGTACTATTCCAGTGAGTAAATCCAACACACAAACGCAAGAAAGCGCCGACCTGATGCTCCCAATAAGGTTGGGTCCATCCCATCCCAGTTGCCAGGGCCGTTGAGACTTGCTTTTAGCCTCAGCCTGGCGCCCTGATCGCCCCTTGTCCACGCTATTCACAGCTGGCCACCCCCCTTGCCCGTATCGTGCCTCCATTGCCCATTGCCCATTGCCCATCCTCCTTTCCACTTTCCAGCCGGCGCTCCACCGATCGGAAAAGTCCCGCTGATAGATGCTCACGCAAGCCTTAGGTTTCTCAGGTTTCCAGCCCAGTGAGGCGACGAAGAGGGGGGAAGGGAGGCTGCTGCAAAACGGGGCGCCGAACGTGGTGGGAGCAGAAGTGGGCTGGTAGGGGGCCAGATGGTAAGAAACGCGCTAGATCTGCACATGGAATTGTCCGGCGGAAGATGCGGTGTCCAAGTGTTGTCTTCTTGCGGGCAATGAGGAGATGGAAAAGAGGGGGAGACGTTGGGGAAGAGAGACACACACCGAAGCGTCAAGTCTGCGTTCGGGTGAGAAAGATGGATTCGGAGATGCCGGTGGGATGGTGGTGATGATGGATGATTCCTAAGCGGGGACGAGGCGGCGTCTTCAGCGAGACCGCCCATTTGACTTACACTAGCCTGACGAGCTACTTACTAACTGACATTGTTTTGTTCGACTCGGCTTCTCTGATGCTCTTCCAGCTTCTTCTTCTCCTTCTTTTTCTTCTACCCGCATCCTTTCCCATCCCCCCCCCCCCTTCTCCCCCTTCTCTTCCCATCCAATTTATTACCCATCCATCCCCAGCACCGCCGTCTGGTCTAGGCTGGCCTATTCCGGACCCTGTCAGAACCTTTTAATCCTCGTCCAGGAAACCATCCCAGATGAGTGGATAAGCATGCAAGGTAGCGTGCCGAGGTTGCAATGGCGGGCATTTTTGGAACAGAGTTGGGTGGGAGTGCAATCAATTCACAAACCTCGATGACCCAACCACATGAGCCGGAGCCTCGACTCTGCTTCGCACGGTAGTGCCCATTCGTGCACTAGCCTCGTTTCCCGCGGGCTGACGTTGGCTCAACCTTTTCCCGGCATGTCGGTCGCCCTGTGTGGTCCGATACCGCGGCCAAGAGGAGGCCAGGCATCTTAGATAAGATGAGATGAGACGGAGACGAGGCTGACGGGGGATGGATTGAGCGGCAGCCCAATGAGACGACGTTATTGACGACCTGTGTCCAGACGAAGTAGTCCAGGGGCCGCGGGTTTTTGGCAGGCCACCGTCAGTTTGCAGGTTGCAGTCAGTTTGTACGACAGTCTACCTACAGTGGGTTACAGTCAGGTTTGCCGGGTTGCAGGCCGGCTGGAGTCGTCCGTGTTGCTGCACGTAGTCTGTCTGCGTTCTGCGTACTAGGTAGGCATTTGTAGCAGTAGTCGCATCGTGGCCGCAGTCCCCTAAGATATAAATAACCTCATGCAAACCAAACTGCACGCTGCCGCATCCAACCCCAAAGAGACCAATGCCATCTCCCAATCCGGCTGCGTCTCCGTATTCACCCTTAGATCTGCGGTACGCGGATCCATGACCGTCTATCAACATTCCTACCCCCCCGCAGCATCTCTCTAAAGACATCCAGGCGACGGAGGTCTCGGTGGACACGACGAAGGTGTCGTTGCCCAGGCCCGCCGACCGCTTCGGCCGGGCCGTGGAGCTGCTTCGGAGCCGAGATCCCTGGCCATGACGACATGAGCCCAAGTCTCTAGGAGAGTTTGTCAGCTGGGCGTCAGGATTATCGACCACTACCTGATTACCGATCGTTCATGTAACCGAACTACCGGGAGTTGGAGAGGTTCTTCCCGCAAGCCGTTACGCAGTGATTAGTCCACGCCCAGTATCGAGATTTGAACCGATGGAATTGTGGAAAAGCTCACCCGATGTTTTTTTCTTCTTTTTTCTTTCTTTTTTGAGGAGCGGCAAGGGTTTCCATCCTGGGAATACGCTGTGCGCTGGGTAAGTTACGGTACCGCTAACACGGAACCGTGAGGCCAGCCCTTGCAAGGCCGCGCGATATTCGGCTTCACCCAAGGATCCGAGTCCCTGGAATCGAGCTGAAGACGAGAAATCAGGTGCCGGTGCCGGTGCCCGGTTTCTTGGATCAAATCCTGAGGTCATAAGACGCTCCCCCCTCCCCTCCCATCGTCTGTCCCTGCTTTCTCGTACTGGTTGATATACGAGTCCTGCAGAGCTCCACCGACAGCATCATCGAAGTGGTTTCATCAACCGAGCGAGACAGCACGTTACGCCCGTAGAGGAGGGAAGAATTGGCCCAACCGAGAAAGCAGACGGTTTCTTGGTTACCTTACTCCGCACCACATCGAAGCGCCAAATTCGCCGTCACCAACCATATCTGACGGACAAATCAACTAAAAACGCCCGACCGCAGCCTCACATTCGACGTTGCGAACGGTAATCTCACCGACCTGTTCTACCACTCAGAGTTCTTCTGACTTTCGCAACAACGTCGCCGTTGATGTCTGCGCAAGGCAACTTACCGGAACCTAAAAAATGGCCCCAGAAACTACCCGCCCCGCAAATGCAATCCCAATCCGAAATCACCAATGCCGTTCCTTCAACCACGTAGGCGGTCTTGAGTCATCCGGCGTCCCGCTTTGGGCAGGTCCTTGACGGCCTAACAACGAACAAATAATTCTACAATAAAAAGCCGATAAATTAAAGCCAAACATGTTGTTCCTTTGTATTTCTCAAATAAAATTAGGCGACCAAGAGAGCGATCAGAGACTCTATCATACTCTTTGGGAGTTGTGACGGAACAGACAGTTGATATAGCCCAACTACTTATGTCACAACTGATTCAAACACTCCGGAAACAACTCAACTCGCGACGATCTTCACTCGGGACAAAACTAAGCCTCAGAAGAGACTTGGAAAACAGCGAAACAACCTCTCTACCCACCTCGTTGCGACCACCACAGTCGACATTTTCAAAGTCCAAAGGGAGAAACCACCATCGCCAACTCAATCCCGCCCCACCATGCCGCCCACTTACCGCCTCCTCCCGGGCACCTGGTCCGACGTCGCCGCCGCCTCCGACCTGTACGTCCAAAGCTTCGACAAAGAGCCTCTGCTCGACTACATGTTCCCCACGCGCCACACCGACCCGGAGCCCTTTCATACCTGGATCGTTCGCCGCTTTCGGCTCAGGTACTGGACCTCCGGATACGTCCTCACCATGGCTTTCGAATACGAAGAGGCTGAGGATGAGGACGGCATCGACGAGGGTAGCTCTGGAGGTGGAGATGAGGTTGTAAAGGAGAAGAATACTCGACAAGTGCAGGGGCGAGGTCGAGCTGTGGGCTTTACCTGGTGGCACCGCCCAGCAGCATCGCCCACTCTCAATGAGCGCTGGCTCACCCCGTGTAAGTCTCACCGCCTTGACCTTCAAGTCCAACTTCACTCAAGCCAACTAACGAACCAACCCACGTAGACGCCTGGCTCAGCTCCGTGGTGACCACCCTCCTCAACCTGCACTCCCGCCTCTTCCCCATCCCTTCCATCGACGCTCACAACCTCGGCATCTACGACCGCGTCTTCCGCACCCTCGAACCGGAGCTCCTGAACTCGCCGCGCCGCCGCGCCGCATGGTACCTCTCCAGCCTCGGCGTCGACCCGGCCGTCCAGGGCCGCGGCGTCGGCGACCTGCTGGTCCGGGACGGCCTCCGCGCCGCCGACCGAGCCGGCGTGGCCACCTGGCTCGTGGGGCTGCGCGGCCTGGAGAGGTACTATGACCGCTTTGGGTTCGTCGAGGTGGCGAGGGCCAACGTAGGCGAGCTGAAGGATTGGGAAGGCGGCGCTGTTATGTTCAGGGGCGAGTGATAGATACATCTCGTTCCCTTAAAGGTCACGCACACTGAGATGTTGCACAAAACATTGGTTTGTTTACTTCTACCAACCACCTGGGTGCCGGGACGTCTAGGCCCCAAATCAAATGCAATCCATGCCATTTTCCGTCACCTTGAATACCGTGAAATCAAACCAGCCCGCCCATTTTTGAGACCTGCTCAACTCCGTACCACCTTGGGACAGCCATCCTCCTGCCCGATTTTCATCACCCATTAGATCGTGATACCACCACGCCTGTCGTGGTGTGATATGCAGCAACTGAAACATAAAAACAGAGAAAATCAAGTAGGAAAACCGCACAAAAAGCATCCGTTCACTCTGGCCCCCGGAGACCAAGTCTCAGGTACGAATCCATGTTACCAAACCCACCAATATCTGACTTCCCAGTGCCCCGAATGTTGCGCATCCTTCCGAATCAAAGAACAAGCCAACCTCCACAAGACTTATACAACAACTTCATTGAGAGGTTCAAGTTGAAAGAAAGGACTGAAATTCAAGGCGTCTCGTCGCTCGTGGCCGGTACCGTAGTTGGTGGCTCAACTTCTGTTGCTTGTTGTCCCGGTGTCCCTGTCTGTCGGTAGCCCCCACGTTCCATTTGTCAGTAATCTCCCTGGCTGTGGTGGTGACCGTTGCCAAGGCTGACAGGGTTCTCTCGGCTGCCTACGACTGGCGCCTCGGGAGTTGCAGGCTCAGCCGGACGGCTCGGATCAGGGCCAATGTAACCTCGGAGAAAGCCTTCGACGCCTGTCGACGAAGTGGTGCATGTGGTAACGTTTCCATAAGCAAAGCTGACTGGGTACGATTCAGTGGTCGCCAGCGTGTGGCAGCTGTTCGTATCGGACTGAACCCCCTGCCAAGCGCCTCCAGAAGCGTCGACTCGGGGGAGGGCCGCGTGAGACCGGGTTTGTCGAAAAGGGGCAAATGAGTAAGATGGCCCTACGACTTGCGAAAGACTCGGAGTAAAGAAATCATCGTATGGTGGCTGGGCTCGAGGAGGCTGAGCAGAAGCGAAGTCGTTGCCGAAGCCAGGCTTTGGCTCATGGCGCACTGAAGAAGCTTCGTAATGATCCATGCCCGCCTGAGAGCTGTAGACGTAACTCGCCGTTGGATACTGAATCGCGGTCATAGAGCTTCCAGGGTCCGAAGCCTGACCCAAAGCATTCGTGGCACTTGAGTTGGCACTGGGAATTGGGCCCTGAATGCTGGAGGGTCTAAAGAAAGGTCCCCGAGGGCCGTCTGTCCCCGAAATTGCCGTCGCCTGTATCTGATAATCAACATCGAGTTTATAAAAAGGGGGGACTTGTGGTTTCTGACTGTCATGTTCCGGATAACCGTTGCGTCGATCATCGGACTGTGTATGGGCAACGTTGGACTGGGGAGCATAGATCTCAGAGTCGCTTCGCTGGCGTTGACGGTGGCCGAGTGACGTTGGGACACGCTCAGTGCTCTCAGAATCAAGTGAAGCTCCACGACAGTTTGGGCCGTCTCTGGAGCTCCCGTACTCACCTCTCTCCTCTTCGACAGGTCCAAGAGGGGATGTGTCCTTGGAGAAGGGGGATCCTTCATCGTCTCCCTGACCTGACTGAGACATGCCCTGCATCTCGGTGTCGTCTGAAATGTTGAGTTGGGCAATGTTGGGCGAGTGGGTGACACCAAGGGCATAAGCGTCGACAACCTCGGGGAGGAACTCGACAGGGGGGACGTCTCCGAGAATGCCCGCCTTGATCTCACTGTTGAGCCGCACAACAATATCAAGAATGTCGGCATGGGTCTTGCCCTCGCCGAGGCTGTGGATGATCCATCGTGGAAGAGGGTCCGAACCATTCCTGTCAAGGAGTCGTCGCAGCTCGCGCTTGCGGATCGAAAAAGTCCAGGACCGGATGTAGATGCCTTCGACGTTGGCTTCACCGGCCTGCTCAAGGCCCCGGCTCCAGAAGATCATCCGGACGATCTGTTCGTAGACGAGGTCGATCTGAGTCTTGCTGAAGTCGGGGCCTTTGCGGTACCGGATGCGCTGGTAGTGCTTGCGGCACATGCAAACCCACGCTCGCTCGGGAATTCGGCGAGTACAGACCTTGTTGCGACCGAAGAGGTGCGAGATGACCTTGCGAGGGACAGATCCAGTGGCGCAGTCCTCTATTTGCATGCAGATATTGCCACCACGAAGAACAGTCCCTTCTGAGAGGCCAAAGTGTGCACACATCTTGAGAAGACGATCTTGGAAATCGGGTGAAGGGAGGGCAGGAGGGGGAAGGACTATGATAACCACGGTTAGCTTGAGGATATTGAAGAGTCAGTATACGCACCTTGAGGCCGAGGAGCAGGAGATCCATCCGCGTTGGCTGGGTCCTCGCCCATGAGTTCGACAGGTCGCCGACCACGGTTGGCCGCTGGTGAGACCTCAGCCCTACTAGCCCGGCGACCTTTGTTGGCGGTTCGACGTCCACGAGGCATCGTGTGAGGCAACGGTAGTACTGGCTCAAAGCTCTCGGGGGTGATTGGTGGCAGGTATGAAGGGACGTGAGCAAAGGTTGCAGACGAGACCTGGGGAGGGTTCGGTGCAGAAATGGTCCGTTTGTGTATGCGGTCCAAGGGATGCAGAGCGTTGCTTCGGAGTGCTGATTGACTAGTAACGGGGAGAGTCAGTAAGGATCAGGGGTGCAGATGGCTTCTTATAGTTGAGTTGAATTATTGATGGTGGATGGTTGAGAATGCGGCTTGAGAACAATCCAGACAGTCACTCTGAAAGCGTCGGTGACAGAGAGTTGCTGTCTTAAAGGATTCAAAACAAGTTTAGGGGATGGGGCAAAGGGAAGCTCTCAGGAAGGGTGTCGAGCCCTAACAATGACAAGAGGACAAATCGAACAGTGATGCAAGGTCAAACACCCATAAAACGAGCCATCCTAAGGGCACCTGACCGCCATCACCATGGGCGAGCACTTCCTCTCCAAAGTCACCCGCCCAATAAATGGGTCCCGGTCGCGATTCACTGTTGCCATGTAAGCCCGGCAGCTTTGCCAGGCAACTGGGGAATCAGTTTGGAAGGATTGTACTTTATTGAACGCTTGAAACAGGGCGCATTGACGAGCAGTCCGAAAAAAGACGGCAGACCGAGAACAATAGGGAAGCAAATGAATTGGTGTATGGGGATTGGTTTAGTGTACTCCAGTGCGTTCATTGACAATGGCCAGGACCCAGCGACTTGCGACAACCTGGTTTAGGGTGGGAATATCAGGGAATGAAATGCATCAACACACCTCTGGTCGACGGACAAACGGGACCGCTTTCGTCTAATGGCCCTTACATCCAGGTCAGAAGGACTGACTTGGGGCATAGCAAACATCCCGGCGGAACCATGCTGCGGCAAGGGAGGGAGCATCGACGGAGATTCTCGACGCTCCACGTACTCAGGAGTCGGTGTCAACTTGGGGAGCTGCTCGAGCCTCGACTCAAGCATTGGCATCTCTGCGGCCACGGAGCTGACATGGTGACTGCTGACTGTTGACATGGACGAGAACCGCGAGTGTCCGCCGGAGAATGTCGACGAACAAAACGATGAGAAGCTGCCGCGGCTGTCTGACACCCTGTGTCTTGGAGAGTTACTGATCCCGGGGGGAAGACCAGGGCTATTCTCGGTCCACACGCTTGACCTTTACACATGTCAGTATATTTGCTCACTCCGAGGCTTTCCCAACGAACAGATTAAGCATTAATATGCTTTAAATCTTCGCCAACAAGGGAACAACAAATCGGTGTACTAACCTCCTTGACTCTAGTGGAGGACGAGTATCGCAGTAAGAGCTTAAAAAGTCAGCTTGGCTAACTTCTTAAAATAGCTGTGTCGCCTCTGAGGGTGCTTCCACAACATACCTTCTTCGCACCCAAGCATCCTGTTGAACATCCGATGTGGAATGCATTCGTCTGGCAAAATAGTAAGCCCCGATCTGGTCATTTCGATCATCATACTACTCACCGAGCTGGTCGAGGGTTCGAGAAAGGGGCGGGAACACCTGGAGCAGCCATGGCCATGGATGACTCCACAGATGCAACAGACGTACGCCTGGAGTGACCTCCAGCCGCAGGGGCTCCATACGCAGGCGTTGACTCCTTGTACTCGCTGGCTGAACGAAAAGGGAAAGACGGCCTCGAAAATTGGGGAGCGGCATCTCGCGGCAGAGAGTAACCGCCGGCGTCCCACGGCGTGCGAACTCGGTTATCGACAATCCCGCTCGCTTGCTTTGCAGGCATGCACTCGGGCGAAGGTGTCGGGAGTGAAGATGGTGAAGTGAGCCCTCCTCGAATAGCCAAAGGTTGTGACGCATTCTTTGAAACCTGCTCGTGGGGGCCCGGCCCCGTTGAGAGGTTGAGCATTGATGCGATATTCATGATGCTGGAAGGAGGACGACGTGTTGGTCGTGGCGTAAATTGTGGATTTGCACAGGACTTGTGTGTACACGATCGCCAAACACTGTGGTTGCAGCTGTTCTCAACCGACCGAGAATACTTTGGGGAAATTAGAAGTTGACAATACTATTACTGCACCCAGATACGATGCCGGCTGTTAGGGGTTGTGAATTAGTATAAATGGGTATCATCCCATGACAACGCAAAGTCGATGTCCAATCCAGTGTGCGATGTGAAGAATACTGTTTTCCGCTCCAGAGGCAATTACTGATTAGATTAGGCAGAAATCCAGGAATCCTGGGGGTAGAATGGGAGGATATGATAGAGCTCGGGACGTCTTTGGTGATGCGACAGGACGATGACAAGACAGATTATGTCAGTTGAATGCCGGCCACAAGGTCCAGAGGTGCGGGATGGTCGCCTAATAGAACGAAATACGGGAGAAGACTCCTCCCTAGTATTCTGATGCGAGAGTTGAGGAAGCGGATGATGTAGTAGTCTTGGCGAACAGGTTGAACCTGAAGCTCTTGGCGGATTGAGTCGGTTGTCGGTCTCGCCCAAGGACCCAGATAAGTTAAGCCGGCTGTGTTGAACAAGAATGCAAGCGACTCCAGGTCGTCGGTGCCACACCGTATCTCTGTGTTGGAGCAAGTCGACAAGTGTTGTAGGACGAAGTCTAGGCAGGACGAAAGCGAGTGACAAAAGAGGAAGTCAAACGACCATCGACGAACTCGGGATGAAGGGTGGAAAAGGAAGAGATGAGACGAATCTGCCACGAAGAAGAAGCTAATCGCTCGCTGGACGCTATGACTGGGACTGACAACGCATGAAGGAGACGGTAGGGTTCGAAGACGGTAGTCGTTTGGGGTTGGGGTTGGGGTTGGGGGGGTTTGAGGGTTGAGGGCTGAACGGGGGGGGTGGACCAAGTAGACAAGGCCCGTCGCGGCGCTGGGATCCAGGACAAGGTATTTCCCAGCGGATAAGACCAGAGGCGAGGTGAAGGTGAAGAAGGTGAGGAGGGTTCGGGGGTGAAGGAATTGTGGACGGGAGACCAAGGAGCAGGTTTGCAGCGGGAACCAGCAGCAGCATCAGCAACAACAGCATCATCACAGGCAAGGGGCATGGAATGGCATGGCATAGCGCAGGCCAGTCTTAGTCCTTGGGGACACAGAGTACAATATCGGGTTGCATGATGCATCAATAACGACGGGGTACCTGTTTCTGGAGAGGCCATTCATCGTCGACAAGAAGGGCTGGCTGCTCGGCCAGGCAGTCGAGGAGGAGCCGCCCGACTGGCTCCCGCAGACGAGACGACGTATCTCGCTGCTCTGGGAGGCGGGCGAAGATACATCAAGTCTTTGTTGTTGCCAGCAGTTTTCGAGGGAACGGAAACTACCCTGCTGGTTAGCATAACGGGTCGCAGATCATGGCGTTGAAGGCCCCCGTCCGAACCATGATCTCCACAAGGGAATTTGGTCGGGCAGTTTTGGCAGGGTCCAGGACAATGGGATTCTGGAGGGGTCGGTCGTCAACCCTCCCCGACGACGGGACGGGTTACCGCATGAGACAGACCGGAAGCTAGGCGGCAGGTAGACTAGTTAGCAGGCGGACAATGGACAGGCAGGTCACGGACCGATCAGATCAGATCAGACAGACAAACGGACGGAACAGAGGCGGCGGTCCCTTGATCCGTTCCCGCAGCACGTCTGCGCGACCCCCTTTGTCTAACGCCGGTACGAATACACCACTGTACCGTTGACAGTCAGTGAAGTGAAGTGAAGGGGGGCCAAGGGGGCCATCGAGGCGCAGCAGGCTGTCGATCTGCAAGCTGATACGTGCAATTGGGTGTGAAACATCTCCAGGGACTTGATCCGTTTGACGTCGCCTGGGCTTGGGGGCCTGGGCGTGGACTTCAGCCAGGGTTGCGGTCCAGGGATGGCTGGATGGATGCAGAGAGACTTGGTTTTTTAGCGAGGCGGCTCCAACCAGAGCGAGACAAGAGCAGAGCAAAGGGACAATCCAAACAGCATCCATCCAAACACATGCAACCAAGCATCCAAGCATCCAAGTACACAAGTACACGAGCACACTGCGGGCTGCCAGCAACCGCGATAGACCCACCAACCAACAGGGCCAGCTTTTGGATTCGTACAAGGTGGTCGGGAGGTGCCGAGGCCAGGCCAGGCCATGCGTTGAGGATGGATGGCCTAGGCTAAAAAAGACACGCGCTGCGAAGCTGGGACGCGGCGAAGCTTCAACAGAGCAGAGGCCGTCTTCCGCGGCCAAGTGCGTTGCCTTCGCCTTCCCGTTGCACCGCGTCGCATCGCATCGCATCGTGCGCTATGTGAGCGGCCGGACCAATAGGTTCCCGTGCCGGGCGCCTTTTCTTCCTGCGTGCAATTCATTCACCCGGGCCGCCGCCCATCTGTTCGTACTACGTAGGTCGTCTTGTAGTCGGTTAGTATGTCGTCTTGTACCGCCTGATGTCGAGAGAACGGACGACGCAGCCGCCGCCGCCGCCGTCAGTGTCAGTCCGTCCGAACAGGTTGGTCCTCTCGACAAAGCTGCCGCAGGTAAAAAGAAGCCAACATTAGGGCCCCTCCTCCCTGGTCCCTGGCTTTTTGGTGGTGCCAAGTTGGTATATTTGGGGCTAGCCCGTCCGGAAGCCGCAACGACTAGGGCTGCTCTAGCAGGCAGTCTAGGGCGGCGGCTGGTGAGAGAGATCTGGTGGGACAATTTTAGGATGGTCGCGGGCTGCTCTGTCTGGCTTTAATTTCCCGAAAGACGATCGCGCTGTAACAGTAACACACACCGTCGAAGTCAGTGCGGACTTGCAGGTGAAGTGAAGCTCGAGAGTGGAGCGATGGCCAGCTGCCAACTGGATTGACAGACAAAAGAATAGTTCAGCCGAGCCCGGTATGCCAGCGACACCCCTTCATCCTCTATTCTTGTTCCTCGACCCTCGTCAGTTTGACAGTCAGGCCCAGGGACATGGCATGGGCACAGACGGGAGAAACAAGGGACCACGGCGTCGATCCAAGAGAGGACGCGTCGGGGTGGAGTCCCGTTGGACGGAGGTGGATGGAGGCCCCCGGAGGGTAAGACAAGTGAGACTGGGGGTCTCCACGATCATCACAGTGGTGTTAAAAAGAGTGGCAAGCGATGGGGTCGTTGCAGTCGCAAGCGTCTCCCTACCAGGATAGCTTGCCCCATGTTTCATGCGTGCGGTGTCGCAAGCCCAGGATGGCGATGCCGGAGTACCGGCAGTGTTGCTATGGGATGGATGGACGCGGGCAGGGAACTTGAGGCGCAACTTGAAGGGTCGGTCGAGATGGAGTCTTAGACAGAAAGTGGGTGTGGCAGGGACTCTAGACTCCCTTCAGCAGCTCCCAGGGAGCTAGAAGTGTAGTCGAGGGAGACGGAAGAGAGGACGAGAAGAAAAAGAGGCTAAGAAACAACTTCAGCCAGGCCGACGGGACCCACTAAGGAATGGCGCGCAAGGGTGATTCATGCGAATGCTCGCTCCTGGGATGGAGTTGGCAAGCCGCAGATCGGTGTTGGGCCTAAGGTGGGATGCGTGGGCGGATGACGACCCGAGTCGAATCCCTTGGGTTTTCGTGGACTAGGCAGTTGTACGCCTAGGTGATGTAAGACAGAGCAAAGATGCGATCTCTTCAGAGAAGTTTAGGCGCAGACAGGTTCATCAAGGAGTAACAGACCGGGGCTGGGTCGAAAGTCAAGAAGGGTCCGGTAGTCATAAGGTTTGGTTCCTGCAGACGGCCGATCCATCGCCAGTACTACTTACCTCTTTGAAATGTAGTGGTGAAAAAAGTGAGCGAGAACTGTGTGTGCGTGCGTTCGTGTCTCCCTCTCCCTCCCTCTCTCCATCGCATTCTCCCCGTCTCTCTGCGTGGACATGTGGATGTGTGGATGCGTGGATGGCTGAATGGCCTGTCCCCGCGCCTGTGCACACGGTCCGTGTATGTCTTATCTGACTGGCCGCGTCTGTCCGTCTCTATCTTTTGTTATTTTCTCATCGGCGGCAGAAACGGCGGCGGCAAAGAAGACGGAGAAGAAGGGACCCGCGCCGCCTTGGCTACTAGATACACAGTCGAGCAAGTCACAGAGACGCAGGCTCACGGGCGGAGAGGGAGGCGGGGACATGATGGAAACACGAGAGAGGCAATTGGACGCGAAGACGTGCGGACGAGTGGGCAAGTGGATAACTTGGCAAAAATGGTTCAGGTCATATTTGTGCAGTACGAATGGAAGCAAGGTGAAGTGAGAACTTTGAAGCATCGGATCACGACTCACCTTCCGCTCTCGTCGCGGGAAAGGGAAAGGTCGGGTAGACGAGAAGTAAAAAAAAGACGAGAGCAAAAGGGAAGAGATAAAAAAGGAAAACCAGGAAGAAGGCGAATAGAAGGAATAATTCTCCGAGACAGGGCAAGGGAGGCACCCAACCAAAAAATGGTCAAACACCAGGGCTGCCAGTTTCAAGTGGAAAAGATGGGACGGAATAGCATCCGGAACTGCCTCTTCTGCCCAAGGACGGACGGAAAGACCAAGGAAGCCCTGACGGCTGGGACACTCTGGCACATGCGCCGATTCGCGTCAGATCCGGGCGTCGTCGTCGTCGTCGTCGTCGCTGTCGCTGTCGCCCTCCCTTCCTTTTCGCAAGTTTCGTCTCATGTGTCCCAGGTTCCAGACGGCGCACCCCTCCCCTGTGAAGCAACCTAGCCTCCTCCACTACTCGCCCAGTCGCAAATGTCCCAGCAAGGGCGAGCATGGATGATGGAGGGCATGGGGGCATGCTGGTCCAACTGGCTACAGTCCCCTGCACGCCCTTTCTACCTGGGGGGGAGGCAGCAGCCTTGAAATAGAAATGGAAATGGAAGTGGAAGTGGAAAATGGAAATAGAACAACCGGAGCCGTTGTTTAATTTAAACTGCCCTAGGTTTTCCGTCTATCTGTTGTGTCCGAGGCGAGGGCCACTATGACAAGGGCACAGGGCACAGGGCACGTGAACAACGGGATCGTCCCCGAAAAGTCAACCTTCCCTGTCCCTTCATCAATCTTGCATGATCCTCCGTCACTGTGCCTGAGTCTCCAACGAGACGAGTCAACTCGCTCGACCCTCTTAATTATCCCAGGGTTGTGCTGGAGCCTTCACTCATCAGCCGGGCGACGCCACGACTCGGCACTTGTCTGCGTTGGCCTGCAGAGGTTTGCTTGCTTTGCTTCTGTCTACTTGGGACTCTGTAGACACGCCACTTGTCTGCAACAACAGCAGCCATCCAACCACACACTGCGACGGGACGATGGCAGGCAGACGACGATTTTTATTTTATTTTTATTTTAGTGAGGTAGATCTCGTGTGCATTTGCATTGGTGTCGCCCCCATTATGCAGCAGCAGCAGCAGAAGTGGCACGTACGCAAGCCAACAACAGGACGGCGACGATGGTGATCGCGCGAGCATCAGATCACGGAGCACAGCTCACAGAGCTATTTTTTTGCCAGCAGCCTCCATCCGTCAGTGAACGACAACTGAAACGGACCTCTGGACTCTTCTCGGCTCTCCATCGACAAGCAAGATCCCTCTTCAACTGCGCATCATAGGGCAGATCCTCCAATTTCCCGGCTTCCCACCAGGACCCGACGGCCTGCCGCCTCTGTTTTTAGAAACACCCTGTCCGAATGTCTATACATCCCATCGTCCATGCTTTCCCATGTCTCTCTATGTCTCTCTATCTCTGTCTCTCTCCGCCATCTCATGGCTCTGCGTCCCTCACACATCCCTCACGTCCCTCACGTCCCTCACATCCCTCACATCCCTCACGTCCCTCACGTCCCTCACACCCCTTCTCTCCCTCCATCTCCCTCGCAGGGTCAGCGGGACAAGGGCAAGCAAAGTATGACCGTAGCCAGACCGCATTGTCACGACCCCGGCCTGCCAGTTTGCAGCATGTCATTTGCCCACCGTGAGTCGACCTGACACTAGCGCATGTCCATTCATCCACCGTCTTGGGGCATCCATCCACGGAAAAAGACGTCCAGGGGGGTGTCAATGGGCAAATCGTCCAGAATCACAGGCCTCATCCTGTTCATCTGGTGGCCCTCGGGATCCTCTGTTGCAGTGCCGTGACGCTGCATAGGGCGCGTCATACAAAAATTACGTCCAGGTCCCCAACAGGGTCCGACTCCAACGCTAGCCCGCGAACATGCAGCTGAACGAAGAAGACGTTCGTTTCAGGTGAGCCGATGTATCGAGAAAACCTCGTATGAAAGCCACCACCAGTATCACCACTTTGCTAATTTGCGTCTTCTGCAGCGTCTATCTGCGAATACGTGGTGGTCTAATTGACAACAGCCCACCGGCGGGATCCTGCTGCTGCCAAGCAACTCAACGGCCATAGCAACTGACCCGGGAAGACTTCTTAATGCCAAACCGGCCCCGAAGCAAGCCGAGCCAAAGTAATTCCGCGCCCCCATATCATTTCAACAAAAACAACAAGGTCCATAAACATGGCCAAACAACACAACTGTTTTGTTTACCTTTGTTTGCTTGTTTGTTTGTTTGTTTCCATCCTCCCTGCTCGTTTCTCTCCCTCTACTTCGAGGGTCTGTCGGTCTGATGCTTCAACAGCACCTCAACCCTTAAACCCCATATTCTCCAAAAAGTCGCCTATCTACCTCCATCCCTGGGTGCCGTCCGGTAGCCCCTCGTCTGCCGTTCCCCCGGACTCCCTCGTATTCATCGGTCGAGGGTACCCTTGTTCACGGCCTTCCTTGCCGGCCAGTTTAGTAAGAAAGGGCCTCTATTGTCGCGACCAAGGGCAGATGCACCTCCAAGCCCGAAGATGGAGTCATTTGCTCTCTCCCCTTGGCGACTCATGCTAGCCCGCCGCGCAGCAGCTGCCTGTCTACCTAGGGAAGTGCTGCGAGCGCTCCACAATCACCTTGCTGTGCAGATGGTGAGAAACAGGATCGGTCGGCCTGTGGCTCGTGAACATGGACCGCCCGGCGCGGAAAACGAGCAAAGGGCCGGAGGTTAGCTCGCGAGTTCCGCTCGGCCTGCATTGCCCTAGTTGTCAAGGTGAACAACTCGAGCGGCTCCTCTCCTAATGGCGAGTATATTTTGAGAGGTTTTCTTGCGCACCCGTTCAGTTCTAGAACATGCATGGAGGCACGAGCTCTGCGTCCCAAATCTCCTCAGTTGTATTGCAGTGGCGAAGAGAGACCTGAGCGGGTGTTGGCCGACACCGGTTCTCAGCAGAACACCTTGCTGAGAGCCAGCCATGGCGGTGTGCCAACACTATGAAAGCTCAGATATCATTCGCCGAAGAAATTGATCAGAAGTCATGGCAGCGTTTCCCCGTATCTCTCTCTGGCCCCCTGTCCCTGGCTGTCCTCTGACAAAGTTCACATCCTCCATTATTGCCCGGAGCAATACATCCTTTCCACTTTCGAGATCGGCGAACCGGTCAAAGCCTCGTACAGGTCTTGAAACGATCTATGGATTCGACTGCCGCACTTCCAAGCACCGACCATCCTCCTACTTCAAATCGACCATCTTCAAGTCTATGAGACGGTCCATCGCCGAAAGACTTGGAACAGCAGCACATCATCACCCACGCCCAGCTTCTGAGCAAATTCTTCCAGACGGCATGTATTGATACTTACATGTGTGCTTCTCAGTGGGCATCTGGTGGCATCATGATCTCCCTCAGTAAATAGTGCACGCGATCTAAGAAAAGCTAGAACAGAGCCCGCCACGCAAAGCCAATCATCCATCGGGTAGCGTCCCGTAGGGCATTATACGACTTGAACGAACAACATATACCGCCTCCTGCATTAGTACGCCAGGCAAGGCCGTGTCTATATCTATGGGTTGACTGGGTAGTCAGTGCGGACACCTTTGAAACATGCTCGACTTGCCTATATAGGGTAGCTGGGTGAGTAGATAACCTTATTGTTGAGGCTCTAACACTTGGATGCTTTCCAGCTTGATCTGGTTTCCTTTCAAGGTGATCTGAATAACCTTCGACAGATATAAACTCTTGACCAACACAACTTCTCTCTCCCTATGCCAGACTTGGAGTATTACTCATCCTACCCACCTCCTCGCGACCGACCGACAATTCAAACCCTCCGAGCAACTGGACCTTGTGAAGCAAGGCAGTAAGGGAGCCAGTTCTACAAGCCTTGAACCTGACCTCGTAACTGAGGATCTGATAAAATTTGAGGCTTGACTTTTTTTTTGCATTCTGGCCGCAGCTTTTAAACCACTCTTTACATCATTGAGATCTCACTGCCAGAGCACCACCAGCATAATTATAGTCTTATACTAAGTCTTGTATTTACAGAGAATTTTGGGAGAAAACATGTGATGGAGAGTCTACTGCGGCGTCTAGCTCAGGAATGATGACCACTTACTTGATATGGTGCTGTATGGTGCTGAAAGTGTTAATCGGTGGCTAAATACGTTTCAATCAAAGACAGCCAACAGACTACGTCTTCTGATTATACCTTCCAATAGCTGAAAGCAGATAGTATTTCTCCAATATAGGTATTACAGGAGCTGCCATCTTGTCAAACCCATTTCCGTATAATATTACGCAATCTCTTGTCTCAATGACCAAGCAGGCAGTTTGGCACCGATTCATCCGAGTGATATCATAAACGCTATATATATTAATGTTCTCTCAAGACATCCGTAGAAACATATGTTGCTCTTTTAGGCACGTCATAATTGGCTTCACGAAAAGCACACACTCTCCTGATGCTATCTCACCGTTCTTCTCGCTGCATGCGAGTACACGATGGAACAGGGCACGTATGCCTCACTATAGGATTTATCATTTCCATTAACAGCACACATTAAGATCAAGACACACTCCAATCACACGACACTGTCCACGTCTCGCCCTCCAACTCCACCTCCCACACCGGCTGCCCCACGACAACCACGCTCCCCACGCCGACAACCGCCTTGGCCCCCAAACCCGTCAACCTGCCCTCGCCCGCGAGCAAGAACCGCGCCGGAGCCGCGCCGGCCACCCGGCCCTTGACGAGGTACATCCTCCGACCCGGCCGGATTTCCTCGACCGTCACTCTTGCGACGGCTGCATGGTCCACGCCTTCCCAGTCCTTCACGTCCGAGAGCCAGCCCTGGAGACCCACGGCGAGCCCGCCGGATAAATACTTCACGCCGCGGCGCTGGGGGGAGAACGCGGCCGGCAGGCCGTCGCCTAGGTTTTCCGTTTCGGCAGGTTTGAAGCGTGGTGGTGGACGGAAGGTCGGTTGCGGCAGGGGTTCTGCTTCGGCTGTGGCGCGGTCGATATCCATGGAGCTGGTTGTCGGGGTATGACCAGTTGCGAATGACTCGCCTCCTGAATCGTCTAACACGGCGTGCTCTTGCTCGGGCTGGAGAGGCGAGTCCGGCATTGGCGAGATGGATACCCTTCGCCGCTTGGGCTCTCGCTCCTCGAAGGGAGAGCTGCCATCTGAAACCCCGACATATCCGATAGAGTCAGGTTCTATAGAATCTCGAGGTTCTGGTTCTGGGCTGCCGTCTGACATGTCCCCGTCGTCACCCTGAGAGGTCATGGCGTCTGACTCGACCTCAATAGAGTCGTTGAGCCCACCACCCCCCCCCATCTCCTTCTCATCCGCCACCGAGCTCGCCTCAATGCCATCCTCCACCTCTTCTACATCTTCAACGAGACCGCTGCGTCCCTGCGTCGCCTTTGGCAAAGACGAGGAGCCGAACCGCGGGGTGGATTGAAAGCGCGGAGGTCCCGTTGGCGTCTGCGATGATTGAGTGCCCCGCTTTGCGAGGAGGAATCTCCGGGGAGTAGGTGTCTGTGAAAAGTGTGTGTTTGTGAGTTCAGGGAATGATACCCACGCAGTTGGTCACTCACGCTTGGAGGATGGCTCATGGCGTATTGTCCAACCG
Source organism: Neonectria magnoliae (assembly GCA_037954305.1). NCBI lineage: Eukaryota > Fungi > Ascomycota > Sordariomycetes > Hypocreales > Nectriaceae > Neonectria > Neonectria magnoliae. Next base: position 126,685 of record JAZAVK010000001.1, on the reverse strand, counting down.
CATAGCGCTTGGCGATTTGGCCGTATAATCACCCAGCACACTGGAAAGGTCTGGAATAGTGTCGACTTAGACGACAGACTGCCGTTACGGAGCAGGAAATCTCCATGCGGAACTAGACGCTGAAATGAGACGGGTTTGAGCCATGAACGTTCTAAAGGGTGAGTGAGTGTGTTGGAATGACGTTGGCGACAGAGGGACCGACGGTCGCAATTCACGGCAGAATTTGGGCGGTGAGCATCATTGGGCTTGCTGGACCAGCAGACTGATGACACCCTCGACACCGTTGTTTAAATTATTCGCAAATCAACGTAGACATGGCAGAAACTTTGACAGTATTAGGGCTGTATTGTTGAGAATAACTAGATTTCAAATCTCTTCTCTTCTCTTCGTACAGTGAAGTGTCCCCCGGATGGACGTTAACAATAGACTCCAGTGCACGCACCATCGCGTGCCAGCTCCTGACTTCAACAGTCAGGTATGCGCAACAACCGGAAAGCGACCAGATATTCCTACAAACCACTTGACTGCGCTATGCACCTGTCAATTTTCCTTCTATCTGTTATGAGTTGTGACAAGCGTCTCCACGAATATAGTATACTCTTCCATAGGGAGCAAGAATGTTCAACCCGATATTGTTAGCTGCTCTAAACCGAAAGCAGCCACAACAAAGTTGAGAGGTAGGACGGTGTAAAAAGCGTGTTTCGAAATGAACTAAGATTCATAGTTCTTGGTTCATGTCTAAGAGGCCGGCCCGGGACAAGAAAACAAGGCTTGGCGAAGCGAATGGTTGAACCAAAGGCTGGGAGTGGCTGGTTGGATTAACCATAAGCAAGCTCGAAACCTGTCTTGTGGTTCTTCTTGGTTGGTTCCGTGTTTTTGACATGGTGCAGCATCACTGGCGGCAGACAAGGCCGACCATGCTTCTCCTCCCATTTCTTACCGCCGATGCCAGTATCCTTCCAACCCATCCAGTTGTTGAATAGGCGATTCGGAGGCTCCGCTCGGTAGTACCATGTTGAACCCTGGTATCTTCGCTCACGACCCCAACCCATGGGGCTACCACGGCCGCCGCTCTCGCCGTTTTCTCCAGGGTTGAACCACTTAGCAAGGAATTCTCCGTTCCAGTCTCGGTCCATAAAGACAGGGTGAGGAGCGTACACGGCCTTCAAGCCATGGAGGAGGGCGACGGTCTGAGGAGTCATTTCGGAGGCAACATGATTGCCCCGTAGGTTTTCCACGTGCATGATATTTAGCAGCTTCTTGGAAATCCGAGACTGGGTGACAATGGTAGTTCGACGTGGTAGGTCTTTCGACTCGTGGGTCGCGTCATTGTAGCCCCAGACGTGGTTTGCAATGACCCAGTTGCTGTCGATGGGGTTGAAGATGGGTCCCACGGTGATGACGTCCGCCTCCTCACCCACGCCCCATTTGTAGTTATCATCGTCAGGGCTAGCGACAGGGGGCTTGGGCCCGACGGGGTTGATGAATGGCAGCTCAACTGGGCCCCATATGGTATTATTGCCGTAGCGGTGCTCGATATCTTTGCGAAAGTCGGTGTCATATTGGCCATGATATTCAGGAATATACCATCGCTCGTTCCTTTCCCACAAACCCTTTCGAGGTTGTTTCTTGGAGAAACCTTCGAGCTTCTTTAGAAGTTCGTAATGGTGTCCCGTGAAGCGGAAATCCATCTCCCAGTTCCAAACATAGTCAAACTGAGGGTGATCTTGACTGAATTTTTGGACAGAAAGCCACTGCGCGGTGTGCACGTTGCGCTCTTCCTCGTCCTTCATCTCCGTGTAAATGTCCCAGACGAGCTGGTCATTCCAAAGAATAGTAATGCCTTGAAATTCAGGGGGCACGCTCTGCTGAAGGACGTATTGGTAGGTATCGGCGTCCTCAAATATGCGCAGAGCGTTGTCCTTGACCTGAACCAACAGGAAAACCTCATATTCTCCGCCAGACCTGAGAGATAGCTCACTGACGAGTGATCGAATGATCTGCTTATCGTTCTCTGTGTAGACCTTTCCAGTATACGATCGCAAGAGAATAGCGGTTCGCGACTCTGAAACGAATCCGTTTGTGGCACTTCGATTGGTGTTGTGCTGAATCTCATCGCCCAGCCCAGCGGCATCGGGACTTACAAGCGATTCTTCCTGTTTGGGTTCCTCTGCGGCATCGCGTTCGGACAAAAAGGAGTCCTTCGGAGCCTGGGATCCGACGGCAGGCTGGGCTGTCTCTGGATAGATGTTGAGGAAGTCATTCTTTCGGTCCTTGTTCATGTGATAGCGCTGCGCGTTCTTATGCACACAGGCTCGTTGGAGATCACCCCAGTTGACCTTGTCCCAGTCCAAGCGCTCTATCTTACCATCTCCGATGTTCTTGTACTGGGGAGTCAGCCCATAGGGACCGAGTCGCGTCTCCCGCTCCCAGCACAGATTGCCGTCCATGTTCATGACATCGTAGCCTCCTAGCCTTGGCGCAGGCCATTCGTGCGGCCGACCCTTGAACACCAGCAGGTCTTGAATGTAATCATTGTGGGCTCCCTTGCAGGGGACGTAAGGCGCAAAGCCCTCTGTTTTTCGCTCATGGCTATTGTAGTCCGGATAAGGATCGTAACGGACTGGCTTCTCGACACTGAACTCGACATCGGCATCTGGATCGTATCGCAAGTCGGAGCTGAACTCGTCGGTGCGAACCTCCTGGCGCTCCAGGGTGGCGAGGGTGTTACCGTAGATGAGGTTAGAGGTCGGAAGGCTAGAAGACATTGACGTAAGCATTTATCCAGTCGTGGCCGTATTGCGATTTGGGGATCAGGATCAAGAACTCACTTTGCGGTCACAGCGTAGGCGTGCCTCCACTCCTTCCTCATGTCCTTCTCGTGCTGCAGCCTTCCTATAGAGCCAAAGCCTCGTTCCTTGCCATCTGTTTCGTAGCCGAGTTCGACGTCGTTGGGATCCTCGTTGTCGGTTGGATCCCTCCAGTCCTTGATTTCGTCGGCGGTGAGTTCCCACAACTCCTTCCGGGGGACAGTGCCCTGAGTCTTGTCCTCGGGTTTCGAAGACTGTTGTGAACCTCCTTGGGGGGGATATGGCACGACGGGTGAATCGGAACCACTGAAGAGGAGGTAGTAGGCCGATATCATGGCGATCACGATGAGGAACACCGACTTGGGTCGCAGCTTCGTGCCGAACATGCGCCGCCCATGGGTATGCCAGCCCTTCATGTTGGGCAACGCAGCGTGATTGGACTGAGGGGTGTAATCGACGGGCGGACCGCGAGGCCGGTCGCGTGGTGACGGGTCGGAAGCGGAGTCGCTCCGGAGTTGAAATCAAGTTTGCGATGCCAATTTGAATCACGGGTGCATCATTTGGTTTCGAGTAGGGCGTTCGGGAGCCGGAACTAGGCGGCGTGAGGCGGAGGCCGTGGTCGCGACAGGGCCGGTCGGAGGCGAAACAGACGTCAACCGAAGCCAAGTCGCAGCGCAGCCTTGCCTGGCAGTCTCACGTCTCGCTCACTTGCGTAGTGACGAATTCTTTTTCCAAAAGGAGCGTGACGGCCTCTGTCAAAGAGAGCCGGGTCCGAGGAAATAGGAAATGATGATGCGCGGGAAGAAAAAAGAGATCTATCGTCGACGCTCGAAATGCAAGTGAAGAGACGGAGGATGGCAGAGTTGCAAGATGTTCTGCAACCGAGGGGTTGGAATGAAGAGGACACCAAGATGGACGAAGGCTGGAACAGGATCAGGAGCAGGAGCGGCGGCATGTCACGGTTTCCGATTAGGGGAAACCACAGTGTGACGCCAATAGAGTGGACGGCCTCTCTGCGTAGGTACCTAGACTTCTGGCTTTCAGTGGCTCTAGCATGGATGTCCAGCCCGCAGCTACAGAAGAAATTGGCGGGGATCCATGGTGCCAGTGGGTTTAAGGGGGTGACGGCCGGGCCCCTAGTTAAGCCGGCGTGGGCCTTGGAGCCCGCGCACCGCAGTTAGGGGTCTCACCCGGGGCCGTAGGGGCGGGAGCGGATGGAGACGGGACGCACGGGAACAGAAGAGCCAACAACTAAGAGCCCAGGTACGAATGAACCCTGAGGGCTTCCATTTAATTGCCGGGACTCAGTGAAAATCGTGATTTACACTGACAGGCGGCTTGGACTCGGTTATGTAGTTACGCCTGGAACAAATCCATGACTCCGAAGAGATAACGTGAGTCGGCGCAAGGGCGGGGATTTTGCCCGTCATTGATTGCCAGCCTCCATTCCTGGGTGATATTCATGGACCTTGCCGCGCCCGCTGCGTGAAACCTGTGCACAATTTGTTGTACTATACGTTACAGCACAACACCGGCTGCGTCTCGAAAAGTCTCAACCAACTCTCTTGGTTCAACCCTAATGCCTATTACCTTGGGTTCCAGGAGGTGGTGGTACATGTACTCCTAAGTGTGGCAGAGCTCCTTGAGGTGGATTGTATCCGCAACTCGCCCTTCTACGACTGCCTACCTATGTAGCCTATCTTACAGTACGCGCACGACTATCTCGTACGTGTCTTGGGCGTGAGGATTGGAAGACACGTTTCAACCAGTTTTTCCGTCTTCATGTTTTAAAACGTCACATCCATATTCCTGGCTTCCTCGAGCAGTGGGCCCCCTGCCCCATTGTTGTCGTCATCAGCGTCGCACCACCCGAAAGACACACGACACGCAAGGATCATCTTCTTGCTGAACATCTGGCATCAACATCACTATCGCCGTTACTAGCACCTTCACCCTTCACCGTTGATATTCGACACACCCAGTGACACTCTCGCTCGTTCCGACTGGGTCACCCTTGCGACGCGCGAAAAGGTCTCGGGTGTACGCGCGCTTGGCCAACTCACAGCTGGTTTGTAGCCGGATCAGAGTCTTGGTCCCCCGGTGGAGAACTAGTACGGACTGTATTTAGAGTGAAGACGCCAAGGAAAGCTTGACTGCCGTTGGAGATCTACGGTGAGACCACCATTCTTCCTTTTCGTTGTTTGATCTGCGGCCTCCTGAAATAGGACCGGTGTCTTAGCTTGTTCTTTGGCTCCCCTTATGATGAATATCACTTTAATTATCTCAATTGTACTGAAATTGCTCGCCTTGCGAGTGTTGATCCTGAAATCGGGTTCGTCATACCCTCCAGGCACCTTCACATTAGTTACTCGCTTCCTAAAAAAAACATTCCGAGAAGTCAATCAGAGATGGTGAATGATCAGGGCGTCTGCAACTAGCTGGCTAGCTCGAATTTGGTTGATAGTCTAAATCAATGACACCGGCTGAATTCATCTGCTCTAATACCTGTGCCCAACTACGGAGTCACAGCGACATTTCTGAGGAATAGGTTGCTCAGGTTTGTCGAACTAAGGTCGTGGATTTCATGTCTTCATGTTGTGTTCAGAGACGCCCCAATCCGAGGGGCTTCCATCAGTGCGCGAGTGGGATGGGGGTCCGGGGAGAATAGATACTCAAGCCACAGCGCATAGACGACGGCCCGAAGCCCTGTGATGTTGTCTTAATGCCACCTACATTGATGACACTTGGTAGTTTCTGGTCTAACATAAGCTGACGGGCTCCTACTTACACAACTTGTCAGCAAGCTGAGTGGCCTTGGTCGCACCATCAAAGCCAGAGAGACATACATCCGTTTGGCCCGAGGGCGCATCTCGTTGTCCTCGGTTGGAACTTCCTGTCTGGGTCTTCTCCCGTTACTTCCGCTATGCGAAGGCCCAGCCATGAAGCCACAAAGAGCCCCGATGGCTACGAATCATGTAGCGCACTTTCAATCATCACTACGCGCTCACGGACAAATTGTGTATGCGGCTCAATGCGAATTGTATTAAGACGAAGCCTCCCAGCAGGTCTCCAGTGCCGTGAATGACCCAACGCAAGAATGCCGTCCCACGCCGTCCCAAAGCTGGTGCTTCCCGGTACGGAACATGATGCACCACCATCACCCCTTAGATATGCGTGTACGATGCCGTAAAACTCCTCGCGACGCAAAACGCAAACAAATACAAAACACAAGATATCCTATTGATGCTGATGCCGTGGTCCTTTTCAGGCGAATAACAAGAGCATATAAAAACAGAGCACCCGATTTTCCACGGGTCCAGGTATTTGGGCAGTAAAACATCAAGACTGGGGGTATAATGAAACAGACAAAAACCGTGGCAGTTAACTCCTGCGTCAAAGGACGGCAAAACCGACTGTGTAGAACCATGAGGGTACGTTGAGGTCGAGATTACAAAGTGAGGTAGGTCCATTAAGAGTCGTAGCGTCAAAACAAATGTCAAAAATCAGGTCGGATATCGTATCATCACATCATGCCGAGGCGGGTATTGCGCTTGTTCATTCGCGGCCGTACGCTAGGAGGTCCAGAGCCAGAGCCGGGTCCGGGTCGGTTTCCGGTCGGAAGTCCGTATGGGGGACGGGGGAGCCCCAGCCCGGGGCCGGGAGCGAGTCCCAATCCGGGACCACCACGTCGCTGGCCTGGCCCAGGTCGGCCGGGAAGACCGCCTGCGCCGGGCGGTCGAGGTCCAGGGAAGCCCATAGGCCCAGGTGGTCCTCGCGGCGTTTGGGGTCCCTTCATAGGTCGATCTTGGTCCGTCCCTTGATCGTTGCCAACAAGCCACGGCTGCTGGACTCGTCGCCAGGCATCCCGTTCGCAGTATGACTTGCCGTCCACCTCGAAGTAGCCATCGGAGAGGGATCGCCCGCAGTCGAGGCAACGGAAGCAGCCTACGTGGTACTTGATCTGGAACTCGTCCTGCAGATACTGCCCTTCAATACCCTTCTGGCAGCTACCGCACAAGCTGCCGTTCAGCTTGTGGTAGTGTTGCTCGCAATAAGGCTTGTCCTCGTGAACATAGAATTCGGCCGAAGTGAACGGTTCCGAGCAGGTTGCGCACACGAAACATGCCTTGTGGTACTTGCCCGTCAACCTCCCATCCGCCGATGAAATACTCTTGCCCCTGATTTCGAGCCCGCACGCCTTGCAGACGCCCCTATACGCTGCTGGGTCTCGAGATCCCTTCCGGGGAGGAGGAGCCAGTGACACAGATGCGCCGTGGAGACGTCCGGGTTGCACGGCTGGGTCGGAGGATTGCCGGTCTTGAGGGGAAGTGCTGTATGGGCTGGGGACGGGTGGGGGGTCGAATCGACGACCGCTTTGGATCGCTGGGTCGAGCCTGTCTTCTGGAGATGTCTCGTATGGCGACTCGGCCAGTGGAGATCTGGTTCGGAGAGGTGGTTGCAATGAGGGCTCGATTCGCAAGTCCTGTGGTCGCAAGCTGTCGATGGAATTCTGCACGTCGTCCATCAAGCCATTTACAGCTGATGAATCGGAAGGCTGGCGTTGTGTCTGGGACCTCGCCGGGCTGGTTTGGGAGCTCGTGTGACTAGGGTGGCTAAAAGTCGAGTATCCTGACGATGCCGAGTCGGATGGTGTGTGATAGGGGTTGCTGGCACCGAATTCGGCAGCCAGGTCCACAGAACCCGTGTTCTTCCGTGGTTGCAAGAGGCTCTTTCGGGGTGGAGGACGTCTCGAGGTGTCTGGGCCTATGGATGGCCTCGACTTATGACCTCGGGGAGTGTCAGACTTAGCAGTGTCGGGTCGAGAGCCTGGTGCTGAAGGTGTTCGGAGCGGAGGAGGAAGCTCCTGAGGAAACGTCGACTTTGGGAACGTCTTAGAGCGGCCAATGAGTCCCAAGGGCTCTGGCTTGAGCTCATCACCATCCCTAGATGGCGGCGGTCCAAATCCCTCATAGTCATTTCGTTTCGGTATACTTGGGGATATGTTACTGGTACTGGGGTTGCTGGCGGGTTCATAGTGAAGAGGTGCCGTTGCTGATCGCCTCGGACCATTTGGGTCTTTCGGCGCACTCAGGAAATCGATTTGCTTATCAAATGACGCGCTGCGAGTAGGAAATGATGGTGAAGAAGGACTCCTGCTTGTGTCAAAGGGCCCCGGCGCGATCGTGTCCATTCGCTTCATTAGGGAGCTGTTGACCTGGGACCCTGGGCTCACTGAGAGATAATCTGGTTCTGGTTCTGCTCCGGCGGACCGATGTTTCGCATCGAAACCAGCAAAGAAACTGGTCTGTTCCATCGGGCGCGGCGAAGGAATGAGGTCATCCTCGATCCCGGGAGATGAGATAAAGAGCTCATCTTTCTCCGGGGCCGACAAACTTCGCGACTCGCCGTTGGTGCTGTTTGGTGTTAACTGGCCTTGGCGCATCCACGGGTCGTCTGCATGCATGTTAGTGACTCCTTTCTCAAATGCATCACCACCCAATCCCACTCACTGGCTGCGTTTATGTCGACGGCGGGCGGGATGCGCCCTTGCTTTTCTGGTAGCCTTGAGGCATTATGTGGTGTGTATGGTTCATATTCCTCTGGAGGCGGTGACACTGTTGAACTGGTTAGTCTAGCGGTGAAGGAGAGGTTCCTGGCCGTGGCCTTACGCTCAGCTGCCGGTCCGGGACAGACATGCTCTCCCATCAAAGAAATTTCGACTTGACCGCCGCATGACGAGCACTTGACGGTGGGGAGCATCATTGATTCCCGCATCATGGCCATGGTGAGGGATGAAGCTGTGGTTGCGGATTCTGGGGGTTAGACGGGCGACGATGGATTCGTTTCGTCCCCCCAGGCCGGTCTCCTTTAACCGGTGTTCCTGGGGTCGAAGAGGAGAATTGGCGAGGGCTATGCCAGCAGAGCACGTCTGGCGAAGAGCGAAGCAAGCTGGTGGCGGATGAGGATATGGCTTTCCAGGACGGAGAGCCACGTTGCGCTGCGAAGATGGCCCAGTTCTGGCAGGTTATCGCGAGAGCGTCTGGACGGCGATGCATTCGATTGTGGTAAAACGGTATGATCCGAGGCCAGGATACACTAGAGGACAGAGCAAGAGGAGAAGCAGGAAAGGGAACTGAGAACTGAGAAGCGAGAAGAGAGAAAACAAGACTGGCCGGGTCGGGTCAGGTCAGGTCAGACGAGACAGCGTCTGCAGCAGACGAAGACGGCGCAAACAAGTCCCAGACACGAAAGGACAGAGATCAGAGATCAAAGATCAGAGCAGAGCCAAGTTGCGAGAGGAGGAAGCGCCCAGCAGCATCCCACGCGATTGGATGCATGGCGTCTCAAAGAAGTGTGGACTGTGGAGGACGGCGCCGCTGGGGCTGGTGGGTTCGCTGCTAACACAGCTAAGTTGTCCAGGGCTAAACCTCTAAGGGGAGGACCCCTGGCGCATCCTGGGCTTATCCTGGCGCCCCGGGCGTACTTGGCCTCTGCGCAGGCTAAGGGGTGCACTACAGCAGGCCCCTGTAAAGTGGCACCCCCTAGTCGGCGACTGCAACGAGACAGGCGAGCGAGCGAGCGGACGGGCTCTGCGGTGGGCGCGGTGTGGAAGCGGAAGTGAAAGTGGACGTGGAAGAATCCATACGAAGCCAAAGAAGAAGAAGAAGAAGAAGAAGAAGATGACAAGAGTTAGATTCTTGGCCGGTTGCTTCAGGTCGGTTGTGGTGAGTGCAATGGACCTCAATACCTTCCATACTATTAATTAACTTGCTAATTACTACGTTATTATCGATCGGACCAGTTGAACCCTTCTACTAGTCGCGGGTTGCATGGAGATCATCAACGGACGGACAACCTGACAGCAAGACCACCAAGTGTTCCCAGTTCTCACATCTCATCGAACCTACTTCCTCCCGCGTCTTGATTGCCGTGATTCTATTGCATACCGACTCCGGTACTATTACTACCTATTCTTAGGCACTATCAAGTCTACTGGACCGGAACCTCAATGTCAATATCGCGCTAGTCACAATAGCACTGAGACATTGCGTTCGTCAACGACTCACGGGACAGGAACCACTTCTCCCGTCTTTTATCTTCATCTTCATGGCGGGGCAGAGACATTACGCGGGAACCCACAAAGACAATAGCCTGTCATTCCCCAAGGACCGCATTGTGCGCGGCAACGGTGCAGATGCAGTAACTAATTACAGCATTTCGCATTGCTCTTCTTCTCGGCTCATCGGTTCGCCTCGCTTGTTGCTTCAACTGCCTCCTGTCTTGGGATAAATCACCACCCTCCCTGTCCTTGGGGGTCGACCCTTGGTGTCCACTGCCCTGCAAATGGCCGTGCAAACGGAGCTTGCAGAGGCAACCGGGATGCATCGTTGCATCCTGGCGAGAGCTTCCTGGGGACTGACCCCATCCGTACCAGACCCGTTGATCGGTCGCCACCTTGGGTTTGGACGGATGGGACCTCGACCTGGATTGAACGCAACAACAAAATCGGCATCAACGGTCCTCGGCCTGCCCGTCGATGAAAGCTACCCTCCACTCTCCACACACACTTGACTGCAGAACATACTCTATTTTTCTGTGCATTAATTGGCCTGTACTTGTTATCATACATGCGCCTCTGTCAGTGGCCAGAGCCTCAATGTAGTCATCTCTGCCTCATCAAACCCGGTATCGTGATGAGAGTCAGCGACAGCGATACAGAGTCCACGGCTGACTCCCACTCTCCTCCCGGTTATCACCGCCCCAGTCATTCGACGCCGCCAGAGCGCCGTCCAACAATCGCTCAAAGTCGGGATTCTCACGGACTCGTTGCAACGAAGTCCGGTACCTTGCAGGAGCTCCAGCACCCTGGTGCAAGTAATGCCGCCCCCCAGCCAGCCCCTTGCTGGCCGCTAACCTTCGCTGGGACGTCGCCCGGCCGAAAAGAGCGCGGCCTCATCTAACGTCCTTTTATTGCGCTCGTGGCGTGGTACGAAGGTCGGGGGAACGACCTGTTAATGAATGCTTCGGTCGAAGTTGACATTTGCGGCGCCAATTAACTGGCAAATCACTAATACGGGCTGGTGACCGTCGCGCGGGCTAGGGTTGGCCCCAGGGAGATGGGCGAGTGTAATTCAGAGCCAAGCTGGCCTCACTTCACCAAGGAACCCGCGGCCTCGTCGGAGTCTGTGTCTTTGCCCGCCGTCGGTGGTCTTCCTTGCGGGTTCCATAACGGACTCCCGAATCCGGCCAAGACTCGTTGTTTGGACAGGGCTGAAGAGAATCTTCCAATCTCTCGATGGTGTCCGGCGTTGCCGTGTTGATTGGGCAGGCCGACGTGTCAGAAGGGCAAAGGTGACAAGGTGGCAACCTACGAAATTGCTGAATTGGGGCTCTGTTCGTACCAAACTACGAATACTACGTAAGGAGTATGATGGATGGACTGCTGGCTGGGCGACCCTAGACTTCTAGTCCCCTCGTCCCCATCACCAACTGTTCCGACCTGCCCTTTTCAGTGGCTGCCCTTGAAAGGTGTGGCTGATCTTCATCTCTTCCTCGATGACACTCCAAACAATACGCGCGACTTCCCGCTGGGCTGGATAGTACATGGCAGGCTGATTTCACACTTGTCCAACCATCTCGCGGCGTTTCATGGGGAACCAAATGTTACAAATATTGAAACGGGCCATCCAGCACCCGCCGAACGGGGCCAATTCTACAGTCGACAGCCCGTCATTAGCTCAGCACCTAAGGGCTTTTGATGGCCTTGTCTTTCTCGTGTCTCTCTCGTGTCACTCGCGTGTCTTTTTCTTTTGTCTTGTCTTACCTTGCTTTTTCTATGTCTTGTCTTTTCTTGGCCACCAACCCACAGCCAAGGGCTCCACTGTCTCAGGTACCAACGGAATTCGCTGCTCGCATCCATCCAATTCCATTAAACCTCCGCGAGTCCCACGACTCACATGGCCGCTTCGAAATCACTAATTACCTCGTGGGCCAAGAAGCGCCTACGCGGGACACATGGTAGCGTTTCTCCACGCTTGTTTAGGACGTCCGGTATCTGCATTTGCGAAGCTCCTCTTTCTTTTTCACTCGCGACTCGTGGCCAACTTGGTTCAATTTGGCGGCAGCGGTAGAAGACTGCGAGAGCTTCCGCTAGACGCCATCGCTTCCTGAGGCTGAACAACGGCGTGCTCGTTTTACGTAGTATTACGTAGTACCAAGAAGCTACCCGTTATTGAACTTTCGACTTCTCCATGAAATCAGTCTCTCCCCCATGAAGCCTCCCCCGGTTCTACAGGGCATGAGCGGATGCCAGTTAACCTGACTAGGGCTTCCATTTCGCATCGTTGCCGTACGTAGTAAGGAGGGCAATATCGCCAGGGAGCGCAGGAACAGCGCCGTGAGAAACACCGAAGCTGGCATAATAGCAGCCACTATAGCATAGGTCTTTATTCCCGGGGTACTACCCTCCAATTCACCCACTGCTGGTCCTCAAGTGATGATCTCGAATTCCCCAAGACGGCAGCTCTTATCTTTTTAATTGACAGACGCCAGTGCCGCGCGATGAACAATTTGATGAAGTCGAGTCTAGCGTGTGGTGCTAGCGATGATCGATTGATCACTCAGCGCCCCAACGCTGACACCAGAACGACCCCGATGAAACTGGCGCACATGATTGGATCCTACCGTCCTAGCTCAATATACGCTCCCACTCAGGGGGAGGAGGGCACGCGATTCCTGGACCCTCCGATGTCCGTGGTTTCACGAACAGTTTGGTCAATGATGGTGGGTGTGATCGTCGATCGGCTATCTGACACATGACCAGTCTCAGGTGCACGGTGATGATTGAAGCATGCCGTTCTCTCGTGAGCCACATGGGGATTCAGATACGGGAGTTGAGGGACGAGAGGATTCGATCTGACTTCTAGACTCAGAAAAGTTGCTCCCGTTATCATGGCGATAAGAACAACGCCCGCGTTGATGGGAGTCTAAAAGCTACGATTGTCTGGGTGCTAGAAAACCAATGAAACACAGCCTCGAGTGTTATCAGCCTTGGTCGTTCGAGAGGCGGTGATAGGGGCTGTTGATCGACAACTTTGTTTCGGGTAGCAGGCTCCGGACAAGTGGAAACAGTTTTGCGACTGTTTAATGTCGTAGTTTTGAAGAGGAAGCAGCTTCATGGCCGGTGTTAGTCGCGGAAGTAGACAGAGTATCCCAGTTGTCATCGCAATAACCAATGGCCACTGAGCAGTCTCCCCAGCTCTGTCGGGGCCAGGAATGGGTCATTTCCTCCGATGCTGGGTCGACGCTGAGCCGGAGAGAAATGGCCGATATCCCGACCAGTGTCGGTGCAGTAGTGGGGCACTTCGGGGACGCAGACGTAATGGGCAGTTGGCAGAGTCCCTTTGAAAAGGCGGAGAGTGAGAGGCTGCGTCTGCATCTGCATCAGACGTCGACCTGAGGCAGGATCATCGTCGACACCGTCGGTGATCCTTGTCGGACAAGTGAAGGGAAATGCCACAGCAGCGGCTGGAGCCGTTGAGGCAATTCCGTGCTAGCGCTCGTTGAATTGTGAGCAAAGCAACAAACTGGCTTGATCGAGCCAGACTACAAAGAGAGACTCGGCCCTGGAGTTATTCGCAGTTGGTTGATCGACTGCCTGCCTGCCTGATAGGATGCTTACAGTATATTGATGGTGCTGAGATAACAGCCGGAGATGCTGCTTTTTTGTCACTGAACCACTATTCCACCAACGACACCACGTCTGTGCCCGCGTATCTTCGTTGCAATGATGGGCGAGGGTCCACAGCGAGAAGACGCCAAGCAGGGACAACATGCAAGGCGTAGTGTCACTGAAAGGATGACTGTGAGGATCAAAGCGTGCATATTCACGCATTCTTGGCAGAGTCCCATGTCAAACCAAACGACGCTGTCTGTATGGCAACATAACGAGGCCGGAGGTGAGTCGGAGGGTGAGAAGTACGAACACACGTCGATGCTTGAACACAAAAACGAGCCTCGCATTGAGATTAGAGACTCAACTGTACTGCGTAAACTTCAAGTTGGGTCTCTTTCGATAACAGCAGAACTGGAACAAAGCAACGCAGAGCAGAGCAAACCACCAGACAACACTACAAGACCTTTTACCCTCCAGGTCCTGACTCCCGCAGCCTGCCGAAATCCCGGAGGCAACAGCGCCAATCACAAACTTGGCGCCTTGGTAGTGAGCGAAACCTCCTGCACGACGCCATTGGTGGCACATTGATGAGAAGTTGCATAAGCTAGCGAAACGCGGACTTGACACTTGTTGAGATAAAGGTCGTTCGGCTGCAGGGGCGCCGAGGGCTCAGGCCACTGGTTCGGCAACTGTCGAGATGGATACCGATACTAACGGTTACCGAAGAGCCGAGAGCGGTGTTAGTGAGATGCAGATGCGGACAGATACAGACAAGGGCAGTCATGCCGACAGACAGACAGACAGACAGACAGACAGACAGACAGACAGACAGACAGACAGACAGACAGACAGACAGACAGACAGACAGACAGACAGACAGACAGAAAGATAAGCCTTCATCCGCAAGTACCCGAAGCCAATGGATGGCTCTCCCACAGTCTATCACTTAAGGTAGCTTACTTGACCACATCTTATCCAAAGCAAACATGCATGACATCCTCCAAACCAACTCCATCTCCCTCGTAGGAATGCGACCTGTCTCCTAAATTCCGCCTCATTATCCACCTCCGTAGCTTCCGAATCAGCCCACAGCGCTTCGGAGTCGTAGGAGTGGTTCTTGTGGGATCCCATGGCCCACATGTCGCTGTAGCTATGCCGCCTGCGTCAGCGCCTCAACAGGCCTAAACCCTCCGCAGTGTCCCTTGATTATCGCGACCTAGGTACAGTAGGTACCCCACTAGTGCCGCGTCTTCACCGCCCACAATCCCATTCGACGTGGCAGCTCGGCTCGTGTTCGCTCTCTGCATCATATTTGAACCCTTCGCGTCCCTCCCGGTTCTCTGCCTCCGACTTCTCGCTTTCAACCATCACAGTCAGAACCAAATCAAACTCACAGCCTATCGCTTCAACGTCCTTTTATCCCCCGGACACCCGCCGTCAACAACTCCCGAATCTGATCTACCCCGCCACCCCGCCAAACAACAACCACCCCGCCAACTCCATCTCATCCAAAAGATCGAGGTCTTGATCCTCGATCACTCCAGTCGTCAAGACGTTTTCCAATCTCCTCAACTCGTATGTGCCCTTCTCTGAGCAGCTTCCAAAACACACGATGCTAATACGCCCGCAGGATCCACCACCCGTTCGCAGGAGCCCGCTGCTCTCCCTCAGGAGGCGAAGCGGACTCGACCTTTGAACAGTAAAGGTCGTTAATCTCACCCGTAAACTCCAATCAATCCAATTTCCACGCAACAGCCAATCTCGTCAATCATGGCTCCTCACGCGGAAGTCGGCACGGGCTCCTCGAACGGGACACCCTACACCAACGGCCAAGGATCCTCCGCTACTCAGGATCTCTTCACCGTCAACTCCCCCAACGTTACCTACACGGATGCGGAAATCCAGTCCAAGTACACCTACCGCACCACCAAGATTGAAACTACCAGCGATGGCAAGTACATTGCTACCCCCCAGGAGACCGTCTACGACTTCAAGGTCCAGCGCAAGGTCCCTAAGGTCGGCATGATGCTCGTCGGCTGGGGTGGTAACAATGGTACTACCGTCACCGCCGGTATCCTCGCCAACCGCCGTAAGATCGACTGGGAGACCAAGGAGGGTCCCCGCGAATCCAACTACTACGGCTCCGTCGTCATGGGATCGACCCTCAAGCTCGGTACTGATGCCAAGACGAACCGAGAGGTCAACATCCCCTTCCACAACATCCTGCCCATGGTCCACCCCAATGACCTGGTAATTGGCGGCTGGGACATTAGCAAGATGAACCTGGCTCAGGCCATGGACCGCGCTCAGGTTCTCGAGCCTACGCTCAAGCTCCAGGTCAAGAAGGAGATGGCCGAGATGGTCCCCCTCCCCTCGGTCTACTACCCTGACTTCATTGCTGCCAACCAGGAGGATCGCGCCGACAACGTTCTCGAGGGCTCCAAGGCCTCGATGGCTCACGTCGAGAAGCTCCGCAAGGATATCCGCGACTTCAAGGCCAACAACAACCTCGACAAGATCATTGTCATGTGGACTGCCAACACTGAACGATACGCCGACCTGATTGAGGGCGTCAACGACACGGCCGACAACCTTCTCAAGGCTATCGAGCAGGGCCACGAGGAGGTGGCCCCCTCCACCGTCTTCGCCGTTGCCTGTATCCTCGAGAACACCCCCTTCATCAACGGTTCTCCCCAGAACACCTTTGTTCCTGGAGCCATTGAGCTGGCTGAGCGCCACAACGCCTTCATCGGCGGTGACGATTTCAAGTCCGGTCAGACCAAGATGAAGTCTGCTCTCGTGGACTTCCTCATCAACGCCGGTATCAAGTTGACCTCCATTGCCAGCTACAACCATCTCGGCAACAACGACGGCAAGAACTTGAGCTCTCAGAAGCAGTTCCGCTCCAAGGAGATCTCCAAGTCCAACGTCGTTGACGACATGGTTGAGGCCAATAGCGTCTTGTACAAGAAGGGCGAGCACCCTGACCACTGCGTCGTCATCAAGTACATGCCTAACGTCGCCGACAACAAGCGTGCTCTTGACGAGTACTACGCTGAGATTTTCATGGGCGGCCACCAGACCATTTCGTAAGTTCAAGCCTTCGTTTCTGTGAGGCGCTCAGCTAACAGCGACCAGCATGTTCAACATCTGCGAGGACTCTCTCCTGGCCTCGCCCCTGATCATTGACCTGGTCATCATTGCTGAGATGATGTCTCGTATCCAGTGGAAGGCTGCCTCCTCCGATGGCACTGCCACCACTGAGTACAAGAGCTTCCACAGCGTCCTGAGCATACTCAGCTACATGCTCAAGGCCCCCTTGACTCCTCCCGGCACTCCCGTCGTCAACTCCCTCGCCAAGCAGCGTGCCGCCTTGACCAACATCTTCCGTGCCTGCGTTGGTCTCCAGCCCGAGTCTGACATGACCCTCGAGCATAAGCTGTTCTGAGTCGAGTCACGCAACTCGACTGGCAAGGTGCGAAGTGTGATTGCGTAAATTGAAGGAGGAGGATTCAGGACTGTCTTTACTGGCTGAGAAAACATAAACCCAAAAAAAGAAAAGCTGGGGAGAGACAATTATGCACATATTCATAGGATTCGAATTGACTATGTCCTATCTCCTCAATACTGAGACTTAAGGCTTTCTGGTGACTCAATGGAGATATTATAGCTTAACCTGCGAGCTTTCATAGCAGATCATGATCGGCGGGTGGTTCGTGGAACCAGTCTGCTGCTACTCATGGTAGGCACCGAGAAGACAACGGCTCGAATGGGCACGTTGTTTGTTCGTCTTTCCGAGATAAGCGGGACGACGTATGAACCATGATCCCTCATCAAGTCTAGCCGTGAAGCTAAACAGGCTCCTCGAGGCGACGTAGGTAGTCGTGTTAGAACAGGTCAGCGCCGTAAGAACAGGAACGCATCAAACACGTCGTCAAGATTCTGAATCTTAGAGATACGGGTAATTATGACAAAGGGGGAGTTGGAATCACCTCGCTTGATGGCGTCGTTCCTGTCCCCCTCCACGCGCGAATAAAAGGAATGGAACTTGCCCTTTGCATTGATGGAGAAGAATGAAATCAAGGTTGAAGTGGGAAGTCTTGCTGAATTGCATGACTTCGGGTCTCCGAGTCTATCAACTTCTGAAGGTAAGTTAGCAGATTTCTGACTATCTGCCCCTCGTCGACGCTTCGTCAATCCGCGATCTTGGCTACGCGTCTGTGCTGCATTTGAACGGTCGGGTTTGATTTGATAGTCGAAGAATATTCTACCATGGACGAGGAATGTATCCATGCCATCTGCATTTATGGCTTCCAAGGGGGCATCTCTGAAGGATTCCCCGCCCCGATTGCCCTCTAATAGGTAGGCCAACATAATGCTGAGCACGCAGCCCAGAGCCTATAAGTCACTCTTGGCTGTTATCGACTTTACTGTGACTAACTTAGGTGCTAATCAAGTGTCGATACCGCGCTGACTGTTGGTTGCTGAGGCCGTCGGATCCCATACCTGATTCCTTGGCCGGGACCAGGTTTTGAAGTCTTCCTCCACCTGCTTCCAGGCCCTAATGACTTTAACGCGCGACATACTAAAGGGGCTCAATTTCCAGATGAATTCGTCCTAGCCGCGCTTGTCGTCCCCCAGGCAGCTAGTCCTCCAAGATAAGAAGAGCTGGTCGCTGCTGACAGCAAGACACGGTTTACAGTTCTCTTCTTGAGAGATACGGATTGATTCTCAAAATTCTCAAACCAGGCACGCATCATCCCAATAGAAAAAATATCGAGCATCGGTGCTCTCATTTCGGCGTGTGAGAGCATCGGGCGAGGCCATTGTACAGCCTGCGCTGTCTTCAAGTTGGGTGTTACTATAACCACTTACCTAGGATTATGCTTGTACATTATAGAGCGTGAAAGGGGTTAAGATTAAACGAGAAACTGACAGTACATTATTTGATCATCATTGTTTACATACGTACTTAGCCCTCCCTTCATTTTCACACTCTATTACTGTTCGGTTTGCTCCCATTCCGTAAGTAGGTGACGGACGCCATAACAGTTGTTGATATGGTTCAAAAATCCTTGTTCAGAGTGCAGCCGAGTCACCAGGGCATGAAATGGACGGTTCGGACAGATGTGAGAAACGACAAGCTCCCTTAGCACCACAGGAGGCAGTGCTCCACGGTGACCATGCCGTTCAGTAACTTGACATCCTCGACAAAGACGGCCATAGTCCAGACCGGCATCGCTCAAGTAAGGTATGCGCATGGAAGCCACACCACCAAAAGGATCAGCAAGAATGTTTGCCTTCGTTGGCAATAGTGCTAGGTCGCATCCTGGAGGCTCCAGTGGCGCTTCGTGAAACAGCTTGAAGGTATAAAACTCCCTTCTCTCTCTCGTACTCATCTCTCGAGGAGGTGGTATGGGCATAAGCTTGGCAACGTTTTCAGCAGATCCGTGAACCTCAATTGCTAGTTGCTTCGCTTGTTTCACACTAACAAGGCGGACCACCTGTCGACACGAGGCGCGACTCATAACGCCATATACGCCAGGTATGCTGTGCAGGACGGGGATCTGGTTCAGCTGTTTTTCTGTCAGGTGAAAGCACTTCTTCGCGATGCCTAGCGGGGTCATGCGTAGTGCGTGGTTTTGGAAGAGGCATTCAAAGCAGACTCTTTCGCAAGTTGGCAGAAACAGGAAGGCGCCGAAATCGAAGCAAGAAACACACTTATTAGACCGAAGTGTCTGCCGAAGTAGCACAGCTGAGTAGTGTTTCAGTAGTCGCGTTTTCCCCAATGCGACTAGAGTTTGTGGTGCGTGTTGTAATATTTCTCGGTATGCTGGAACGGCTTTCACACTTAACTTCCCCTTGAGGGAGACCCGCGAGAGTCGGGATAGGGACTGCAGATCAAGGATATTGAGAACCAGAGACAGCAGTTCTGGTGGCAGTGAGTCCAGATTTCCAAGTGATGAGATGGTTGTCAAGTGTCGACGGATGGGTGAAGTCTTTGGAAGTGGGAGGTTGCGAATCATAGAGCTTATGTCTGGCTCCGTGGTGCAGGTGAGCTTGGCAACGAGCTCTGCGGAGAAGAGTTGCTGGGACGACATGGTTTCCGGAAATTTGAGAGCAGGATTGGGAGAGGCGAGAACAGCTAGTTGACAGGCAGATATAACAGACGAAGAAGGAAAAGAAGAAGAAGAGTTAAGACGGGCGTGTGAAGCGAGAAAGATGTTGATGAGGGGTGATGCCTCAAGGTTCCCTCCCGCATCACGTGCCGCCCATGCGACGATATGAGGTGGTTGACGTGGTCGAGACGGTTGATGCTCTGCGATGACGACCTAGTAAACAAGTCAGAAGCCCGTACGAAGTACTCGAATAGTTGGACGTGGTTTCAACCAACTTGGATGTATTCCTGGATGTATCGGTGGATGTATCGGTGGATTGGCAACACCCTTGCCTTCTCGAGAAGCGGGCGTGGGTCTGTGGGTCGTGGTTTTACAAGGTTGAGTGCCAAGCATCCGCCGCATTTGTGGAGGCGGGTTTTTGGTCACCATTTTCTGTCGCGCGGGGTGAATGCGTCGCGCGCGCGCACCACCAAAAGCCGAAAAGCGCGTGTCGCGTCAAGCTCTCCACCTACCACTTAAACCTCCGCCCAGACCCCGGAGCCACATCGCTCTTCAATTCTACATCCACATCACAACAATACATACCTCTCAATCCGACCATATAGTAATCGTTGTGCGCCTTGGTCTACGAATCGCTTCCTATATCCGACCATTTTCACTGCTCGTCCTGCTTCTTCGCCATTGCGGCCAGCAACAGCAATGTCTTCCACACGCTCCTCATCCCCCGTGTCGGATGGTTCTCCTGAGCTATTGACACCGGAAACCAAGACCAGAGCCCTGCTTGCAACTCTCGACAGCAGCGACGACGATGCTTCTCCCTCGACAGCCATCACAAAGAACAAGACAGCCCAACTATCACAATCAAAACTTCACAACGTTGGCCTACCACGATTACCCGCACCCGACACCGAGTCAGACGAGTCCGAGGAGGTCAGGCCAAGGGGTCGACTTGCGGCCAGGATGCAGGGCATAACCCGCCCGTCAGAACCCGCAGAGACCAACCCCTCAGAAACCGCTTATGACCGAGTCAAGAAAATGTTCTCCTGTGAGCAAGAGGCTGAGAAGACCGGCGACGTCGAGATGGCAGACGCGGAAGACGAGAATAACGATCTCCCTGTCGCGCCTCGAAGGCTGAAGCGCAAGATCGCCGAAGCACCTACGGCCAATAACACCGCACGAGCATCGAAATCCCCTAGCCCTGGGCTTTTTGTTTCTTCCCCTGCTCGTCCTTTCCCTTCAAAATCTGCCCACAACGACTCCGGCTCTGAAGATGATCTACCCACCCTCAAGTCGGATCGATTCAATGCTCTCGTTGAGCGCAAGCGCCGAGAACGCATGGCTCGAGAAGCTGCCGAGGAGGCCCGAAACGCAGAAAAACTGGCTCAGCAAGAGAAGCTTGCATCCGAACTTGAGCAGCTAGCATCCGACGACAACGACTCCGGTATCACAGATGACGAGGGCGGTCGAAAACTTACCCAAGGTCCCCGGCCGTCAGCCCGCAAGGCGAGCAAGAAAGCTATCGAGGAAATGAACCGGGAAACCCAAAGGATGGCGAGGAACATGCAGCTCGCCCACCAAGCCAAGACACGAAAGAAGATCACCAAGAATAGCCTATTTGAGCGTTTCAACTTCCGACCTGCCGGCGAGCCGGAGCCAAAAATCTCGAGCTCAAGCCGACCCGCAAGCCCACACTCTGATGTCGAAATGAGAGATTCCGACACACCGCCAAGCTCCCCCCCGATTGAGAAGGAGTCCGCCGCGCCAGAGCCTGAGACTGGGGAAGCCGATCTGCCTACTTTAGATGAGTTGACCTCATCCACGAAGCTGCATCTCGACAAAGGCAAAGGCAAGGCCCTTGATGTTGCAGAGCAACCTCGCAAATCACCCCCTAAGGCCAAGCGTCAGGTTCGCATCAAGCTCCCTCGTGTGCAGGCAAATATCACCATGCTCGACTCTGATGACGAGCTGGAGATTACTACGACAATCAAGGATAAAGTCAACGCCGTCTTCGACAGCATTCCATCCAAGAAGGCACAGGAGTCTCATTCTCTACAAGCTCTGCGAGCACTTGCCCAGGTGAGGTCTCCCGGAAAGGAGACTCGCCGACGAGACGACAGCCACGGAATGACAGTCGGGCAGCTGCAAGCTTCTCTCTACCAAAAGGCCAGACAGCAGGCTAAGCTAGAGCGCGAGCGTCGACTCGAGATGCTCAAGGCTCAAGGAATCGTCATCCAGACTTCAGAGGAACGCGAGCGTCAGATGCAGGAGGTCGAAGACATCGTGGCCAAGGCACGGAACGAGGCGGAGAAGCTGATGCATCAAGAGCGAGAGGAAGTGAAGAAGGAGAGGCTGGAAAGCGGAGAAGTTGACCCTTTAGCCTGGGATGACAGTGACGATGAGGAGTACCACGCCTCTGCCGATGAGGCTGATGCTGAAGCGTCTGCCATTGAGTTGTCTGGCTCCGAAGAAGAGGACGATGAAGATGACGAGGCTGGTGGCAATCCTATGTTCGAGGACGAAGCCGAGGACGCTGAATCTCAGGTATCCGCTGAAGACGTTGAGGACCAGACCCTTGTGGCCAGTCAAGATGTGGACGAAGACGCCGAGGAGCCGCCAGTTCTGAACAAGCGACGCGCACGGAAGCATATGGCCGTTCTCTCTGATGATGAGGATGAGGAGGAGAACAAAGTCGAGGCTACGCCAAAGCCGAAGACTACATACAAGTCACCCAACGTTCCCAGCACCCAGTCTCCTGTCGCCCCTACCTCAGTATTGCGATCAGCAAAGAAGACATTTATCCCGGGACTGCCTGTCACTGGACCGGCCGGCCTTGGTCTCACTCAAATCTTTGCCGGAACCATGGACGACAGTCAAATGGCCCCAGCCAGCGGTCCGACGCAGTCCATGATGCCAGACTTTGACAATTTCCCTGATTCGAATTTCTCAGCGACCATGAATGAACCCGAAGACATGATCGTGGACAGTCAGAAGGACGACACCCAGAAAGTTACCCAGGGGATCCAGCTGAACTTCTCTCAGTCTCAAATGCGAGGCCTCGACAGCCTGCTGCGCGAGGAATCGAGCACTCAATTTTCCGACATGATAGAGCTTTCGCAAGACGGCGGGTTCCAGGAGCACACCCCTCTCGCGAACAGATTCATCGAGCCTCCTATCTCCACTGTTGAGACGGTTCTAGTTGATCCCCACGAAGTTGCTGGCCAAGGTTCGCCTCTTGTTCGCCGAGGACGGCTCAGGCGGAAAATGGACACAATTTCGCGCGTTGAGGAGACTCCTGAGCCAACCGCCTCAGAAAAGCCTGAGACTTTCTTCAACGCCTTGAACGAGGGAGCCAAGAAAGAGAAGAAGCGTCAACTCCAGGAAGACTTTGACCGGAAAAATAGCAAGGCCAAGGACATGATTCATGAGCAGGCCGAGGAGTCCGAGGATGAATATGCTGGCCTAGGTGGTGTCGATGGCGAGGACAGTGACAACGAGTCCATTGCCTCCGTCAAGGAGATGATCGACGATGCTGCTGGGAACAATGTCGACGAAGCCAAGCTGGCAGCATTTTATGCGTAAGTCGACTCCTGATTTACATACAAGCACAAGCTAACATTCACAGTGACCGTGAGCGTGTGGAGGATGAGAAGCAGGTTGAAAAGCTTTTCAAGGATATCACAACCGGAATGCTACGACGCAAGCGTGGGGCCGACTACGACCTCTCCGACTCGGATGATGACGGTGAAGCTCGTCGACGGATGAAGCGTCGGCAGTTCGCCAAGATGCAGAAGGCCCTCTTTTCGGATGAGCGTGTCAAGAAGATCGCGGAGAACCCCGGCAACCAGGCGTTTCTGCGCACCATGGAGGATCATGGCAGCGACGACGAGATGGACTTCCTTGGTGCCATCGATCAGCCTATGGAAGAGTCGCAACAGTCCCAGTCACAGGAGGACGAGAGCGCAAAGGCGCAAACTATCCCAGACAGTCAGCCCCGCAAACCCCTGGCTTCTGCGGCAGACAACAGGCCGTCTGCTCACCTGCGGAGGACCAAGGATGGTAAGAAGCCGTCCAACATTGGCGAGGTCCGCGAGACTCTGTCCAACCTGCTGGAGGAAACACATGGCGCCGTTATCCCTGCCACCGAACCTGAATCCGACAGCGAGAATGAGGGCCAGCAATCGCCAACCCGCAGCGACAAGGAGAATCACGAGCCGAACTCTCGCCGCGGTCGTGTCGCTGTTGTTGACCGAATCAGCCTCAAGCGCAACAACTCGTCCACCTTGTCGGCCTCCGCCCGTCTAGCCTTCGCTGCCACGTCGACATCCACTTTCAAGGTCCCCGCGCTTCTTCGTCGCGCGACCACCAACTCGATAATGTCGGGTTCCTCCTCGTCCACGACGACCTCTGGGGTGTCGACGCCGACGAGCGGGTTTGGTGATGAAACCAAGATCAAGAAGAGCTCCGGCAAGAAGAGTGGCGTAAACGCCTTCGCGCGAGACAGCGAGAGGAGAGCGCGCCTGGAGCAGAGCGAGCGGAGGAGAGAAGAGAGGAAGGTCAAGGGGGCGGAGAAGAGAATTGGTGTTGTAGGTGGTTTATTGGGCAAGGGAACTTTTGAGTAGAAACTGCATATGGGCGGTGTTTCGGAATCACATCAGAAAGGGTTTTTGTTTTGGGTCTTTGAATTAGCAAGGCGTTGGCGGTTTAGTAACGACAAGAGGGACACCTGTCCCGACCCACATTCAAACAGTAGAAGCGTATTACTTAGTCCTAGGTTTGCACTGATAACAAACTCCTATGAAATATATTCAACCCAAGCATCCAAGCCGTGACTGAATGAAACTAAATAGCCTAGGGTCGTTAATCCTACATACTGTATTGCTTACATACCTAATGTCAGTTCGCCCCGCCTAGTATCCACAACTTATCTCCACGCCAATTGGCAAAGATGAAGCCATCTCGGGTAACCCATCCATACACAATCACGATATCTTTGGAGGCGATGAGGCAAAAAGAGTGATTCCGCCCGGGCTCGAACCGGGGACCTTCTCGGTGTTAACGAGATGCCATGACCAGCTAGACCACGGAACCTAAGCTTGCTTTGGATGATGGAAACCGGCCGGCGGTATGTCCCTCATGTGCTTCCGGTGTTGTCATCGTGGGGAAGAGCAAAAAAGCGAAGGAAAATGCGAAGATTCTGGTCCTCTTTTGCCCTAAACGCCACCGTCCTGTGGGCGGCGCATGTAAGTGGTGATGGTGTTTTGACGCAGAACGGCAAAAATGTGATTCCGCCCGGGCTCGAACCGGGGACCTTCTCGGTGTTAACGAGATGCCATAACCAGCTAGACCACGGAACCAGCTGTTTGTGTTATAGATCAATGTCGTTATTACAGTCGTTGAGTGCTAAGGAAATAGGGTCGTTGAGGGATTTTGCGGTGTTGTCCTAAAGTGGAAACCGGGTGTTGCATCCGTAAGTAGACTGAGTTTCTAGTAGTACAAAAGTCAAAACCAACGTCCAGTCTAGAGATCAGGTATTAACATGAGGGTTTTCTTTTAAATTATAGCCATGAGATTCTTCTGTCTATCTGTGTGTTGTTCTGTTTCGTGGTTGTATAGACGTTCCGGTCGTCGGATCCACTCTTGTAAGAAGCTCGAATCCTGACGAGGAAAACGAGGGCTCCTAGCATTGCTAACAAGCTCCATAGGCCATGATTGAATCGAAAAAATGAAAACAAGAAATCTCAGGATGATTAAACCTAGAAATAACAGGACCTTATCTCAGCCAGAATCCTAACGGACGCCACGACGAAAAGACCAAGCTTCTTCACCACGAGTCGCTGGTATCCCACGTCAACGGATGCTGTTGTTGCCCATCACTTACACCAAACTCGGCCAAATAACACGCATCTTTGGCCGAGGCTCACACTCAAGTACCTCGTTGAAATTTTGGCATGTTTACATAAGAGGAATTCTGCGCATCTAATAGGTTATCTACCGAGAAAGTATTCAGTCACCTGTTGAAAAATCATGCCGTGTATCCGGGAATCCTTTGAAAGCAACATCCCCCTGACATGCAAAACTCCGCACTCCGCATCCCCGCATCTCCGCAAGGTAGGTCGAGTATAAGACAGCTTCAGCATGCCAAGAACATTATACTAAGAGCATTGCCATCTTCCAAAGACGTGTTACAATACCATTCCAAATCCATTCGACCACTCATTCACACTTTACGCTCACACTTCCATCATGACTACCAATATACCAACTGCCTTCGTCACTGCGGCGACCGGAGCGCAGGGTATGGCCGTGGCACGACAGCTCCGTACTCTTGGCTGGGCTGTCCATGCCACTGCCCGTAATATGGACACACCGGCTGTT
This sequence comes from Neonectria magnoliae, assembly GCA_037954305.1. Lineage (NCBI taxonomy): Eukaryota > Fungi > Ascomycota > Sordariomycetes > Hypocreales > Nectriaceae > Neonectria > Neonectria magnoliae. The sequence continues at coordinate 100,706 of JAZAVK010000001.1, read as the reverse complement.
CGCGAACTGCAGAGTCATTCTGTTGAAGTCGTGGCTGGGGACTGGGACAACGAAGAGGTCCTCGCTGGCGCTCTTGCTGGGTGCTCGTACCTCTTCCTCAACTTGATGCCCAACCTGGCGACGTTCAGCTCGGAAGTCCCATACGCCAAACGCATCATTGCCATCGCCAAGGCTGCAGGCGTCAAGCAAGTAGTCTACTCAAGCGCTCTATCCGTTAAGGGTCTCCAACAGAGGCAATATCATCACCCCGATAACCCGGTGTCGAAGGCACACGGCTGGAAGCAAGAGGTTGAAGCGCTTGTCAAAGCCGCCGAATTTGAGACCTGGACAATTATTCGCGGGGGGTTCTTCATGGTCAACTTTCTTGCGCCCAAGGTGAACATGATGTTCCCTGAATTGGTGCGAACCAACACATGGACGACAGCCTATACATCAGAAGTCCGACTACCCATGACTGACATGGAAGACATCGCCAAGTTTACAGTTGCTGCATTTCAAGACCCTGGTCGATTTCATCAACAGGTGATTGAGATGGCCAGCGAGATCTTATCACCTGATGAGATAATGCAGCAGCTGGGAGAAGTTAATGGAAGGGACATGAGTGCTTCTTTCTTGTCGAATGAAGAAGTTGAAGCACAAAAGGCCACGAACTTGTTCGTTGTTGTTCAGTTGATGTCAAGAGATTTGGATAAGTCTGTGAACCTTGCAGAGGTCAAGTCGTGGGGCATCTCGTTGGGAACATTTCGGGGGTTCCTGCAAAGAGAGCGTGAATGGGTAAAGGATACTTACCCGTAAACACAAGAGACTCCTGTGGAACTATGAAAGCCAAGATACAGGTAGTCTTTATTCGTCAACGCCTCTTAACTTCATGGCATGCCCGCGACGGAATCCTACACTTGGAAACTTGACGTAGACGAAGATTGTACAAAATATTTATTTAAGACACACTTTTCATGGGAATGTCTAAATACTGGAAATGCTTCGCAGTGTCGACGTACCAAACTTGCTATCATAGCGTTAGACGGTCTGTTACTCACCATTTCTCATTCATAGTTACTCACTCAAGAAACTTCATTCGAGTTGCAGTTCTCGTCTATCTTCTAATACCATGTCTTTGCGGGTTTCCATGCAGCCTAAATATTGAAAAGAAAATAGTTCGGTGTTCATGAAAAGACGGTAAGAGTGCAATGGCTGTATGTAGGCCGTTGGCCTGGTATAAGCGAGAAAATCTGACCTGTCATAAGAGAATCCAAAAAAAAAAAAAAGGGCCCCCAGAGATGTGCCAAGTGACTGCGAAGGGCCAGACTCAGTTTAGCAACTTACTTCTACCAAGCAACTCGAGCTGTGAGTCAGATTATCAGCAAGCGACAGTTTGGTGGAAGTTTCAAAACGTGATCGTCTTGGATCTTTCTATGTCGCAACATACCCTAGAGGCTGCTACCCAAGTTGAGCGCAATGCGTAACAATTGTCGGCAGACACCAGACTGAACATGAGGCTGATAGTTCAGATATTCATTATGTACGATTCTATGTAAGTGTATAACTCTGGGCATCATTCTCTTAGAAGAGCGTTGGAAAACTCAACACCTTTAAAGCCCAGCATCCTCTTCGCACTCAGCCATAACTCGAACGCCTCGAGTTTTACCTCGACGCGCAGATAGCCGACCCACGCAGCGAATATCCGCAAGGCGTTGGGCGGCCATAGCAGTGACCCGCGATTACGGATCTCTTCAAGCTGCTCGTGGAAGACTGTTCGCGCGCAGTACCGCGCGAGGATCATGAAACTGCGGATAGGACCCTGCTGCGTCTGCAGATTCTCGTCCAGGCTGCGCGTTAGGTCGTTCGTCTTGAGGATCAGGAGGATGATGCGCGGCACGCGGCCGAGAAGCCCGACGAGGTCCACAATGAGACCGTCCTGAAGCGCGCCGCTCATGTTCTTTTCCTCGTCTGACGAGCGCGTCTGGAGAATGGAGCCTTCTTGGCTGACGATGCTGTAGTCTCGGCCAGTAATGGCGGAGGCGAACAGTGGGAAATCCTTGTCGGTGATGCCAGCGACCTCATATGCATATTTCCTCATCTTGTCCATGTCGCCATCAATGACTGCGAGCCACATCTTGGCGTAGGATCGGCGGAGAGGGAGATCGATATCGCGGTAGAGGCCGTGATCGTAGAGAATCACGTCAAAGTTCGGGCCACGACCCAGGCTGCGACGTGACTTGTTCTTCCGGATGGCAATGTTGCCGCCGTGAGGATCGCAGTGAAGCGGAGCACCGTTACCGAAGATCATCTCGTTGAAGATACGGGCGAGCGTGGCGGAAACCTCGTCGCGATCGATTCCATTATTGTCCAGATACTCGAGATCGTCGAGACGGTGCCCGGACTCACAAGCCATGACAAGGATGCGCTTCTTCGCCCAGATGACGTCGGGGATAACGAGCGGCAAGTGGGGGATCTTGGCGAAATGCGCCTTCATGCGACCAGCGTTGTATGCCTCCTCCTGGAAGTCCAGTTCCTTGGGTAGAGAGACGTCCATCTCGGCAGATAGCCACTCCAGGTCGTATTCCGGAAAAAACCGCTTCAGCGTCGAGAAGGTATATCGGGTCAGGGCGAGGTCTAATGGAGCCCATGCCTCCAGTTCCGGATGCTGGACTTTGACGGCGACTTTCCGACCAGACTCCTTGATAGTTGCCAAGTGTACCTGAGCGAGCGAGGCAGCGCCAATGGGCTCGCTCGAGAACTCGGAGAAGTAGTCCCAAAGGTCCTCACCCGTGTCCAAGCGGAACATATTCTCAATAGACTCAAAGGACGAGACGGGGCATCTGTCTTGTAAGGGGATAAATGTCGTCGTCCATTCCGGCGGGAGGAGGTAGTTCATGGCGCTCTAGTGTTTTGCTGTTAGCCACGACCAAAGCCTGATAGTGGTGATCAGACACATACCAGGTGCTGCCCAAGTTTGATAAAGATGCCGCCGTTCTTTTCCAAGACTACCAACGTCCGCTCGGCGCATCGCTTGTGGCACGAATTCAACAGCTTATCTTGGTCCTCCCTGTCCTCGGTGGTCGCTCTCGCATTCAACGTCGTCCGGTAGCTGCCGCGCTATTAGCCCAAAGCCCATGATTCCAACAAGCGATCGGCGCCGTACTCATTGATACATATTGCCAGCGCCGCCGCTACTCTACCAGTGCGCTCCGCCGCCTCATATCCGTTCTTGATGTCGTCGGTAAACGCAAGCGCACCTGCGGCTATTGTCGCCGTGCCGGTCGACGCGTACAGCACAGCGCGACCGGGTCCGCCGCTGGATCCATTGCGCCCGCGCGAACTGCGTTCCGAGGCGAAACCTCTTGCGCGGACTTGTCGCAGCGGTTTACTGCGAACCAATTGGTTCCGGCAGGTCGAGCAGGTCCATGGTCGAGCGCCGATGCGGGTGGCGAAGGTAGGGAAGGAAAATACGTTCATCTGGTCGCGCGAGGGCTCAAGAGCGGAAACAGGTTTACCGAAGAAGGTGAGTCCTCATTCTAAGACGACAAAAAAGACCAGCGAAAAAGGTGATATTGGAATAGAGAAGATCGGTTTCAGTGCTTGTCATCAATGTCGCCAGGTTTTTCGTTCGGTGTGCCGATTCACCGATCGCCTCCGTCCGTCCAGGTCGCCAATTCGGCTGGGGCCGGGGCGAACCTCGGAGCCCCACCAGGACAAGTCCGAGGTACGTACCGCTATTAAGGCATCCCGGGCGTGGTCGTATGATCGGCACTCAAAGATTTGACACGACTTATTTACGAGCTGCACGTGATCACGCGCCCGTGACAGAACCGCGTCAAGTAGGCGTCGTCTCGACCCGCCCATCTACTGCCCACCATCCATTATCCAACTCGCATCACATTGCAGCACCTTTTCGAGAAGCATTGCAACAAGACGACTTTTAATCATTCAATCTCAAGTCTATGAACGATTCAGAAAACGAACACGCAGCCACCAAAATGCTGTCTTTCGCTCCCACGCCAATTTTCTCTGGCTCCTGGAACCATCGCCCAGTCGTGCCATCGCCACTTTCATCCTCGCCCGTTCGCGCGTCATCACCACTGTCGCCAATTGACAAGAACTCCTTCTCCCAACGACAAGTTCAGTCATCACCTATTCAGCCACTCAAGTTCAAGTATGCCTCGCGACCGACGCGCCCAAACCCCGTGGTCCGGAAGCGAGAGGATATTCAGGAGGGCAGGCGGAAGCTTTTTCTCCAGAATGTCCGCCAGAAGAGCGACGACAAGGCTTGGCAGAGGAGAGACGTCGAGGGACAGGTGAGAACTTGGACACGACGCGACCAACATACTCCTTACTAACGGCCGATGGCAGTTACTCAAGACGAGCTTCCTAGCAAACCAGGGGCAGCTGTCCTACGACGCGCCCGAATTTTCAGAGGCAGACATCGAGGATGCTATGACGTTTCAGCAGGAGGAATTCCAGATCCCGGAAGAGGATGAAATGATGGTTGACGACGCCATGGAGGACCAAGAACTCGAAGCCATGCTAGCGTCCTACCAAGAACAGCACCCTGCATCAATGCAACGACCACCCTCCACAATCTCGGATGATGATTATGACGACATCTTTGCGGAGCTCATTTCGCAAGAGCAACAACAGGCACGCCATCAAGAGGCATTAAATCAGATGGATATCTCTGGCGAGGACGATGTAATGCAATCTTGAGAGAGTGTACGATATGTTGGTTCTGGTCTGGCTTCCGCATTTGCATCATGGCGTTTGGGTTTCAACATTGGGTCAACGGAATTGGCGTTTGGCAATACCATGGGTAATATCATCGGCCGTGTACAATGACATGACCACATGAAAGGCTATATAGAACATGGCTAAGGATATACAACTCGGTATTTACTGAGGATTACATGCTTCATCCCCGGGGTTCAAAGCCTCCTGCGCCGTTGACATGTCTCCCACCAGGTCCGAAGGCGGGGACCCTGCCGCTTGCATCTGTGTCTCAGGTCAGTCACGGAACCTCTTGTCAATGTGTAGCTGGGAGGCCGTACCTTTTGCATCTTGTCCACGATAAACTCCCTGTCCGCGGCGTTCGAGTCTGAGTACGTCTTCTCCTCGAACTTGGCCACGATCTCGCGCACAACGGCCTGCTGCTCCTCGTACCGCTTCAGGTCCTCCTTGGGCGTCGAGCTGCGGTTCTTGGTGAGCCACGCGGGGAACTTCTCGTCGAGCTCCTTCATGGGCTCGTAGAGGATCTCCTTGTTAGTGAGCTGCTCCATCATGCCCATGAGCATCTTCGAGAACTCCTCCTCACTGCCATCACCACCAAGTCCGCCAAGGTCACCCGAGGACAGTTGCTTGAGCATCTCGGACATGAAGTCATCTCCGCCACCCGACGCGGCGGCCGCGGTAGCTTGATCACCAGACGTCTGCATGCGCTCCATTGTCTTCCGGATGGTGTCCTGGAACGAGGCATCTTCGGTGGAGGCTTGGGGAGCGGGATCCGTCGATGTGCTGGGCACAGCGGGGTCTGCGGTTCCGTCTGAAGCGGCGATTTGCTTGAAGATGTCTTCAAATTGCGCCTGCATGTCGGGCTATGATGGTGTAAGCTTGCCGTCTTGAGAATGGAGGAGACCGCACATACCGACTGTTCAAGCTCGCCCAATAGATCAGCCATGCCGGCTTGTAGTTGCTTAGCAAATTCTTCTTCCGAGAAGGCATCCTCGGCCTCTGGCTTCTTCCCATCCGCAGCACCCTTGAGCACCTCTGACTTTCCGGGTATGGTCTTCTCATCTGGCTTCTTTGTGTCTAGCTTGACGGTCGAGAAGTCATCAAGCATATCTAAGGGTGACGGTTAGTGGCGATCTTGGTCTTACGGCTGTATGTGACTTACCATCCAAGTCATCTAAATCATCCAGGTCATCTTCGTCTGGGTCTGAAAAATCTTCAACTACCTCGGCAGGCTTTGTCTCCACAGTCGTTGATTCAACTGGCTGGGTCTCAGCGGGCTTGACATCGACAGTCGTCGCTTCTACTGGCTCCGACTCAGCAGGCACCGCCTTAACTGCCTTGGCCTTCGTGATCTTGGTTTCGACGACCTTAGTTTCGACAGGTGGCGTCTTAACGGCCTTGTCCTCGGAGGCCTTGGTTTCTGCTGAAGGTGCCTCTACAGCCTTTGTCGTGGTGACTTTGGTTTCCACAACCTTGGTTTCGACAGGCGATGCCTCCGTGGAAGTAGTCTCAAGGGTCTTGGTCTCGACGACCTTGGTTTCGACTTCGATTTCGACAGGTGGTGCCTCAACCTCGACAGCTGGCGCCTCGACCTTAATAGTTGGCGCCTCAACCTCAACAGGTGGTGCCTTGGCCTCAACAGGCGGTGTCTCGACCGCTGGCGTCGCGACAGGTTTTGACTCAATAAGCTTGACCTCGATAGGTTTCTGGTCGATAGGCGTCGCCTCAACAGGGTCGGCCTCAGCTGGCTTCGTCTCATCAGGGACTATCGTCTCAGGGGCCGCAGCAGAAGCTGCTGGGGGATCTGCGACAGGAGTAGTAGCATCCTCCGTGGTAGCCTTGACCTCCTCCTTTTTTGCGCCGTCGGGGCCATCCTTTGTTGCGTCCATAATAGCAACTACCTCACCGGCTCACACAACCCACATGCGCAACTCGACACCGACACAACCGCACGACGATGGGCGGAGGAGCAGCCGCACGGAAAACAAGGGCGGGGTGGAAAATGAATACACCGGGCTTCGACGTGGAGCTGCGTCAGATACAGTAAGTGAAGAGTTGGGCGTCGGGGTGTTGGAGTGAGGTTGAAATAAAGGATGCTGTACAGGCTGCGGACTATGGAATACTTGAGATGATCGTAGATGACCACCTCATCCCGACCCAGACCCAGGGAGCCGAGGCACTGTGGTGGATGGTACCTCTGACGGTAGGTACCAAGGTTCGCCGGTGGCTCACTTGGACTGGCTGACACGGTCAACTGGATCAGTGGCCACCCCGCCAAACGACGCGGCTTGGAGCCGACAGGGTACCTAATAATCCGCAAGATCCAGGTACTCATTCTAGCAGGGCCTCGCCCAGTGACTTTTGGCGGCTTTGGCGGGGTTTCCCGGGGTCTGGTTCGTCCTGTCGAATCACCAGCCAGTGCTGGCGCCACCTTTCGACCAACGACGGTCGCCTCGTTTTGCCTGGTGGATCGAATCATTCACAATCGTCGTGAACCCGTAGCGTAATCGGCCTCAGGCCCCCAGCTGCTTCGATCCGATTCTGTCACTCTTGCGGTCTCATCCTTTGTGTCTGGTCCCCCAACCGCAAAACAAACAGGCGCTCTCTGGTGCACTCAGCAACGCAACAGGCTTCGACTTTCCATCATCGCCAGACTCTGCTCCTTGCGCTCCCGACCCCTCGTTTTGCGAGTCTGGTCCTCCTACCGTGACCGCCTTCACTACGCGATCGCTCCCCGTTCAGCCTCGACATAACACTCCGATCACGAAACTCCCGGAACACCGATATGGCTCTGTGTCAGAACCGATTACAGGAGGAGAGGTAAGCTTCGCTCGTCCCCTTGTCGCCTATGGATGGCGTGCTAAGCCGAGTAGGAAGCAGTGGCGGCGAGACCACCCCTTTGGGTTCTTTGCGAAGCCCGCGCGCACCAAGGAGGGTGTCTTGGACGTCAAGAACTGGGAGTGCGGCATCCCAGGCAAGGAGAAGACGATCTGGGAGGGTGGCTTGTTCAAGCTGTCGATTACTTTCCCCGATGGTGAGTGCCCACGCGAACCCGCCGTTTCCGCCTGATGAGGCTGGCAATGACTGATCTGATCTTGATAGAGTACCCCACGAAACCTCCGAAATGTGAGTATCGCGATTCCACGCGAACTGAACCCCACGGAAGCCACAATACTGATTCGTCTCGCAGGCAAATTTGTGCCCCCGCTGTTCCACCCCAACGTCTACCCCTCCGGTACCGTCTGCCTGTCGATCCTCAACGAGGAGGAGGCATGGAAGCCCGCCATCACGGTAAAGCAGATCCTTCTGGGGATCCAGGACCTGCTCAACGATCCAAACCCTGAGTCTCCCGCCCAGGCGGATGCATACAATCTCTTCAAGAGGGACCGCGCCGAGTACGAGAAGCGGATCCGCCGTGTGGTCCGTGATAACCCCGCTCCATGAGGGCAGCGCGCCGGCTCCAGAGAGGCAAGACTCGAGACACTGTATTAGGGACGTGTGGCTATGGCGTTTGGGAATACCAAGGCGAAAATTACTGCTTGATATGTGGCCGAGGAAATCGGGATGCCTGCATGGACTGGATCTGCGACGACGGGTGGCTCTCAAGACATGGCATGGCCGAGATCACGCGAGTAAAGTCCTACCTGAACCTCAGAGAGCAAGGCTCCAGCCGAGATGAGTGCCCTGAATATGAAAGCATCTCGATGTCTCATTTGTCGCCATGCGAGGTGAAGGATCAGACCTGGTCTCCAACTCCCGGTGTTCCAGTCCCGGTCCCGGCGATCTGGTGAATCACTCGAGCTGCGTTGTCGGATTGGAACCCATGGCCGCTTTGCCTTTTTGACGTTTCTATCCCACCACGTTACCTTTGCGATGACTGTTGTTGGGATTTCTTGCTCGAACTTGCTTGTCATATGGATATGGAAATGGACAAAGACACGCATATGCGCGTGCATAGCATTGCACAGCAAGTATGCTTTGTTCTCGGCGATTATCCGAATGTAGAGAGCCCTACGCCTTAAGTGAGGTCCCGTCTACCAGTATTACCGGTGGCAGCTTCATCCCACAGCTCATAGTGTCTTCGTGAAACAGAAATAATAGCAGCATATCAAGACAAACGCGATTAAGTTACAGAGTCCAGCCAGCCAACTGGACCATGATGCTGCGATGCATGGATATATAATCGATCCATCTGCTAGGATTCTAGAGCTCACCGAGACGAGTCACAGGAGGAACGGTTTACGGAGCTCTTGCTCTTATCGATGGCCGGGGTCATGTAGGTAATGACTGGTCGGCCCAGGGTGATTGGGACAGCTGCCAATGGAGGTGCGCCGAATTACAAGCCGAAGTCGGCCGGCGTGTGTCATGGACGGATCTCTTGCGGATGATCCTGGGGGCTTTTTAGCGGATATCGGGACGAAAGACAGGATGAGACGGGCGTGGCAACGTGGATGCCGGGCTAAAGTCGCTATCAGCAGCATCCGCTATCAGGGACGCGCGAGTGACACGGCTCTGTATCTATCTATCTGCCGCCAACTGCGGTCTCGCGTTCTCTCAGTGGGTGGATAGAAGGTACGTGAACTTTGACCTCAGCTCATAACTCGGTGGTGGCCTTCCACTTTTTTTTTGCCTGTACCGGACCATCTTTCTCGGGTGGAGTTTCGAGTGACTCCTCTTTTTTTTTTTGAACCAACTTGCGCCCTCTCCCGCTCATTTCTCCCTTCCTCTTCCTTCCTCTCATCCGTAAAGACCGTCTTGTCTTGTCTCGTCTTGTTTTCGTGGTGTTGATCCCCTCGTCTGCTGAAAATCCGCAATCATGTGTGGAATCTTTGCTTGTCATCGGTAAGTCACCTGCCCTCTGTCTGCCGGTTGCGCTGCGCAGTGGCAGCCAACGCGTTACATGGATCTGGAGGGGCAACGGGCAATCAACCCCGCCATGTCAATCGCTCCACGCGCGCGGCGCACACAGGCCACACACCCCGCCGAAAACACTCTGGAAACTGTGACTGATGGTGCTCGCAACGAAGTCATCCCGACGTCCAGAAGTTCAAGCCGACTGCGCTTCGGCTTTCAAAAGCGTACGTACCTGTATGCTCCGCAGTCTCACTCTAGATCTTAGTCATTGACCCGATTGTCGCAGGATTCGGCACCGTGGTCCCGATTGGAGTAAGTTGCTTCTGAGTCGACGATGCCCCCTCGTACGGAGCGCAAATGCTGAGTCGCATGCCCAGGTGGAAGCGTCATCTCCAACAACACCAGTAAGTCAATTGGCTTCCAAGCTGCGCCCCAATGCCCTGTTAACCACCCCGATCGTTTAGTTCTCTGCCATGAACGTCTGAGCATTGTTGGTGTTGGTAAGCCCTGCCCTTGCGCCCTCTTCCCGTCGCTCCTGTTCCGTCGCCTAACCATCTCGCACAGAGTCTGGCGCTCAGCCCCTGACCAACGCCGATGACACCATCATTCTCGCTGTCAACGGTGAGATCTACAACCATCGTTCGATCCGAAAGAACCTCCACGGAAAGTACCACTTCAAGACGACTTCCGACTGCGAGGTCATCATCCCCCTGGTAAGATCCTCCCTAAACCTAAGTGACTCACTATATGCGCATGACGACAAGGAGCTCACACCTATCCCTCACAGTACACCCAGTACGACATCGACGCCCCAAACCACCTCGATGGTATGTTCTCGTTCGTTCTGTACGACAAGAAGCAGGACCGCACCATCGCCGCCCGCGACCCCATCGGCATCACCACCTTCTACCAGGGTTGGTCCTCCAAGGAGCCCGGCACCGTCTACTTTGCTTCAGAGCTCAAGTCTCTGCACCCGGTTTGCGACAAGATCGAGGCCTTCCCTCCTGGCCATGTCTTCGACTCCAAGACCGGCGAGACCACCCGCTACTTCAAGCCCTCGTGGTGGGACCCCGCCAAGGTGCCCCAGACTCCCGTCGACTACAAGGTTCTCCGACAAGCCCTGGAGAAGGCCGTCCGCAAGCGCCTCATGGCCGAGGTCCCATACGGTGTTCTTCTCTCCGGTGGTCTGGACTCCAGCTTGGTCGCCTCAATTGCCCAGCGCGAGATGTTGAGGCTGCGACAGCAGGCCGCGGACAATGATGCCACTGCCGAGCTGGCCAGCAACCCCGATACCGGCGAGGGTCTTGTCGGTATTGACCCCGATGACGAGCATCTCGACACTGTCACCTACCTTCCCCAGCTCAACTCCTTCTCCATTGGTCTGCCTGGATCCCCCGATAACAAGGCTGCCCTCGAGGTGGCCAAGTTTCTCGGCACCCGTCACCACGTCATGACCTTCACTATTGAGGATGGTCTCAACGCACTGTCGGACGTCATCTACCACCTGGAGACCTACGATGTCACCACCATCCGAGCCTCAACTCCCATGTACCTGCTGTCCCGCAAGATCAAGGCCATGGGTATCAAGATGGTGCTCAGTGGTGAGGGTAGCGACGAGATCTTTGGTGGCTACCTCTACTTCCATGCTGCTCCCAACAAGGAGGAGTTCCACAAGGAGACCGTCGCGCGAGTCAAGAACCTGCACTATGCCGACTGTCTGCGAGCCAACAAGTCGACTTCTGCCTGGGGTCTCGAGGCCCGTGTGCCTTTCCTAGACAAGGAGGTAAGTCGAAGAATAAAAGGGAGAGTAGGACTGTGCTAACATGATGAGACAGTTCCTTGAGACTTCCATGAACGTCGACCCTGCCGACAAGATGATCACCAAGGAGAGGATGGAGAAGTACATTATCCGAAAGGCCTTTGACACAACCGACGAGCCCGACGCCAAGCCTTATCTCCCGGATGCGATCCTTTGGAGACAGAAGGAGCAGTTCTCTGACGGTGTCGGCTACGGATGGATTGATTCGCTCAAGGACAACGCCGAGCTCCAGATCACCGACGAGATGATGAAGAACCCCAAGCCAGAGTGGGGTGACGATGTTCCCGATACCAAGGAGGCGTACGTATTTTGGTCCGTAAGAGTGGACGACAGGAGATTGACTGACAATTGGACGATAGGTACTGGTACCGCTGCATGTTCGACGAGCACTTCCCCCCAACTTGCGCCGGAACTGTCCAGCGCTGGGCCCCAACGTGGTCCCAGCAGTCGGACCCCAGTGGCCGGTAGGTTTTATTCCTGGTTTTGTTGAGGACAACCTCGAAGAGAGATCGAATGACATGCTAATACGGGATACAGAGCTATCAAGACGCACAACGCGAAGTACGAGTCTGCGGTCTAAACGGATTGGCTTGCACAAACATGTTTCCCTCTGTATCTTACCTTGATTACGTCCACCTACCTGCGGGTTTTAAAGAAAAGCATATCAGGAGCCATTTTCCTTGGATGAAGAAAACAGATGTCCTTGGGTAGCTGGTTCTTGGATGATGATGATGATGATGTTGGGAAGAAAAGAAGAAGTAGAAGAACGCATATTTAAGTTTAGAATAACTATTTGCGGTTCACATAACGACCTCTCAGGAAAGTCTCGTCAGATCCGACAAGAAAACCAAGAGTCCATGATATAATTACTGTACGAAAACTCGGGAGTGGATTTGACCTAGTCATGTGCTGGATCACATGAACCAGCCGCCCTTGGCTTTTCCGTCGCATCCATCGCATCTCGACCGTGAACTGCACTGCACCCCCACATTGTTCGCAGCAACCAGTGCAATCCTTCGCTTCTCCTCGAGATGACGGAGTCGGTGACGCCCGCCATTTCTCCCATGCATGGTACATTTTCAATGCCTGTCTCTTCTCAACCTATTTCCACCGCTAACCACTGTCGCTGACCTGCATAGGCGCCGCGACCGGCACTTTGCAACGCCGTGGGTAGCATTCGATGTCCGGGGACAGTTTGGCGAGCCGTGATTGGGCATGCTCAGTCCTAAGCGCCCGGGCCAAACACCCTCGTGTCCAACGTCTACGATCGATGAGCCAATCCCGCAGTCCTCAGACAGGTCAATCTCTCGGCCGCTCAACCTCCAATCTAGATCATCTTCACATCCCGTCTAATCCGTTCAGGGCAGCGCGCCTATCATGCATGGGCGCTTCGCTCCGTCACGATGCTCGCCTCTTGTCATTGGTCTCTGCCCGTCATGGTGGTCAATTTTGGAACTGCAGTTCCTGCTAAGCGGCAAGGGATGCATGCCGAAACTTGCTATATCTTTGCTGAGCATTCCCACGTAGAAATCATCACTGCAAACAACCCAAGTCTCTTTTCTTTGACTATTCCTCTGGTTATTTCTTTGTCTGTTTCTTTTCTTACCTCGTCCAGCGTCTCTCCTTTTCCCTTTCGTCGAGGTGGCCTTTCTCCTTCTCTATTCCCCGAGCCACTCCATTCCGTTGCCTAATACCTTATCTTTGACATCATGTCTACCACTGGCACCAAGACAGAAGTTTCGGCCTCCAACTTTGAGGTCGACTCCGAGGATCTTCGACTGGACTCCAAGATTCGCATGTACCGTCTCGTCGACAATGCCCGTCTGGGCCTGACCGCGCTGGCCTTGGCCGCGGGCATCACTGTTCTTGGTGTTTCAGCCGATTCCATGGCCGTCTACCATGCTACACATGTCCCTGACGATTTCTTGCTTCCCTTGTGGCCATACGACATGGATTTCCGCCCAACTGTGGCTCTGGTGGCTGGAAGTGCTATTGTCATTGTGGCCAATGTCATTTCACTCCTTGCTAGCAAGATCCAAACTGTAAGACTCAAGCCTCTGCTTTATTCTGCTGGATTTCATACTAACGAACTCTGTCTAGGTCCGAAGCCGCCTGAGTGTCCACATGACGCTGTCCTTGGCCACGCCCGTCATCGCTCTCATCGCTGCCATCATTGCCATGGCCTTCTTCTACGCCGTAAACACGTCAACCACGGCCGATTCTTTCCAGAGCTGGACATGCCGGTGGAAGGACGTGACCATGATGACGCAACCTCACTTTGGAACTTTGTGCAAGCAAAGTAAGGCCGGCCTGGGTCTGTCTGTGTTCTTGGTGCCTCTAGAGGTCATTATTTTGGGGTTGTCGGGATACCAGACTACCCTTCAGAGACAACTCGACCAGGCCTCGAGTGGTCCCGAACGCAAGACGGGAACCCCGAATATGTCTTAGAGGAAAAAGAGAGACTGAGTGAGCCGAGTTGAGGTCAACTTGGCAAGGCAAGGTGAAAGGCCAGACGTTGTGGCCTCGTAACACAGGGTATGGGCGACGAGGACTTTGGTGGGGTAAGGCCCGGCAGACGGGCTGATGCTGTGGCCGGGACTCTTGGCCATTCTTAACCTTACTGGATTTGAGTCTGGCTGGGTGTCTTTCTGTTTTTGTTCAAGCTGCAGGATCTGAGCTGACGGGAATATGACGAGTTATGCTTTGATTGTGTACCTACTACTTAATTGGACTTCATTGTGTGTCCCACCTACTGTGCCTGGCTGATAATAGTACACCATGAATGGGGTGAGTGTGAGGCTTTTAGGCTAAGGAACACTCAGCTGCATGGCCCGCCAATGTCAAGGGACGGGACTTGATAGCGAGCGTTCTTATTATCGCAACCCATTCTTTTGCTATTGTCACCATCGGTACGTCACAATGCGCACTTTGTGTTCTAAAGTAAGGCATATCCGTGCCAAGTCTATAGCTACTTCGTATATCTAAGGATTCCTGCACTCTCATTGTCTGGGCTAGATATGAAGGGTTCAAGATTATGTGCAAGCTGGAGATGCTAATGCTTTGGTATGCTAAAGCAGGTTTGAGGCCAAGGTCTCAGCGCCTGGATAAGGGTATACTCAAAGGTTGTGATACAGGCAAAGGGGCTGCGCCCTAACCTGTTAGCAGTAAATATTACATATCTCAATAATCTTAGTTTGAATCCAATGCGCGTCGCCTCTGGGTATCAAAACAGTGGCAATCTAGAAAGGCTGTGGTAGCCGGACGCCCGATAAGCCGGCTGACTAAACTCGGAAGGAAACTGACATCAAGTATACTTGGCACGGAAAGACACTGTCGGATATATAGCGTCTCGGGCATGTTTGTTTCACATTTAAATGACGATTACACGGAGACTCGCCTTATTATGATAGCGGGTACAGCTTGCATGACGATGAGTGCCACAAGGGTCAAGTGGTTACGGAGACGGGAGGACGTGTTGAGGTGTGGCACGGGAGAGAGACACGGCAGCATAGTAATTCTTGCTTGCTTTACTCATGGCGCTGTGACACTGCGCCTTGTTTCTCTCTTCTCATTTCTTTTCTTCCCCGGGTTTCGTAAATTCCAACTTATCTGTGCCGATAAGATACCTTACGGATAGTCAGCAAACGGCGCGGACATCTTCCAGCGAGAAGCAACCCGAGGGTAGGTAAGCATATTATGTTTGTTACTTCCCTACGTAGTCATTGTGGTCCTTCCCTCGTGCTTACCTGTGGCCATTCCGAGTTTGGATCTATCTAAGCAAGGTAAAGTATTTAACAATGGTAGCTTCTACTTGCAAAGGTACCCTATACAGGCAGGTACGGACAATGCGGTGAGATTTCTTCTTGGTCAAATGCTCTCTGGGATTGTGATGCCATTTCAATTGACATTGACTCATGGACCCATTGCCACGTTACTTTGTTACTGCTATGCCATTGGCGGCGCCATTGATCGGTGTTTTAGTCGCCCGCTCCGAGTTTCATTTCACTCTCAGATGAACGCAGTCGACAACACATACATAAGATCTCTCTCTGTCTATTCGAATAGTTGATCATGGAAGAACCTTCCAACTCACAAGAACCCTTCCCAGGGCTATCTGAAGAATCATCTCGACCTCCAACACCTTCGAAACGGACATCACCCGACCGAAAAGCCATGTCCAGAATGAACAAGCCGAGCCTCGAGCCGGTCATGGAAGGCGACCAGAAGCTGCTGAGAGACATCCGAAACCCACCACCCGGCGACGTGACAAAGGTAGCGAGGAAGAAGTCGCGTCCAGAGCTCGCAAAGAAGCGGAGCCTCTACTTCGAGGAGGCATTCGCGTCCAAGGAGAAGGATGTCCTCGGGGATACGGTCCGGGACGAGGCCATCGTCTTGGCCGAGATCAAGACCAACGTCGTGGCATGTATTCCAAGTCTCCTCTCTCACATACATTCTCCTAACAAAAGAAACACCAGGTTCATGACGAATTTACCTTTGTCAAAGAGCTCTCGCAGCACCTGGCCGTCAGATACCACCGACCACTGGGCTCGATTGTGGTGACGCTCAGACACAGCGCGTGCATCTTCTTTGGTGGTTGCTGTGACCCAGCATACATCCTGACCATCGAGGCCCTTTCAAACCTGGTGCAGCCGGCCACAAACAAACGCAACGTCGTCCTTCTTCAGCAGCACATGCAGCAGGCACTGGGAGTACCTTTCTCCCGGGGTTATGTTCGGTTTGTCCCCATACTGGAGGAGTGCTCTGGGTGGAAGGGGAAGACGGTGGCCGGTGTGATCGCAGAGACGGCGGGACAGGCATGGATCGGGATGGAGAACCAAGCGCGGAAGTCAAAGACGGTCAAGGTTTGTATCTCACAATACACCAGAGGATACTGTTCTGGCACTAATAAGTTGGACATAGGACTCTCCCAGCGAGAAGTCGACATCTCCCAGAGCCAAGTCGGCATCGCCCGCGAAGAGTCCTTTGACAGCAGACGCGAAAACCTCCAACGACGGGGCTCCTGTGCGAGACACATCACCAGCTCTGGAAGCCGAGAAAGACACGGGCTCCCAGAGCACCTCAAGCAAGATGCTCGAACCAAAGGCGCTGAAGCGTAGGAAGAGCTTCATCCAAACGCTATTCACGAGGGCGTCTTCTCGCGCAGGAGACATCAAGGAGACGCGTGCGTAAGGGCAACTGGGGTGAGAAGGAGTGATGCGAAGATTTCCTGACTCTCGTTTCCTCAGGACTACGGCCCACGAGGGTTTCAAATGTTAACTCTGGTACGAGCCGGGATCTTAGTGGCAAGTAGAGATACCTATAGACACAACACGGCGGCAATGGCTGCTGTGTTGCGATTGAAGCTGTGGCGAGGATTGAAGCTGGGTGGATGTCATATGGCTGCGATAGTGCTGATTGGCTGACAATATCGGGAAATCACCTGTGATGTGCGAATAGCAATCCGATGACGTGCAAGTAGCAAGACTCAATTGATTTGGTTTGGGTGTGGGTGTACATGTCAGGGACGACGACATCCAATTTGCGACATCTCCAGACTAGTTACGGACCTATATAGATTAAGGAGAGAAAGAGCATATCCACAACGATTCAAGAATGAAGTAGAGTTGATTCGGTTCTAAACTCCTAAAAGGTCGACCGCCTGTGCTGTACGCATGATCCTGCTATCTACGAAGAATAGCATGGAGTCGTAGTCTGGCAAGACTACCAAAGGTCCCGTGATCCCCGCCTGATCAGTCACTAGCGGCCACCGCTGAGCTGCACGAGTTATAGGGGCGGGGTACTGGATGGCGGGCAGCTGGAGCCCTGTAATTGCCCCTCACAAGGCCCTGTAGGGGATCCGTGTCACAATGCGACAGCACCCTTCTTGGTACTCCCCAAGTTCCAGGTTCCTAATAATGACCCGGCTCAAACCACACGGGCGGCCATCAAATCACAATACTCGATCCCTCCGTCCTCCCACATCCCACATCCACACATTCTCGACGACGGCAACTGGCTTGGCTCGGTCCTGCAAGCAAGCTCACAAAAGAAACGGGGGAGAAAAACGACAACTGCGAATACGGAATACGTCACATCTCGCCTCCGGGGCTGCTCTCTTCCATGCCGAGCCAGCAGGGACGACTATTGGACACACGCGCGGCCGTCTCCGTCCAGCCTTCTCATCCAGCTCTTTGTCGACTCGCTGCAGCAATCTCGTTCAGCCAGCGCCGCCAGCCAGCCAAACCAAAAGCAGCACCGGATTGCCTCTGCTAATACCTCGGCCCTCTCAGCCTGTCAGCCTTGGCGATTGGCGCCAGCTTGATGAGCCACTGGGAATCAGTCCCCTCGATACGGAACTCGCGCACCGCTCAGCCCTGCGCATCACTCCTCCGCCCCCAGCCAACTGCGTTATCGACTGGTGCTGGTTGAACTTGACACAGCGATGGAGGTAAGAACCGCGCGGCATGGGCCCTTTTCTTTTTTTGCGTTTTCTGTTATTCGTCCCCGTCTTCCCAGCCATGACGGCTCAGTTCGGTCTGGGCGGCTTAAATGGGTGGTGCAGTTGCGGTGCAGTTGGTCTCGAGTGACACCACCGTCGGCGCGAGAGGCATCAATAGCCATGAACAGGCCACGGAGACCGGCAGAGACGGAGGTTGCGACAGCGCAGTTCCAGGATCCCTAGTGGGCCGTGCCGGGTGTACCACCATCCATCCCGGTAGCCTCGCCTTTCGCTCTGTCGATTGCTCGCTTCTCAGCCGCCGCCTCCAGCCCTCGACCCTCGATATCCCGTGTGTGTCGTTACTCCGACATGGAATAGAGCACCTCATGGCGGGGGGCCGGGCTGTGGCGGAGGCCGTGGCCTGGCGATTTGACTCACGAGTGGACGTCTCTGAGTGGCCGGGCCAGGTTGGGCTGCGGTACCGATGAGTCTGTGTTACCCTGAAAGCGAGGGAGCGAGAGCGAGAGAAACCTGGCTTTGTTATATTTGGCTCCGTGGCCCCAGGCCGCTGGCCCATGTTCCCAGTCTCTCGCAGGCCTGCCTTCTCGAAGCCTAAGACCTCAAAGCCCAAGCAGAACGGACCACTGTGGCTACGTCACCGATAGCAAAAGCATCAGCAAAAGCAATATCAGCCTGCGCTTTGCAAAACTTGCGAACTCCAGCGCCCAACTCATCGCCACCCTACCTAGCATAGCAGCCTTGCCAAAGCAACTGGACCCAAGACGTGACACGCCTGGTCGCGGCAGAGCGTGGATGGGCATCGACGACCTGGCGTCACTCCAACCATTGAAGAAAACACATGAAACTTTCTATTCTGAGTGGGATGGCATGGGATGAGATGAAATGGCAGCACATCTTAGACGCTCGTGGCTAGTCTGGACCAGTGTACAGTCTGCCGGGAAAAGAGTCGATTCCTTGCTCAGTTCTAGTGATCTGAGCAGAGAGTGAGAGCCGCGGCCTGTCACTGCTCTCCTTTCACCATCAACCCAACCCCAGACCGAACTCTCCACCACCCAAGTAGAACATCAACCCCAAGAACAGGGCATCGCACTACGCCTTCATAACTCCCTCCCCAACCACAACTACACACAAAGCCCTATCCATTTTCTTGGCACAATACCATGTCTCTCAGTCCGCCTATCCAGGGCCTCCTCGTGCCCTCGTTGGACGAAGGGGAAGACTCGGCCTCCCAGATTCTCCCCGGGAAAATGAGTCCAGCCAAGCTAAATCTTCAACGTCTCTATGAACAGTCCCGCAGAGGAGCCCCGAAGAAGGATGCCCCCGAAGCCACACCTGCTGATGCCGCCGCGACCGGCCCTGCCGTCAAGGGCAAGCCTAGGTTACTACTGATGGGCCAACGCCGGTACGTGAGCCCTCCAGAGGATGGCGACAAGTAGCTCACAGCGTGTTTCAGGAGCGGAAAGTCATCCATTTCAAGCGTGGTCTTCCACAAGCTACCGCCCAATGAGACCCTCTTCCTCGAGTCGACGGCTCGCATCCAGAAGGATTCCATGGCGTCAGTGCCCCCATCTTGAGTTGAGCCTCCTTGTGCGTGCTGACATGTTGGTCAGGTCCTTCATGGACTTCCAAGTCTGGGACTTTCCCGGCCAGATCGACATCTTCGAGAACCCGGGTTTCGATATGGAGGCCATCTTTGGTGAGATTGGCGCTCTCATTTGGGTCATTGATGCTCAGGACGACTACCTCGAGGCCGTCATGCGCCTCAACACCACCATCCTCACGCTTCAACGTTCCTACCCCAACATCAATATAGAAGTCTTCATCCACAAAGTTGATGGTCTATCAGACGACTACAAGCTCGACATCCAACGTGACATCACCATCCGCATCCAGGACGAGCTTTCGGACCACGGGTTTGAGAACGCCCCAGTGACATTCCACCTCACCTCCATCTACAACCACTCCATCTTCGAGGCGTTCTCGAAAGTGATCCAGAAGCTTATTCCTCGCCTTGGCACGTTGGAGTCGATGCTCACCAACCTGTGCCGTACGTGCCGCTTCGAAAAGGCCTACCTCTTCGACGTCCTCTCCAAGATCTACATCGCCACCGACAGTGCGACCGCCGACATGGCCAGCTACGAGATCTGCAGCGATTACATCGACGTCATAATCGATATCACGGAAGTTTACGGTACCTGGCAGCGCAGCGACGACGGCCGCCGCCGTCTCGAGGGCGAGCCGTGGAGTGCTCCGTTGGATGACCAGGTTGGCTGCCCGACAGCCGAGAGCTGTTTAGTTTTGCACGACAGCAACAAGCCCATCATGTTGCGTGAGGTCGACCGCTACCTTGCCCTCGTCGCCATCATGAAGGAGGACTCGTACGATAGCATGCCATTGGTCAACATGAATGTAGAGGCTGTTGTCGAGGGTCTGACCGAGTTCTTCAACATTACCAAACCTCGGCAAGGATGATGGAAATCGACAAGGATTTCACTGTTTCATCTTTGCTTTATCTTTACCATGTATCAATATTTATATGAGCGAACCATCAAGACCTGTTTTCCACCATGCTGCTGGTTCTTTTTTTTTTTTTTGTCGCAAAGACCATCATTTCATAGGTGTTCAGAACTAAGCAAGGCCCGGGAGTGATGTGTTTTGGGGGTTTACTCGCTTCCCTAAATTCACCATCTAACATTATTCAAGCTGCAGATTTTGGCAACGCGAATGTTCGTAGGGTAGTACAATTGCTCTCCAACAAGCAAATTCTCGCAGGTACCTCCCCCCTCACATCGCTCCTGTCATGAACTTCCATCCGAATCGGGCGTAGTGATGGGTTCTCAGGGAATGAGTACACTGGGAAATCATCTGCCGACACACGAGTGGCATCGCTTGGGTTGACTGGATCGTAGGGGCCGTAAACAAGCTTATCAGGCTGAATGGGCACACTGAGAATTTTCGGGACGTTATCTAGACACATGGTTAGGGCCGTAGTTGAGGAACAAAAATGGTGGAGTTACCTTTTCCGCTGGCCAAGACGAGGAGTGTCTCATCGTCGAGGAATTTGAAATCGATGAGGGTCTGGTTGCCGAGGTCGATGCAGCATGATGTTGGCGGCAGGTTGTCACTGATGCCGTTGATAATCTCAATGCCGGCGGAGAAGATGTGGACTGGGCTCCGTTAGCATCGTAGAAGAAGTCATGGAACGTTGGGATGTAAGTGACCTTGGTTCTTAGCCTCCTTGGACGTCAATGTGGTTACCATCTTCATGTCCTGTGTGCAACGTCAGCATACTGCGCAGCAAATCGCACACTGTATACATACATTGCTCTTCGTTCTGCACATTCTCATGTCCATTCTGGTGATTGCATGGCCGACCGAGAGCCGGATGGGCTTACCAAACCGGACGCTCCGCTTCTTAGCCTCTGCAATACCTTTGAAGATCCGGTTGCACCAAGTGGTAACATAGTTGACCAGGAAGTCGACGTGCGGTAGGGCCTTCATGCATGGTTGGCCGTTTTCTTGTTTTGTCAGCTGCTTGTCGAGTACGTCTAACAGACTGGGGCCGTCTTCTATATGCGCCCAGTCCGCACTGTAGTCGGCTTTTTCGATATCATCGAAAAAGGTCTTGAGGGGGCTCTCCGTGAGGTATCGTTCGATGTACGTGAGGACCTTATCGTGGTCCATCGTTGCCTCCTTCTCAGTGAGTTCCTCAATCGCAGAGCTCGATGACGCAAGGCGGTCGATCTGGAAGCGTAACCATGTCGAAAAAGCCGTGAAGTGCTCAAGCTCATCCATGACGGTTATGAGAATTTTGTGACCGACGAGGCTCAGACAGCTGATGATGTCCATCACGCGGTTGATTTGCGCGACAGAGAAACCGATGTCATCTCGGTCGTCGTAGAATTGAGCGAGGCCTCGAAGTCTGCTGAGGATGATTGAGCAGCGATCGAGGGCCGGCAGGAAGTTCTCATGCACCAAGCTTCGGAGGTTCTCGAGTCCGGAGACGACTGCTTTATCCCAGCGCTTATGCCCCTGCGTTGCATTGTTAGTAGA
Source organism: Neonectria magnoliae (assembly GCA_037954305.1). Classification (NCBI taxonomy): domain Eukaryota; kingdom Fungi; phylum Ascomycota; class Sordariomycetes; order Hypocreales; family Nectriaceae; genus Neonectria; species Neonectria magnoliae. Next base: position 78,798 of record JAZAVK010000001.1, on the reverse strand, counting down.
CACCCTTATTCGAAGAGGCTGATCTGCGTACCCGCTCGGCAAGGCTATCAACGAGCCATTCACGAACTGGTGCATAGGCATGTCCGGTTACAACGGTGTGGTACAGAGCAGGGACTATTCCGCGAGGACCGGTCTCCCTATTTTCAAGGTCACCTTCGATACTTTGAAGAAATCGGCTTGGGAGCTCGCGTGTGTTCTTCCACTCCACCTGCATATGAAGCTGTGTCTGCTTGAGATATCTCAGCATCTTCTGTAGGGTTGTCAACTTAGATGCCAGAAGAGACAGGTTGATAGGCGAGGATGATATGAACGGCAGATCCATGGGCACGAGATGAACTTCCTCTGGTTCCTCGGCCTTCTCCGCAAGCAACAATGCGTGGGTTGACACTTGGGGATGCGCGACATGGTGGACCAGCTGTGACACAGTAGAAGTGTCTAGTGTCGGACACGAAAAGCTGCCAATGATAAACGAGTCGTAGATGCTGAGCTGCAGCTTGCCGTCACTGGTCCCGATGATCATGACATTGACTTGGTCGTAGTCCTCTGGCTTTGGGGGCTGGAACAGAAAGTCGATTCCCGTACGCAAGGTAAACACCATGGTATCTTCTCTAGAACCGAGTCAGCACAAAGGAACGTGACAATCCCGACTCTCGACACATACCCTGAGCCGGCGCTGCCGCTCGGGAGGGGGCTGATCTTGGGCAACGCGGTATCAACCTCGAGAAAGGTGAGCTCCCGCGGCAGGTCCAAGGGAATATCATCGCTGAGGTGGCCTGTTTCCTCGGATAGCCGGCCCTTTAGAGCCTGGGCTACAACATTGGCGCCCTTGTTGGCGATGTTATTGCTAGCCCAGCCAATGTGCGTGATCTTGGCCTCGGACGATTCGCACACTTGGATGTGGTGAGCGGCCTTGTTGTTCTCCAGGCCCATCAGCCGCACGAAGCCATCGCTCCATCCCACAGCGAGGAATTGTCCTGTACCGCACAGAAAAACTTAGATACTGAAGGCGAGAGCTCAAGAGGTAAGTGGACGAAAACTCACCGTCAGGCTTCCACGTAACGGCCTGCGCCTCGGGGGCCTTCTGGCCGGGCGCACCGACCTGATGGATCTTGGAAACCACCTGTTTAGGAGGCCGGCAGATGAAGAGATTCCTCCCAGCGCCGTCCCAGGTTGCCGAGAGATCTAGCGTTGGACAGCTCACGGGGTATCCATTGGGGGCTTTGTCCTCGTACTCGGTCTCGCTGAAGAGCGAGAGTTGTTTTTCCTCAGCCATGGCTTTGTTTTATTCTCTCAGTCCCGAAATTAAGCCAGAACCTTCACCTGCGCGACCATCGCCGTCGATTGTTCGAATAAGTCTGTGACTTTCTTGGGTTGGTGAGTGTTCTAGGTATTCTCAGGTCCAGAAGAAGCTTCCATTTGTTTGGTGTTGGGTTACCGCGACAGCACAGTGAAATATCCACACTGTCGGCACTGTACAAACGTTGCCATCTACCTACGCGCTTACAAGAACTGGAATAGATAAATCAGAAACACATAGTCACAAAAACAGGGAAACGGTGGCAAATTACTCGCTCGTCACGAAAATCAACGTTCTTGTTCCATATTGATTGCGCCATTAGGTTCTAAGCCCCAGACACTCCTGATGCCTACACTTTCACGACAAAGCCCGCCAACTTAATCATAGACCGACCGTTTCAGCTCCCAAGCTGGACTGCTTCCCAAACATGACCGGCTTTTTAGGCTCTATCTACTCAATCAAAAAGTTGTCTGCGTGAGACTTGACTTCCTTGGAGAAAGTCACCTCTTCATCCTCCTCTAACAGCGACGCGGAAAGAATCTAGGTCAATATTAGCATATGTTTGTTCGGTTAGGAGTAAGATACGTACGTCAACATCCATGAACGGACTGGTCTTGTTGAACCTCACAGTCATGGGGAAGAAATCATTTTCATCACTGGACTCCGCCTCGAATTCAAACGAGCCGCTGGGGCTGTCCTCATCCACGTTGCCAATGGTCCACTCAACCGCGTCGCCCGACACTTCATAGGTGGCATCGAAGCTTGATACAACAGGCTCACTGCCAGAGTAAGGAATGACGACACTGACGTCCTTCAGAGCATCACCGCCGGTCAACTCATATTCGACAGTCATGTTGTACTTGTCGCCCTCCTTGTTGATCCAGACAGTAAAGGTAATGGGGCACGCGCTGGTGTCATCGACCTTGGGGGAGGCCCTCCATCGCAAGACACCCACAGCGTTGTTAACAGGGAATCCTCGAGCGGTGTTGCTCATCTGAATAGTCTTTGCGTTGTTGAAGAGGTTACGATCGACATTGGGGTGGGTGCGGAACTGGGCTCCATGGGAGGCGACAGCGTGGAGGTTAAGCTTGAGCTTGGTCAAGCTAGGGTCGGAGACGCGAAGAGTGAGGTCACCAGTGATTGTCAGTGAGTTGACAGCACCTTCACGAGAGAGCTTAGCCGCGATCGTTTCCGAGATGGTGATGTGAATAGCGTCACGGTCCAGCGTGGAGGAGATGCGAGGCTCGGCGGGCTCAGCGTGGTGGATAGGGGTCGGGGCGACGAGGGGGGAGTCATCGATCTCACCGCCCATGTCGCCTCGTACTCGCTCGAACATATCGGTGGTCTTGGACTTCTTTCCGAGTTGCATGCCCTTGGCCTTGGGGGCAGAGGGCCTACATCATATTAGTCGCCTTGTTGCGTGCTGGCAGGGGTAGAGCCTGCTTACTTGTTGAAGGATTTGTTCTTCTCAGCCTCATAAGAGTCGTAGGTATCGGCGGCGCTCGTTCGCGAAGGGGGAGTGTATGTGGGATAGGTGGGGGTCCGCGGCATGCCACCAGGGCGACCGCCGCTTCGGGCGGCGTCCTTGCGCTGCATCTCGAGTTGCTTCGCCTTTCGTTTCCGCTCCTCTGTCGCCTCCAATTCCTTGTTCTAGGCGATTGTAAGTATCAATACAGGTGCAGGGAGGGCCGAAGAGGGCCATGTGTGCTTACCCGGGCGATGATCTCCTGGATGCGCTCCTCGTGGCTTTCCATTTCGAGGAAGGTCTTAATCTGGCTGATGGTCAGGTTCTCTCGGTAGCCGAGGGTGACGAGCTCGTCGAAGGCGCTGAGAAGCTCGTAGGCATTCTTGACGATTTCCCGCTCGTCAAGAGTCTTGCATGTGCTGGTAACGACCTGGGCAAACAGGTGCAGGGAGTCGATGTCTTGGAGGATATTGGACTGGCGGTTGGTGATGAGGACCATGTAGAGCTCGTCGAGGGGCTGGTATACGAAGCGGACATTGTCCTGCTCGACGGTGGTGTGCTGGGTGCCGCTGTCGGCAAGCTTGGGGAACGAGGCAAGGAGAGCCTCTATGCGCGATCGTGGCATCTCCCGGAACTGTCTGGAGAGGACAGCTTTCCCTCCGCGGGTGCAAATCGAAGCCGCGAGGACGACCTGGGGCACGTCAGCAGGGGGACGGGAGACGGGAAGTTCGAGAGGCATTTCGCACCATCTTGGCAGGCTGGAACGAGACGATTCGGTGTTGAGCGAGAGAAGACGGGACGTTGTGTTGGCGGGTTGAAGCGTCGGTCTTCAGTCTCCTGGAGCTGGGCGGGCCAATATTCCAGTGGAGGTGTGCGAGAGGCGGGACTGAGCTGGCTTCAAGTGGCTACAGTGGCTACCGTGGCTCAGGAAGCGTGGCTCAGGGAGCGTGGCTAGGTAGTGCCTTCAGGGAGCGTTTGTGGCTTGGTGGGGCTCGTGCTGGAGACACCTGGGAACATTTGTTCGTCGTCTCATTGCAGAGCTAGTCCCGTTGTGGCAAGCGGCAGCTTGCCCTTCAGCCTCCTGGGCATTAGTACTCCATGCATGTACCTGCCTAAGGTACTAACTAATTAATCGACGACAGGAATCCATGGCCTTGCAACTATTCCAACTTCCATCCTCCAACTTCGCTCATTCCCACCTTGTCGCCACCTACAGTGCTGCCTTTTTGAAAGGTCGCGCCCCGTACTCCTCGTGAATCCATCTTCTTTCTCAAAGGACACACAGGAACAAATGTCGCAGACCGTTCTGACTTCCTCCCCATTCACGAACCAGACCCTTCGGCAAGACTTTGATTAGCTCTAACTTACGCGTTTGACAACGTCCGTTTCCGACAACCACGCCTCAGTATAAAAGGCACCCGTTTCTGCTGCTCTCGACTGGCGTGAAGCTGTCCCTGTCACCGCGAAAACTACGAATACCGACTCCCGGCCGCAGCCTTCCTACGACGAAGGAAGCTTCGACCTTGATCCCTCCGAGGTTATCGAGACATGGTTGAAATTGAAATGGAGGTCGATATGGCGAAGCCTCTGAATCAGGATGCCCATCTCGATGATGACTTCATCGACTTTGACACCGACATGGTCGATCAACCCGAGCTAGTGTCGCTGCATAGCGCTGGCCCCCAGAAGCTTGCCGAAGCTGGCGCTAACCCAGAAGATAATGCTCATGCGGCTGGAAACATCGATTATCCCGAGGAAAATGAGGCAGATGCAGCTCTTCGCGAAGATGCGGAGCTGGGCGGTGTCGAAGCCTCGACAAATGACATATATGTGACGGAAAACGACACAACCTACACAGCAGACCCTGCTTCCCTTGGGACCAAAGATGGTGTTCTATCATTACCCAAACAATCAGAAGAGGACGACGAATATGTTGAAATTCCGGACGCAGATGAGAATGTCCACAAAACTCTTGCTGAAGCACACGCGTCGGATCATGAGATTGACTACGAGCTCGGGGAACACGCAGAAGAGCACGATGCACATGGAGGACTGGAACCAGATGAAGAAACTCCGGCGGTCCCAAGCACTGATATCGCAGTCGAAAATACCGTTGGCGACGATGTTCTTGAACCTGGGCGAGATGTCGTCACTGAGGGCCCAGAAGGTGGCCATGATGACCATGGCGGTTGTGAGGATTATGAAGAGGAAGCAGAAGAAGACGAGATCACCTATGATGATGACGAAGCTCTTGAGCCTGAGCTATCTCCTGTCCAAGATGACGAAAGAGCCCACCATGTTGATGAGGACGTCGCCAAGGACGAGCTTGACGATGAGGTGCAGACAGTTGAAGATGTGAGCGGCGAAGATGCACGTTTTCACGAAACTTCGGAACAAAAAGCGATACAAGACGGAGACTTTGATGTTGCACATGGACCGTTTGATGTGGAGTCTGAAGCTCACGACGAAGTCGTGTATGTCTCCGCCGTTCGCTTCCAAGAACACTCGGAAAGACAAACGATACAGGATGGAGACACCGAGGAGGTACAGTATGGAAAATATGATGCGGAGTCTGAACAGCAAGACCCATCGGTTTCTGGCCATAACTCAGTTGCGGTTTCTGAAACCGAGTTCCCTGCCATCACGGTACAGTACAAAGGAGACGAGTTTCCTTTCTTCTCAAATGGCTCGGATGGGTTCTTTACTGAGACCTCTATCCTTGATGAGACTATGGAGAAATTGTTGTCAGGGTTTCGAGATGAATTGGCAAATGAGATTGCCCACGAAGAGGAGTTGGTCTTTCAAGTCGACGAACTTGGACTCGAATTTGCGGAGGTACGAAACCCCTCTTCCAAGAAAACAAACTAGTCCTGTGCTAACTTTCTCGCAGTCATGCTTGCGGGATTCCCTATCTAGTGTCACGTTGCATCAGATTCTTGAAATCTTCGATTTACTGGTCAAGAACCAGGATCCGGACAGCTCCAGGACACTGTACACATACCTCTTCACGAGGCCCTGCGCAAGCAAACGGCTGGAGTCTCTAATTGAGAGCGCAACGGCAGGCAAAGGCCTCGACGAAGTCATCCACCTGTTTGAATCCCCTGTGCGGGCTGCCGCTAGTGCACTGGAAACCAACACTGCTGATGGCAATGATGAACGACTCGATGATTTCGACAGTCCTCCGGAAGAGGCGGATGAGACCAGCAAGGAGGACATGGGAGACGAAATCGGTTACGCAGAGGATGGTGTTGACCTGAACGCGGCCATTTCAGGCAACAACCAGGATGCCAACGAAGACGAGCAGGACGTCAATGACGATGAACAGAACGCCATTGAAGGCGATCAAGATACTGCAGATGACGATTACATCGAGGGCCATACTGTTGAGCCAACTTCTGAGGCTGTGATCGGAGCAGACGACCAGGCACCCAATGTTGCCGCGATCGAGGAGCCCATCGAACTAAATGGTAAACCCACCACCCACTCTCCTAGCTCTTTTCCTACTTGTTGTCACCCACATTTCTGGTTCTGCGTCACCTGTGGGGCAGGGTACGTTGAAGAGCACGACCAAGGAGAAGACGGATTCCGACAAGTTATCCACCCTCGATGGCCTGATCGTACAGATGCAAAGAGGGAGAGGTCATTCTTCGGCCAACCCCTCCGAATGCATACTCGCTCACTCTCCGACTTCAGCATCACATTTTCCACACCAGAAGCTGACAATGCCTTTCTAGCCCATAACGAAAGCGAATCTAACCCCTTGATAAACCTGGACCTCAATGACAGTACGAAAATAGACGAGGTGGACCTCGAAGTCGATGGTGATGCCGATGAGGAGGACCCCATCGACCTGGACATAGGAAACCTGGGTACTACCAACACAAGTACAACAACGACATTGAAAGACGAAGGTGATGCGGGCTCTGCAATCGTCGACGCCGAGACCGAGATGACTGCCACTGTTCTACCAGACACAATTGAAGAAGCTGGCGAAGACGATGTTGGGGAGATTGATTGGAGAGATGAGCCTGAGGCACTTGCGATTCCAAGCACACCTTCTGCGGCTGGCAAGCGACCCCGGGGAGATGATGAACTCGATGTGGAAGATGAACAAGGTACGCACCCTGTATTGAGGTTATTTGAAAACATCCTTGCTAACAGCACCCAGACGTCAAGCGTCGTCGACCCTGAGCCACAGGTCTTCACACTAACTTTCCCGACCCAATTTCGTGGCTCAGCCCAGCCGGTCAAAAGAAAAAGATGAAGCATCTGCTACAGAAGCAGAAGCCCATGGCCATACCCCAACATTATTCCCTGGCCCCCCAACCCGACCCCTTTCCGAATTCAGTATGGCATCCATTCTGGTGGTAAGAAATGCCATGCAACCCAATAGCATTTGATGCTCTCCGGCACGATATGCGTTTCCTATTTTACGGCCGCAGTGGCCAAATCCAGATCAAGGTAAGGTATATGTTGAGCGACGGACTAACTTGACAGGCTTGTTTGATATGATACAACCCCTCCGGCATATTGTCGCTTGGCACGAGTAGCCTTTGGTTACTACCTTCTCGATTCTTTTTGATTGTTCTTCATTGATAATACTTTCGTCGATACCCGTTTACGTTCGGATAAGCAGTGCAACACGACTACGCTGGCCGGTACGAGATACTGGGGGGGTTGGCTTTGTATGATATGTGGATTTACGGGTGGGATGGGACATTGGGTGGCTTGGAGCGCAAGCACCTCTGAGCAGGTAGACAAGCGATGATTTGTCCGATCTGCAGCACTACATAGTCGACGTTGGGTGCCGTGGGTGGGAAAAAGCAACCCAAAAGCTGTCCTCGATCTTTCAGAGCTTAGCTGTTTGGTAGGGAATCGTTGCCATAGAGGATGTTAGGTTCGCCTTGGGTTTCCCCCTGGGTATTTGTCCATGGTCGGGGGCGCGAGGCGGCCAACTACCTAGACAGGGCCACGATTAGAGTGGCTTATAGTCTGGGAGGATTCAGCTATTGTCAGAGTCTTGGGCCGAAATAACTGAGAGAAATTACTCAAGTGACTCTACCGCGATGTCGTCAGGATACTGGGCATTTTACCCCACTGTCTTAGTCCGTTCTCCAGCGATTCCATCAAGGCCCTTGCCCTCCTGGCTTCCTTACCAAGCCGTCCGGTTTCCGTTTCTTCAACGAAGCTTACCCTTTCAGTCCACCAGTCAACCCAGCTATCAGCTCTGGCTCCTTCTTTAGCCTTGAGCAGTCCGGCACTCACGTCAATCAAGTCGGGCCGCCACTTATCATGCCAGAAGACAGTAGCGCCGCAGGTTCCGCAGAACTCGCGAAGGACGTCGGGAGACGATCGATAGCTCGTCAAGATGCCGGCGGGAAGGGTAGCAAAGTCGAGGGGGACAGCCATTTCACGGGCGTCTGGTTGAGGAACGTGGAAGAAGATGTTGGCTCGGGGCACGAAGGTCCAGGTCTGGATCTCAAACCCAGAGGCGAGACGACAGGAGCGGCACGCACAGGTCCCGGCGAGATACTTGGTCCCGCCAGCGCGGATCCACCACTTCTCGTCTCCGGGGTTCTGGGTGATGGCCTTGTCGGTTGAGCAGTAGGTGTAGATCAGATCGGAATAGGCGGACCGGGGAAGGTAGCTTGCAGGATCAGGGCGAGTGATGTGAAAGCGGACTCTGCCGCAGGCGCAGGTCGCCGGGAGAGGGTCTTGGGGTGGAGCGGTAAATTTACTATGGATATCGTCATGGGCGTCGTCGTCATCGTCGTGCTCATCGGTATTGGAGTTGGAGTTGAGGAATTCCATCTTCTGGCCCTGGAATTCTGGAATCCACACGGCGCTGCCTCCGTCTTTGGTGTCGGAGACGTGGGCGTGGTATGCGTATCGCGTCACCTCAGGACTGTCCTCGGGGAGGAGGCTCTCGATAACGACACCGGTAGCCAGCTCCCATTCAGCACTCTTGCAGCGGAACACATGGCAGCCACACGCCGAGCAGAAGTGCCGCGTCCACCCGTCTGCGGTCTTGTATTCTTTGGTGTTCCGGGGGAGAGCCGGGGCTGCGATGGGACGGTATGAGGCGCAAAGCAGGCCTGTACTGTGGCGGCAGGCGTCGCAGTGGCAGAGGGAGAGTGCTGTGGGCGCAGCAGCATCTAAAGCTATGGGCCTCGCGCTGACGAGTTGAGAGACAGAGCCGCACAGGCAGGAGATTCGGAGAGACGACGACGCCATGGCCCATGGGTCAGTTGGCTATGTGGAACCGCGGAAGTGTGAGACTACAAGATGTAACTATCGTGAGAAATGCGGGGCTGTGCTATTCGTGTCATGTACGCAGTACGTAGGTACTTCGTAAACCCATGGGTATCCAACATGAACATCAGCAAGTTGTCAGGCGGTAATCAATTTCAGGGGTTCGAAGCGGGCGGGACAAGAAGGGTGTGTGCCAGTGACATCCTTGTTGGGGGTTCGTCAGTTGGAGCCCGCCCGAAACCCCGAGAGCCTCTCTCCACTACGAGAGGGCGCCTGCGGTGGCTTGGCTACCGTCGAGAAGGGAGACATCTGTTTTGCATTTCGTGTCATTCGCTCCGGACTCAATGGAGGAAGATGGAGGAGGAGAGGGTTCGGGGGGGGGCTAAAACCAATTACGCCCGGACGATATAAAGTACTTTAGAACTAGTTTCAGTATGAATGTAAGTCCTGTCATGAACTTAGACCCGGGTGCAGGGTGCAAAATGAGGCTGCCTGATGGGATCTAGGGACTGGGGGTGCGTGGGTGGATTGCATGTGCTGACGACGGAGTTGTAGAGGGAAATAACGCGCGTGCGCCTTGGAATGTTATCGACAATTCTGGGCGTGAAGCTTCTTGTTGGCTGGTCCTGGGCTGGCCCGGTTCTACCATTCCCCGGAAGTAAGAATTTGTAGTCCACGATGGGTGGTTTGTATGTACTTGATGGGCAAACCCAACTATATTTGTACTTGCTCAAACTTGAGCAAAGCACAGTTCACGACTCCATCCACCATCCATCCACATCAGGTTCCAGAACCAATTCCATCGAGCACCAGAACGGTCAAGCCTTAACTTACATCGTAGCCAAGGCGCTAGTTCTGGACCGACAATATGTATAGTAAGCGAACATCGCGCTGCTACTGCACGATTTCTCACTGAAAGGGGGGAGTGTTGCTGAATTCAGCTTTGGGGATAGGCGGGCCGCGGTGGATGAGAGATGGATTTGCTGACGCGGACTTGACTACCGACTGTACTAGGGAACACGAGGACGTCTGCATGGAAGGAAAAGAAGGCCGACAAAACAAAAAACAAAAAAAGACAGAGGGTGTGGCGGTGCGGTTACGGCAAGGGCGCCATGGTTCAAAGGCAAGGGAGGGCAAGGCACCGTTGCAATGTACTTGTTACACGTTGCTCAAATGCAGTCGATCTCTCTCTGAAAAGGGAAAAAAAAGGAAACAAACCTTACCTCGTCCAGCGCGTCTCGTGTGCGTGTGTGTGACGGGTATATGTGACGAGAGTGACACTCCTGCGTCGGGCATCTGTCTGGCGGCAGCACACAGCACAAACCCATTTGTCGAGTTAAATGGAGTGGTCCGGATGTTGCAAGCAGGACACATTTTAGCTCAGGGGGGGCTGGAGGAGAGGATAACCCTTCCTCCGATCAGGTACATCGCTGCTAGACAGGGAAGGGCTCCCGTGGGACAAAGTATAGTACCTTGGTCTTTCTCTATCTTGACTCCCATCCTGTGGTTGTCTGCAATCAGGACGGCGGCACTGCACGTCTCCCAATTGAGCCTACAGGCAGCCGCATTCTGTTTTCCCTCTGCAACCCGCTGGCTCAGGTCTCCTTGTTGACGATACGAGCGTGTTCCACGAGCAGTCTCCCTCGGCGTCGTCTGCCTTGCGTCCATCTATATGTGTTAGCCGGGTGTCCGATGATTCCATTTGTCTTGGGGGGAGTCCGTCCTGCCAGGTACCTACCTCCCCCATCGATACGGTTGAGCTCAGGACACCCGCTAAGTTTCAGAGGGCAAACCCCCCCTGCAGCCTCTGGCGCTGGGAGACCCGCCGTAGTGGAGCACACGGCCCTCGTAGCGCCCCCCCGTCCAGGGCAGTGGGACCAGTGGACCGGTGGAGCCTTGGCAGCTGGCAGCACGGATTCAGCGTGCTCAGGGAGGTGAGATGCGCTGAGGTGAGGTGTCCTTCCATTTTGACCCGCTGAAAACTTGGCAGCGCGTCTTAGGTAATGTACCTACCTTAGGTACCTGTTGCGTACAGCGGATGGTTGGTGGCCCTGAGCGGTACCTGAGGTGGGCTTATCCCGGATTCCCTCTCCCCTTTGCGCTGAGTCCAGCCTCGCTTTTGCTACCTACCTACGTACTCAGGTACCTAGGTAGGTATCTGTAGATGTCTCAGTGGTCATTCTCTCGCCTAACCTCCCGTCTGTCCTTTGTCCCTCAGGTACTTCGTACTTACGACTAAGAAGGCTAAGAAGAAAAAAACTGGCCTGCCTCGTGTTTCTTCGTCCGCGCGCCCTCCCACAAACCCCCTGGTCCCTATCAAGTCGCTGCGCCAGCATCCACCCGCCACAGTACCTTACCTACTACGAGGTACTTACACTCTTCGGCCTTCCAGGTCTGCTCACCAAACGCCAACGACTACCACTCCGTTCCCCCCGTCTCCCCGACCCAGCAAACACGCAGCATCCAGCCAAGCTGTCACTTTCGCATCGCATCGCATCGCACCGCGTCTGCTTTTCCGCTGCGCTTTTCGCCCTCCCTCCTCCCGACCCAAGCACCGACGACGACTACCCGGACGACCAGTCACGGCCAAAACGACGACGACGACACGTCAATCCTTCCCTCGCTCGAACCCTGACGGCGCGAAACCTCGCCATCGTGGCTCTACAAATAGGCCCCCTCCACCGCGAACCGAGCCAAACCACGACCACCACGACCACGACCACGACCCCCTGCGCCATCGACGACCACAACGAGTGCCACGGCCTCTTGATGCATCGTTACTGAAGCCCGGAAATCGCATTCACCGTCGTCTTCCTTCGCTCTTCGGTTCCGGCTCCGTCTCCGTCTCGTTCTCCCTCCCTCAACCACCCTCGTTTTTTTTCTTCGACCGACTCCCTCGCCCGGTGCGAGTCCTCGCCAGCCCAAACTCGTGTGTCTCTGGCGCAAACCACCTCGGCTCGAACCAAACACAACCCGACGCGCAATCAAACTTTCGTCGGCACTGTCCTGCGGAGGCGCTCTGTCGCTGGCTCACACCCGTTTTACAACATGATTGAGGATAAGTATGTTGTGCTCTGCCCCATTGCCTTCGTCTCGCTCGGAGATACCCTTGCGTCTAGAGTCCCGTTTTAGACTCCTCTCCCGTCGGATCCTCCATTCCTCAGCCGCAGTCACTAACTTTCATCCTCAAGGTACATTGGCCTGGCGCTTGCCATGAGCTCAGCACTTGCCATTGGTATGCCCTTGCAACTGGTATCTCAACTCGTATGGCCGCTAATGCTTTCTCTAGGAACCAGTTTTGTCATCACCAAGAAGGTCCGTTACCAATACATCACCTACGAACGCGCGAGCCGACTCTCGACCAAGAATGGCAACGCGAGCCTCGTGCCTCTCCGATCGCCATACTGACAGAACACACAGGGATTGATTCAAGCAGAGGAGCGACATGGCTTTGAGGGTGACGGATATGCATACCTCCGTAACCCCTTGTGGTGGGCCGGTATCGCCACCTGTGAGTATTGCACGTTTCTTGCGACTAAGGGCAACGCTGACAGGACACTCAATCCAGTGGCTACAGGAGAAGTCTTCAATTTTGCCGCATACGCTTTCGCCCCGGCCATTCTCGTCACACCTCTCGGAGCCCTCAGTGTGCTCATCGGCGCCGTCCTAGGATCTTATTTCCTCAAGGAGGAGCTAGGAACACTAGGCAAACTCGGCAGTGCTATCTGCCTCATCGGCGCCGTCGTCATTGTGCTCCATGCCCCTCCGGACGAGGAGATCGAGACCATTGATCAGATCCTGCACTATGCCATTCAGCCAGGTATGTGCATGCTTTTCTGTATCCTCTATTGCCCCCGGCGCGCCGTCTGACTCGGATCCAGGATTCCTGCTTTATGCCATTGCTGTCGTCTCATTCGCGCTCTTCATGATCTACAAGGTCGCCCCCATCCATGGCAGGAAGAACGCGCTCATCTACCTCTCCATTTGCTCGACCGTGGGCTCCATCTCCGTCATGTCCGTCAAGGCTTTCGGAATCGCTCTGAAGCTTACATTCGCCGGTCACAACCAGTTCAGCCACCCTTCGACCTACGTCTTCATGATCCTCACCACCGTCTGCATTCTTACCCAGATGAACTACTTCAACAAGGCTCTGGCCTGCTTCCCGACCAATATGTGAGTCACCATCGCCCTGTCGCGATCAAGTCGTTGCTCACAAACAATGTCTAGCGTCAACCCCCTCTACTACGTTACTTTTACCACCGCGACCCTCTGTGCCTCGTTCATCCTCTTCAGCGGTTTCAACACGACCGATCCCGTCAACACCCTCTCCCTCCTCTGTGGCTTCTTGATTACTTTCACGGGCGTCTACCTGCTGAACCTCTCGAGGGGCGATCCCCACGGGCACAGGCTAATTTCTGGCCGAGGAGGATCTGATGCCACCGGTACTGACATGGTATCCGGTCTCCAGACTCGCCTGAGCATGCAGTCCAGGCGCAGCGGCGACCCTTCACGACACAGCGTGAGCAGCATACTTGGCGATCGCGAGGGTCTGATCCACGCCTACGACGAGGAGGAAGCCCACGGCTTTGCCCTCACCGACCTCGCTGAGGACAGCGACGACGACGACGACGACGACGACGACATGCGCCGCTCTAACGGAGCCAATGGCAAGAAACACTACGAAAACGGGATCGAGCTAGAGAATCGCAAGTCAGGGGGTGACAGGTAATGCACTTGGACAGCAGAATTCATCAAATGTGGGAGCAGAGCACACGGATGTTACCAAAGGTGTTCACTGAATACTCGCTCCAATTTTCCATCTTTTCCATCATGACTGGAGAAGGCCATTGTACATTTCCGACACCATTTGACCGAGCGAGAGTTTCTCGGAGCATGACCAGATGCATTCACGAACAATACATAGACGCAACGGGACTCGCAGGTGCAGGTGCCACCATCCAAAGTTGCGCATGGGGGTTAGGTCTCAGGGGCGGTTGAGATGTATTGTCTACTACCACTTGAGTATGAACGGGCACGGGTTTTGGGGGCGTTGACGGGATCTGTATCTGGGCCAGGAAGCTGGCTCTCCTTGTACGATACTAGGCTGCATGACACGGCAGGAGAGGGACGACACGGTGACTTTTTTTTTCACTTACTTCTGCCCTCATTCTGGGGCAACACGGGAGGAGTCTTACACATGAGGAGATGCGCCAGCATCACTACTGGTTGCCGAAGGGATGTCAAGAGAACTGGGTCGGGATATTGTAGAATTTTTCGTCAAGTCGCAGGGCTTCTTGGGGCTGGGAGAAGGTCGTCACATATTTTTTCGCGCCGAGTTTTTGGATTCTTTCGAAAGGGAAGAGCAGCGGCCGCACAAAGAGGTTTAACCTGCTAGAAAAAACATAGACAAGTATTCCAAACCCCTCGCATGCTACTGATCCTTATGACTGCCCTAATAGGTGCGGCATGCGACGAGACTCCGAACGTCTGGCACGAAGCATTGGGCTTCCAACAGCCAATTAGCTACCTAGCCGCAGCTTACTACATACCTCCTTGGCCTTCCCTTTCCATGGCGTTCAGGGGTCCGTCATCAAAACTGGCAATAGAATGGACCCCCAGGCTCGCACGTATTTCGTTGATAGTTCACTACGTCGGGAGACAAAGTTTTCTTTCCCTCCGAGATCACGACTATGTGTTATCAATCATCAAGACCTCACACGCCAATCGCATCACATAGGAAAACACGGTTGAACAGTGGTTGTTGGTAGACGAGTGACGACACGGGTCTCGCACGTGTCATCACAACCTTCGGGTCTCATTTTGTTTTTGTGCTTTGCCTACCATTACAAGCAAGAATGAAACCGTCCGTGCCTTTAGCAGATGAAAATCTTCAATCGACGCCTAGACCTCCGTCCATCAACCACATTCCCAGTTCCATCATCTCATCAGATCACATATGAATTGAGGGGAGCTTATTGCTCGACAGGCTCAGCACCCTCCTCAGCACCCTCCTGCTGCTCGGCCACTCGGGCGTCCTGGGCAGCCTGGTTCTGGGCGGCCTTGGCGCCGTAGTCTTGGCTGACGGGCTGAACAACAGCCTGCTCCTCCTTGGGCTCGATGATGGTAACGGCATCAGGAAGAGCCTTCTGGGGACCAGCCTTGCCCTCGGGGTCGGCACCACGCATGATCTTGACCTTGATACCCAATACACCCTGTCGGAGCAGGACGTGGCGGGTAGCACTGTCGATAAAGTCCTTAGCGGGCTGACCGGAATGGATCATGAAGCCGTCGGTGAACTTCATGGACTTGGCACGGGCGGCACGGAGCTTGCCAGAGACGACAACCTCACAACCCTTAGCGCCGGACTCCATGATGAAGCGGAGGACACCATAGCAGGCACGGCGGACGGCCAGACCGTTGAGGAGCTTGTAGCGGAGAGACTCGCACTGGGCGACGGCGGACAGACCACGGTTCTGGACCTTGGCGGCGTACAGGGAGACGGAGTTCTCGGGGAACTTGAAACGCTTCTGGATGAGGGAGGTGAGCTCTCGGATGCGGCGACCTTGCTCGCCGAGAACCTCCTGAGTGTGGGTGGCTCGAATGATAATATCCGTAACCGTGGGGGTGACGCGGACCTCGACGCCAGAGTAGCCCTCCTCAGCCAGCTCACGCTGGAAGAATTCGTTGAGCTCGGCGTAGAAGACACCGTCGGCGACGAACTTTCTCCTCTTGGAGCTATAGAGAAAAGACGAATTAGCAAGGTGACTCGGGAAGCAGAGTCCTCGATGCTTTTGCGCAGGTTTGCAATATTCGAGAAACAAATCCCCGGCACAAACTCCTCACGACGGCGGGGTGTCAACCGAGACGAAGCATCACATCGAATCGAGTTGGCGGCACCCAAATCGCGGGACAAAAGAACAGCAGCGGGGGAAACTCACATCTGAGTACCAGGGTGAGCCATCTTGAATGTGATTTGGGGGGGAACTGTTGTCGTGGACGGAGTTCAAGGGCTGGTTGCAGAGAAGGTTCGCGATCCGGGGATTGGAGGTGGATTTGGCGAGCCTCACAAACGTCTCTGGCGGTCGCTCAATTTTTTGGTGTGGGTTGAGCCCTAAATCTGGCAAGCCCACACAACTGGACCTAACCCAAGACAACCCGGCGCACACAGCAATGCAAGAAGGCCGGAGATCGGAAAAACTATTTTTCTCTCAGGACAGAGCGCAGCCAGGGCACCCCTGTCTGATGTGGTAGACGCTCGGGCCATGACTGACGTCTCTGTCTTCGTCCTTTCCTTTCCCGTCACCTCCGAAGTCCCGCTGTTGAGCCCCGCGCTACTCGCAGAGTTCTACCGCCTAACAGGCCAGAGCGAGTGTGGCTTGTGACGATGGACTGACTGAGTTGCGGAGCGAGCAACCTCACCTTACACTCACTGCCCAAGCGCGCGTCCACGGAGCTTCTTGTCCCTTGCCTTGACGGACACAGAGGTTTCTTCTGCTCCTCTCCTTTCCTCTGCCTTTCCGAAAGTCATGTCAGAGCCTGCATCATAGCCCCGACGATACCCTGGACCTCTTGCGGTCTTTCTGACGTCGTCCTCTGGCGATCCGGCGATCTCGGTTTACACTTCTACTCTGAACTACACCTATACACTTCTACATCCCCAGACAGTATTTCCCATATTCGACATACGAACAAGCTGCGCCTTGATAGCTTGGCTTGTGCGCAGTCCGTCCGCACGGTCGCCAGCAACCCACAACTCCCCCCGTCTTGATCTTGCGGTCGACACCGCTCGCCGCTCGCCATCATGGAGGCTCGAAAGGTACGCGCGAACTCGCCCCCTGCTTTTCATCTCGCCCTGGGGCCGGTCGGTCCTCTTTCAAATCCTAACCACGCCTAGATCGTCGAAAATATCCAGGGCATCTATGGCGGCCAGATGACCAAGGGCACCTTGCGCCTGACCGATTATCACCTCGTTTTCTGCGCCCCCGTCGACCAGTCTGGCAACCCTGGGTTAACTCAGAAGGACCCCGCGGCCGGCATGCCCAAGGTTCGCGAGCGATGGATTACGTTCCCCATGATCTCCTACTGCACCTTCCGTCCTGTCCCTCCAGGATCTCGCCAGGCCCCGTCGATCCGCCTGAGATGTCGCGACTTCACCTTTGTCACCTTCAACTTTGCCGAGACTGATGCCGCGCGTGATACATTCGACTTCATCAAAGCGAGGACTTGCAAGCTGGGTACCGTTGAGAAGTTATATGCGTTCAGCCACAAGCCTTTGAAGAACGAGAGGGAGGTCAACGGCTGGGAGTTCTATGACCCCAGGGCTGAGTTCCGTCGCCAGGGAATCAGCGAGAAGTTGCCCGACAAGGGGTGGAGGATCACCCATATCAACAAGGATTATACATTTTGCGAGACCTATCCCGCCTTCCTGGTCGTCCCCTCAAGGATCTCGGATAACGTGCTGAAATACGCAAGAGATTTTCGATCGAGGAAGCGCATACCTGCATTATCGTACATCCATCCCATCAACAACTGCACCATTACACGAAGTTCACAACCCTTGGCCGGAATTACTCGGAAGACTAACGTGCAAGACGAGAAACTGGTGGCGGCGTCCTTCTCAGCACTGATTCCTCACGGCTCCGAGGATACTACTCCCCTATCAAGCCAGCCTGACATCTCGAACGGGAGTTCCACTTTAGAGCCAGACCTCTCAGAAACGGAACGTTACGAGGATGAGCTCATCTCCAAGTCGGCTGCTGTCTATGACGAAAAGACTGGAAAACGCCTCGTGTACGGCGCTCAGCAAAGCAATCTGATCGTAGATGCTCGCCCGACCATCAACGCCATGGTGAACCAGGTTCAGGGAATGGGCTCTGAGAACATGGACAAGTACAAGTTCGCGCGGAAGATTTTCCTTAGTATCGAGAATATCCACGTGATGCGAATCTCCCTCAACAAGGTCATTGACGCCATCAAAGACGCCGATATCTCGCCTTTACCTCCAAACAAGGACCTCCTGCATCAGAGCGGGTGGCTACGGCACATTCATGACGTTCTCGATGGCTCGGCCATCATCACAAGGCAGGTGGGGATCAACCACTCCCACGTCCTCATCCACTGCTCCGACGGATGGGATCGCACGAGTCAGCTCAGTGCCTTGGCCCAGATCATGCTGGATCCCTACTTCCGTACCTTGGAGGGCTTCATTGTCCTTGTCGAAAAGGACTGGCTATCCTTTGGCCACATGTTCAGGCTCCGATCCGGGCACCTAAACCACGAGACTTGGTTCAACGTGCAGCAAGATGCCTTAGCCGGCTCCAAAGTGCAACCTGGGGAAAATGATGGCCGCAACGATGCTTTCCAGAACGTCCTCAGCGGCGCGAAACGGTTCTTCAACCAGAACAAGGATGAAGGAGACCTGGCCGGCGTCAGCGAGACAACATCTGGAAAGCCTGAGGACGAGGATGCTACAGCCCCCAAAATGATCAGCCCTGTCTTCCATCAGTTCCTTGATTGCACCTACCAGCTCCTGCGACAGAACAAGACGCGCTTCGAGTACAATGAGCGGTTCTTGCGCCGCCTCCTGTACCACCTTCACTCATGCCAGTATGGCACCTTTTTATATAACTCGGAGAAGCAAAGACGGGATGCCCGGGTGTCTGAGCGGACGTCCTCTGTCTGGGACTACTTTCTATGCCGAAAAGCCGAGTTCACGAACCCCGATTACGATCCCACGATAAACGACCTTGTCAAGGGCCAAGAGAGGATTATCCTGCCGCGGTTGAAGGAGATTCGATGGTGGCACCAACTATTTGGCCGAACTGAGGATGAGATGAATGGCGCGCTGAACGCAGCCGCTACAGCCGAGACTGATAGGCAAGCTGCCATCTCGAGCTTCCAATACCCTAGCGTCGCACATGTGGAACAAAATGCAAGCTCGACAACCTCGAGCTCAAGTGCCCCTCCAGTTCCCGAAAATCAGTCAGTCCTTGCGGCAGTCGAGACTGCTCACCAGACCCTAACACCAGACACACGCCATGCCTCGATGCAACGAAGCGCGTCTGCAGAGGGCCAAAGCCCCTTTGCCGCGATCCGAGATGGTATCAGCAGCCTGAACTTGGGGAAGAACGTAATGGCGACCTTTAGCCAAGGCGAAAAAACGTCACCCAGCCCCTCTCCAGCACCCACTCGCACTCTTAGTGACCAAGAGCTGCGAGAGATGACATAGAAGGTCATGTTTCCGATGCCGAACGCCGGTCCATACTTGATCGTTGAGACCCACACAACGGTTCGGCACGCCCATCCTCGCCCACGTGCCCCGGCCGTACCGACGTTGGTCGAAAGCGCGACATCCTCACCCCATGGCCGAGATAGCGAGCACAGCCTACAAAGCGAACCGAGCGACCTCAGTGGCGAGTGGGAGTATATCCAACGGCGCGAGGCCGACCATGTCTCTGGGCCAAGCTGTTTGAATGGACCCAGGAGCGCCTTTGCTTCCTCCCGGAGAAGCTCTGGGTCAAAGTCGGAGGGGTGGCATGATCAGCAGCCGCCGTCTACGACGATCAATGCGAAAGTAAAGCTTCTCAAAGAGCGTGAGAGACGCGGCTTCATCCGGTCGTCTACATAAAATGATATTCTATCTTCCTTCCGAGCTCTGCACAGTGGCGTTTTTCTAATGGCATTGATGGGTTTGCATTCCGGCACTGCGTTTGTCTTTTTTGTGGAGTTAGACTGGTGTATTAGCAGCGGGATTTGAAAGGGAAGTCCTGAATACAGATGAGCGTACGGCGCTGATATTAGGAGCCTCTGGCGACTCGGTGGAGATGTGTATCCAGCGCCGGTATTAGAATCACGACACACATAAGTAGCCTCTTCCAGGGATGTTCAGAAACCACCGGGAAGAAAAACCAATGCATCATCCCATGTTCAAAATGAGCTCATGCCACCTTTTATCGTCTTGTGACGTTTTCTTTTGTCTATCTCATAGCGTCATCCCGAGCGTAGCAACGTCGTTTGCAATTCGTGAGTTTTGATGGATGTGCCGGGTGGCTACTAGATCCTCTTGGACATGATTGCAATGGGGACATAAATGTCTAGTCGGCCCTCAGATCTCTGCGGTATCCCTCCGTTCGCTTCTTCAACCCATGCTGCTTTTTCTCCATGGCCTCCACCTTCTATGCTCTCAACAGATCCTCTACAAGAAATACTCAATGTTGATCTCTAGAGTGCTAACAGGGTACCTGGAGGGAAGTCAGTATTAATTGTGTCATTATAAGGCGCGAGCATCCTCTGGATTTACTCACTTCAAATCAAACTTCTCCAGCACGATGGGATGCAAGACACCGAACTCGCCGATGCGCGCTTCCTTACCACCGTAGCGGAGGTGAACGGCGGCAGCATGGCCGGGGAAGAAGGTGGCATCGTTAAGCTCCTCGATCCAGTAGCCGTCGGCTTTACTAGAGTCCTCCTGGGCAAGGAATGAAGTGCGAAGCATGAGCAGGACACGGTCCAGTAGGCCATGAACGATCTCGAACCCACTATTCCGGCCGTACCAGGCGGCGGAAAAGTGACGCTCGTTACGAGCTTGGCGCTCCAGACTCTCGTCCTTGAAGACGACGTCGGAAACCTCGAAGATTTTCATGGGAACGCTGTGGCCCTTGTTCTCACGGATGGTCTTCAGGAGACCAGGCAGGAGAGTTGATCGCACGACCTGGTATTCGGCGGTCTTGGGGTTGGCGAGGCGGACCACGGTCTTGCCATCATCCTCGCGGTTTAGCCAGGCGAAGTTCTCGTCGTGGCTGCACAAGCTTAGAGGCAGAACCTCGCTCCATCCCGCCATAGCGGATTCAGTCCGGATAATATCGCTGAGCTTGTTGATCATCAGGGGTGCACCAACAGTGGCGCTACGGGTGGGAGCAGTACGGGGCAGGTTGTTGTAGCCGTAGCACACGGCGAGATCCTCCATGATATCGCACTGATGAAGGACATCGGCGCGGGTGGGGGGAACAGAAACCTCAAGGATGTTGGAGTCCTTCTCGCAGAGCTTGCAAGTGTAGGCCATTTTGGAAAGAAGCTTGCAAAGGTTCTCGGTAGACTCGTTGAGGCCTGTGCAGCTGTTGAGGTAGTCAATCTCGACATCAAAGATTCGGGGCTTGAAGCTGGGGGTGATGCGAGTAAGGTTGTTGTGCTCCGAAATGATCTTGACGGGCTCCACAGTGAAGGGCTTCGCGCAGTACATGGAGAACATGGTGACCATCATGTCGGTGACGATGTCCAGCTTGGTGAGGTCAGTGGCAGTAATTTCGATGAAGATATTTGTGGTATCGAGGGTGATTTTAGAGTGATCGCCGTTGATGATAGGGGGCAGCGATCCCACGACCTTGTTGGAGTCGAAGATGACGGGGTACACGGGGGCGTCGCGGATGATGTGAAGGAAGCGACCCAGGTGCTTGTCGTTTTCGTAGAAGGCCATTAGTTCCTCGGCGTTCATTTCCTTAGTCTGGTTAAGGGGTATAAATTTGATATCTTTGGGGGCCAGGGCTTCGTAGGTGAAGGGACCCTTGACGGTGTCGAGATCATGAGTACCGATGGAGACCAGGGTTCGATTGCGTGCCAAGTTCTGGTGCAGCTTGTCTTGTAGGGCGATGAAGGACTCATAGCGATCCTTTGTGAACTTAAAGTTGCGCAGGATGGCGCCCGCGACATAAGGGCGAACCTTTTCAACTTCCGGGTGAACAGTGATAGTCTCTAGCTTGCCGTCCTCGGGCTCGACGAGGCGGAAGTTGGGCTCGGGGACATGGCCACGGAAGATGTTGAGGTTGAGGGCAATGCCCTCGAAGCAGAGCATGTCATAGCGGTTGGCGGGAATCTCGATCTTGAGCTGGGGAGGTTCTTGAACGCCATTGACGATGGGCCGGTTGTCGTTCTCGGTGTCCTCGTCCAGCTCAATGCCGAATTCGAAGCAGAGGTCCTCGAACTCCTCGGTCGTGAATCTGTTGCGCACGCAAGTGACTCGGTCAGTAAGGCTAGTCGTATCTCATGTCGACGGTAACGGGCAACGGAGGAGGGGAGGGGGGGTTGATGAGGGGCATCGTGATCCGCACTTTTGACCGAGGGCCTCGTAGAGCTTGTACTTGTCGACGGAGATGGTAGGCATGGTGAAGTGGAGGACTCGGTCGCAGCCTCTGGCCTGGGTGGTGTTCCTGCCCAAGAATTGCAGGCGTGGATAGCTCCCGTCGGGCTTGGGACGTGAAGCGTGGGACGTGAGACGTGGACCAGGGCGTGTGGATTCCCACTGAGTCACAGGAAATTTTGGGGATGGACGTCGTTCGCAAGACAGAGAGCGATCGATCATCAGTGGAGGGGAAAAGAGCGGCGATATGATGAGACTTGTGGTTTAGCAGCTATCCCTCATTAGAAAAAAGTACTCTGCTAGCATGGGCATGGCGGGGTGAGTTGCCTGCCCGGATCATCGATACTCCCTATCCCGGCTGCGGCTTGGTAGCTTGCGGGTAAGTTGTGGCTGGTGGGGGGCAGCTCCTGCACGTGCGAGATGACAGAACCTTGCGTTGCTTCGGGTTAAGGCTCCCCACGTGATTCTAGGGGGGGGGCGTTGAAAGTTGGACGGTGGAGCCGCTCAAGGTCACCATTCGCAGAGCTGGAGACGAGCTGAAGAAGAGCTGAAAGGCTGTCAATTAGGCTGCATACTGGGGACCGGACGAAAGAAAAGATGACCAAACATTTCTTATATCTTGGACATAACTTCAAGAACCAGACAGCCAACCTGTGACTGTGTCTTGCCAACTATGAGGACAGTTCCCTACATCGAAACTCGAAACGAAGAGCATGATAAGTCTGTAGTAACCGAAATATAATGTTCTGTTTATTCTGGATTGATTCATGACTAAGTCATCTGCTAATACCACCGATCGTCCAACTGCAAATATGATTCAATAGCAAGCACCATGACTACTGCTCATTCACTGCTTGTGTAGATCAACTAACTGACACAACGGAAATCCCGCGTCAATTCACTCGGGGACCCTATTCGAACATTTCTCACAACTATCAAACTGATGTCATACCAGAAAAATGGCATTCCTCACTTAACTAAGTTCAGCATGGTTCTAGTGGATTTCAGTGGACGGCGAGGCGGCTGTCAATACCTTCGTTGGTGAGTGTCCGTGCGGGTGTCCCTGGAGACGTGGCGAAGATACGGACACCTGGGCGGGTGCGATCCTGAGCTGATATCCGGCAATCTATTCACATGGATCCGTCCCAAGGAGAAATCCCTGACTAATCTGGCCCCGGATTCCTTCGCCCATTGGGGAGAGTCTGGGAGGGGAAACCCCATTCTTGCGCTTCATCCGGGCTTTGTTCTGTGTGTCAATTTTCTGCCTTAGACCTTGTGCGTGTCGTGTCGCCTCCGTGCTTATCACGGCACCCCATTCGTGGCTGGATGGCGGTTGCGGTGGTGGCCCTGTCAGTGATGGCCACGGTCGGGTCACTCATCACCCGGGGGTGGCCAGTGAACCCAATGGGACGGGGGAGCCACAGCGCCCCTCTCCACTCCAGCCACACCAACCTACCTAAACCGCTCCCTGGTCGCTATTTCCCTCCCCTCCTTGTTCGGTTGCCCCCTGCCGCCAGCTGCTTTATTCCCCCCCTCTGCACTGGTTGAAGGAAGCCCTGGAGGGAGCGCTGAGAGCACTGGTTTAGGTCCAACAACACACCAAACGCAGCGCACAGCCCAACTCCCGTAGGTACCTAAACGCAGCCCCTCCACTACCCACACCCACTGTCCACTGCCCGCTACTGCCTGCCACCCACCGCCGGCTGCTGCTACTGACTGCCCGCCGCTGCTGTCCAAGAGCCTCTCTCCCTCCATCTCTCCTCTCGTCCCGACAGCCAACCCAGAAACATCTTCCTCCCTCATTTCATTCACATGTCCACGGCCACGGCCTCGACCTCCACGCCCAATCTCACATCCGCATCCGCATCTCCCTCCGCGTCCGCGTCCACGGCCACAACCGCCATCTCCGCCCGACTTCCTCCCTTGCCGGTCAGTCGCTGTCCGACATCGCGCTGACCTGCCCTCTCTCTCCTTGGCCCTCTCGCCTTGCCAAAAATCGTGTGTTGGGACTCCGCGCAAATCATTGCATCACCCACACGCCCACGCGATCCACCCCCCCATCTCTATCCTCCTCCTACTCCTCCCTGACGACCATTTCGCTTCCGCCGAGACGCTGCCCACCTCTCTCGACACTTCCGCGATCCTGCCGCCCTGCAAGCCCTGCACGCCATGGCTGACGCGCCCAACTCCAGCGATGAGCTGTACCCCATCGCCGTCCTCATCGATGAGCTAAAGGTATGGCGGTGACGCCACGCTATCTTGCTGCTGCTCTTGCTGACTCCCAACTCCTCGTCAGCACGACGATGTTCTGCTCCGTCTCAACGCCATCCACCGCCTCTCCACCATTGCCCTCGCCCTCGGCGCCGAGCGAACTCGCGAGGAGCTCATTCCCTTCCTCGATGGTCAGTCAAATCTTCGCCTGCCGGCCCCCTCGTTCCTGCTGCGTCCCTGCTTCGTCCCTCCCTCGCCCATCCAACCAAGATAGTAGAGCTCCCCTAACCATTAAACATTTGCAGAGTCCGTGGAAGATGAGGATGAGGTCCTGGTCGCCCTGAGCGAGGAGCTCGGCGGCTTCGTCGAGTACGTTGGCGGTCCCCAGTGGGGTCACGTCCTGCTCTCGCCACTTGAGAACCTCGCCGCTATCGAGGAGCCCGTTGTGCGCGACAAGGTAAATTCATGCTTCCGCGTCCTCGCCGTCTCCGCAGTTGTCCTCTCGCCATGCTAACCAATCGCACCCACAGGCTGTCGAATCCCTCAACAAGATCTGCAGCGAACTCTCGTCGCAACAAGTCGAGGAATACTTCATTCCCCTCACCATCCGCCTCGCCAAGGCCGATTGGTTCACATCCAAGGTCTCGGGATGCGGCCTCTTCACAACTCCCTACAAGAAGGTCTCCCCCCCCATCCAGGAGCAGCTGCGCCAACAGTTCGGCCTGCTCGTCCACGATGAGACTCCCATGGTCCGCCGTCAAGCCGCCACCAACCTGGCTAAGTTCGTCAAGGAGATGCCCGCCGCCATCGTCGTCGATGAAATGATACCCCTCTTCCAACACCTTGCCCAGGACGACCAGGACAGTGTCCGATTATTGACCGTGGAGATCCTGATTTCCGTCGCCGAGGCCGTTCCCAAGGAGCAGCAGTCCAGCCATGGTGTCCTTCTCACGTCGCTGCGCAGCTTAATAGAGGACAAGAGCTGGAGGGTCCGATATATGATTGCCGACCGATTTGAAAAGGTTAGCCAAATATGTCCGATCCTGGTCATCTACGCACTATGCTAATTTATCCGCTTCCAGATTGCCAAGGCCGTTGACGAGGAGGTCGTTTCGAGAGACCTCGTCCCCGCATTCGTGAAGCTTCTCAAGGACAACGAGGCCGAGGTCCGAACCGCCATCGCTGGCCAGATCCCCGGCTTCTGCGCTCTCGTGGACCGCAACACTCTTCTCAACGACATCATGAGCAGCATCGAGGACCTCGTGTCCGACACCTCCCAGCACGTGCGAGCTGCCTTGGGCACCCAAATCAGCGGCTTGGCCCCCATCCTTGGAAAGCAAGAGTACGTACATAGTTCAGGCTGGTCGCCTACCCCATGCTAACCCATGCTGCAGAACCATCGACCACCTTCTTCCCATGTTCCTCCAGATGCTCAAGGATGAGTTCCCTGAGGTTAGGCTCCACATCATCTCGAAGCTGGAGCTTGTCAACCAAGGTACTTTATTATAGCGTCCCTCATTTTCATCTCGGCAAGCTAACAGGAAGTAGTCATTGGTATCGATCTCCTCTCGCAGTCCCTCCTCCCTGCTATCGTACAGCTAGCCGAGGACAAGCAGTGGCGAGTGCGACTCGCCATCATCGAGTACATCCCTCTCCTTGCCAGCCAACTGGGCGTCCAATTCTTCGACGAGAAGCTCAGCAACTTGTGCATGGGATGGCTCGGAGACACGGTCTTCTCGA
This sequence comes from Neonectria magnoliae, assembly GCA_037954305.1. Taxonomy (NCBI): domain Eukaryota; kingdom Fungi; phylum Ascomycota; class Sordariomycetes; order Hypocreales; family Nectriaceae; genus Neonectria; species Neonectria magnoliae. The sequence continues at coordinate 52,701 of JAZAVK010000001.1, read as the reverse complement.
TTCGTGAGGCAGCAACTCACAACCTGAAGAAGCTGACAGAGGTGTTTGGCGTGGAGTGGGCCAGCGAGGCAATCATCCCCAAGGTCATGGCTATGGGCAACCACCCTAACTACCTCTACCGAATGACGACCTGTTTTGCCATCTCGGTAAGACCTGAGACCCATTACTCAGCGCCCATAGCGGATTTTGTTACTAACCAATGTTTTTTTTTATTTTAGACTCTGGCCACGGTGGTAAGCATGGACGTGATTGCCAAGTCGATTCTCCCTATGCTGGACAAGCTGGTGGGCGACGACATCCCCAACATCCGGTTCAACGTTGCCAAGACGTATGCGGTCCTCATCGACGTGTTGCGACGCCTACCCGACGAGGGTACACTATACGACCTGGAGAAGCAGAGTGCCGAGATCGTGCCGTCACCGCGGGGCATGGAGCTGATCCAGCAACGGGTCGTGCCCAACCTGGGCAAGCTGCAGAAGGACGATGATGTGGACGTGCGGTACTTTGCGACGACAGCGGCGGCGGCCGTTACAGGACCCATTGCGGGCGGAGAGCCTATGAATACATCACCATAGATGAGAGACGTAATGAAGCAATTCTTGTTGCCACGACAGCTACTTCATTCCCCCTGTTTACGACCCTGTGGCCAGAGGATATGGAACTACATGGAGGCGCGCATTGCATTCTAGAGGCCGGGCTGGGCCGGGGGCCTGGACTGTTGTGAGCGGAACCGACGGGTCGGCGCCGGACGTTTTGCAGTGGAATAAAAGACAGGAAAAAGAGTTGTGGGGGGATGACGAGGGTAGGCAACAGGCGGGCTGGGTCAGCGGGAGTGCTGTTGTTGAGGCTGAAGCCCAACGGTCCAGACATCAACTGGAACCCAAATACCGGTGTATGATACACAGAGATCAGAGATTACAGAGCAGATGAAGTGAATAGTATTTGCATTCGCACTAGGTGCCGGAGTCAGCACGTGTCATGGATCGGGTTGGATTACGCAGGCCCTGGAAAAGGGTAAGGTAAGGGGGTATCTTCGTTTTCTTTTCATCTGCCGGGGCAGCATCTACGGCCTTCGAAAACACAGGGTGCTGATGGTTTGCCCCTTGGCACCGCCGAAGCTGAAGGATTTGTACTCTACCCTACCGGCAAGGTCGAAGCCGTCGTCGCCCCGGCGCTCAAACCAGCTTTGCAGCTCTGACTCGGTCCAGTTGCAGCTCGTGACCAGGAAGATACCTCCCTTCTTGACCAGGTGGAGGACACGGTCACGGTATCCCTCGCATAGGCGCCTGCCCTGGGCGTCCTTGTCGTCGCTGAGGCAGATGGCGTCGAAGGTGCCCTTGTCCAAAACGATGTCCCAGCCGTCGGCCTGGCAGCCGTTGAGGACGGTGTCAAAGGACCCCGCGAGAACATCCCACTCCTGGAACTCGACGGGACGGGGAGACTCGGTATCAGGCTCGGCGTCAGCGTCAGCTTGTTTGGTGGCGGTGATCTGGCGGGCGAAGGCAATGCTCTGGGGGCTATAGTCGACGCCGAGAGCGCGGCCAGGCCAGGACTCGTCACGGAGTGCGAAGAGGAGGGAGCCGTTGCCGCAGCCGAGGTCGAGAAAAGCGGCGTCGTCGCGGGAGATGGTCAGGTCGTCGACGAGAAGCTGGAGGTCGCCGTCGGCCAGGCGGTCGAGGAAGTCGAGGATCTTCGTCTCGGCATCGGAGTCGTCGAACCACACGGTGCCAATGTCGGAGGGGTCGGCGGCGTGGTTTGTGATTTCGCGAGTGTAGAGGTTATCCCAGCTGTTTGGTTGGGGTGTGAGCGAGGCGGGGTGAATGGAAGGGGGGATGGGATGGGATGGACCGACTATTCTTTTGTTCCAAGCTTGGAGGGCTCGAGGTGTTGGGGCTGGTCGGTTGAGGACATTGCGACTGGTTTCTCGGGGTAGGAGATTGTGCTTTGTGGTGTTTGTGAGGGAGGGGTGGTTGAATTGAATTTCTAGATGTTGAAGCTATTGCCCTGTCATTGGTGTTTCTATGGTGGGGGTTGGTGCGATCGATGCCCAGAACGGCAGGCGGTGAGAGCCCAGCAACTAAGCGTGATGCAGATGAGTCTTGCTATTTACGTTACGTGGTCGACTATCATGTCGCACCCTGCCTTGTCTTGTTTCCGTCCTCCGCACTCGAATTACTACAAACAGCAGAGAATACAATCACCATATTTCTGCTGATACCAATAGGCATTTAGTACAGTATCTATTATCCGAATCTCTAAAACGCGCCACAAGGTTCCGGTCTGTACAGGTACCAAAACTCCTGTGCCATCATCGGTTTGGCCTACTATATGCCTTACCGCAGGCAAAAGGGATTGAGCGAAAGGTGGCCACATTCAACCCGGCCCAATAGATCGCGCCTCCAGCGATTGCAGCGGAAAATTCATCCGATGGACGCTGGAGTTACACATGCGTACAAGCTGTTCCTTCAAACTCGTTCAGAGACTAATTTTCAGACGCAACTAGCCGGCTGATGTACGACTGGATCCGATTTTAGCGACGCCCCCCCCAACGACGCTCCCCCGTTGTCCGCTGTCCCCCTTGTCCGCTGTCACTTTTGGGTGGTTTAGAATGAATAATAGGAACCAAAGAACATAGAATTCTCCCCTTCATTTTTCTTTTTGTCTTTTTTCATAGCCATTTTTATCTCTATAAACATACCCTCACAGCTAGACAGGCTTCAAATAGTTATTGCCATTTTGTCCCGTATAGGACACGGAGCATCCATTCATTGCCACAACTGAATCGCTCGGTTCCTGCAGACCACTCACACACTACCCGCAAACTAGACTATCAAGAACCATTACCAAGTAGTCTAGCCTCTCGGTACTTGGATTGCTGGGTAATCGTTGTAGAATAACCGCCATGGAGCCTTGGTATGGTCCACCATTATATTTAGTCTTCTTATATGCACAACGTTGACTAACAGACCTGTCGCAGTTCCGTTGCAGGCACCTCCATCGCCTTGGCCGGCACCATCGCGAAACTGAGCACAAGCCTCACGATATTCATCCGCGACGTCCGCGAGGCCCGGGCCCACATCGAGGCCATCTCTCTCGAACTCAACGAGGTCAATGACGCCACCAAAGAAATGAAAGTCAGCACCGAAGCCCTGAAGCAGACCACCGAGGCCGTCAAAATCGACACATCCAAGATCCTCACCGCCATTGCGATCCCGAGGCGAAGCCCCGAGATTCTTGAGCATGATCGGGCTATGATCCATTCGGAATATCTCAAGGATGAATGCGCCAGTGTCGACAGCACCATGGTTGTCGCAGACCGAAGCAGATCCAGCTCCCCCCTGTCGAAAACAGAGTAGAGCACCTGCCATGATCAAATGTTGAACGTGCTCAAAAGGGCATTGCGTGTCTGAAAACTTGGGCGTCGGGAGGATCTTGGAAAAGTTATTGGATATTGTATAGTAAACGGGCAAGGCAAAGACGGAGTGTTTTAGAGTTCCCGAGGAACAAGGAGTCATTAGATGCGAATTCAGCAAGCACAAGAAAAGACAGTCAAGAGGTTGCGGGTTGTTACACTCGTATTCAAGCCGGGGTTTTTGGCAATAGTACAAGGTCCGTCCTCTTTCTATAACCTCTCCAAGTCAGCCAAATATCATTGGACGTGAGAAGATCAACGCCTCCCATGCAATAATGCAACAACCGACACACGCAAAGAGAAGTCTGATACCAAAACGGCCATGATAAAAGGCCATCGCAGCAGGGGCCATTTGACTAAGAATAGCCCGCTCCTTCCTCCTGCATATATCTTCCTTCCATCTTATTCTTTTGGGTCATGAGGACGACATCATCTCGTCCGTCGATCGTCATAAGCATCCGTCAACAAGAGTTAAAACCAGTAAGTTCCAAACACCAGGCCCATGTGACATAAAACCAAAGGCTTCCCAAGCAGCAACCGAGAGAGTAAATAACCAAATAGAAAGGTGAACCCAATCTTTCGCAACCAGCGGCGAGAAGGGGTCCAAGGTTGAGGCTTCAATTTATTGTTCCCTGACTTGGAATAATTTAGTAGAAACTCTCGACCATGGTGTCTTTCAGGTTGGTGTTGATGTTGCTGGGACCCTGGCCCTCGCCGAGGCGGAAGACACTCTCGATAACGCTGACCTCGGTGGCGGTAGTGTCGAGGCCGGTGACTGCGAGCCAGTCGTTGACGACCATGCCAGCGCCGACGACGTTGGAGCCGCGGTTAATGGAACCGGCGACAAGGGGAACCTGGAGGAGAGACGACAGCTCGTCCTGATCCTGGACGGATGTCTTGGGGTGGACAAGACCGCCCTGGTTGGACAGGCTCATGTAGGAGCCGACAAGAACATTGTCGGCGACGGTCTGGCGGAAAACCTCGACTCCGAGGACATCGGCGATGATCTCTTCCGTCTCACGCTCCAGATCGGGGTGGACGAGGGCGATGTGGTCGTTGGTGACGATGACGTTGCCGAGGGCAGACAGACGCTCCTCGATGCGCTGGATGCGGACCGAGTCGGGCAGAGAATTTCGCAGGTGCTGGAGCTCCTGGTCGCTGGTGGTGGTAGGGACGAGGAGGCCCTTGCGGTTACCGGCGGTGAGACGACCGATGATGCGGGTGCCCGCAATGGTGGTGCGAACGGTGGGGACGACGTCTTGGAGTTCGGCCTCGAAGATGCTGGAGAGGATAGTTAATTGAGGTTCAACAGCAAGCAGGGGGGTTGTATAGTCCAGGGTGAGGGGTTAGTATCGGCCATCATCTGAGGCAGCACTGACCTGTAGAAGTTCTCACTGGCGCCGTGGGCGACAAGAGCATATGAGTTGGTCAAGGTGGCAAAGACGCCAATCCTACAGAGCGCAAATGATTAGTTTTTCGAGTTTTCTTTCTGACGTTGTTTTCTCTCGCAATCCCAGCTTTGGTTCAATCTTGCGGGCGAAACCAGGCAGCATCATCTGCATCTGCAAGCGACGATGGCGGGGGCGGGGTTCGCATCCTTTCACGGGGAGGCGCAACATACTCGTTGGAGTTCTCGAACTGAGCGCGGACCGCCATGGTTGCTGAGGTTGTCTGAGCGGTTGCAGTGGTGACTAGAATTTTGAAGGATAGAAGGGAGTAAGGCCTGGTTGTCTTGTTTCTGGGTTCTCGTTTGTATGTAGGAGTGGTATGTTGCAGTGTCGCAATTGAAAGGGTCGAATGGATCTGGGGTGGGAGGTTTTTTTTTTTCTGCCCCTCTTGTCGAAAGCTGCCCGCCTTTATGTAAGAAATGGGATCGATCTTACAGAAGGAGGGTCCTAGGAAGCCTCGCGCTACAGACGCCCACGGAGGGAGATGATGCAACCGCTGCTGCTTCACTCAGGGACTTCTTCCCACTGAAGCTTAGCTGCGGGCCCACCGTGGGACGCTCCGTGATCCATAGCCGGGTGGGATTGAGTGACTCAGCATCGCATCGCAGCGCATTATGACTCTTTCGCAAAATCTCTCCAGGTCCCAGCAGCGTCTTCTGTCCCGGATGACTCCTCCGTCCAGTGTGCAACGCGCTGGCGGTTGAGGTGGCGGCAAGCATGAGCTGCAAATGCAGTGGCCGCTATGCCCCATCCCCGCTGTGGCTGAGCCCCAAAAGAATGCCCTGTCCACTTCGACTCATCGTGAGTAGCTGACGGATTCGGTAATTGAGCGGGAACCATCAAGTGTGATGCCACGCTAGCCATGTCATACTCTCCCATGCAACTCATATGAATACGGCATGTTACTTGTTCAGACAATCTTTTTACAGTCAATAGCAGCTGTCGACTTGATGTCGTGGAACGGCTCATCATCCTACATAAGAACACAGGCCAGAATAGTTCTTCTTCATCTTCTTCTTCCCTCCACCATCCAGTGCTCCCAAAACAGTCACTACCTGCCACCACCAATGGTCCTCATCAAACACGCGAGCTCCGAACTTCAATTAGGCACGGTCCAAGTCTGGGTTGTATATCTAGAGGAGACAGACCCTGCCGACAGCCATCTGGCCTCGTGGCTGGTCTACACCTCCGTCCAATCCATAAAAAGAAAATATATATCCTTCGTCATCCGTCATTGTCCTGCCGTTCGTAATCACGCCCCCTCCATCCATCCCATACTAGGTCATGTTGCCACGCCAGGTATGGGATTCCTTTGGGAATCTTTCTCTGCGCGTCTCTCTCCTCTGTATAAACCTTCCTCTCGTCTCTTGTCTACGCCCGCCTGCCATCTCCTCCGGAATCACCCAATCCCAAAGACCATGACCGCCAGGCTGCATCTCTCGCTCCCTCTCATGTATATGTCTTCCGTTTCAGCACAGACATCCTTTTCAAAGAGTCCAGACGGGCGCCTTTATCAGCACCTGTCGCCCCCTCACCTCCAGCGCAAAGAACCCGGCGAATCGTACTCTGCTCGGATCCTTGGGCAGCGCTGAAATTACTTCCACGTCAGTATCCGTCCTTCCACTCGTCGAAATCTCGCTACTCTCCCTCCTGGCAGCGCCGGGCGTGATTGCAAAGTTTAACGTACCAGTCTTGGCCTTCTCACCCCGTCCACTCTTATCCTTATCTCCTTCATCATCATTATCGCCCTCTCCGTCCTCCTTTTGCGCCTCCAGGACAGGTAAACCCGTCTTCTCCACCTCCATCAGGTGCGGCTGCACGATATCTCCAGGTAGGGGGTACATGAGGGCAACTTCACGGCTCTCCAGGGGCATGTTCGCCGCGATGCCAACAGCCAGTTCAATGATCATAGACGTGCTACCCTCCACACCAGTTGGCGGGGGGCTGTTGAGGAACTGGTAGAGGCATGCCGTGAGGTTGCTCGTAGTCTTGTTTGTGAACAAGGTCCGGTTATCCGCCGTTGCAGGTGAGTTGAGCTGTCGGTGCAGGCCTTCAAGCGTCGTCATGCGCCAGCTGACAACCTTGTTGGTGAGCGCATTCAACTCCTCCTGACTGCTCATTGTGTATGCGTTGTGTCGGATGCTCAGTTCAATCTCCTTGAGATCTTGGCTCAATTGGGGGTCAAGGCCAGGGTGAAAGCACTTGTTGAACACCTCCTCCACCAGCCATCGTGAGATGACAGCCCGTCCCACCGCCGTCATCTCCTGCTTGCCGGTCTTCAGGGCATCCGCGCTGACGTACTTGTCCAGCCACTGCGGCACACAACGCCAGTCCTTGCGAATGTTAAACGACAGGTTGTTTATAGCACCATTGAGTCGGTTGAATCGCGTCGAGTACTCGCTGTCATCGAGGGCCGTTCGCGACTGCGACATACGCTGGTTGGCAACGGCATTCTGGAGTTGCTCAACCTGGCCGCCGAGGACTTCGATCTGGGACTTGCCATCAAAATAGAGGCGCTTCACGTTCTTGTACTTGGTCACTGCCAAAGAGTCAGTACGATCAGTTCTTGGCAGCCACACAGCATCAATGGGATACGGGGTCACATACGCAAATCCTTAAAGGCCTTATCGCCTTCGGGGGCAACGTCGCTAGGAACGGCAGATGCGGGTTGGGGGCTGTCCCGACCCTGGTCAACTGACTGGCCCTCAAACTGGGAGGGTCGGTCGGTTCGGTAGACCGGTGGCTGGCCCGAGGCCTGTCCGGGGACCGGAGGTAGGGGGTTCATCGAGTTAAGAGGCGGGTTGTTGTGACGGTAAGCAGGCGGCGGGCCGGCGGGAACGTCGCCCTGGTTGCGGATGGTTTTATCGGCTTCGGGGTTGCGGCGGGGCGGAGGGCCTCCGGAAGGTGGTGCCATGCCCGAATGCTGGGGCTGCGACGTAGACTGTTGGACCGGGGGTAAACTCAAGGCAGAGCTGTTGTTCTGCACGTAGACAGAGTGATTCACAGCAGGTGATGTTTGTGCAGACTGCAGGTTGGCAGAGCGTTGGTCGGAGTCGGTAATGGGCGATTCATGCGAGAACTGGGAAACAGTTTCGGGATTCTGTTGTTGAGAGCTGGGTCCCAAGTGAGCGTGTGCGAGTCTCGATTCTGGGTGATACTTGATCTGCGGTTGCTGCTGCTGCTGTTGTTGCTGCTGCTGTTGCTGTTGTTGTGAGTTGGAAAAAGCGTAAGCTTGCTGCGATGGATTTTGCGGCGAGGGCTGTTGTTGGTCGTATGCGACCGTGTCGTGGTGAGGCTGCGGCGGTGGTGGTTGGTCCTGGGGATGCACCTGGACGTGGGGTTGAGGCGGCGGCGGCTGCTGCTGGTGCAGCTGTTGTTGTTGCTGAGGCGGGGGTGGGTGCTGACGGTAGACAGCGTCTTCGTAGGGGATCTGGGAGTCTACGTCGGTGGAGCCAGAGACGTGGCGGATGGTGTTGTGGAGGGAGATGCGAGAGTTCTGCGACGGGGAATGGGAGTTAGATTCGTGTGCAGAGTAGTATTCATCAATATCGCCGAGACCTTGGAGGGGGGAGGGTTGTGAGAGGTAAGGGGCCGGCTGAGCGTGAGCGTGGGCTGGCGGCTGCTGCCAATCGAGACCGGCGGACTGGGGTTGGGGTTGGGTTTGGGCGGTTTGGGATTGGAATGGAGTCTGGACCTGGGCCTGGGCCGTAGCAGTGGCTGTGGCTGCTTGGGGGGGGTGATTGTGTGTGGAAGTGAGGGATCGAGATGGAGAGCGGGAGTGGGACTGGGATTGGGACTGTGACGGCGGTGCCTGGGACTGGGATTGGGATTGGAATTGGGATTGGGGCTGGAATTGGGACTGGGACTGGGACTGGGGAGAGGATGGAGAGTGGCCGTGTGTGAGGTGTGAGAAGGTGGTCGTGAGGGAAGGTGGTGGTGGGTTGCTCACCCTCTTGGACGGCCGGCGAGCGAGACCACTGGTGTTGTCGTAGGATTGTTGGTGACTGTGGCCGATGCTGATGCTGTGGTGTTGTTGGTGCTGTTGCTGTTGCTGCGGCTGCTGCTGCGGGTCAGGGTGAGCGACGCCCTTGTGGCTGGACCCAAAGATGCCCTTAATCAATTTACGGGTCGAGCGTTTCTCGGGGGGTGGCTGCTGAACCTGCTGGGCCTGCTGAATCTGCTGGTCTTGCTGCGGCTGAGGTGGGATCGGACCGGGGCCGTGGCCGTGGCCGTAGTTTGCAACGCTGTTGAGATCGTCGACCGAGGAGGTGGCGATGCCGTAGGGGCGGCCGGGTTGCTGCTGCGGGAGGCGGGTGCTGTAGCGGATGCTCTGAGAGCGGCCTAGGACAACGGGATCGACGTAGTCGCGATGAGGTTGGTTTCCATCAAAGACGGGCGAGTTTCCGACGCCCTGGTGGTTGATGTTTGTAGTCTGCTGTAGCGAGGAGGGGTTGTTGATGGCGGCCGTAGTGCTGCTGGCGGCGGACGGTGAGTTGTAGAGGCGCGGTGGGGGAGGGGCGGCACCGGCTGACGAGGGGGACGACGACAGCGGGGGTTGCTGCGTTTGCGACAGCTGCTGTTGCGGGAGCGGATGGTGAAGGAGGACGTTTTGCTGCGGGAGCTGCTGTTGCTGTTGGAGCTGCTGCTGTTGCTGTTGCTGCTGTTGCTGTTGCTGTTGCTGTTGCTGTTGCTGTTGGAGGTGGTGAGGTGGAGGCGGTGGTCGTGAATCAAACGACTCGCTGGAGCTGAAGGCGGTGTTATGGGACGAGGACAAGGCTGAATGGGGGGTTGCCGTCGAGTGGGCGTGCGGGTGCGCACTGGCGTTGGCGCTGGCGTTGTGGGCGTGTGAGTCGGCCTCGTCCAGCATAACCTGGCCGCTCTGCTGGCGCTGATGCTGCTGCTGCTGCTGCTGCTGCTGCTGATCCGTCGCTGTCGCGCCCGTCCTCCCAGCGCTTCCGCTCGACGACGACTGCGACTCGACGAGGCCGTGCTGGGACCGGTTGCTGTGCCTGCCGAGGCGACCGAAGGCGGCCATCCTCGATCAACGGGTTGGCGACGATTGACGGGGACGGGAGATCTTGGAAGGGGCTTCGCGGCGGTTTCGTGGGGACGGACGGAGAGAGAGAAATAGAGGGAAGAGAGAGTCTGGCTGGGTATGGACCGGCCGAGGGTGACGTTGTTGGGGGGAATTGGATGGATGGACGGACACGAGGCCCGCGCCCGTCTCTTCGGGTCTGTCTACCTTACGTCTCCCTAGTGGAGGTCTCTTCGGGGGGGGGGTAGCCCGCTGCTGGACGCGACCATCCGCAGTGCTCCAGCGCTGAGATTCGGTGCAGACAGCCTGTTGAGGGCGTTGTACCTACGTACTGGGCTGACGTCGACACCATCAACTTGTGGCGGGAACCCTGGCGTGGCCGGCCGGGCTCCAATGGCGACCGAGGGGGAAGGTTCCATGTTAAAAACGCTCCCTGAAGTTTTTGGTCTTGTCCGCACGCGCTGTCCGGACGCCCCGAAGTACGAAGGGCTTGGGCGCCCGGCACATTCGGGCTTAGCCTTGTTGCCGCTCTTGTGAGCCTACGTCTGTGGTCAATGCCCAGTGTCCACTCAATGTTGACGGGAGGATGTAACCATATGTTCAAAGGTTAAAATGCTGTTTTTAACACAATGTTGTGTCTACGTTATGGTGTTTCTTGGCAGTGACAAGCCATTGGCAAAACTGCCGTCAAACAAAGTGCTGAGGAATGATAAGCAGGACGTGATGACGGGCAGTAGTACCATGCATCCTTGTGAATGAGGTTCACGATTCCTTCCAGAGCAGGTTTGTACCAGAGCAGGTTTGTAGCGGACCCAGCTAATACAAGGACGAAAATAGCAATGCCACGGTACGCATGTCTCATTTGAAATTTACAGTTTTGCTTGTTCGAAACAGTTAGAAGACGCCGATCAAAATATGAAAGGACGTCATGTTGGCGCAAGTGAGCTACTATGTAGCTAACCGTGCCGTACCGACTAGGCGGTAAGCAATTGACAAGTAGGTTCCTTGGCAGGGAAGAAAAAGACGGCCAGATTCCATGTTTGGCCGAGAAAGCATGTTTCTCAGATTCACATACCTGCAGATACGATAGGGCTGAGGTGGTTTCAACAACGCGCATGAATTGCAACAAGCTCTGAGGTCCGTCCGAATACTGGTAACGAGGAGCATGTCACGGTGAAACTTGCCCACTCGAGAGCAACTGCAACTAAACATAAAAGCAGCGGTCCTCAGTCCATTCTGCCCCTCTTAGTTCGTTGCAGAAGTGTCCAGTCATCGTTGACTCTGAGTGCTCGCCCACCAAGTAGAAAAAGTAGCGAGGTGTCCTGTAGAGACCAGGGAAGTGTTCCAGGCACAGGACAGAGTCACTTGTTCCACTCGCGAGAATCCGCCTCGTAAAGAATTTTACGCAGCAAGGAACGCGGCCATGATTCGAGTTCCTTGGCTACAAGGATATTTGGAACCGGGGCACCTTTCGGGGAGAGGGTCTGGCTGCGGTGGGTGTGTGTTCTTTCATTTGCACTATTTGGTCTTCTTAGGGACTATTCGTGGCTACCTATCGTCTAGCGGCGGAGAGAGTGAGACTACGGAGAGAACTGGACAACGTCTGACCAGACAATCCAGTCCAGAGGCAAAGCGTGACATTCTTTTTTTCCCTGTGAAGATGGTTCATCCCCCTCCTCTTCGGCCCGGCCACATCGCAGTCAGCACTTTCTCGGCTGCAGGCGGGACATGGAGCGAAGACGGGGTGGCGGCGTTCTCGAACGGGGCTGTGCTGGAGCTCGACGCTACTCTCCCACCTCGAAATGGATCCCCGGCGCTGTTGACGGTGGCTCGAATTAGATCCTAGCCCCGGGCAGCCTGATCAGACGGGGCCGGTTCAGCTTCTCGGCGACCTGGAAAACACCGGGATGGATGAGAAAGGGGACTCTAGGAGGCATACGCCCGAGCAATAGAGAGACGATATATTGGATGAGGCTGGCGGCGTACGCAGTTGGTAAGACCGGGAACTAAACTACTTGATTAAGAAGTTGGTCGACCACGACAACGACAGGGTGGAGCAGTTGACGAGGCGTAGTCGTCAGCCTGCTGTCTTTCCCCAGCTAGACTCAGAGTGGATGAGAGTGGATGAGAGTGGATGAGAGTGAACGGATGGTGAGTTCGGGCCGTGTTTTGCGGGCGAGATGCGCGGTCCTTGGCAGGTTTGCAAATTTATCAGCGACGTTGGTGCTGCAAGACGATGCAAAACGACGCAGGAGGATGCAAATTTTGGTAGACAATGGCTGTGCAAATGCCAACAAGGGTTGGTGGTAGCAGTCAGAGAGCATGGGATAGATTTGCGGCTGTGGGAATGCCATCCCAGTCCGTGTCAACCCTAGGTACCTAAGTTACTCCGGCAGATAACTTGGATTCTCTTCGCACCTCAGACTTGACGACCAATTTGTTGCAGTATTTATCACAGTCGAGAGCGCCTCAGTCTTCCATCTCGGACATTCCCTCCTTTGGTACCTACCTAAATAGATCCTAGACACATCCACAGCTCATCTCATCCCGCCTGAACCAACGTGACTGCAACATGCCACGCGACAGGTCGTCGGCATATGTACGCACGGCCTCAAAGGAGCCTGATGACGGTGGACGATGCTATGAATAGCAAAAAGCCATAAGCTTTCCTGTCAGACAGGGGGTCGTCCAAGGTGGGGTGCATGGAGCCCGTTCAGCTCTCCCATCGGAGCCCTGGACAATGGCAACTCCGCGAGATGCAAATGTCCAATCGAGGACCTTGGAATGCCTTTGCCAAGTTTCCGCGCGGTCAGGACTATCGAAATTGACTTCGTATTTGCCCTGTTATGGATGTAGGGAGGAGTTGGTGACATGGACGAGACTCTCCCTCGGTTTGGCTCGAGTATGGAACTACATGCAGGGTCGTCGTGGGGTGCAAAGGATTGCATGTGTACGAGGATGCACATCGGCGTTACTAACGACCTGACCGTCAAATACGAATGGAAGAGTAAGAGTTGGGGAGATTGAGGTGCGTGGTATTTCGCACTACACCGAACCAACCCGATTGACTGATCAGCGTTTGTAACACGCTGCAGTCAACCTCGAAGAGCAGGTTGGCCTTCACCGCCTTCACCATCTGAATTTATTGGCCTCCAAACAAGACCGTTAATCCACTCCCAACAAGCACATATGTATCAACACAATAGCTTTCATAATATCTAAAAGTCTACCGAATATCCTGATATGGCTTTGACACAAGAGAAAAAAAAACCTACACTGTAACCTACACATTAAAGTCCAGGGTAGGCAACTCGACGACCATCGGGGGACCTGACCACACAGTCGGTTTCATTGGCGCCAAAATCGGCGACTCGTCGACCCAGATCGGGGAACATCAACGTAAGAGATCATGTTAGCTACTACAAAACTTAGTTTTGATGGAATTCCAACGAATTGCATCTCTCATCTCCAAACTACGCCTTCAATTTGTTGTTAGTTGAACCTGCATTTTGCCTTTGTTCATCAGCATCCGTGGCACCCATCTCTAACTGTATTCTCTCCGCCTCGTCCTGCAACTTACGTACTTGCCGAAGAGTATCCACCGTTCTTATCTACAGCACATCGTCCGCCCGCGTCCACCGCCATCATGTGCTTCGGAGCCACTTGTTCGACCTGCTGTAAGTCACCGCCAGCCCCGGCATCACGAGATCGTCTTGTAACGCCTGCTCTTTGGGGTTCTAGCAAAGAAGTCGTGGCGCGGCTGCGGAAGCCACATCCCACAGGCCCTCGTTGGCATCCCGGAGAGTCAGTGGTGCACCTGCGGGCCGCGGACCAAGGTCAACGGCAAGGAGTATCCGCCTGCGGCCAAATTTGAAATTCCCGGCGTGGCGTGGATCACCGGAATGTTTGGAGGAGGTAACAAGGGCGGAAGCAATGGTAAGGAAGATCTATGACTATTACTGCGAGAGGAGATGGGCCTTCGACTCGGCGGGCCGAAGATAGGCGAACACAACAAAGAAAAGCAACTTGAATAGGCGCGACAACTCATTCAATGCGAGAGTCACTGAGAGAGGAACCGGCGCGTAGCGGTTAACAAAGGGATGGCCTCGTTGGCTAGTCTTATCAATTTGCAAATAGGAATCGATTGGTTGGCCGACATTGAAGAAGTAGCAGGGCAGAGTTGCGGGGGTGGAGGGAGAGAGCCAGAGCGTCAACCCCGACAAGCCGGCGCCGGCACCAGCCGATGGGATGAAGGAAGCATTACGTATCTAAGCTAATTAGTCAAGATCATGTACAGTTCCGCCCGTGATAGTGATAATGAGGCGAAGATCCGATGCGGTCCGCCTGCTCTTTGTAGCTTCCCCACAATTGTCCGCCCCGGACTCGGACCCCGATTGCGCTCCATATCACCCACGAGTCACCGGCATTGATAAGAAGAGCTGCCGGTCCCTCACCCCCCTTCCTTGTACCTCTGCTCTGTCCTCTTGCTTTCTATCACTGCACGGGTAGCTACCTAGACGACCTTCTGACCAAGAAGCAGCATCATGTTGCTGCTGTCTCCCGTCTTTCTCGCGGGGGCCGCCGCCCTGGTGCTCCTCGTTCACATCGTCGTCCGTTTGGCCTCGCCCCTCTTCAAGATTCCCGGCCCGGCCGTCACCAACTTCACCTCTCTGATCTTGAAATGGCACGAGCTCAACGCCAACCGGACCATGTACATTCACCATCTCCACCAAAAGTACGGCCCTGTCGTCCGTGTCAGCCCAAACGAGGTGTCCTTCACCTCGGTGGCTGCCCTCAAGGAGATCTACGGCTCGGGCGGCAGTGGTTATGACAAGACCGAGTTCTACAACCTCTTCCAGGCATATGGCAGGAGGTAAGTCGACCCGGATGAACTGAGATGGTTGGACCCCATGCTGACAAGACGGATATAGGACAATGTTCTCTACGCTGAACAAGGCGGATGTGAGCCTCACCCTTAGACCCTCCACCTGTCACTGATCTAACTCAAGTACCAAGCACGCAAAGCGAAAGAGGATGATTGGCGACCGTTATGCCAACAGCAACGTCATGCGGGCTGTTCCTATCGCCGGCATACAGGAACGTTCTAAACGATTTGTCCAGCGCTGCGCCCAATCCCCGAACAGCACGATGGATGTATTTGTAAGGATAAGTCCTGCATATTGGGTGCATCATGGCTAACTGACGTATAGATGGGTTTGTTCACACCGCGTTAAAGTAGATTGTCCCTATACTGACCACGATAGCGCTCCACTCGTACGCATGCGACTGTGTCACTCACCAACTGTTCCACCCCTATGGTAGTAATTGCTTGGAAAAGCAGGAGGATGAGGACATGATGCACCAGGTCGCTGCCGATGACAGTCTGCAGAGTACGTCTGTCTAAGAGCAGCAACCGAAAGAACCTGCTAACTAAATCGATAGACCGTCTTGTATATCACTACAGCCCAGTATTGCACCGCCTGCTTTCTAGGATGCTCTTCTTCTTCGCCAAGCCTCGACAAACCCCCCTCGCCGACAAGTTTGTCCTTGACGCGGCCAAGGAGGACCAGGCCGCAGACTTTACCGTGCTGAACCGTCTTAAGGAGAAGAACTCCGTGCTTGACACAGTTGACATGGCCGCTGAATGTCTCGATCACATGGCCGCCGGAATCGATACGACTGGCGACGTCCTGTGCTTTCTGATGTGGGAGCTGTCACAGCCACGATCTCTACAGTACCAGCGTCGGTTGCAGGAGGAAGCAAAAGCTAAGCGCGATTTACCCTTCGACGACCTCCCTTTCCTCGATGCCGTCCTAAACGAGGGATTGCGTTGTTTCCCCGCTATCCCGATGTCGCTGCCTCGATATGTACCCCAGGGCGGCCGTGTTCTTGACGGGTTCTTGTTGCCGGAGAAGACGGTGGTCAGCTGCCAGGCATTTTCTCTCCACCGCATCAACGAAGATGTTTTCCCCGACCCGGACACTTTCCACCCTGATCGATGGCTGCAGGCCGAGGGAGATGCTGAGAGAAGGCGGCTCCAGTTCGCCTTTTCCAGTGGAGGAAGAGGCTGTGTGGGCAAACAGTATGTGCTATGTCTTTTTGTCGAAATACGACATGGGGAAACCGAAAAAAAAATCAACTAACCTGCTATAGTCTTGCTCTTGCTGAGATGAAGACCCTGCTCCGGGATATATATTCGCAGTATCGCACCGAGCCGGATGCATCCATGCAGACCGAGTCCATGGCCATGTCCGATCAGCTCATTTCGTCGCGACCACTGGGTAAGAGGTGTCTACTGAAGTTTGTGCCGCTCGCAGACGATGATGTTGTAGAAAAGGTGTGATGACTGCAACTCTGCCTGTAGACTGTGGACTTGCTGCAATGTTGGTTACGAGAATCCATGGGTAGGTAGGCAAGCGAGAGCGTTGGATGTTTCCAGGAGGGCCCGATTTTGATTTGAATATGGAAATGCCATCGGCGTGTATATAGATTCGACTAGAATATGAACATCTATTCAAACTACCTCGGAGAAAAGAAACGACATGGCTGGATCTTTGAGTTGGGGCGGTTAGCTGGACGAGTAACACCATTCTCACCCCCTTGACATACTAGGAGCGTGCAGGTGCTCTAAAAACTAGCCTGGAAATAAAATAATGCTTTGCATGCTGTTGATCTTGGAAGACTGTAGATGTGCTAAAGCTTTGAAAGTACACATCCTCTTTTTGTACACCTCCTTAATCACTAGACTTTTACCTTGCTCTCGTCAACGAATGCCCAAGTATCTGAGAGTCTGGCTTTGCAAACCATCAACTTAGCTGTCTGCTGCATACCCGGTACGTTATACCTTCACATTGGCATGTCCAGTTGGGGAACCGCCGAGAACCCAACAAGCCAGGAAAGTTGCCTTTCCGCCTGTCTCGGGACGAGATGGATGCGACGAGAGGCGGGAGGCGGGAGTCAAAGACTGTCAGCCGTTGATGCACACTAATTGGTTGGCTCATTTTTTCAACTTGAGGGGGGGATGGAATGGGGGGCAAAGACAGCCCTGCAGCTAGTTAGGCGGCCAGTGGATGGCCTCAGTCTGGCAGCGTGCCGAGACGCTGATGATGTGGGAGAATGGATGAGGCTTGGAGTGGAGTGGAGGCTTATGGATGGAGGCTTCTGGAGGGGCTCACTTAGGGAGGGAGGGAACACGCCCGTGCCCCTTGCAAGTAGCCGCCTGTAGGGCAAAATGTCGTGATGGAGCCGGCCCCGTAGTTGCACTTGGACCCTGAAGGTGAGCTTTTAGGAGGCAGCAACGCCAAAAGAATCACAAGGGCCGCTTGATTCCGGACCCCCTGTGGATGCGCCCTGGGCCCTTCCGGCGACCCCTAATGGGTATTTCTGGCCCGCTGTGGCTGGCCGACTCCAGGCGATCGCACCTGGCCCGGGATGCCCGTGCATGCCCGTTCTTTGTCAGATGGGATGGATGAATGAATGGGATGCATGGGTGCTTCACAGTGGCAGTTGACAGTTGGCACCTGGGCCGTCGTATCCATTGTCCGCCCGCCTTGCGTCTTGTGCCACCTTCATTTGTTCTGTCCGTCGGCTCTTTTTCTTTGTGCAGCCCTGAACGGCACAAGCGGCTCCTACCCTCAGTTCAGGTTACCTCCCTCTAGTAGGCAATCAGGTACCGGCCTGCTTGTAGAACGTGTTTGTAGAACAGTAGAGGGTACCTGCCGCATTACCTCCCGTCTGGTGCTTGGTTCCATTGTCATGTCAGGGTGCACCGGTGTAGGCAGGCGCAGGTAGTTTACTTACCTACCTCCTACCTAAGGTACCACCACATTGCTGTTGCCTTTCTTTTTTTTTTTGCCGCTCGCCCCATTCTTTCTCGAATCTCTGCCCGAAACCCCGTCTGGCCCTAACGTCGCCCCTCCTCGTCTCTTCTCCTACTTCTTCCTCTCGTCTCCTCTCTCTTCTTTTTCTTCCTCACATCAAACTCTGCACCTCCGCCAGAGACCGTGACACCATCGTCTTCTAACCAACCTGTCTCGCGCCTCGCGCATCTCGCTCTCAGACTTGCCTGTTGACTCCTTGTTGGTCGCAGCGCGTATCGTTACCTCCCCCCATCCCACCTACTTCGGCTTCTTGCCTCCCACAACTTGCACCACTATCACGCACTTCGTCGCCCAACACATCCCGGCTCTTGCCAGCTCCTTCTCTCGTCGACCTCAGTCGCACCCCTTTCCACCGCGGAATCGTCACTTCGGACACTTAAATCAGCCAACGCACACTGCTGTATATGTATCAGCACGACCAGCTTTCCGTCACCAGACACCTCTTCAAGCTGCAGTTATTTCGCATACCGCGAAAGCCGAGTAGCCCCGACATCAGTTCTGACGGCTGAACCCCAGCAGCTAGAGTTGTTAATGCCTGCCCTACAGCATCCACAAATCCATCCGGTGTGCCACATGTCAACCAAAAGTCCTCTCAAGCAGTGATTCCCTTCCACCTCTCGACCGCCCCTCTTAGCTTCCGCCGCCCTCAAGCCCCTTCATGACGCATTCTTCATTGTAAGACTTCATCAAGCAACAGCCTCGTCTACTCGAATTTTCAATACCAAAAACAACCAAATACCGTCACCATGGCACTCGTCAACGTCCGCCGCGATGTCAGCGACGCCTTCTATCGCTACAAGATGGAACGCATCCAGACCAAAATTGAAGGCAAAGGAAACGGCATCAAGACCGTCGTCGTCAACTTGAGCAGCGTTGCCAACTCCCTTGCTCGTCCTGGCGCCTACGTCATCAAATACTTCGGCTTCGAGCTTGGCGCCCAGACAAACATCGATCCCAAGGACGACCGTTGGATCATCAACGGTGCCCACGACTCCGCCAAGCTCCAAGACCATCTTGACGGCTTCATCAACAAGTTTGTTCTCTGCAAGAAGTGCAAGAACCCCGAGACCGACGTCCACATCAAGGATGACCGCATCTTGCTTGACTGCAAGGCTTGTGGTCAGCGCTCTGACGTCGACATTCGCCTTAAGCTGAGTGGCTTTATCCTCAAGAACCAGCCTAAGAAGGGCAAGAAGGACAAGGCCGAGCGCAAGGCTGCCCGAAAGGCCAAGCAGAATGGCAACGGAACCAAGGAGAATGGCCAAGGTAGCGATGAGGCATCCGAGAATGGGTCTAACGAGAACGGCGATAATGCCGACGCTGATAGCGACGACGAGTTTCAGAAGATGCAGGCTGAGGCTGCCGAGGTTGACGAAGAGGTCGAGGTCAAGGACCACGAGTGGGCTGTCGACATGAGCGAGGCGGCCGTAAAGGCTCGCCAAGCCTCACTCCCCGGCGAGTTCAAGCAGAAGCTCAACATGGGTGATGATGACGACGAGGAGGGCGAAGGTGGCGGTAGCACTGTCTACGATGACCTTGGCAACTGGATTCAGGAGGAGATCGCTGCCAAGGGCGACGTTGACGAGTTGGAGTCTATTGAGATCTTCCTCAAGGCCAAGGATCTGGGCATTGAGGGCAAGCACCGCAGCGTTCTTGTTCTCGTCCAGACTATTTTCAACGAGAACATCGCTACCCAGATCCCCAAGCGCGCCAGCATGCTGAAGCAGGTACGTCAAGAAGGAACTGGCCTCGGATGAAAACCACTCTTGCTAATTCGGTATAGTTTGTCACCTCTGACCGCCATGAGAAGGCGCTGCTCGGTGGAACTGAGCGCCTCATTGGTACTCTGGGCAAGGACCACCCCGATATCTATCAGCAGATTGTCAAGATTCTCCAGTTGTACTATCACCATGATCTAATCAGCGAGGAGGTCGTCACCAAGTGGGGCTCCAAGGCCAGCAAGAAGTACACTGACATTACTACTTCCAAGAAGGTCCGCAAGGCTGCCGAGCCTTTCCTCACCTGGCTCGCTGAGGCTTCTGAGGAGGAGTCTTCCGACGAGGAATAAAACCCCCGTCGACCTTCATGAGCATGGTGCCGCGCACTGTTTGAAGATCTGGTTCAGCGAAAGAAATTGTGTCAGAAGCATGTTCATCTTCTGTTGAGCCTTCAAGGACAGCCAGCGTGGTACTTCATTTTGTTTCTTCTAGATTGAGATTACAATTCCACTCTGATCGTGTTACCCCTTATATCGAATTGATCATGAGACTGATTGTGTTGCTCGTAACCTGCACTTATTGAGACAAGAGTTGGACCAAATATTATGCCAATTCAGTAATAGTAACCAATAATACAGGTTGCGTCCGGGTATCATTATTGCCCACACCGGGGAAGAATCAAACTACTTCTCGAATGCGTACACGTATTCGTACATGTCTCTCCATGTTTTGACCCCGTCATCACAAGTTTACGTTGTCTCTGCATCCGGCATCACGGTCTCCTTGGCTTCCTCTGTTGAGTTCGTTTTTTCGTCCCCGGCTGTGCCCTCATGGTCATCATTCATGGCCGTATCCTCTGTTGTGCCCTCTGCATCGTTCGTTTGATCGCCGTCTTCCGCCTTGTCGAAGATGAAGGACCCCAGGGCTTTGACTGCTTGACCTAGGTCGTCATTGACGATGGTCGTGGTGAACAGTTCAGCGACCTTGGACTTATCGAGATCTGTTGGGAGGTTCTTGAGAGCTGTCTCGATGGTGGCTTGGCCTTTGCCGGCGGATTTGAGACGCTGCTCGAGAGCTTCAGGGGTAGGTGGTTTGATGAGGATGAAGCGCGCTTGGAAGTCCATGTCCTTAGCGTATTGTGCGGCCTATGGGAGAAAGGTCAGTACGGCTAAAAACACTTGAGTGGTTGTGGAGGAAGACGGGGAATAATACCTCTAGATCGAGCTCGATGATGGGGACCTTGCCCGCCTCGGTAACGGCATCGATGGCCTTGGTACTGGTACCGTAATCTACCTTGTCCCGAGTGCCCGACTCGATCAGGCGGTCGCCGTCGCGCAGCTGGTTGAATTCCTGGGCCTTGACGAAGTGGAACGTCTTGCCCCTGACCTCGCCATTGAGCGGTTCCCTGGTGGTGTGCCGAACCACAGTCGCGAAAACGCCCTTGTACTCCTCCATCAGCTTCTCCATCAGAGCCGACTTGCCACCGGCCACGGGACCTGATATGACGATGGGGTCGCGGTTGGTGGGCATGTCTGCGTCACTAGCGGTGGGTTCTGTGATGTCTTCGGCCTCGTCGATCTCGGTGAGCTCCTGAAAGGCGACTTCGATCTTCTTGGGATCGTCAATCTTGTCAAACGCGGCGAGCTTTGTCCGGGCGGCGATGCGCAGGGCTCTCCAGGTCTTACTTGACTTTCCTGCTACGGCGGCTGCCTTGGTCTGATCGTTGGTTGGCATCTCGATCTCAAAGTCGTCATCTGCAATCTTCCGCTTGAAGCTGTCGAGGTCGGGGATGCGGTATCGCTCCTCGACCTTGAGGCGGTCCATGGCCGTCTCCTCATCCTCGTTCCGCAGGAAGTCCAGAGACACGGCTCCCAGAGGTGTGGCCCTAAGGCGCTTGCTCGTTGCCGTGCGTGAAACCGTGTTCTTGGCCTCAACAAAGTCGGCTGGGGAGACGGGGTCTCGCATGAATGGATGGCAACCTTCAATCTTCCAGCGAACCCAGTTCTTGTCTCTAGCCAGCACCGTCTCCACCATTCGATAAAAGTACGGCCCATCGGAGCCCTGCCGCAGATAATCTGCAATCGTGGTTTTCATGTCGTGGGCCCATTTGGCCTTGCAGGGGTTAGCTTGAACGGGGTTGAAGTAAAATATGTTCGCTGGACTTACATCCTCTTCACTGATAACTTGGTCTATGTACATAACAGCCTTGTTTGCGGAGGGGATTGCTGCAAGCTTCTCTCGCGCTGGGGCGGACAATGAGAGAAGAAAGTCCATGACGATGAGGGCCTGAACCAGGATGTGACGTTGGAAAGATAGATCGCTGATCTATGACTGATGTTAGCAGGGCATCGCATAGACAATATCTCTCTACACTTACCTCCAACTCAAATAGATCTCTACTAGTTAAATATTTGGGGTTGAAAGCATCAGGCGTGTCTTCGTCTTCGCCACTCTCTCTCTTGCGCTTCAAGCTCCGCCTAGAGTCTTCTGCAGATTTCCTTGACCCTCGGTCATTGTGGATGGCCTGGAAGACTCTCATCGTAGCCCCCAAGCTTTCTTTGAAGGCTGCTAGGTGGGGTGTTTCAAACAGTTTCCTGGGTTGGCAGAAGCTCTCCTGCAGTGACCAGAATATGGGATAGAGGTCGTTTGGGTCCATGGCTTTGTCGGCTTTATTGGAATCAGTGTCTTTGGATGCAGATCTCGACGCGACATGCTCCTTGGGGTCTGACGCTGGCACATCCACATCCATTCTAGAACCAACCTCGACCGGGTTCGTCTCATATGTCGTGACATTCTCGACGTGGTATTCGCCTCTGAGATTCACGGAGCTCTTGTCGCCGAGAGGAAAGCTCTGGAACATGAAGATGAAGACCCGGCCGCAGAAGCTAGTGTCTTCGGCGCGGGAGAGACGGCGCAGCAGCTCATTGCAGCTTCGCAGGATGATAAGCTGCTTCTGTTTGAAATGGTTCGCTATGATTCGTTCTCGCCTTGATTCGAGGAAGTCAAAGATCTTGCGGCAGCCGGCAATGGTCTGGCTGTCGAGTAGTTCCTCAGCTAGCCAGCACAGGAGCGCGGGGTCGCATTGTCCTTCATCGGAGAGGATGGAGAGAATATCGAGCAGGTTCCACACCTTGACGAACTCTGGGGATTCCATCGCGGTAGTCGCCTATGTTAGTCAGCGCATGGTGCGCAAAGTTCGGGAGGACGTCGAGGCTTACAATGAGATTGCTGAATATCTCTCGAGAAGCGGTCTCAATCATGGCAAATTGCCGCGCCTTGATCTGGTCATTGGTTGCCGCACTACCTGCTCCGACTGTGAGCTTGCTGGCGACTTGCGATACTCGGCCGGAGATGTCGCCGAAGTCCGACTTGTTGAGCGCCGGGTCGATGGTGGTTGCATGCTTCGCGTTCCCTGCCTGCTGCAGAAGCTCCTCGAGCAGAGCCGCGGCGGTTGCGACGGCCGGGATACGCAGGTTGTCCATGTCCAGCGCCGGCATCTTGAGTGAACAAAGCGGCGATGGGTGGACAGGGCGTTCTCCGGTGCCGTCCGAGAGAGATGGTAATGCGCGAAGAAAGCTCTGTCGGTAGGATGCTTGTAACCTATCAGATCGGTGATAGGGGGGCTTTTCGGGAGGACGGGGGACGGGCGGTGGAGGTTTGCTGGAGTAAAGTTGTTGTATTTGCGAGAGATGAAGCTGGGGTTGTCGACCGTTGTCGAACAAACGCGGGAAGGTTGAGCATGAGGGATTGCAAAGGGAGATCTCGCTTGTGCCTGGGTACCGATGGCCTAGCGTATTTCCTGAGTGGCCGCAAGTACACACGCGACAGGGGGTACTTAAGATGTGGCTTGGCGGAGCCGCCGCGACCTGACGCGTGGGTCCCTGCGAGGCTGAAATTTTGGCCAAGGCTCAGAGCTGCATGAAGCAGCGTCACTTCTAGATTCGAGAAATCCCAACTTCAGCTTCGAACCTCCATCACGACCGCTGGCGCTGCCCTCAGCCACAACTCCCCCCGCCCGAGGACCCCCGGTAGTCCATGACGCGACAGGAACCTCGCGACAATGCCCAACGTGAAGCGGCTCAAGGGCAGTGGCGCTGCAAAGTCCCAGAAGAAGCCTGAACGCCAGCCTAAATCTACCGATGGACGACCAACCCCGGCCGAGGTCGAGGAGGAGGAGCACCAGTTCGTCCAGGTTGCGCGGAAGCACTGGTTGAAGCCTTCAAAGAAGCCGACCAAGCCCAAGGTCAAGAACGATGTGCTCAAGCAGAGCATCTGGGACCAGCTCGAGCGCGAGGGCTTCCAATACAAGTCCCTTCTGCTGCTTGAAAGCCTACAGACATTGGAGAGGTGCGCGCATTGCCGAGCCTATTTCCATGCGTTTAGACTGCTAACATGCTCGTTATATAGTTACTTGTGGCCCGGATACACCGAAGAAGCGTCCAACTACCATGTTTTGTTGATCGCACTCATCGCCAACGTCAAGAGACGAGAACATCTCGAAACCTGGGGTATGTGCACATTACATGTCCCTTCTATGGATCACATCACTGACTTTGACTGTGACTAGGTCTCTTCGAGGAAAGACCAGATGAATTCTCGTCCTTGTTCCGCCGACTCCTATCCATGATGCTCGACCGAACGCTGTCTGTCACCGTCAGAACCCAGCTCCTCTGCTTCCTGATTCACGCTTTTCAAAGTCTGGACTGTACAGTTGTCAGAAAAGAGTGCGCTCCACTCGTCTCGATCGGAATCTGGCACAACCTGTCAACCGACAACTTGCGAGAGTCGACGTTCGAGCAGACTCCTCATCTGCGAAAGACGTGGAAGGCAGCCCACAAGCGCTACGATGCTGCCGATGACGCGACTAAAGCCCGCCTTCGATTCGAGCGATCATGGCTTTACACACTTCTCCTCGACTTCCTAGGTCTCCTGTATACAGAGGGTAGCAAGCCTGGTAAGCAAGACATAAGCCTACAAAATCGCCATTGATTTCGTACTAACGATGCCTAGATCAGGTCTTGTACTGTGAACGCTTTGCAGAGTTCATCTCTGATCTCCAGAGCCAGCTACCGACAAGGCGCTATGTCAACACTCTGCTCAAGGATCTTCATCTGGTCCCTGCCATGAAACTGGCCCCTATGTACAATGACGAGGAGAACACTCTTCTTCGCGAGCTTCATGCGCTTATCGCCCACTACACCTACTTCACTATCAATGACCAGACGGGCGTCCAACAGACCTCCACGGAGGCATATGACAAGCATTGCAAGTTGCTTGGAAAGCTACAGCGTATTTCTCTGAAGCACTTTAAGGAGAAGCTCGCAGTTCTAGCATTGTCGAATTACGGTTCTATCGACAAGAGGGAAGAGCTGGGTCCTTTGTTAGAGCCTCTTGCGGACGAGGAGATTCTTCAGCTTATGACTCTCCTGAATCTTCGCACCTCATATCCCGAAAGCCTCAATCTCCCTATCACGCGCAAGCTCCTTCTTGAAGTGCTTCTGACCACATTTGAGCGAAGAAAAACCTTCCAGGAGAAAGCCCGGAGTATGGGCTTAGTGCCGACTGAGCATTCACTATTCGACAACAGCTTTCAGCAGGCAGAAAGTTATGATGGCTCACATCCTATGGCCCTTCCCAAGTTGAACCTCCAATACCTGTCAGTCGGCGATTTCTTGTGGAGAGCGCTTATTCTGTATCGCTCTGAGTCGTTCTACGGAGTTCGCAAGGACATTGAGTCTGCATTGCGCCGACTGCGACCAGAGTCGAAGCAGCCAGGCGAAACGACCTTCGCTGGGTTCTCCAAGATGGCGGTTTCTATCTCGAAGCCGTCAATCCTGGAGGTTGTGCCAGCTCTTGTTGGTGATGACCAACCATCGATGGTGCGAGCTGAGGTTTTGGTTGACGTTCGACGACTGGGAGAGGGTGTCCGTCGAGAATGGGACTCTTTGAGACAAGATGATGTGGTCTTCCTCCTTCACGTCGAACCCTCTACGAAGCAGGTCAGCAACGGCGGCGGAGCATTGTCAGAATCTGAAATGCTTGGTGTGGTAACAGTTCGAGGGGCATCGATCCTTTCAATCACGGACGAGAAGGGCCGCCATGTCAGAGAGGGAGCCAGCAATCTGGACAGCAAGCGTCGCATTCAGCTCAAACTGGACTCACAGACATTCAATAAAGATGCTGAGCGGGCATCGGCGGGCAAACCTGATGTGTATGCGGGAGTTAACCTGCTTCTCAGACGTGGCAGGAGGGAGAACAACTTCAAGCCTGTCCTCGAATCCATTCGTAACCTTGTCCTTTCTGAGGTTCCGTTGCCCGCATGGCTCCACGAAGTATTCCTCGGTTATGGCGATCCCGCTGGCGCCACTTATAAGAATCTCCCCAGTCGAGCCAAGAAGGTTGATTTTAGGGACACCTTTCTCGACTGGCAGCACCTGACTGAGAGCATGCCTGGGAAGATAATCGATCCGGGCGATGAAGTCTCGGGAAGCTTTGGTCCGCCGTATGTTCTCGAGTCTGTGGAGAAGTCAGCAGAGCCGAAGAGGGCCAAGCCGTCCAAGAAGCGTCGACGGGATGCCAACCCTGCCTTAATATCTGATATCGAGACCCTGAAGGTCTCGACCTACCAACCGCAAAACACGGGCCCATATCCTATCAATGCTCCCCGGCAGAATTCTGTACGGTTTACCCCTGCTCAAATTGAGGCCATCACATCTGGCACACAGCCTGGGCTCACGGTAGTTGTTGGACCCCCAGGAACCGGCAAGACCGACGTTGCCACGCAGATCATCAGCAACATCTATCACAACTTTCCCGAGCAGAAGACATTGCTCATCGCACATAGTAACCAGGCTCTCAACCAATTGTTCGCCAAGATTGTCGCTCTTGACATCGATGAGCGGCATTTGCTTCGTTTAGGCCATGGCGAAGAGGAACTCGACACCGAGGGTAATTTTAGCAAGCACGGACGGGTCGAAGCATTCCTCGAGAACCGGGATCGCTACCTTCACGAAGTCAAGAGACTGGCTGTCAGCGTTGGGGCTCCTGGTGCCCACGAAAACTCCGCCGAGACCGCTGGTTATTTCAATACGGTCTACGTTGAGCCCAGGTGGACTAAGTTTCTCCAACTCGCAGAAGCCGACGACTCTACCGCGGCTGCGATCGTTCAAGCATTCCCTTTTCACGTCTACTTCTCCGATGCGCCCCAACCCGTCTTCCCAGAGGAGGCCGACCGAGAGCAGGTCCTTGAGATTGCCCGTGGTTGCTACCGTCACATCTCGAAGATCTTTTCGGAGCTGGCCGACGCCCGTCCATTTGAGATCCTCCGAAGAGATCGCGACAAAGCAAACTACTTACTCACCAGTGAGGCTCGCATTGTTGCGATGACGACGACGCACGCCGCTATTCGAAGAGGCGAGATTGCATCTCTCAAATTTCATTATGACAACGTCGTGATGGAAGAGGCGGCTCAGATTACCGAAATCGAGACGTTCATGCCTCTGGCAATGCAGTCGCCGGTTCAAGGAAAGATGCCACTGCAGCGGGTCGTCCTATGTGGTGACCACTTCCAGAACTCGCCCGTGATCCAGAGTCTTGCATTCCGCCATTACGCCAACTTAGAGCAGTCGCTCTTCTCGCGGTTGGTTCGGCTTGGCGTCCCCACCATCACTCTCGACAAGCAAGGCCGTGCTCGCCCATCCCTCGCAAGACTCTACCAGTGGCGATACCAGAACTTGGAGAACCTCCCGGATGTGCAGAATAACCCACAGTTCGTCAAAGCCAATGCTGGATTCAAGTTTGACTACCAGTTTGTGAACGTTCCCGACTACAAGGGCCGCGGCGAATCGGAGCCCACGCCTCACTTCGTCCAGAACTTGGGCGAAGCAGAGTACGCGGTGGCCATTTACCAGTACATGCGCCTACTTGGTTATCCGGCGGAAAAGATCAGTATCCTCACGACGTATGCTGGCCAACGGGCGCTGGTGAAGGACGTGTTGTCTCACAGATGTGCTCGGAACCCTGTGTTCGGTCTCCCCAAGGCAGTTGCCACGGTGGACAAATACCAGGGCGAGCAGAACGATTGTGAGTGTTTCCCTGCTAGAAGCCTACTGGGTTTGAAGGGATACTGGGTCGGCTAACAATTGCCTTTTTAGACATCATTCTATCTCTAACACGAACATCACGGGTGGGCTATCTTCGCGACATCCGCCGCATGACGGTGGCCTTATCACGAGCTCGATTGGGTCTTTATATCCTGGGACGCCGGGAGGTATTTGAGGCCTGCCCCGAGCTTCGTCCTGCATTCGATTTGCTGCTGCAGAGACCAGACAAGCTGATGCTCGTCACCGGAGAGCTGTGGCCAGCGGAGAGGGATTATAGCGAAGGAATTGGCCCTATTGAGACAGAGGTGCCGATGGAGGGCGTTGAACACTTGGGCCAGTATGTGTTTGAGATGACCAACACCAAGATTAAACAGCTTCAGGGTGAGCAGAGCGGCTCTGGCGTGCCGGAGTTCATTGCTGAGGAGGTGGAGGGCGCAGAGGAGGCGTATGAGGAAGAGGATGGGGAGGATGGGGAGGATGGGGAGGACGTCGAGGCGGATATCCTCGAAGTGCGAGAAGGAGAGTAAGTTACCTGGTCAACGGGCAAGGTCAGGGGCGTACAGGGACGGCATTGAACTACGTTGTGGAAGTCGGTAGCGTGAGAAAAGTACGCTGAATGAATGGAACATATTTTGGACGGAACATGTCTGGAAGATGCCGAGTCGGGACTTGAAAACAAGGCGTAGACTTTTTCTTTGGTGACGGGATGCATGACATATACATTCCGCGCGGTTGGACGCCTCAGGCAGGGTTCAGGCTTGGGCGATATGCATGCCTGCAGCCCGGGGAACTCTCTTCTGGCACTTGGAAGTACGAGGTACCGGGGCAGAGGAGGTTCTGTTGCATCATCGAGTCATCGACCACGGGGAGATTGGGAGATAGGAAGTTTGGAGGTTTGGGAGGCTGGTTTCGAGGGGTAGGCAAATATGTAACACAATGGTGCGTGGCCATGATGGATGAGGTGTCGGTCTGTCATCAGGCATCGTTACTTATCTAAGTACTCTGGACGGGAACACGGAGATACCGGGAACGTGCTGGCATTCCTTGGGGGTGCAGAAGCAAGCATGTGCTTCGTTATAGGACAACATCCTCCGGGCAGCAGGGAGGCTCCTGAACCATCCAAGCAAGACATGCGTGTCTTGGCAACATCGGCATGGCAACTCTGCAGTAATATCGGATAACTTGCGACTCCTAGGGAACTGGACTGGTTAACTTACGGGTACTAGTCAAACGAACGGGTTCTTGATTACATGGCAGAGACAGGGACGCGGTGCCGAGGAGGCCCCTGCTTTCGACAATGACGTGACGCCAAGTCAAGGTCGTTGATTACGAATACAGACGGAGGGCTCGATCTCTCAGGTTTCACAGTAAGTTAAGGTCTGGGGAGAGAGAGACTATGCGCTGGCTGGTCTCGGCTCGGGAAGACGGGTAGCGGAGGACGGGTAGCGAGCGAGGCGGGATGAGTTGTACTGTCTGTTGGACGAGCGAGTGAGTGGATGGATGAAGTTTCCGGGAAGAGATGAGTGGGTCTGGTCAGGTGGCCGAGGCAAACAAACAAGCAAAC
The DNA here is from genome assembly GCA_037954305.1 of Neonectria magnoliae. Lineage (NCBI taxonomy): Eukaryota > Fungi > Ascomycota > Sordariomycetes > Hypocreales > Nectriaceae > Neonectria > Neonectria magnoliae. The sequence continues at coordinate 23,542 of JAZAVK010000001.1, read as the reverse complement.
TGTGAATCACTGAATTTCCATACACCGGTGAAGAGAGAGATGCCTAGGCTGAAGGAGTCATGTTGGGGGGGGGCGGTGCTACCGTAGATGGCTTTGTTGGAGGTGGCAGTCGTGGTGGTGATAGTATCAGAGGACAGAGTGAGCCTAGCAACAACAACAAAAAACAGGGCAAGGACGGGCATTGATAAATCTTTTGGGCGCTCTCGAATTAATCAATTAAGACTCGTGCTATTGCTACAGCGCCGTGCATACGAGACGTGACAGGCGAAAAGGGCCATTATTTGTCCGTGTCCAAGTCAGGGCGGACCATCCCGCGCGACGACTCCCGGTTCCGTGACCAGGAATTCCCTGCTTCCAGATTTCCAATGGCACAGTTCAAATATGATTTTCGGAGCCCAAGACGAACAAGAGTAGGGCAAACCAGCACTGCCCTGGGCCGTTTTAAACTTCAGGCGCACTCTTCAGATTTACGGAACAAGGCCCGTTGTGCGAAATGGCTAGTAAATAGCTCACTCCAGTATCCGGGTAGTGTGTCCGTATGTCCCGCGCGAGTGGGCAGCTTTCCCTCTTTTTTTAATTTTTAATTTTTATATTCTATCTGGGGGACTCGACTCACGATTCTTTTGGTGTTAAAACCTTCAGAAGCAAGGTTGAACGGCGCCTCTAGGCTCTAGTTTTCGAGTAGGCAGGGTTGAATGCACGCGGAACTGAGGCGGGGTCACAGTATGATTTCGGGATATCTCGCACGCGCTTCTGGGGCGACTCAGGTGGTGACATGCACACAAAACTGAACAAAGAAGCTGGGATAAAAAAAAAACCTAAGGTTGTCTTCAGCGGGAAAAGACCGCCGAGATACAACTTAGGTAGCGTACGCTCCTCTACTGAAGGACGTCACTGTATCCGGATTCTGGGCGGAGTGAGCGCTGTTGAGCCGAGTCGTCGGGCGTCTTGTTGGAGTGCAACCTCACAGTAGACTTGGGTGGCGTTTGGACGATGAGAGGAAATCGAGCATGTCTGCCATACTGCACCAGCTCGTCTAGTCTCCGAGTTGTTGGACGAGCGATGGGTGGTCTGACTGATGGACTGAGGACCGAGCAGGCATCTACAGCATCCAGATTCAACTGACTAACTGACTGGGGAAGCGGCACAGAAGAGCAACCGATCCAAGGGTTATTAGCGACCAAGAGAATGAGTGAGTCACAGTTTTTTTGTGGATGTGGCGTAGGGCGAAGATAATGACGAGAGGAGAGATGAGAGGAGAGGGCTTTGTTGGGTGGCCATTGTCACCAAGACAGCGTCAACCACCACCCGCTAATGTGGTCATGCCATGTATCTAGTTGGTTAGGACTACGTACCTCGGTCTAGTCGGTCGTGATGATGAATCCAACGGTCTCGGTTCAACAACAGGCTCGAGCCCCACAAGCAAAGGCACTTCATCAGTCATTCACTTGCAGAATCGACTGTGGCGGCAACTTGGCACCGACTGGCAACCTATCGAGTTACTTGCTTCGGTAGGTAATTAGGTAGATAGGTGGGAAGCACTGTATGGATTCGTCCGAAGTACAGTTCTGTGTTACCTGGTGCAACTGCGAAGGTGCCCAAGCCATGCCCTGACGAGTGCTGGCGCGTGCGTGCATGCGCCGTAGCCATTCATTCATCTTGGGTCTTAGTTGTAATTCCACATCGAAAAAAACATTCTGACTCTTCTCTTCTGCAATAACCCTCACCAAGAACTGGGCCGCACTGGACTAAAAGACGGGGTGCTGCCACTTCCGGTTGAACTTGGGCCAACCACTCCACCCTTGTCCACTACCAATCACCATTGTCACCCACCCAGCAAAGTACGAAGTATGAACAGTACGAAGTAGTAGCCATGCGACAGCGCGTCACGGCAGTCGTGGTCACGGCGGAGAGGTGGCAGGCAGTACAACGATCCCCCCATTTCATCTGCTTCTACTGTATGTATAATCTAGCCACCCATCGTATTCAAGCCCTTCCCCCATCGATTCGGTCTATGGAGGCATGCAATGTATCGTATGTATGTATGGACCAGTAGTAGCGTGTGTTGTGCGTCGACGATCTCGCGACAGCGACACAGGATATGCACGGCGCGCAGCAAGTTGGGTGCCGGGAATGATGAAACCTGAACAACTGAAAAGGCCTGGCTGGTCAGGGCTGGGCTGCCTCTACCAAAACAGAACTAGTGAATCGCTAATCAGAGTCCCGGGAGATGGGTAATACAACACGAGACGTACGTATATTACACCCTCCATACCCTGGTGCTGGGGAACACCTGAGATTGCCTCTTGCTTTGGCTGTCGCATGTGAATGCTGGTAAATTGTCAGACAGCGCAAAAACCGGCTGAGGGAGGGCCTAGGTGTCGCGCCCCTTGCCGGTACTAGCAGAGCATCACTATCCGTGATCCCGTACTATGTAAGTTCTAGTCGGTCGGTCGGTAGGTAGCTCCGCAAAGGGGGATTTTCCTTTCCATCGCTATGTTTCCCCTGTCCCTGTGCTGGGGGGTATCCTCATTACCCGTTGGTACTCATTTCGGTCTTCCTCCTGGTTTTTTTTTTCTTTCCGTGTCTGTCTCTCACTCTCGCTCTCACGCACTCTCTCACTCACATCTCATCTTTCGCCCCGTGAGCCTTATCCACTGCCTTGTCTCCTTCGAACAGACGACCCGCACGCCCATCCGCCGACTGGGTACCGACGATATCTGAGCTGCCACGCCGAGTGGGTACTCGGTCGGTGGTAGCGTGTTAGCGTGCCCTCTCCCGCGGGGATTGACGTAGCAACTGAGTCCTTCCTTGTGGCCTTGTGGGCAAATGGATGGAGAAATTATTAGTCTAAGGTATCCCACTCGTTGGACCGGAGAGAGTCCTGCCATGCACATAATAATAACGACGCATCTACAACGTATCTGCTTTGGTTCGGCGTCTAATCGTTCAGTAGAAACCAAACGCGTCCGCCATTCACTGTTCTTTGAGAGAGAAAACAGGCAAACAAACACGCAGGCGGATAGCGTTTGAAAGCCTCCGGGAGACTCAGCCCGCCTCATCAAAAGCCAGCGCAGCCAGCACGGTACTTCGGACATACCCTCCTGTGAGCCCGCGCGGTACGTACCCTTTTGCTTGGCGGCCTGCCCTTGGGGCAAACGACCCGGGGGAAATCAGTGCAGTGGCTTTTTGGGTCCGCCTGTGAGGTGAGTTGCGTGGGTGCCCGCCCTAGATGGCCCGGAATGTCCCCACGCACCGTGCCAGCAAGGCTCTTGGCATCGTGACGCACTGTCCCTCCGGGGCTGTAACCCCTGCACGCGCACCGTGGAAATTCGCCGGCCAACGACACTGGCAGTGACCACTGGACTGTGGCTGACAGCCCTGACCCAGAAGCCCTGGGGCGCTCCTTTCGAATACACACCCCCCTCTCCTCCCTCGCCCCTTCCGCCCATATCAGATCCTGCTGCCCAAAATTTTTTTGGCTACTCTTTCCAACCCTCACCACTCAATCAACCTCCCTGGTCCGGTGGAAATTCTTCATACCCGACCCCATTTCCATTTGCATCGGCATTGGAATCTGTCCTGAGTTTTAGAACTAAGAAGGACTCTCCCCCCTTGGTTCTTTTTTTCGACCTCGTCGCCCGCCGCGCCGGATCGTAGCCTGTCTCAGACGCCTGCGATTTCCTCAGTCGGCCTTCGATCCTCCACTCCTTGGTTCTCTGTCTTCGTTCGGCCTGTCTCGACTGTCCTCGTCGAGCCGCCCATCGACCGCCGTCGCTCACCTTCGAGTCTTCCTCGCTTGCGATCCCGCTGTGTCCTCGACCTCGTCGTCTCCCGAGATTCGCACCCCACTGTCCGAGTCCTTGACCTCCAGGCCCTCGACACCACCCGTCCCGCCATTCGCCCACAGAACTCAACTCTTCTCCCACCGCGAAACGACCCGAACTCCCCTTATGACGTCGCCTGCGAACCAGCAGAACCCCATCCCGGCGACAAACACCTCCGCGACAACGGCTACTTCTTATGCCTCTGCTGCAGGTGCGCCTAAGAAAACAGCCCAGGCGCCTATAGTTGCGACTGGTTCTCACCCTCCCGTTGTGGTCGGTGCCTCTTCGTCCTCCTCGTCGCAGAATGCGAAAGGCGCTTCTACGTCTCCTGTGAACGGCAAGCCTGCCGTCAACCCTGCTGTCCCCGCCGTCGCGCGCGGCAGCTCCAACCTCAACGGCTCCGGCCCAGATCACTCTCGCAAGAGCTCCGTGACCATGGCTGCCAACGCCCCCAACAGTTTCGTCGCCAATGGTGGCCCCGTCGGTGGTGCCAAGTCCGGCATCCAGTTCGGCTTCGACTCGCCTGCTATGGCCCACAGCACTCCCCAGACCGGCGCTGCTGCGCCTATTCCCATCCCTGGTGGCAACCCGCGAGTTCCCTCGCCCGCCCACTCTCCCTCTCCTATTCCCCAGCCTTCTGCCAGCGGCGGCCGACCTCCCTCTGGTTTGCAGCAGCCTAGCGGACAGATGACCTTTGGCAGTCTCAGTAGCGATGGCGAGGTACGTTCACTTTCTTCTCACTTTTCCTTCACACTCCTCTCACTTTCAGGAACTCGGCGCTGACTTTCTTATCTCCGCAGCGCCACATGAGACAGGGCTCTGTCCCGGCAAACCCAAACGCCCAGCCTGGCTCTCACTTCCGCCGCGAGTCTGGCCACTCCGCCCAGGGTGACAACGCCGCCGGCGCTGGTCGAGGCAACTTCCAGCCTCAAGGTGGCCGCGGACGTGGTGGTTTCAACCCCAACTATAGCCAGCAGATGGGATACCCCCCGAACAACCAGTTCCGCAACGGCCCTGGTCAGGGTCGAGGCATGCCACCGGCCTTCCAGCCCCAGCCTCGAAACATGCCCTACCCCAACTCGCCGCAACCGAACCGGAGCCCTGCCCTCGTCCCATCAATGCCAAACACGCCCAACATGTCCCAGGCCAACATGCAGCCCAACATCGCAATTCAGACGCCTCCCCAATATCACTACCCGCCTCCCATGGCACCTCAACACCAACAAGTACTGTTCCCTTTTTCTCACCCCCATTCTGACAAATTGTCTTTCAAACCCCACAAAAAAAATAAAAACCGTCGTGAGCTGGATACGTCGCTCCAAGCGGGGCGTCCAGTAGGCTTTCCCACGCGAGATTCGCATGGAAACGACTTAAACCAGCGTCAACGCCGTTTCAGTAAACGTGCAGATCAACCATGGCGTGAGCCTGACGGCAACGGTATTCGCGAGGCATCCCACATTTCGAGGATGGCTCCAGAGTCTTTTTCTTTGATCGGCAACCAACCCCAAAACAGCGCGCGTTCTCTTGATCTCTCGCCAGAAGGCGGTTTATTCGAAGCCATGCTAACTTACAAATCTCAGAATTTCGGTTACCCCCCTCCGCAGCAGATTGACAATTATGGACGGCCAATCTCGATGCCCTATGCCTACAACAACATGCCCTACATGGCCCCTCCCCAAGCTAACTCCCCAGGCTACAACCAAACCTTCGTCCCTCCTTACCACCAGCAGAGCCATAGCATGTCTCGAACTCCATCTCAGCCTGAGCGCCCATCGAGCGCAAACCAACAGAGCCAGCCCGTCATTGTGTCTTCGACCCCTCAGCCTCAGAACGCCCAGCCCAAGCCCACCCCGAACACCAACTTCGTCAAGCCTAGGAGGAGCGCTGCGATCCAGATAAAGAACGCTGCGGGCGAGGTTGTTGACACCTCAACCTTCAAGACTCCGGTCTCTCCTGCTCCCAGCATCACTCAGTCTAAGACTCCTCCTGTCGTAACATCGACGCCAACCCCCCCTCCCAAGTCCTCGACTCCTTCACATGGCCGCACTGACAGCCATGCCACACCCAAGACTGCCAAGCAGATTCAGGATGAACTCAAAGAGAAGATCAAACAGGCTACCCAGGCACCCCAGGTGGCTGTTGAGGAGAAGGCGAAGAAGGAGGAGGTTGTGAAGCCTGCTGAGACGGCCACCGAAAAGACCGCCGAGGAGCCGGTTGAGAAACCGGTCGAGAAGCCTGAGGTCACTGAGACTGAGACTGCCCCCCCTGCCAAGGTCGAGGCTGAGAAGAAGCCTGCCGAGGAGGCTAAGCCCGAGCCTAGCGTCAAGGCTGAGGAGCCTGCTCAGAAGGAGACTGAGAAGCCCGTCGAGAAGGTCGAGACCGAGGACGAGGAGATGGAGCGCATCATCCGAGAAATGGAGGAGGCTGATGCCGCTCGCGAGAAGCTGGAAGAAGAACATCGCGTGAAGCGCGAGGCTGAGAAGGCTGCAGCCAAGATCAAGGCTGAGGAGGACCGCAAGAACAACGCCGGCAACGAAGACCAAAAGCTCCGTGACCAGGAGCGTGAGATGGAGCGCCTCGAAGAGGAGAAGGAGAAGAAGCGAGCCGAGTCAGCTACTAAGGCTCTCTCCGTCGCCGAGGCTCTTGCTAAGGCACGCACTGGTGCTGAGCCTAAGGAAGTCGATTCTGTCACCGACAAGCTCGCCGGAGTGAAAATTGGCGAGAAGGCATCGTCTGGTTCAGACCAGAAGCCTGCCGCTGGCGAGAAGCGTGGCAAGCCTGCTGCCCTCAACCTGGCTCCTCTGCTCACCAAGCCCATCGAGCCACCTCAGCCCACCGCTGCTCTCCAGTCCCTCAAGTCAGCTCGTTTCCTCAAGGTCATCGAGCAAGACATATACCCTGCCGGAATCAAGTCCCCCAACCCGTCTTTGAACGCGGCTGTTGCCAAGAAGGGCAAGACCTTCAAATACGACGCCAACTTCTTGCTTCAGTTCCAGAAGGTCTTCACTGAGCAGCCTTCCCTGGAGTTCCACCAGCAGGTGAAGTCCCTCATCGGGGATGGCGATGGTGGCCGATCTGCCTCAAACCGGGGAGGTCAGACACCTGGCTCCGCTAGACAGAACTCCCGTGGTGGCGGTGGTGGCTTCCCCATGGGCTCCTTCGGCGCACCAACAGGCGGTCGAACTCTTCCCACTGGCACCACATCGGCGGACCGCTTCGCCATGGCTAATAACCCCATGGCTCGACCTCAAGTCAACCCGATGGCCTCTTTCCAGCGACCCGGTGGCGCATTCCCTTCTTCGGCTTCAATGTCCCGAACTTCGTCCCAGTCCAACATGCCCAACTCTCCTCGCCAGTCCAGCCGCAACACTCGGGGTAGCCGACGCAATGACTACAACCCCAAGGATGCCCAGGCTGCTAAGACCATGCCTTTGACTGCCGGTATGGAGCTCAAGCCTATTGCTGTTACCTCCAACGGATGGAAGCCGAGCAGCTTGACCAGCAAGGCCGGTGCCGGTGCCCCGCCTCCTGGTACTGCCCCTGGCTACCTCGACCCTCAGATGGTTCAGAGGAAGGTCAAGGCCGCGTTGAACAAGATGACGCCCGAGAAGTTCGACAGAATCGCCGACCAGATCCTGGAGATTGCTTCTCAGTCCAAGGATGAGACTGATGGCCGAACCTTGCGCCAAGTTATTCAGCTCACCTTCGAGAAGGCGACTGATGAGGCTCACTGGGCTTCAATGTATGCCAAGTTCTGCAAGCGTATGCTGGAGACTATGAGCCCCGACGTGCGCGACGAGCGTATCAAGGACAAGAACGGCAACGTCGTCAACGGTGGCAACCTGTTCCGCAAGTATCTCCTCAACCGTTGCCAGGAGGAGTTCGAGCGTGGATGGACCACCAACCTTCCTGAGCCTAAGGAGGTCGAAGGAGACTCGAAGAAGCCAGGCGAGGCCGCGCTCCTGTCCGATGAGTACTACATTGCTGCCGCAGCCAAGCGACGTGGACTTGGTCTTGTCCAGTTCATTGGTGAGCTGTACAAGCTGGGCATGCTGACTGAGCGTATCATGCACGAGTGTGTGCACAAGCTCGTCGACTATAAGGGCGTGCCTGATGAGACTGAGATTGAGTCGCTCAGTAAGCTGCTCCGCACCATCGGAGCCAACCTGGACGCCACCGAAAAGGGCCGTCCTATGATGGATGCCTACTTCCAGCGCATCCAGACCATGGCTGATCTGCCCGATCTGCCGAGCCGACTGAGGTTCATGCTCATGGACGTGGTTGATCTTCGAAGAGCCCGCTGGGTTTCGAAGGAGACCAACAAGGGTCCCAAGACCTTGGACGAGGTCCGAGCCGAGGTATGTTGCATTACCCCCGCGTAACTAAATACACCATCGCTAATTTGTTATAGGCTGAAGCCGCTCAGGCTCTCAAGGCCCAGGAGTCGGCTAGGGGTAACCAACGTGGAGGCGGTCGTCCTCCTGCCGGACGAGGTGATGCCCGTCACTTTTCTGCTGGCTACACTCAGCAACAAAGCAACCAGGTCGGCATGGACGACCTGCGCCGCTTGAAGGGCTCTGCCAACAGGACCTCCAGCGGTAATGTCACCCTGGGACCCACGTCGATGTTCTCATCACGCAGCAACAGCGGCCGACGTCTCGGCCCAGGCGGCTCGCTTGGCCGAGCTGGCGAGGACTCTGGTGCCTCTTCCCGCACTGGAACACCGCCTCATCGAGAGTCGACTTCGCACTCCAATGCATTCAGGTATGTTACGGTGCTCCCCCCTTGAAGTGTGAGGAAGCATGAGACTAACCGCCTGCCTTATAGCCTGCTCGCCAACATGGAGACCGAGCACCCGGCCTCCCCCCCGTCTACCTCTGCCTCGCCAATGATCTCGAAGGCTGTCCCTGACAGTGGCAAGAAAGAGAGCGAGTAAATTCTTCTTCCTTCGGTGTCTTGCATTTCGGCAGATAGACTAGGCGGGGGTGTGTTTTGTTGCATTTACAGGCTTTCATCAGACGTGTCCTAAAAGTTTGAGCACGCATTTTGAACCATGATACCTTGCCCCCATAGACAGACGGACGGACGGCCTCTCACTGGAGAGGGAGCACTTTTCGGAGCTAGGGATTTTCTTCATCATTGTGTTCACATTACCTATTTGAGGCCCTTCGCAGCGTGCCCCCAGTGTGTTCCAGTTCCTAATATTGCGGAGGATTTCGGGTTTCAGGGCTTGGGCGGTTTTCATTGTTCGCCGGCACGCACTGGATTTCGGGAACGGAACGGAACGGGGCATTGATGGGCGGAGTACGACGCCATGTCCACCGCGTATCACGATACATGTCATGGAGGGCGGATGGATGTGGCCGAGGATGAACATTGGACGATGGACGACGGACGACGGTGAAAATTCGAGCAAGGGTGCAAAAAATTGATTCACAACGGATGGACTCTTTTGGTTTGCCTCCGCGATTTCGGGACCAGCCATTTGGCCTCATGCCCTTCGCTGGGCTTAGATGCTGCGTCCATCATCACAGGCTAGGCAAGATCGCACGGGAGGACGGAGACCAGCATTGCTGGCTTCGCCTCGAGTTGCGCGAAGACATCATGTCCCCCGAGAGAGGCCCGGTCGCCACCGGGTCCTCCCTTGGGTTGGTTGATGATGTATGGAGGCGGTTGGTCAGGCCGGCTTTGATCGAATGGTCTTACGATGCTCTGCTGTGTATCATCTAATTTCGAGGGACCATGGGCCATTGGCAAACAATATATATTTCATCAAAAACCTGGTGTGTTGTGCTCGTGTGTGATTCGACGAGACGTTCTGCAACTGATATGTGGTAGATGATCTCAAAGGGCCATCATGTCAAGTCACGAAAACGAAGCAACGTGGCAAAGACCCAGAAGGGTCTCGGATTGTGTTCGAATATATAACATCGTAGTTATGTTGTAAAGCAAAAATACTCCTAATCTCCTCCGCGTCGCTCTTTTAACTGCCGATGTGACCAACCCTTAACTCATTATACATGGGGCCGCGCCATGTGGCAACGGCAACATCAACTTAACAGCCAGCCCTATTTGCACCCCAAAGCAAAGCACCCATGATCTCTTGGTGCCATTTCCAAGTGTCCCAGACTCCGTTTAACTCCCCACGCAGCACATCCACCTTCGATTTCCGCGTTATGCACATGATCCCATCGCATTCGTTTCCGGATTGTGTCCAACACAACTCACGCCAGCAGCTTGTTAAACCCAAGCTTGACGAACAGTGTGTCCATGGCAACCCATTGGCGGCCGCATTTGTCCAGGTACCTGTCCACAACGCCCTTGACCGTGCCGAACCGCACGCGGTTGTGCTCAGCTAGGGCGAGAATCTTGTCGCGGTCCTGGCGGGACAGGTCGTCCGACTCAGACGTGGCCTTGGTACGTGCCTTTTCGACGTCCCAGAGACTGGCGAAGTACAGCAGTTGGTTATATATGGCCTTCTCAGTGTACTCGTATCGCATGCGGCCGAGACAGTCGCGCGCGAGCCCCTTAGGTCCCAAGCATCGCGTGCCGTAGACGTTCATTTGGCGGGTGCGGTTGCCACACTGGGAGTCGTCGCAGACCAACCAACCTTCGTAGTAGCGCGTTGTCTCGGCTCGGACAGCGTGCTCAACCTGGGCGACAATGGATAGGATTGAGATGGAGGCACCGCAGGCACCACAGACAACTCCCGAAGCAGCGACGGCATCAGTAGACGCGGCGAGACCCTCGAACCTGGAGCTGGCCGTGCACTTGCGGCATCGCAGTGATAGACGGGCGCATTCGGCAAAACGGACTTCGTCGGGGATCTGAGAGTCAAGGGGATGAATCTCGAGATCGTTGCTGGAGCCGTTTTGCTGAGCCTGGGACGCGTAGCGACGGACGTCCAGACCGAGCTGCTCGGCCAGCTGCGACGTCGACGTCCCAGCAATGTTGGCACACAGACGCTCGACAGGAGGGAAGATCTGCTTGCTGATGTACCATTCAACGTCAGGGACCAAGCTTGGGTCTGCCTTCAGATCTGCTGGGGCGTAGGCCCGCTTGGGCGCTGGCTCAGAGCTCTTGCCATCGCCTGTTGTGATATAAGCGATGACATCGCCCTTGCGGACCGTCTTGCTCCGGGCCAGCTCGCGAAGAGCCACCTGGACCTGGGGCATGGAGTCGGCGTTGGGATACTCCTTGGGCGCCTTACCCAGCTGTGTGTAGATGATGTACTTGGCTGTGGGGATCGTCTGTTCACGCATCTTATCGGCCATTTCCCGTAGGTACTCGTGGATGCGAGCCACGGAAACCTCCGTGTCGTCGCCGGAAAGAATCTCGTCGAGGAGGTGCTTGGAGATTTCCTTGGACAACGCGCAGTACTCACGACGCTTCATGTCCAAACCCTTGACCTCCATCTTCTCCACATACTTGCCGTCTTTCTCGATGAGGTTGATGGCAGCATACTTCTTCTTCGCCTGAAGGAGGATGCGGCGGAAGATGTTGTCAATGTCAATCTCCAGCAGCTTGTACTGGTCGTTGACCGCCTTCTTGAACTCGTGTCCAACCTTGAGAGCATCGGCGACATTGTCGACATTGGCGTTGATCATGACAGAGTCGGTGTCTCCATAGATGACCTGCAGTGACTTGCTCTCGGCAAGCTCTTTGGTGCTACGGAGAATCTCACGGCCCTTGTACGTCGTCAAGATAGCTAAAGGACGAGCGTAGAAGCGGGATTTGGTGTAACCCAAGCATCCGTACATGGAATTGGCAGTGAGCTTCAGGGCCAGCTGCTTGATATCCCATGTAGCGAGTTCTTCGGGAGTAGCGTTCTTGTCTTTCATCAAACTCTTGACTTGGCGACGTCGGCTGACAAGTGTGGCAATGAGCCTCGGGAGAATGCCCTGACCGTGATTCGTAGGGACCTCAGGAACCGCCTCCTCATCGTCCGCCTACAGGGAACCGAGCGTTAGCACCTATAATACTGAATCAATGTCTGTGGGGACTTACTGAGCCTGCTGTTCTATCCACAGTTGTGAAGCAGATGTTGAATTCCTGAATGATGGATGGATACAGAGAGTTGAAGTCCATGACAAGCACAAACTTGTCATACAGACCCTTCTCTGGTTCGAAAACGAGACCACCCTTGTACTTATCCTTCTTCTTACCATCTGCCGCCTCTCCCTCATGCTGTTCCTCCTCGACCCTCTGGCGACCACGGAACGTCTGTTTGTCGGGGCAGATGTACTTGTTGCGGTAGAACTCGTGCAGCAAAATGTACTCGTTGCGTTCAGCTCGTGTTCCAGTAAGAGTTCTGGCCCACGAGTTGCCTGCCAGGTTCGTCAGAACCTTCGTAAGAGGCAGCATCTGAACGCTTAAGGACAAAGCAGCAATGTAATGGGTATCGGCCTCCATGTGTGTGACATAGTCCATGAAGCCCTGCTTTTCCTTGGCCCAACTACTCAACGCCGCCTCATTGTCAATTTCACGGCGACGGTTGTCTCCGGAAAGGTAGAGGCTGCACATTTCAGTCAAGCTCCAAGATTGACACTTCAACATGACAGATTTTCCAGCATCGTTAGCGAGATCGCAAAGCAGACGGCCAGCAATGACCTGGCGCTCGGCAAAGACATTGCCGCCGGCCTTGCCAATAGAGACAGGCCACGCAGCCCTGCGGAATCTACCGAGTCTCGACCACTGATGGATCTTCTTCTCGTGTAGTCGGCTCAATAGAACACTGTAATCCACGCCCTCGAGCTGGTGGCCGAGGATAACATCGGGATCTGCGACGTCCATTTGGGCCAGAAAGAAAGCCAACAGATCTGACTCTTGCTTCTTCAAGACCAGAAGGCCTCGGTTCCTTTGCCGTGCGAGCTGGTCAAATCCCAGGGGAAAGCCTTGTCCGTGCGGTCGGATGACTGTAAAGCTTCGACTAGGTAATTTCTCCGCGGGAGTGGTGTCACTGAGTGCTACCTTCTCATAAATCCTGGCACTAATGGCCAAGATCTCTTGCTTGTTCTCTTTTGCATTGAAGGCGGTTCGTAGGGCAATACTCATGAGAGTCAAGGGAGGAGCATCGAGGCTTTCCGAGTCACTCAACGTCGAGATCATGTTGGGGTGCTCAGCCAGTACTTCGAGCTTGCAGTGGGATGCGTTTTTGATACTGCCAAAATCGACATCCTCAATCTTGAGCCAGCAAGGGCCCATGATATTCTTCCAGAGGACAAACTGTTCAAACAGAGCGGTGTTGCTACCAAAGACGTGGGAATACGTCTCCCCAGGGGCGTTAGGGTCAACCTGTGGTTCTGCAAGGAGAAATGGTTAGCGAATGGCATACAGCAATGGGCGGTTTCTTGGGGACGTACTCGTGTACGGATAGAGGAGCTTCATGTACTGAGCTTCTTTGGGGACGCCGGGCAGCTCAAAGGCATACTTTCTGGTGCATGCCTTGATTTTGTACATGCCCACGTTCATCTTGGTCATCATCTCGTCGACCTCGTCGTAGACGTTGGTCATTTCAATTTCTTCCCCTGTGTCCTCGCCATGTTGCACTCGATTCTGGCGGGGTAGGAAGTATAGCTTTCTTAGGATGTTGTCAACCTTCACAAAGCAGCTGACGTGTGATCCCGTCTTCTTGTTCAAAACCTTGCCGAACAAGCACAGGCTGCCGTTGACCTCAGTGTAGTCCATCCAGAAAAAGTTGAGGCTTCCATCCTCCTCAACGGCATCCTTGTGATCAATCTTGCCAATACCCCTGGTCTCGGCGGGCGAACTGGAAACAACGTTCAGTCTCTGGGTAAGCGCATTCCAAGAGGACGAGTCTACTGAGGCACCGGGGCCTTTGACTGGAGAGGAGCTAGCGGGTGTAGGATCTAATTCCTTCTTCAGGGGTCTCTTGATGGGCCGAGAACTCGTCATATTGACACTGGCTGTGTTTATGGCACCAGCATGAGCCACCTCCATCATGTCCTCGTCATCGTCGTCTTTTGGTTCTTGTTTTATATGGGCTTTCCGCTGGGCTGCCTTGGCGGCTGGGGAAGAGGGTGCCGGGTCACTCATGGGTACGTCGTCAACGTCCAGAGGCCCGTCGTCGAGGGGCGGAATAAAACCATCGTCGCTGTCCATCGTTGCGGGAGGTGGAGATGGTAACCGCGTATCGAGCAGCTTCTTCTTCTTGGTAATAGGCTCTGGAGCAGGCGATAGGGCTCTGAACTTTCGGCGCCCGCCAGATCTCTCAAATTTTGATATGCGTGGTGTAGGGGCGGGGATGTTGGTGTCAACCTCGCCGAGCAGGTCGGTAAGGAAGTCGTCGTCGGCTTTTGTCTTTACTACCTAGAAGAATGGGTTAGAGGACATAATTGGAAGGGCCGTGGGGCGATTTGGCGTACCTTGGGCTTCGGCTGCGCTTTGCCAGCACCCTTGGTGAAGTACTCGCTGATGTCTCTGTCGTTGGCATCTCGTTTCGCTTGCTCATCATCACGGTTTTTCTTGGCTGTATCTGGTGTCAGTGGAGTGTCAATCTATGATAACGAGTTCCAGGCCGAACTGACCAGCTTTGCTTGGTCGACCGGGAACGACTCTGTCGTCTTCTTCACTGTCATCATCGTAGGTTTGGACGCGGTCCCACTCCTCCCGGCCATCGTCGGCGTAGCCCTCGCCGTTGTCGTCGACCACGAAATCGTCCTGGTCAAGGCGATCGCGGACAATTTTCTTGTAGCCAACCTCGTCGACTTCGTCATAGAGGTTGGCAACGTCGTCGACCTGGTAGTTGTCAAAGGCCTTCTTGCCAGACTGGCGAAGGGCACGGAGCTCGGCGAGCCTGGCCCTGTGGTTGGGCTTCGACATGGCGGAGTTGAGCTTAGGACAAGACCATATCAGGGGTCAATGGAGCAGATATGTAGTTGGGCGAAGCCGCGGTGTTGTCTGTTATCGCCGAGGTGTTCGAGTTGGTGCGTGAGGGCGAACGTTGGTGGTGGACAATGCACTGTACCTTTCAGGGCGAAGGAGGGTACTTGATCCCCTAGCACGAAAAAGTGCCAAGTGGGCGGCAGTGTACGCGTTGTCGCGTCCTGGCAACGCAATGGTTGTCGCGTTTTCGCGTCGGGAAGTGGGGCACAGGTAAAGTGCCTGTGCCGTCCACTGAGAGTCGTGTGTGGCGGTGCACACGTGGGGTCGGAGGAAGGTACTTCAGACGATGTGTCTGCCCACAGTGAACATAGTGAGCACAGTGGGAGGCTCACTGTGAGCCCGTGGCTCTCACTGTGCCAGCGAAGGGAGGTACGAGCACGCGGAACGCGCCGAGACACCCACCCAGTAAGAGTGTCCCCATTTCCAAATTGTTATGACCTTCAACCCTGGCTCCTGGCCCCTTGCTCCAGCGTGACGCAGGGTCTGAACTTGGTGGGCGAGCATTCGCACATATCTTATCAATTGACTTCCCCTTATACATATGTACCTCCACAACCTGGGCTTCACTGGCTCGGAGACTGATAACTCCTGAGTTCGCCCGGGAGGCGCATGGGAACTCGTCGCTCGCCGTGTCGGTCCGTACTGACCGTGGTGACTACTTGCAAGGCAGGCGCCTGCCTCCAGTCTATCAACTCAAGCGGAAGGGGAAAGATGGCGCTACTTTCTTCGCCATTCGATAGCCCAACCCGTAATTTCCTCCTCAGACCTACTAGATGTGCTCTTGCCACTCTGTGGGCTTATTGTTAACGAGGCAAGAGATCGTTCGCTCTCAGGCCTCGAGTGAGTTACGAGGGTAACTAACTACGTGCGCTCGTTTCTACTCGCAACCCATTCCATCCTCTCTTGTCCTCAGCTCAAAAGTCACGATCATTCCAAGTATTTGGACTTTGTGTTGGGCCGAGATTTCACTCTCCACAAGACCACACAGAGCCTGTATCTTCTCATTCATCATCGGTATTCCTTTCTACGCCCACAACATGCCTCGCAACAACATGGACATCAACAATCCCCGCCAGGACGATTATCAGGTGCCACGACGGCGTGTATCTGGTCTTCGCAGCCTGCCTCGTCTGAGGAACTGGCGGCCCCTGAGTCCTCGCAGTAGAGCCCACCTCCATCACTCCGATGACAGGTCCGGAAGCAATCGTTCTCCAGTTCACGGCCACTCGCCGCTTAGCAAGCAAGACCCCAAAAGTATCTCAAAACGCCGAAGCTGGCTTTCATCTACCCGGTCAGAGAGGCGACTGAGACAGGCCCAGCTAATCTCCAAACAAACGGCCGGCTCTGGGATAATCGACTCAGCTTGGCAGGAATCTGGCAAGTCGTAAACCCAGTGCCAAGTCACTGTTTCTGCCCCCCTGTCTTGCTAACTTGACATCTTAGAAAAACCGCATCCAGTAGCAGCGCGTCGTCGCAAGAGTCTAGGTGATGCCTTCCAGAGCGTCAGGGACAAATGGACTCGTGACAAAACTACCAACCCTGGTCTGCAAACTCATTCACCCGAGTCCACCTCCCTCGGGGCTGAATTGTCAACCGACAAAACCGAGTGGGTTCCCGATGTATTCATTAGCGACGCCATGTCTACTACTCCCCCGCAACTTGATGTTCTCCCCGAGTTTCACCAGGGGAACTTAGAGAGATCGTCTACTTTTCGAGCCGCCCTAGAAAAAGCTGCCGCTGACATCGACATCAAGTATGGCTCGACTCAATCCTCATCCACACACAAACGCCGCCGCCGCCTATCTTCGTGCCACGCAGCTGTCCCTGAGAATCTTTATTTCACGACGGCCCTACCCAGGAACTAGCGTCGACTCGGTCTTTGGTCTACTACAGTTTCC
Source organism: Neonectria magnoliae (assembly GCA_037954305.1). Taxonomy (NCBI): domain Eukaryota; kingdom Fungi; phylum Ascomycota; class Sordariomycetes; order Hypocreales; family Nectriaceae; genus Neonectria; species Neonectria magnoliae. The sequence continues at coordinate 6,912 of JAZAVK010000001.1, read as the reverse complement.
AAGGAATCAGTGACAGGATTCAAGGCGACGGTTGCTGGGAAGACAACAATGTCGTGTTGCCTGTCTTGTAAATCTCAACACTGTTGCCGTCCCAAAGTTGAGAAGGGGATACCCGTGCATCAAATCGACAAAATCTTGGAACAATCACTTGACCTGAGAAATCCCTCTCAGCATGCGGAAGCCACTGAGACGAAAAATGAGGTGTTGCCGAAACTCAGAAGGAGGAGACGCCTTCTTGATACATCTTTGTCTCCGGTATGCATTACAAAAGGTGGCCAGAAAATGGTGGAAGGAAGACGTCTCGATATAGAACCCTCCCAGACGACCCACGGCCCATCCATATTGCATGAGGATCAAGAAGACTCGCGGAGTTCTATGATTTGTCAAGAGAAACCCCCCAACAAACATGACTTGCCCACGGCACCACCATTCGATCCAGTCAATACACTCAATCCCCCATCCAGGGCGGTATCCAACTCTTTGGATTCTCAGGTCGGGCGAACACGAGGGGAAGTTCTGGTTCACACTAGGGCATGGGCCGAGGAGAGTAAAGTGGGCAACATGATTACGTCTTTGGCTCTGAGGACCGAGCTCCTTTAAGAGGTGCGCCTTTAACCACCCAATGCCACGGGCTCATGGTTGCGTACCAGCAAGCTTGTCTTGGGACACTGCACCTGATATTGGTTGGAGGGCTATCATCGTTACGGGCTGGGTTTACCAAGGCTGAGGCTGGTTTCTGAATGATGATTATAAAAGCCGTTCACAATCGCGAGTTCTTGATTGTCGGTCCAGGCAGTTTGGTCTACTAATGTAACAATTAGGAAGAGTGAAAATCCACGCGCACGAAGATGAGAGTATAATCCTTAGAGCATCCGATATTGATAGCCAAAAGAATTGAGGAGATGTTTGTATGTTGTTACAGTTTTATGGCCGTGAAAGGTATATCTAGTTGTGCATTACTAGTGAAGGCCCACCACTACCAGGACTCCATGTTCTCTGAAAAGTTGCCTTTGGTTCCTTTTTTTCGTCTACCTATATTACATGTCGTCAAATATCACCATCTAGATTTCCGGTATCTAGGTTTCCGGTGCCTCATAAGATCGATATCAATACAAAGTATCATACAGACTCCGCTCACCACGGCAAGGAGGCGCGTCGATGATGTGAGTCCTTCACTCCACTGAGTTCGCGGGGATAATGGTGCTCTTTGCGCACAGCGCGCCGCATCGACTCAGACCTGTCTCCTCCCTCATCATCAAATCGTGATCTGGGGCGGTCTCCGCCACCACGGGACTCTTTTCGTTCATCGCTCCACCTCGGTTTGGGCTTGTCTTCTCCCCCGCGGGAACGATCATATCCCGGTTTTGACTTAGGCTTATCTTCGTTCATGCGAGAGTCTCGTTGGTCACCGTTGAATCTCGACTTGAACATGTCTTCGCTCATGCGGGAGTCTCGTCGGTCACCGCCGAATTTGGATCTGGGTTTGTCCTCGCCCATACCGCGGTCTCGCCGGCCTGAACTCGGCCGGATGGCCTTTGTGGTGTCCCATTCAAAGTCGCCTCCGAGAATGGCTTCATACTGGGACATGTCCTCCTCTGCGGTGCCGCGGCCTTTGGATTTACGAAGGTTGGGCTCGAGCTCCTCGCGGTTGGCGAAGAAGGTATGGATCTCACGGTTGATGCGGGCACCGATCGGGCGGATCTCCTGTAGGTCGGCGTCGGGGAGCATGCCCTGCTGGATGACCTTGTTGAAGGCGCCGTACATGATTCGAGCCAGGGCGATGACCTCCCGCTTATTATTGTAAAGGATACCCTGAGCCTTGTCGTTCTTAGGCTTGACCACGTCGAAGTAGTGGTGGTGAAGCTTGCGGTACGGTTCCCATAGGCGGGCCAGGGCATCGGTGATCTGAATGCCATAGTCACGCTTAGCGCCTGTCGAATCCCCCTTCTCGGATCGGGCACGGAGTTGGTAATGGCTAACGAGAGAAACCCGGAGGAAGAGACGCATGGTATGGGGGTCTGGGACTTTGAGCCTCTTCATCATGGAGTCGAGCGCTTTGTTAGCGTTCTTGACCGCATTTTGGTTTATGTTGTCGCGCACACATGTCTCCATGGCGATCTGGTAGTTCTTGGCGTTGATGTACTCGTCGGGGACGATTTCAAGGATGTCGCAGGCGTGAGCGCTCGCCTTGGCCACCTTGAGCATGCCGAACATTCGCATCCAGTTGTCCATATCCGGCTGGATGCCGTGCTCTCGAACCAGAATATTCCAGTACTTGATCCCGCATGTGGTCAACTTGGAGGACGCCAGCGTCGTGAGCACCAAGGCCAAGGTGTTGCGATTGGGTTTTACCCACGACATCCTATGCGCGAGCTTGGAGTTGGCGCGAGCAAGACCCTTCGTTCGGAAGTCTGCGGCAGAAACAATCTCCGCTTTGGAGATGTTAGGGATGTTCATGGTCTGTTCGATGAGGTCAAGAACCTCACGCTTCTGGATACGGTCGGGCGCCATAATGAGCAGCCTGCCCATAGCGCATACAAGCTCCTCATCAATGACCAACCGTCCCTGCCGCCACTTCGCAATGGCCTCCTCCCAAATAGTCTTTGCGCGACCAATGGTCTTCGTGATGTTATCGTTCTTCTGCTCTTCTGGTAAATCCTTTACCGCGTCTAGCAAGTTGAATCGGAGGGCATTGATGATAGTGGTATAAGTAAAAGAGTCGGCGGCTCGGGTCGACTCGTTGATGGTGTCAGCGATAGAGAACATGGATTCTAAGTCTCCAGCTCTACCGCAAACATTGAGAACGGCATTGAGGTGGATTGAGTTCGGCTCGAGGCGGCTGTCCTTAAGGAGGATTTGATAATGCCGAATGGCCTCGGAAACGGCCAACTTGGGATGTTGAGACTTGGAAAATCCACGGAACATGATGGTGTAGGTCTGCATGTTTGGGAGCTGGGCGCGCTTCTTCATCTGAGATGGGTGTTAGAATGTGTCGGTACTGGGTTAAGCTTATTTCAAGTGCCAGTGCTCACCTCGTTGTATAGCTTCACGGCATTCCGCAACTGTTGCTTCTCCAACAGGTAGCTTATAAGATGGTTCCAGGACACCACCACTTGGTTCTTATTGCTAGCCTTCTGGGTCAGAAGCAGAGCCTCGTCGTAGCGGCCCTTGGCGAGCGCATCGTTGACATATTGCCCAAGTTTCCACGGATCGTCCAGGTATGGGAGGTGCTTTTTCACAGCACGTTCCAGCTTCTCTTTGGCTCTCTTCGCCGCCACCGTAGGTTCCTCGGGATCCACGGCATCCGCATCGAGACTTTGCGGTGCTTCGGCCTTTATTGAAGCCATGACTTGCGAGGGTGCAACGACGGAAGGGTTCGAAGCCGAGGCGTTGTCAACCGAAGAGGTAGTCGAGGAGAACCGAGGCAGCGTCTGTTGGAGGGGCCGGGCCTGGAGGAGCAAAGTCCTTTCGAGAACGGCCCTATGCAGCGTGATCTGCTGCATTGCCCTACGTAGGGATGCGCCGCGCGACAGGATAACCTCTACCATAGTCGATGGTCGGTTCCGGTGAGATTGATGGTGGTGGATTGGAGAATGCGCAGTCCAGGCTCAATGAGAAGAACCAGGCATTGAGCTACCTCAACTTGACTTGCGCGGTCCAAAATTTCGAGACCACCCGCCTTCGCTTATCTTATCAACCGACCAAGGCCATAGCCGCACAACCGCAGAGGTCCACATTCCAGCGCTTAGTAGTCTGTCCGCAGCACGTATCTTATCGCAGTCAGCCGCGCGGGAACGGCAAGGCGCTACAGCCACCCCCTCACCCCTGTGACGAGTCTCCACGTTTCTCCAATTAGACACGCGCTCGCGGTCGCAACTCCATTTCTTCCCTGACCCTCACTTCCAGACAAAGGTCAAACAAGACAAGACACAAAGGACCTGCTACCCAATTGTTCAACTTGCTTGACAACATTCACTCAGCTTTGGAATCGCTTGACCTTCCTTCACATTTTCTATCCTTCCTCTCTACCTCCCCCTCTCTCTCCTTTCCCACTCACCGTCTGTCCCGAGACTCCTCCCAACTCGATTCGACCGCGACTCGCCGTCCCATCATCTGCTCGTCATGGCTAAGGTCGCCGCAGACTTCGAAAAGATCATCAACGACGGTAAGCAACCGTCTCCGCTACTGCGAGCCGCCTGCCTTCGATACGCGACGTGCGACTGACCATAGCTCCTTTCTACTTTCTCAGGGCGCGAGAGGAAGAAGAATGAGGCTCTCGCGGATAGAATCTTCTCCAAGAACCGCCGCCAGAGCGCCCCCTCGAAGCTTAAGGCTGCACCAGGCCCGTCTCTCGCCAGCCGCGTAGGTGTCAAGAAGGTACGGCTACAGCTCACCTCTGATCATACCGCCGTACTCAAGTCCCACTGCTGACGATTCCTTGTTTTGCTCCTCGCAGCGCAACTCCACCGTCGCCCTCCGACCGAACCCGCCCGCCGGTAACGTCAATGGCGAGTGGACTCACGACCTACACCACGCTGTCAATAGCAATAGCCCACGGGGAAGCTCCCTAAGTGTCCGCATCACCACCCCCGGCGCCAAGAAGGCCAACAAGCGTGCCTCGCGCCTCTCCGCCGCTGTCGACCGCATGGACACCTCATCAGATGCTCCTCAGCAGGTCAACATCGTGAAGCCTGCCAATCCCATGGGCCTTACCATCCGCGGCCTGGCGGGTCCCTTCACCATCATGGCGCAGAATTTTGCCCCCGGAACCACCGCCGCTGACATTGAGAGCGCCATGACTCCTGTCGGTGGTGAGATGGTGAGCTGCAGTATCATCAAGGAGAAGCCCATTATCATTGTGGAGATGACTTTTGCGTCGCGCGAGGGCGGCGAACGTGTGATTGAGACCTTCAACGAAAAGACGGTTTGTTTCTTCCAGTTCATTCAATCTCTCTTCCGCATCAAATTACTAACGTTCCCCCTCTCAGGCCGACGGTAGACTAATTAAGGTATATCCGAAGATCGGTGGCCTCCAAGCTACTGAGAAGGCCAGCCCTCCCTCCAACGCCCCCAGCGGTCCCCGTGGCTCACGCAATAGCAAAAATGCCCCCCCCAGCAACGGAAACGTAGTCGACGGCTCCCAGGGCTTCCCTGATCTCATGGATGCTTCGAGTGCCAACACTAACGGGTCTTCGTCACGGCCCGACCGGCTGTACAGCGACAGACTCGTGGGTGGCAACGGTAATCGAAGAGGCCGTGGAAACCAGAAGGGTCGAAACGGCCGGTGATTCGACGTACAGGACGTTCCAGCGGACGCGTTATTCATTTTCGTGGAAGCGTCAGGGCGCATTAAGTTCATCATTGTAGCATTAGGAAAGGCCTGAGTGTTGCTGGTGGGGAAGAGGCAATGGTTTCTGGTCTGGCGTTTGGGAGCGTAACATATGCTTCGAATCTTTTTTTTTTCGGCATAGGATGGATGACTGGATACTCTGAAGTAAGCGCCGCAATAGAAAGGTGGCTCGGGGGGTCAGCGTTAAAAGAGTGGAAGAATACCAGACCGTAAAAAAACGGAATGCATATGAAACAGAGACTTGGGTAACTTATCATATTGTTCTGGGACCCATCTCGACACGCACGCCCGAGAAAGAAAACTAATAAGCCAGTAGAACTACATGCAGCAGAATCGCAACCCAAGAATCCTTTTGCTATGCAAACGCATCGTCCTCATACACCAAATCAAGATAAAAGTAACATATCTACAGCCAAGCTACATCTGCGCTGGGAATGAGCCGCCCCCGCCCCCGGCCCCGTCCGGCTGCTCCATAGGTGAAGCCGGCCGATCAGGTTCCGTAACAGGCCGACGCCATACAAGAGGAAATAGACCACCAGGCCGCATGTCCACCAAGTTGACGTATCTCGGACATGCGTTCCTGCGCAACAAAAAACAGATAAAATTTCATCCGTGAACCGTTCCCCTTTTCTGTATGCAACATCCCTATCCTTCCACCCAACCCACGTGCTAGTCATGGATGCTTAAAGCCCCCCGAACGCCGTGGATCGAGGTTCCTTTCGGTACATCCTCATATTCAGAACACCTCCCACCTCGCCAACTTCTTCGAAGCGCCTTGCCTCCCACCCCCTACCACCATCACACTTATCGGCGGAGAGTCAGCCGATCGCGCGAACTCGGCATGCCCTGGGTATCCTATCGTCTCGAAGTGGTGATGTGACGTAAGAGGGGTGGGGAGGCGCTCTGGCTTTGGACCCAGCAAAAAGACTCCGGTCTTGCTCAACTGTCAATCTCCAGACAACGCTCGTTTGTCCTGCCAGACTCTCACAACATGTCACGGACCCCTGGCAAGGGACCGAGAATAGACACGGTTCAACATGGACACCGAGTCCATCTTACGGGGCAATTCAATGCCATGTGTTCTGGTTGTTTCCCATGAAGCCTTCTTCGAGAGTCCGCTCTTCTAAGTTGCGGATGAAGTCCCTGTTCCCACGACCACCCTGCTGGGCGGTGGCGCGGCTTCCTCTCCGTCCTGTTCGATGCCCATTCTCACCACCACCCGCGCTCATATCCCCTGGGGGTGGGTAATACGCAGGGCTAGGTTGCAGACGGATGGGCTGGCTGGGGTCGAGGTGGCTGGCTACTCTTTGGATGGCCGCTGGGATGCCACTCTGTTGCTGGTCCATAGTCGACGCCCTTTGCCGGGCCGGCCGCATTCCTCCTTGCTGATACATGTTCGGCTGGGGCATTTGCGCATACTGGCCTCCCTGTGGCATTTGTTGAGGTTGCTGGGGCATGACCATTTGGCCATACTGGCCTGATTGTTGCGCATATGCAGACGGCGCATTGCTGTGACTGCCACCGGGGGAGTACATGGCATTGTTGTTGTTGTTGTTGTTGTT